>JAFBJW010000216.1:4404173-5004173 GCA_016785235.1 Pseudorhombus dupliciocellatus | reverse complement strand
TCTTCACTGTGTGTTGTGGGATGTGAGCTTGTGATGAAACCAGTCTGAGAGGTTACTGGACAAGAAATTGTCTGGTGCAGATTAAAGGTCTGGTGTGTAGGATTTGGAAGAAAGAGAATTATTAGAAGGAACTGAAGACAAAGTACTGATAGTGATGTTTTTACTTGTGTATTAATCATCCAAACTGAATGAACTGTTGTTCTCTTTACCCTTGAAATGTCCTTTGTATTTTAATACTTATATATTTGCATCAGGGCTCAGGTCCTCTCTGTGGAGGCTGCCATGTTTTTCACCCGAAGGCTTCCTTCCGGTTCTCCCACGTTTAGAAGGGGAGGGCAGAATGCAACATCTCCACTAGATGTCGCTAACTTCTACACATTGAACCTTAAAATAGAAAAGATGCAATGTGCTGGTGAGTGACTTAGGAAGTGTAGTGAGTTTCACTTGTGATGTGTAAATAGTGGACAGAGTCGAAAGAAATTCCTCTATTTCCACAATTAGAAAAAAGCTAAGCTTGTTATAACACAGGAGAACGGTCTTGATCCACACGTGTAGCTTATACAGAGCAAATTTAGGTTTTTCCCATTATATCAAATGATTGCCTTAATTTTGGCAACTTTATGAGCCCTGGGGCTACGGAAAAGAAAAGATATGCACTTTACAGAGGCAAACCTGTGAACAACAAAGCTCTGTGCAACGTAAACTGTACTGCAAATCACGAATTATCTGCTGTGTTATCTGCCTCACTACGCCCAGGATGCTGCAGCTACCAGGCCAAGGGTTCAGTCGTGGCCTCGCCTCGCTCATTGAATACACAGGAGCGTGACCTTCTGCGAAACATGTTGGCCCTGGGGCCTTTCTGCCTGGTGAGACGCAGATAAATGTCAGAGAGCAGGAACCTAGGGTAGGAGTCCTTTTTCATCAGGCTGTAGACTTTCATCTGTGCGGCTTCAAAACAACTCTTTGTTGGCTGTGCCATGTCCTTCTTGATGGCCATCTTGGTGCTGTAGTCAATGTTGACCTGAGGGAAAACATCGTAATTAGTTAAACGTTGACGCTAACAAGACAAATGAACTACGCACATCAAATCTATACTGAAGTGAGTCCTGAAGAGCTTGAGGTTTGCGTCTCGATTGTTAAACAGCAGACGGATTATGGTCCGAGCAGATTTGTTTCTCAGTGAGGATATACAAAACACAAAAAGGGAGGTAAACACCAACATCCACAGCGACTAACAGGTGTGAATCAAATCCATTTGAAAAGATGGAGAAAATGAATGAAAATGAATGTACGCACTCATCATCAAATGTAATGTCTAACACAAACACATCTATGACCTCGGATAACCATTTCCCAGAGAGACACAAGCATCATTTTGGCAATGTTTAAAATGTGAAATGTTTTATATAATACCCTGAGCTTTGGGTGACTCCCGGATATGAAGCATGTTCACTTTCTGACGTCTAGTTTTATGAATAAGTTGTTAGTTCAACACTCTGAGAAAGAAATAATGATTATGAGCATTTTAGATGGAAATTAACCTTTTTCCTTTCATGGTCTAGAAAAAAATTCGTCCATAAAGATAATCACCACTGATACACCACCGCGCTCAAAGTATTCCTGCGTCCCAAACTGCAGTATCCATACTGAAGTTCAGGTTCATTTAAATGAATGAATTTACATTAATCAATCCACTTGTGCTAGTAACTGCTTTCATGCCACTGCAGCATGCTCCCAAAAAAAGCATGCGCATTTACATACAGATTAATCTCATACTGAAAGTGTGTGGGTGAGTCTCTCGTCAGCTCTGCAGAGTAACGCCAAAACCTCAGACCTGACACTAAAACTTTCCAACGGTCCAATTTGCTTCAGGCCCTGAGAGTATATCAGATGGTGGTTGCATCATTGAAACGATAGCTGTCTCGCACAGAAATAGCCCCTCCAAAAAAAAGTCCAGTTTTGCAGTGCAGCAGGCACAAAGTGACCTCGGCACCTTCCTGCAACCTAATGATTGTTCACAAAGGTCAACCTGCTGCAGGCGCACCACTGCACAGAGCTTTACAATTCACCCACTGTTATTTTCATTTCAATGTCATAAATATTTCAAACCTCAAACAGCCCACAGTGACAAGTGAGGCAGGAAAACGCTTGACCACAGGCCAATTGACCGCTTCACAGCCTGCGTTGCTCTATCACATCCATGTATTTGTACAATAAATAAACATACCATGTCATACCTCTTTAGGGGCCTCCGATTCAATAAATACTGTAAAAATACATTTGGCTTTAGAGAGCAGCTTTGTCTCAGAGTCGATGGTCTTGTATTCTTCACAGGCCAACCAGAACTCAATGTTTTCCTCGCTGAACTCTGTCTTGAGGAACTGACCAAAGGCTTCTACTCCCTCTGAAACAAACAAAACAGAGGCACTGTTAGGGACAGACGGAGGACAGCTGTTAAAAAGTAAATCTGTAACTTCTGTGACGGTGTTGGGGAATGAGAACTCAGAACTGAAGAGGCTAAAAAGATGTGAAATGTAGCTTCAGCTGGGCCACTTCCTGATTTGTTCATGTTTTTGTTCCACGTGTAACCATGGTCTCTTGCAGGTGAAGATTTAAACATGAAGGAATAAACAGCTAAGTGTTAGCTGTGTACTTTTCTCCCTCATAATTTGTTTGTTTGGAAAGTGAGACAGACAAAGCTATTAGCAAGTTATGCAATTTTAAGGCGACCAAATTGAATTGTCCTATGTGGGAATCTGTTGTTGGAAACATTTTGGATCGTGCCACTACACAAACTAAAAATGAACTTTTTTAATATTTGTTTTAAAGTAAGAATTGTACATATTACTGACGTGAGGAGTTAAAGCAGCGATGGATATCCTCATGTCCCAGTATTCTCATGTAGACTAAAGTAACAGCTTTAATATGGAAACACTGTATTATTCATCACATTGATTATTCCTAAATGAGCACATTCAGGGGTCCACAGTGTTTCAGTGAGGCACTGAAGTGCAACGTCTGGGATTATGAGGAAGTAGAACAGTTTCTGTTCCACTCTATGTGCCAACAAACATTAAAAGCTGTAGTGAAACTCGCGCTGCTCTTCTCTATTAACTATTTATTTCCTCAGGCACTTCTTGGCAGTTTACAATTCAAATAGAGCCAACTGTTTGACAGCAGGTGAAGCTGGGAGTTTTTTTTTTTTTTTTTTTAGGGGCGGCCAGCAATTCGACACAAAAATTCTGAGGCGGTTATCTGACCCGAGTGCTTCAGCAGTTCTTCAAAGGAGTCGCTCCACTGCAAAGCTGCCTCTGGTGAGATGCTGGGGAAAGAAATCAGAGATGCAGTCAGCTCTTCCTTAATGATGCAGCAAAAATGTTTAGGATTCTCATGAGGTGTCAGGAAGTCATGTTTCTATAAGTGTGCAATGAGTCATGGGGAGAGCTGCGAGCTGAGGTCAAAACATGAATAATACTTGTTCCCAAACAGCATCGCCCCCCCGAACGTGATATTAATGGATGTTGCCTCACTCGCTGGCCGTCGTATTTGTCTTCTTATTGGGACTGACGTTTTCATGGGAGCCCGACTTGGTGAGAAAAAGGCTTAGTCGACTCTTCCTCTCCTTGTCTTTCTGTCTGCAAACAACAGAGGAAATACATCAAGTTCCACATAGTGAGCGTGAGTTGCAGCTGCGGCTCTATTCACCAAATCAGCAACTTATCAGAGAAATGACTCCTCGCGGACGCGTCTCTAAAGTGGCTCACACGACACACCATAAATCACTCAAAAATCCTTTGTGCCGGGGAAATGTGAGACCAGTCACGTACACACACGTGTTCAAACAAAGAGCCGGTGGAGAGTGATCACGGAGGACGGCAGCTTTTTAAAAGTCCTAACTGGCACGTAGAGAAGAGGCTGCCAGTCACACTCACTCAAGGTTACATATAAAAGCATCACCTACTGTAGCTGTTACGAATATGGTTGCTCTTGAGTTAAAAGCCTCAGTGTACTCAACAAGCTGCTGCTTTATCGCATTCTCAACATCGGAATCCATTGATTTCTGACATTTGCCGCAACACTTAATATACACATAATATCATTAAAATAACTCCAGAAATCAAAAAAGCCATTTTCATTTTAATGAGATTCACGCACACCGACCTGCTCGAGTCCTCCTTCATCTTTGATGCATTCAACTGTTGTGGGCCAAGCTTTTGGAAAGATGCTTCCTCCTTTGGGGCCATGCAGCTGAATTGAGGAAATTGAAAAAAGCGTCTCCATGCTGCCGTGTCTGAATGTGGCGTAAAGAGCGACAGGCCACAAATAGCTCGTCGAACATTTTAACCCGTCGTTTCTCGAGCCGCTTTTTTTCTAAAACCTCGCTTGTGTTTTCATTTCCTATACATTGCGCGGTGGTTCCTGTAATGGTGCAGCTGCTCATAGCCTCGTCAGTGATGGAGAAAACACGTTAGGTTTGGCAAGCCTTTTCCTCCGACATTCGAGAAAGTCAGCTGATTGTATTCATTCACAGGGGTCAACAAATGAAATCTCTTGCTTGAGGCTATATGTTGTCAGTGTCAGTGTCATGTCAGGACGTATTTTGAATATTATGTATATCCCCCCCCTCACTGATGCAATGCAATTATGTTATGTATATTATGGCACATGAGTCATATCAAGCCACTTGATGAATGTTTTTTTTTTTAATGAGGTAATAAAGAGATTGAGCTTATTAGGGAGCTCTTGCACGTAGAGCAAGGCAAGAGACTCCATGGAATGAAAGAATGAAATGTAATGAATAATATACACAGAGTCTGGGCTGAGCTCTTTCCACAACATCAGAGCCTTAATGGAGAAAGACAAACTCACTGTGACACGGTGGAAAGCAACAGGGAATGGATGCGTTCTGGGGTAGATGGAGACAAATGTGATGTCTCTGTTAGAGAGGCTGAAACCGTCTTTAAAGATACCAGTGGAATATCCAGACAGTGCTTCTCTACTTCTGACAGAGAGAAAGTGAAAAATGGCTGTTGCTTATAGTTCCCACTCTCGGATGTTTGACCTTCAACATGCAGAACGCTATAAGCTATGATACGGATGCTGTTTTCTCTGTGCTCACCTTCAGTCTGAGTGAAGCAGGATTTTTGTGACAGACCTGATCCAGTGGGTAACGGATGCCTGTGTGACACTAATAGAATAAAAAATGTGAGAGGTGAAACCAACTGGGTTGCTACTTATCTGTTTTGCATTTTAAATTTTTTCGAAAAAAAGAGCCATCTGCCCGACCCGATGGCCCATGGATGGGAAGCAAAAATTCACTCTTCCTATCGGGGGTGTCAACTCAGTCACAGACACAGAATTGGGATGAACTAGGATCGGAATCAAACTTCTGCTTAAATGTTTTGCGCAGTATATATAAATAAATATATGAGCTCCTTTGGTGAAATGCTAATGACACAGTCTGGTGGGCTTTGATGGAGTTGTTAACTAGGACTCAAACGGTTCATTTCAGCAAGAGGTTGAATGTCCAAAAACTTAAAATGTGTTTATATGAGCTGCAAAACATTATGAATTTAGATTTGACTGATGATGTTTGTGTAAACCAGGCTATAGCCCAGATAACAAAGGTGGAGTCACATGGTTTGGGTGTTTCCAGTAATTCTCTAATGTAAATCACAGAAACAACACGTTTGCTGAATTAATGCTGATGAAATGAATTCCTCACGAATAAGTCCTATTTTTCACATCCAGAAATGCAATGTGGGAGGGGTCTTGAGGAGAAGACCAAAATTCCTGGTGAGTTGTGTGAGGGATGTGTCTGTTGGAAGCTGTCTGTAGATGTTAGCCATCAGTGCTAGCTGTGGCTAGCAACCAGTTTGATAAATTGTCTTTTTCAGACACAATCTCTGGATTCTGTTCAGAAAAACTGGACCTGGACATTCACATTCCAAAGCATTTGTTTTGGGCCTGATCTCCAGAAGTTCTTGAATGTCATTGTCTTTGTCCCTGTAATTTAATTTCCCTCCGCTTGACTCTAAGCGTAGCAGGTGTATTTCTCGGGTTTCAAGGAAGTCCTCTGTCTTGTGAGTCATTGTTCAGATGATGCCCTCTAGAAATCTTCGCTATGGATTTGCACAGGCTCAGGCACTCAGCCCCTACCGGCAGGCCCATTTTCAAAAGGCCCTGCACTAGTTGATTAAAAGAGACAAATTCTGTACAGCAAATGCACGTGTGCAGCTCCAGCCCAGTGGTCCGATAAACCCAAGCTGCAGTATCCTTTCCCCTCAGGTAAACAGCAGAGTGCTGAATCACTGAAACCAAATTAAATAGCAGCCATTTAGGTTCACTGTATGTATTTGCCTCTTGTCAACATAGCCGATGAGAGAACCAACAAAATCAATACACACATGCAGCCAAGAAGGTGCTCCCACCAGCTGGGCACAAAAGATTAGGCTTGTTTTATTAGATTGTTTTGAAAGAATATTTCCATTTTCCCTGTTAATTCCCCAACTGTTTCACTGCTCCTGTGGCTGCTTCTCTGAACAATGACAGCATGCAGACAGTGACTGTGCATATTACCATTTAAGTAGAATTATGTACAGTGTATTTATGACAGGGGGAACTGGGCTTTTTGAAGTGTCGCTCGCCTGCACGCTGCAGCCACAGTAAAGTTTAGACGTACTTGCTGCTTGCCCTCATCTGGGCGTCACCATGGCATGATTTGATTTGGGCATCTGTGTGCAGAGACAATATGTCTGTTGATCTTGATAAGAGTGCTTTAGTTGTTTGGCGAAAAGGAGAAGTGATAAAGTCCAAACTGCAAAGTGCTGACATGGGTGATGGGGGAAGGGCGGTTGTTGGGGCTTCCTGTCTGAAAACGACGGTTCACATGTTGGTCTACAGTCTGTCTGGTACGTCTGCACAGGGAAAACACGCCACCGAAGAGAAAAAGGAAAAGTTGTAACCATGACAGCAAATAGCACACATGCACACAAATCACCATAGAGACAAAGTTGAGTGAAATCCCTTGGACCTGCCTTATATTTACACACTTTGCTTCATTCCCTGTATGTTCTTGCATTTGAATGCCAGATGAGCAATATGCCTCAGTGGAATTACTTTTATCTAAAAATGGGACATGGAGGAGAAAGAAGTTGTGGGTGCTCATCGGAGACTGAGCTTCGATAAGGCCTTGATCTCCCCCAAAGAGGGTACAGTGTGTTTAATAAGGGCAGACGACTGGAGAACTACTTCCACTTCTTTTGTTATCATCTGCCATATTAGCCAGTCTATTTAATGACATCAGCTTAGAATTATAATAAGCTTCTATCACACTACTGATATAAAAAAAATGTGAGCTATCTGCTCATTCATTCAGTAAATGGCTTTCTTAAAAAAAAGTTTTATCTGATAAAATGTATGTCAGCTTGGAAATGAAATTTCACGGCTGGGTTTTGTATTTCACCAGACTAATGGGGTATCTGGTCTTAAATGGCCATTGCATGAGGACTGTAGAAGAAAGGGTGGCTGAGATAGGGGGTCCTCTATGGCAGCAGGGCATTTGATTTTCATGCCGGTGATCAGTTTGTGCTGAAGTGCTGCCTAAACCTCGCTATAGGTGAGCTCGGTCATACTGCATATACTGTTTACATGGATTGCTAATGAAGCTGTGGGACCCTTATGGTTTGATGAAATCAAAACTCCATCCCAACTCTCTGTTGATGACCTATTTGTGTGTAACTCACTGGCACAAGTGAAGCTCCCCAAATCATCGTTGGTGCCTCAGTGCTGCCCATTTCTCGCGCACTGCAGCAAACTGGAACCAGCAGTGTGTTGCATTGTGCTTTCCAGTTTCAGGGAAGCAGTCGTGCCTATATTTCTTACATATGACTATATAAGAAATATTTAGTATTGTAAATATGCTGTTCATACATTAATGTGAATTTATATTAGAGCAAAAAGCTGTGAACATTTTTCCCCCCAGAATCTTTTTATAAATCTGTTCTGTCAAACTCTGTGTGTGTTTAAATGGTTCTCACTGGTTCTCAGCTCCGTGCAGAAGCGTGGGATCCCCCTCATTAGACCTGACAAAAAAGTCGAGGTCTTACAGGAAGCGAGCCCCACTTCAGCTGAAATGTCTGAGAAGGCGCGTCTGAGTGCGGCGGTGTTGGTGACATCATTTCCCTGTCACTGGGTCACACGGGTGTTCCCTTTAGAGATGAAAACAAGCAAGAATGTGCGATACACAGGAAAGCGAAAACAACATCTTCTCAGGTTTATTCTGAAATGGCTGTGATCTGGGAAATGACTCATCAACATACGCAAGTCTGTAACTTAGGCAACAAAAACTACGACTCGCAGGTTGGACAGACAGAGCAGCATCACACATTATTTTGAAATTCAGGAGGTGCTGTGTGACTTCCTGCTTTTTTTTTTTTTTTTTTTGGGCTCAAGTAATGAATGGATTTATTCTAACTTAACAGAGCTAAATTAGCTGCGACCCTAATTGTTACACTATTATGGAAGTGTGCGGCCCATAACCGGCCATCTGGTTCCAATGAACAACGCTGCCAGCTGACCCTCACTAATGTGCACAGGCCAGCATCTGCTTTGTTTACACAAGTCTTGCGTAAGATCCTTTGACAGGCTAAGCAGACTCACAGCCTCCATCTGGAGAGGACTCTTTGACAAACCAAACGCTCAACATCATTAAAACACACTCAAGACTATGCAAGATTTCCTTAAGAGAAATGGAGCTTTCATGGGTTACAGCTTCAGGGATATAAATATATGTTCCTCAGGTAGAAGGTCCGGATGTGTGTGAACAGTTATCATGAGACATGTACAAGATGTACCGTCTGTACTTGCTCTATGAGCCAGGAGCTTAATCAGACTGGGCTTTTCTGCCTGCTGCTGCAAAATGCTAACTCCTTCCTGATTACCATATCCGCTGCTGGAAAGATCGTTTTTCACATTTTTTTTTTCTCCTTCTCGTTTTGCCGGTACGGTGGGAAAATGGACCACCCCGCCTACTCTCAAGAACAAATTGGCTTTGGAACCGCAGTCTCAAAAGCGCATCAAATACCAGTCAGATTCCAGCACTCTGCCTCCCCGAGAACATTACATATGTTTCTGCTGACAGTCGAACATTTTTCCAGACATTTATGTTTTAATGTGATTTCATCCAACTCAAATTTGATGTGATCCAGTTTTAGGATTTCCTGTGGCCATATTTCAGAAAGAATTTAAATGCGTGTGTCTGGAGTCTACGTGCATGAAACCGGGCTGAGATTCAAGTGTTTGCGCCACAACACGGTCTGTAGTGTGTTTTTTTTTTTTTTCTTCCCTGTTTCTTTGCAGAAATACTCTGAGTGATTTGGTAGCAAAAGGACTTGGACAGAATTCTTTGTCATAGGTCTATATGAGACTTTCAGAGTCTCTCCAGTAATCAGGTCCACATGCCAATAGTGATGGATTCGACCCTGCAGCAACTCGGTGCCAGGCTAAACACAGAAAAGTGAATTTACATGGGCAAGTCTGTCTTGATCAATAAACATTTACCCCTGAGGAGAGGCTGCATCTGCAAGTCTCTCCTTATAATCAAGAAACTTTTACATCAATATATAAGAAAGCGTATGACTGTATGACCTTGCGGGAGGTCGTCTTTTGTCAGTGGGGTTCTTGTTGGTAAATAAAACGGCTATTTATTCACATCCGCATGTCTTGATTTTAATTGTTAGTCGAGTCAGAAAGCGCCAGCTAATAGCGTTAGACACTAACAAATGCCGGCAGACACACAGCCGCTGCAGCTGCCAAAATTATAAGGAGGCTAATGATAATGCTGTAAGAGATCATTTTAATCAATTTGCTGAAAGCATTTTGCGCACACTGATTAAGGCGAGGGGGAAAGCAACAAATGACTGCGCTCCTCAGGTTAGATGAGGAAGAGGGGGACGCTCCATTTCAGCCATGAAGGATGTCGCGGCACGCCTGGACGCAGGTAGACTGCAAAAACCTCTTGACAGATGCTTGATATTTCACTGCGCCGCCGTCACAAAAAAAAAAAATAGAAAAAGAAAAAGTAATAGAAGTTTGACTGCTGGAGTATGAGAGAACAGACTCTATGAGAGAGCCTGCTCATGCTGGGATGCAGATTGGAGTATTGACTCCAATCCAGCAGGATAATTATGTGTTGTCCTGTTTCACTTTAGTGCAATATTTGTGTTTTATTACAACTGAAACTAATCCTATCAGCATTTATCACGACTCCTGGAATGACAATTTGAAGTGTAGGCTGATGGAATTGCAACCAACATGTTATATTATTATTATTATTATTATTATATTATTATTTTAGGTGTACGTCCTCACGTACTGACTTCTCTCGTGCCTCCTTTTCTTTAAATCTGTTTGACCACTGTCACTGTCTCACCTGTGCAGCCAGGGGGAAAAGGAGATAAAATGTATCACGCCTGAAAGAAGTAAAAGACGGGAGCGCTCTATAAAATACACTTTACTTCCCTCTGCAGGGAGGTCAGAGGTCAGTGTCGGCCACGGGCCAGCAGTCCCGGAGCATGTGGGGGATTCAGTGTCAGGCTCAAGGACGCTTCTACAAGACGGTCACTCACCCCGACAACCAGTGTTATGGTCGGTGACCTTTCTCCATGTGCTGCCAAACAGCAATGAATGAATGACACAAACAATCATGCATTAAAATGTTTGTTCCACTCATAACAATCGCTCCGGAAAACAAACTCAAATCTGTTTCAGTTAATCATCATTGCAAGTAGTAATTGAACAACATGGCTGTCCAAAAGTCTTCAGTGGTTCAAGCAGAGTCACATCTGTAAACAGTAGACGGCGGCATTGTCATGTCACTCTCCCCTCACCACCCGTTATTGTTGACTAATTATAGAAGACGCATCCTCATATCTAAATGTAAACTATTCATGGTAAATCATGAATAGCAGCCTCATTGCCATCTGCCCCCCCCCCCCCCCCCCCCTCACCCATTCCCCCCCCCCCCCCCCCCCGTCCAAGTTATTCTGAAGGTCTGGAGTGTTCATGACTCATCACCAAGCCCCCCCACCCTCACTCGTTCCCGCCTCTGATTCTCTCAAAGTTCAGCTCCCCTGCTCTTACTGTGTGTTTGGGTGAGTCAGTTTAGAGTGAATTATCCGGCTCTGTGGCCGATGATCAGTCTACTATTAACAGACTGTTATCTGTGAGATCCCTCTGCCTGCGAGCGTGCGAAGGATGAAAGCGTGATTAATATGCAAAGAAACCAGGTCATAGATAAAACTATCCATCGGTCAAACTGGAGACTCCTGCAGGGGGATGGATACACGGTGCTTTTTCTTCTCGCTGAGGTCTGACTCAGTTTGAGGTAAATCATATTTATGCCATCATTTGCATTTTATGTCTCAAGTTTCCAAATCACCCAAAAAATGTAGAGGTCAATCACACAGAGGATTTACAAAGTAAGGATAGAGTGTGCAAAGTTTTGGGATTATGTTAGATTTAGTTTTATAACAGTTCTATCATTTATTTAATAATTAAGATACAACCATTTTTGCACTAGTAATGACGAGCATCTGTTTTCAATGACTCATTAATGACTCCATTGATCATCTGCCAGCGAAAGATAAAATTGGTCAGAGTGACTAAGCAGCTGACAGTGAATATACGTCTCTATACTGCCACTTATGGAAAAGAATAGTTGAAGTTTGTAACTTGCATTTTTGATGCCATCAAGATACTGCACTGACAATGAATTGGCCGCAGGATGCAGGGAACACAGCATGGAATCTGTCATTAAGCTGTGCCACAGCTTCACAGTAGGAGACATTCTTGTCACATTCTAATTATAGTTTTCCACCCATAAGGAAGACTGACTTGTGAAGTGATTCCTGTCATCTTGACCTCTGGGCCTACTGTTTGTAAAACGTTGTGTAATAAATTCATATACTGTTTAAACATCAATAACAAAATACCATGTCATATATGTGTTCACTCATTAAAAATGAAAAGGGCCCCTGATGGAAATAAATCTCCCCAGAACTTATTTATATGATAAAAAGAAGCATACAAGGAAACATCGGTTCATTTAAAATCCAAAGTTTTGACACTGGACTCCTGCCTATTACCCGTCATACTGACTATGACCACTAGAGGGAGAAAGAGCAAAGCCTGAAGCTGTTTGCGTATGGCACTAAGATGACACACAAGAATGAAAATTTGTGACAGTATAGAAAAGTAGACGACATGAATACAGAAGCGAAAGTTTCCAGATCACCACCTGGTGGCTGTTTACATTATTGGTCATAATCCCCACCTCGGCCATGTTGGTGGATGGGACATTTCCCAAATGAAAAAGGTCAAAGTAGATGTTGAGTAGAATATTCTCAAAATGTTTGCTGTCAGATTGTTTTTGTTAGTCATTAGATGCGTTAAAAATAGAGTGAAACATCCTGATTGACAGCTGACAGGCCATGAGCACCGCAGCTTCATCAAAACGATTGACACTGCACAGACTCTAAAATGGCCGCATTCGCATTCAGAACATTTGGCTGTATGGCGGTTGCTGTCAATCTCTGGGGTCATTTGTGTGGGGTAGTCTCGAATCTGACATCATTTTCATCGTAAAGTCCATGAACAACCTGCTGAGAAAAAGCATGAAAGATGTAGCAACAGCATCAGTGGGGTTGTGCCCCCCCCCCCTCAGGGTGGTCTTTTCCTTAAATGTGGATTAGATGGAAGTGAATTCTGACAGCTCCTTACCACCATCCTTAATGAATTTGCAAACACTAATGTCCACCCTATGGAGAGACATTACACACTACCAGCAACCTCAATTCCCCCACAACAGCTAATAACAGCTTACCTTATTTTATTACGCCATGATGTTAACACTGCACTTTTCAGCATCGCCGGCCCACAATGCGGCCCTAAATCTTATTAGGGATTCTAAATAGCTTGTGCTCTAGTTAGCACAAGTCATTGGGGTCTCATTAAAGGGTTTTTAATGAATAAAGAAGTGACTTATTGTGCTCTGGTAGTGACCTGTGATGGTTTAGAACATCATTAGAGTAACCAGACATCAAAGTGTAGGCTGATCCCGGCTGAATGTAAACAAAGCCGTTCTGAAAAATAATCTAATACACATCAAGCCCAATGTGGCTTGTTTACAGCACATTTCTTATTGTAATTATGGTTAGGATGAAGCGGAATGGCTCCACGCACACTGTGTCGCTTCCACTGCCGTAATAAAGCATCTTTAAGTAAACGCAGAGACGACTGTGTAGGCGGAGGCCTGGTAATGGGTTCGGCTCTTTGTCGTATCATGATGATGACCCCCCGTGAGGGTGTCAGTCTGTGCATTCTGAAAAAAAAAAAAAAAAAAAATCATTACTCTCATCGTCTTCATTTTGGCTTTATGATTACAGCTAGCATGTGTACGCCGCAGCCGCACATCATCATCAACCTTGTCAAATATTAATACATTGCCTTTTGCATTAGGGGAATTAAAACGCTCACTGACCTGACGCTAATGCAGTTAGTCACGAGGCCGTTTCATTTATTTAAATTAGCAGGCTTCAGAAATATGACAGGACAGAACATATAACCCTGTCGCTTCCTGCCGAGCGTGTACGATGTGGAAAAGATCCTTTGGGTTTTAGTCAGTGACTGATGGAAATTAAGTGTTTCTGCCCACTGATGAAAAATCTAAAACCAACCCCATTGGCGCTGACTGATGAATCAAAGAAAGGTCAAAAGAGTTAAGTAGATAATGATCTCAATGCATGTGTCACGACACCCTTGTAATGTGTGACAGCCAACACCTCTAATTTCCCTGTGTTTACTCTGTAATTTCATACAGCTCCACAACATGTGCACGCTGATGCAGATCTTTGTAATAAGGTCACACCGGGATGGAACAGAGCTTTCAAAATGGGACCGTGATGGTTTGGATTCTGAATGATACACTTTTGTGTTGTTCTGCGAATAGTATTGAAGGTCAAGAGCCTTCGAGCAAGGCACTCCCTCAGACTTCTGCAGCAGTGTCACCGTTTGCTTTCGGGAGCTGGATCCACAACCATCATTTTACAAAACACTTTAAATCCTGGAGCGTCTCTTTGAGGAGTGTCGTGCAGTCTGCAGCCGCTCAGGTGTTTTCTGCTCACACGCAGGTTGTGAGAGTTGGAGTTCTGAGTTGCTATGGGTGAAGGTGGGATCCCACTCACGCTGCACTCTGCGGATTTGCTTTATACAAGTGACCTTTCAGATTCCATAAGAGGCGGATTTTACCCCCTTCACACTCATAGTCATAAAGCACTTACAGCATTTGTGTACAGACAAAGGTCACGGCAACACTAACATGGCATAGAGGCCTTTATATTCTACAGGAGCCACATACTCTTGAGCATTTAACCAAAGATTTCATGACGAATGAGTTTCTGAATGTTTCATATCTGGACTGCAGACATTTAACTAAACGAACTAAATAAATTTCCGAAATAAACACCCCAGCTGCAGCTCGAACCTGACCTCTGCCCTCCTGTCGCCCTCGGTGAGGAAATGTCATGTTACGCGCTCCAACACTACCGGCTGAGAGAAGTCGATGGCGAACGTACGGAGGCTTGAGTCGTCCTGGAGAGCCTGCAGGTTCAGTTCTGCCACAGCACTTTGCAGCGTGTCCTACCCTGTTCTCTCTCCTCTGCTCTGAATAAAAATAAAGACGGAAAATGGCCAGAAAGCTGCAGGTGTGTGGATAAATTCGGTTTGGACGCTGCCCTCCAGACTCAAAATTCTACGGCCAAAACTGGCATTCATTTCATTTTACAGACAACCATGGTCTGCAGGGGAAATGTCAGACTGTGATTCTCCAGCATTTATTATATATAATGATGTTATTATTATATACATAGTAAATCCTATTCATGATGTTTGGTTTTGTTTGTACAAGTCGGATCTAATTTCAATTGCAAAGTACACACACTATGTCATGAGAGGCAAATAATGAGCAATATTTTGTTTCACAGGTCAGACTCTGAGACACCGGAGCAGAGGGGGAAATGTTGTTTGTTGTTTCTTGTGAAGCTCTTGCACATGAAAAACGAGACAAGCTGGATCAACTTGGATGGACCAGGTGACACTGCTGCAGCAGATGGACGACAACGCTGCTGGGCAAATGTTTCAGCCAATCCCCAACATTTATAAACCTCAAAAAGCAAATCTATGCAAATCACCCCATGCATCTCAGATCTTGCCCTTATTGAGATGTATCAACACAACATCCCCCCCCCCCCACCCGGTGGAGGGAGTTGTGTTTTGCCCTAATTAACCCACTTAAGATTATAACCGAGGCCAAGATTAAATGATACCTTTCATTCTGTGCCAGCGGTCCGCCTCATTTGTCTTCAGGACACGGTCTCTGTTTTAAGTCAAGGGTAAAAGAACAACACACTCGGTGGTTTACCAATTGTATAACTCAGAGTCTGGCCAAAGCACACTTTTGAATTGATGATTTATGCAACACCAGATTCTGTGTGTGTGTGTGTGTGTGCGTGCACTCGGTTAAAAAAAAGTCAGTTTTTGGTATTCATGTGTGCCCACGAGGGAGCCGTTGAGGTAACACCCACCTAATATTCAATCGGATTAACTGCGGTTGTGATAGAGGACACACTTCGTCTCCATCAGTCTCCTTATAAGAACTAATTAACAGGCAGGAAAAGCGTTCAGCCCCGAAAATTCTTTCTATTCAGTTCAAAAGGCTTGCAGAGACCACTCATCCTGAAAATGTCAGTTTGTGCCCAATAGATTTTTTTTTTTTTTTTAGGAAAAGTGAATTAGTCAGTAATTCAAACTGTGTGTCAGTCAAGCACTTCAGTAATGAATAAGTAATTGTAGTGTTTGGTTCCTGACGGGGGAATAGATCAATTGCAGAAATCTTCAAAATGTGGCCATATCACTCACTGACAGAAGAAGGGAGAGCAATTGACGGATGAGCTTTAAACCAGAACGGCCCCCGTCTCTCACTCGCTCTCTTTCCTCAGTCAGGACTTTCTGACAACTGATAAACAAGACATGTTTTGCATGTCGTCAATAATGTTCGCCGGCTGGTTGGACTGATTTAACAATTAACTGTTCTTCAGGCCATATACCGCACACTCACATGAATTAGAGCAATCAAAGACATCGAGTTAAGCTCTCGGCTAAAACTGTAATAAATCTTCCCTGCTGTTATTTCCTCTCACACCTGGCCGTTTGAGATTCCACTCACAGAAGACAACAAGGGGAGACTGATCCACTGCAAGTTAACTCATTTAGAAGGAACCTCAAGTCCCAACCACAATAAGGAGGAAGAAGAGGAAGAAGTTTCTGTGTGGATTGTTTGACAGGAAAATATTCTCTGAAGTCATTTTTATTCACATGAAAACTTACGATTTTGAGACGCAACACTGGAAACGGTAGAAGCAGCGTAGCAGACAGTATCTGTAATGGCATCGATCCCATATTTAAATAATCACTGCCTAATGATGTGGGATTAAAGTCAGTATTGAAAAATAAAGTTGCTTTAAGGCCAACTGTTTAACTTTATCCAGTGATTCATCGGACTGAAGATGAATTCCATTAGAACTAAAAATTGAGCTTGAATTCTTTGAAAAAACAAGCAAGTAACCAATGATTAAAATATGACACTTGACTAAAAAAAAAAAAAAAAAACACTGCATCCGAAAAAAATGAAAGTGACTTTTCACTTCACTTTCAAACTTTTCGAAGTTGAGAGATGACAGGAAATGAGGGAACAAAAGAATCAACCAAAGGTCAAACTGGGGTGGTGCAGTTCACCTAACCTGGATCTCCAAATAAAGTTTATTATTGGATCAGTGATATTTATCTTTTCTTATTGAACACAGAGATACAACTTCAGAGACTTACGTCAAACCTTTTACTTGGGAAAAAAAATCGATGTGCTTGTTAGAGGCAGTATTTTTTAGCCCTTCTATGTCATCTAACGAAGTATGAAACATACATAAACAAAACAAACAAACCCTAAACTAAAGTAAATGAAGACACAGAAAAGCTGCTTATGTCAGACACCAGACACAGAAGCTGCTCTGGTAGAGGAAAACAACCATAGGACGGAAATCCTGGCTTCTATCCTTTAAATGAAAAAAAACACAATCACTCAAACATAAATATTTCTCATTTAATCTTGGCAGCTCAATTGAACAGAGCAAATAAACATCCAAATGCTAAATTCATTGGTATATTGTATAATAAGAAAAATAAAGGAAAATTGATATAAGAAGGAATCAATAATTCCGCCCCTCTAAACCCTTCATGACCCGTCCTTCTTCTAGAATGAACTTTATCTTACACAGTTGACTGCATCAAACCTGGGTAATTACAAACGAATGTAATGATGTCAACCTGGTGATGTAGCTGTGTGCGTTCCTCTGTTTTCCTTGTGGTTTGTTTTGTATTATGCTCGTAATGTTAGGACCCCTGCTGCGTTCTGCTTAGTGACTTCATTAACAATGGGGGGGGGGGCTCCTCACATGTTACACATTTCTGAGTATGTCTAATTGTTACCATGACCTCATTAAAATGTGAAAATTAAATTAAAAAAAGAAAGTCATGCTTTGAAAAAATTGCTGCTGATATCTGGGCTCAGTAGGAAATCTTGGATAAAAAGGGTTCACACAACAGCTAAAGCGTGAGCATCCCCGCTCTGTGAAGAGCTCAGAGGGCTAAATTTGGAATTATCCCGCGCCTGTTTTCTGCTCTTTGTTCATCACGAGGGAGAAGTTGAAACCAAAGTGTTTTCTATTCTTGCGATAGGTCGTAGTCTTTTTGATCTAGGAAGGAGCCTGCGTCCTAGAAAGGATCCCCACTGGGAGTATGTTGATTGCCTCATGCTCGAATGTGATCCCCATGAATAGAGAACGCGTCGCGGATAACTGACAGCCGCCTAAAGGTGACAGGGGCTGGGCGGAGACTTGAAGGTGTTTAAACCCCTCAGACTCAGTGGGAAGACTGTGCACTATTATCTCCACCCTCCACGCAGATAATCAAGAAGGCACCAACGCCACACCGCATTACAGGCTCGAATCTGCAGCCATCTTCTTGTCAGTCAAAAGTGGGAGCCTTTGAGCTGTTTTGAGGAAGTTAAGTGATGCAACCTTCTATCTCATGTACTGAAATGTGGCAAGTCGTGTATTCTCTCAGATGTGCGGGCACGGGGGGACAAGGGTCTCAGCTGACATTATTGTTTCAACAACTCCAGATAAAAGGCAGCGAATGAATCTTAAATATTCATAGAGCTGCTCTGACCAGCGCCGACTCTGATGGGGGCTCATTCCAGAGCACCGAGCCGTCGACAGATGAGCGAGGGAAACAGCTGAGGTGCTGTCACTCCCTGAGCCATAAAAAAAAGGTCGCTGTTGTGCATCAAAGTCGGGCAAATCATTCAAAAGTATCAAAAAATAAATAAATCTGTGATTAAAAAGCGAGAGATGTTGTGAGACCTGAGGGCTGAGACGGGACCTGAGGCATCATCACACACTGTGTAGTAAAGAGTTCTGAGCAGAACACGCGTGTACACGCTAGAACATACATTTAAAGAGCTGGATTTTAAACACATTTTCATTGAACCAACATCCATTTAAAAACCAAAAGAAAACAAACAAACAACTCTATAGTAAATGAGTGACAGCCAAAAAGCCATAACACAATTACTCTCGTACATCTGCATTGGTTTGTGCCTCCAGCCTCACCGATTAAGTAAACATTCAAATTAAATTAACAAACCACAAAGCTTATTTTCTGAAAGTATGATAAGAGCTTCACATCGCTTGCTGCATTACTGAGGTGCGCCCATTCTTCCAGTGAAGCTTCCCAGACTTTCACTAAAACGTTACGGCTCTATTAAGCCTTTTATGGGAAATTCTGCATCAGGTGGATGTGTTCACTGATGACTGAAAAGAAAAAAAAAAAGTTTTATATACTAATTACAAGTTTTATTTCTCGCAAATGAGTTATTTCTTCCACAACGCAGCTCCTGCTGTCGGATGGATATTTGGAAAACAACTATTTCGACCGGAGTTAGAGCCCGGTGATGTCAGCAGAGGCGTGATATTATTTAAGGACTGTCCGTCAATGTAAACAGCTCATGACTGAGGTTTCACTTCCGTGTTTAACAAGGTGAACTGCTTCATGTCAGATGAAATAAAGAGCAGTGAGAAACCAAAGCCTTCAGCACCACCTATTGTCTAAGGTGTTGTAAATTAAACTTTGTCTGCGACTCTGATTCTTGGGCCCATGGATCGAAACACTTTGGTTCTGGTAGTTCTACCACGTGACTGTTAGTGAGTCCTTTGAATAAGGATGATGGACAGACTCTAACCTGCCAAGATGTCAGGACATTTCAGCCAAGAATGGTACTGCATGATGCACCAAAAACTCTGTGGTCAAGTCAAACTCACTGAGTCACGTCAGGACAGAATACAATACAATATAGGATATGGCAAGACAGAACAGGACAGTATATATTATACAATACAATAGCATAGGACTGGCCCTGTAGGTGAGGGCAGGACAAGACAGAACAAAATCGGACAGGATAAGTTAGGACAAGACAGGACAGTATAGGACTGCATTGCATTGGATTGCATAGAAAAACCCATTGGATATTCAATCTGAATTCAATATGGAGGCATCCAACCATTCATGCACTAACCCTTTCACAATCATGGAATTTTGATATCCTGCAAAGATGAGCATGATTTGAAGGAAGTTTCAAACCAGTATCAAAGAATCAGCTGACCTCCTTGGATGTCAGGTGCAGAGTATTGCACCATGGGAAACCGACTGAGCCACAAAAATCCTCCCTCTCACTGTCTGCGCCATTCGTCTCCTCTCATTAAAAACATCAGCTCGAAAGCTCCTTTATCTGAGTCTCATTGTAACAAATCTAGATGTTGGGGTTTATTGGATGAAAAATTCCTCCCAAATGCACCGGCCAATTACGTGAATGTGCTGTGCTGGTATTAATCACTGACCTCAAAAACCTGAACAATAATGACCTTAAAGTAATAAGTATTGAGCAGCCTGGAGAGTCATTGGCCTGTAATGCCCTGCCTGGGAAGGGTAAGAGATGGAGGTGAAAGAGAAGAGGGACAGAGAGCTGTCTGGACTGCAGCTGCCAGCCCAGCACCTCTCATGGAATAAAAATGCACCTCTTATCTTGGATTCTGTGGCCTCGGCTTGATCTAAAGTGACTTTGTAGTTCCAGAACATTATCCTGCCTCTCTGCAGCCATCAGTGGCATCGGCCAACACGCAGGCATTAATTATAAATCCATTAAAAGGGCTAGTTCGTCAGCAATGCAGCCATTATCAGATGACATGTCATTATTTTCCCTCCTCGCTGCAGCAGTGAGCGGCGGCGGGCGGGTTCACACGGCCAAACAACCAGTGGGTTTAAAGGAACTTCGCTGGGAACACATAATGCATGCTGGGGGGGGGGGGTCTTCTGGGTTAATGCCTGACAGAGTGATGACAGAGGCTGAAATATTAATTACATACATTACAATACAATCCAAGTTGTTTTTCCCGGAGAAACTTGAGAAGAAAAAAAAACAGCAAGGCTGTAAAACACGAGCAAACATGAACGCCTCTTCACCACTTTGGGTTAAGAACACACACTGCAACTGAAGCTGGTGTGTCGTCACACAGCAGAACAAAGGTGCTAGGCAATAGAAGTAGGCGAATATAGACGTTAATATATAAATAGAATATAAGATAATAAGTATCCCAAAGAAGAGCACAATTCAACAGTTCTCTGGAGTCTTCAACCATCCCACTGTCTGTCTGTTGTCACGCTGACAGATATGCCTGCTCAAATCATAGCCATTACTGCGATCACATGTCAACCAAAGACTGCACATTAACATGGAGGACACATCCTCATTCACTCTCCAGATATAAAAACAAAATACTGCAGAAAAATGTACTTGTGTGTACTTTGAATTTGGGCAGCGGTTCTAAAATTGCTAAATCCATCTTTGTATGTCAGCCCTACGATAAACTGGTTGACTTGTCCAGGGTGTACCCTGCCTCTTGCCCAGAGGGTTGAAGATGAGTGAGTGAGTACTCTCTTTTTTTTTTTTTTTTTTTGCCAGATCAAGTTCAATCAAGCAATCAAGTACAATTTAAATTAAACATTCCGCCTTTTTCTAAAGATGGAAATACAATTTCATGCGAAACATACTTGAGTAAAGTGCAGTGGCACAAGAGGAATCTTGATACAAAGCCCAGCATGGGCATACGAAACTTTTATATCTGGCTTAATTACCGTTAGTGAAAAGTGTGGATGTTCTTCCCACATTACGGAGCCTTCTCATGCTTTTGTTTTGTCGGAGCTGCTCAGATGTTCACTACATCAACTGGGAGGGGATCATATGTCGATGCCAAATCATACCGCAGCTTGTTTGTGTAGCAGGTGGACTGTGTGCTAACAATACGATCCAAACCAATCCAATTTGATTTGTGTTGTTATGCAGCATGGATGGAGTGGTGCAGCTCTGGAACAAGGATTACGCCTGAGGAAGCCACATACAGAAGGGTTTTGTGTGGCTAGACGTTCATAACAGTGTTGTCCGCTGTCGGGTAAACAGCTTTATGTTGTTTGTACTTGCAGGACTTAAACAACGCGCACATAGGCGTAAAAATGCATGGAAACTCATTTCAAGCAAAGACGCCTCGAATGGCGTCGCCACTCGCCGAGATAAAAATGAAAGGACTAATTAGCGTTGTGCAGATGGCCACCTAAAATCAAGTCCTTCCTGATAATAAAAACGAACAACTACTGAGAGGAATTCAAATCCCCTCAAATCTATGGCGTGCCACCCCCCCACCCCCATAAAAGCCACAGCATAAAAGCACAATGAGACAGGAAAATCTGCATGTACAAAATTAGCTCCGGGCTTATCGTAATGTGCTCTGATTCAGACTGAAACATCTGAGCCTCGGGGCTGAGCGCAGGTCTGAAGGCACAGAGAGAGGCCGCGCTGCGAGCACCTGAACCTTAAACCGCTCTCTATTTATAGACGGCGGCTCCGTCAATGTTTAATATATGAGGCTCAGATGTTTACTGTAGGTGCCACTCTCGACTCCGTTTTATCAATTCCGTGGCGGTGCTTTCTGGAGGGACTAATGATACCTCCAGCATGGGTTCCTGTTCCCTCATCTGTGTGAGCAGTCCCTGCTCTCTGCCACTGTGCTCTGAAAGGGGGAGAGCACCTGAGCCTTACTGCTGCTCCACTGCCGCTCACCTCTACTGCAGGTGTGGATCACATTTACTTCAGCCGCATGCTGTGTCAAATATTACTGATTCTTACACTGATCCGCAGCCTTGGTTCTTTCTGTTTCAAGTTTTTGAGTAAGAAAAATGCCTCCTCCCTCCCTTTACGTGTTGGTATTCACATCAGGTTCCCCACACATGGACACTCTGATTGAGATGTTATTTAAGTATAAATGAAACACCAGTGCTGCAACGAGTGCAGTAACACATAACTGGAAAATAATTAAGGGAGTGCCAGATGTCAACCGATGACTTTTACTAGTTACTTATGCAGCGCTTATTGCTGGCGAGAGGGGGAAATTGACGCCATGCTCGGTGGACTAATCATTAAAAGGGAGCTGATTAGCTTATCTTAGCATAAATACTGTAAACTGGGGGAAACAGCGAGTCTGGCTCCGTCCATAGATTAAAACCCAGTTTTAAGGCAACAAGCCAAGTATTCAACACAGACTGTCCATAAAGATGGGCGGCATGACTGCTCCCCAGGGGCGGAGCCAAAGTGCCTACATTGGCACCTGATGGCTGGCAGCAGTGCAGCCCATAAAACCAGGTAAATCCAATAAAAATGGTCATGGCTCTTGTTGTTGTTTTTTTTTTTTTTTTTATCTTTTTGAATGTTCTGTCTTGTAGATCTTAAACAAATTGCACTGGACATGCTGTGTAATCATTGAGTTTGTGTGAGCTGCCGGACGGGCAGCCAGATTTGTTGCCCTTTTGTAAAGAGCAATGCCACCGACTCCAGCCGCAAATTTACAAAAACAGGAATGTCTCCCAAGTATCCGTCAGTAAGTAAGAGGTCAGAAAATGTCAAACTACTCATTTAAAAACCTACTGAACAGCTAACGGATGCCGCTTTAGTCCATCACCCGTTACAGGATCCCAGACGTTGTCTTTCACACATGCACATCGCAGCAGGAGGCTCTCTGCACAGATGTGTTCACAACAGCACCAACCCTTCCACATTATTCAGGCGAGAGCGCGGCAGACGGAGGCAGGAAGTAACTTATTGATTCTGCTGCAGAGATCACATGATCATGTTTACAGCCCCCTCGAGGTCTACGACTTACCAGGGGATATTTTTTTTCTGTCGTTTTCCTCATCTTTGCGTCCATACCCCATACTGTACAGGCCAATGATTATGCAAAGGTTATTCAAGGGTTATGAAGTGACTCATGCATTTCAACATCCGTGTAGAATGAAAAAACAAAAAACTTTTTTCCCCCCATCTGGCTCTGTCTAAGTGGAGTATGGTTGTCCAACCCTCTGTCCGTGTTGTTGCATTTCTTCATTTCCTGTTTCCATGATTGCAGAACTGCCGGGTGGCTCGCATTAGTCAGGGATGATTAGTTCAGCCCTGTGTCAGTCTGCTCTGACTGAAAAAAAGATTTTTAAAACAGAGCGTACAAGAACGGGACAAGTCAAAAAACAGAAGGCCACCTGGAATATCTCATGTACTCTGAGCTTGTTCCGCCTCGGTTTGTGCCTGCACTTGACAGCATGGCAGGGAAGGTGAGGAGTGTGGAGCTCACAGGGACCATGGAACTGTCAGATCAGGTTATGGCTGCTCCTCTACATGAACTCGGAACATCCGGGCGAACATCATGGCCAGCCTGCCTAGTGCTAATAAAAAAAAAAAAGAGAGAGAACATGGCTGTTTAGCTCCAGATCTACCCCTAATCACTGAAGTCGGGCTGTATTTGACAGTGTCTCCAGATGGCGGTAGGTAGGGAAACGAGGCCACATGACCACATCTTTTTTCTTCCCTCACTGCGAGGGAAATGGCAGTATGCTTTCTGTCTGACAGATTGCCCGAATGAAAATATGAATATCTGTTATGAACTCCATCTTTTGCATTTGGGAGATCACAGGGATCACCTTGTGTTTGCCAGATTCCAATCTCTATATGTGGTGCATATTCAAACCATAAAGCATATCAATGAGCTCTAACCTCCGCGGGGGGAAACTGCAGCTTTCAATCTGCTTGTTTCCCGATTTGTAATTTTACATATGATTCGAGTCTTGAGCTGATGAATTCGATGCACTGCCGATCGTTTCCCCGCGTGGTACACTTGTCTCTCCACCACGGCCATTATAACAATGAACTCAGCCATAGTGGTGGATGACAGTAGAAGTATGCAGAAGAAACCTCACGGTCAAAGTGAAGTAGGTAAAGACAGAAAAGGAAAGCAAACGATGGTACAGAAGCCGATGAGCCAAGCCAGTTTTTAAAGTACAGTCTGCAGGAAGCAAGGCCTGGGGGGGCTCCACTGCTCTGCACGCATTGGAAGTGTGTCTTCTTTTATAATAAGGTTTGCTACTGAATGATACTCCATGTGACTGGATAAAAAAAAACCCACAAGGCTGCATACCCCACTGGGTTTATTGCATTCAATCTGCAAGAATATCATTTCCACATTTCAGAAAATAACTGTAATCAGTCGTAATGGCACATTGTAATGCATTTGCATATTTATATTGGAATACCTGAGTGCAAAAACAAACAAACAAAAAAAAACATTTTGACCCAATATCTCAGACTAGTAAATCATGAAAGGGTACAAATACACAAACCCTAATTGAAAAGAGCGCTGCACAGAATCCACGTGAATACATTCGACAGCAAACGCTCTGGAACAGTGACGAGACATCTCTTAATGGAGAGGGAGCCGTCTGGTGAAGCCTGGTCTGAATTGAGCGCCAAGCAATCAGGACCATGTTCCCAGCTGCCCCGGGCAGACTCAACGTCGAGAATGCACGTGGCCGCAGATCAATCCGCCAGCCTGGAGGTGAGCATTACGGGAGACGCAGGGTGACAAGGCGGAAACTGACATAGAAAGCAGATGCCAATGCGCACGGCGAGACGCGCAGCAGGAGAACATCAATTGTGTCATCTTGGCTTTCATCAAAGTTTGTCAGGAAAGGAAAATGTGCCTGTGCTTCCTCACGGCCCCCAGAGATTTATTTGTAAATGTCACACTTGTCAAATCCTCAGCAAGGATGTCTCCAGTGGATGGAACAGAACAAAAGGAAGTGGAGGGAAATTACAAGCTAACCGGCTGCTATTGATTTATTTGTTTATTATTAGTTTGGGTTATGATCAGGCAGGAAATAGCATCCTAAACACACACACACACACCGTGACATCACAGTGAATCTAAACCTAAATCTTACAATAAAACAAACTAAACCTCACATAGGCATTACCCAAAGTCTGAGCCTCACCGATGCACGCCTGCACACACACAGTAACGAATTAGAGGACGTCACGTTGAATCTAAACCTTAATCTTAAAATAAAACAAACTAAACCTCACGTAGGCGTAACCCAATGTCTTAACCTAACACACACAAACACGCACATGCGGATGTTAGAAGAACAACCTTCATGCTACACACCAGCTGACAAGCAGTATTCACTTCTCAGCCACATCTCGTCTCTCATTAAAAATCTTTGCCTGGGTGACACCATTCTGTCTTTAACCAACTGTGACCGTGGCGTCTGTCCCAGGAATCTGTGAAAAATCTGTGACGGCCCATTGTTTTGGGGCTTTTTCTCCCCTTCCTTTTCTTAGCCGTGTTCTCACTATCAAGTAAAATTTGTTTTCCAGCTACGTGCCAGAACTCCAGAAAACAATGACATCATTCAAAATATTAAATATGTTTCATCAGCCAAAATTACTAATTGCAGCTGGGAATTGGACCAAAATTGTAACGAGAGAGCCTGTTTGTCTGATTTACTTTTTGTCAAAGTGACAAACAGGAGCAAAACATACAAGAAACCTTTCACCAAAACAGGGAAGCGAGCATCCTCAGAGAAAACTGAGCAGACCAGCGACGACAAATAAAAAACAACAATTAAAATGTTCCACTTCATTTGAAGGCTTAAGAACATAGTAGGAAATCTGTTGTTTTTGGTTTCATAAAACTCCCGTCCTGAGGTCAGGTTTAGAATAGCGCTGGGCGAGGACACGACCACGTCCACAGCAGGAGTCAGTTTAAAGACATAAACAGCATCGAACTCTGTAAATCAAAGCCCATCGGAAAAAGAGCAAACATCTGGCTTGAAGTCCATAACTCAGTGTTTTATTTGTCTTTATGAAGTCAACAGAAATGTTGAAGTGACAGTGTAAACACTGTTTCAAATTAGAGACAAGTGTTTATGCATATAGTGCATTTTGATCAACCCTGCCTTGGCATTTCATGTTTATTTATGCTTTATGGAACTGTTGTTCCCAATTATGGTGTTTCAGAAAATGTAACTGCTGGCTGGATTATGTTTTTCGAGGGGAAGTTTTTTTTCTTTTGTATAAATAAATGAGTGGAATTGAACAGGGCTGTCTATTTCCACGTTCCCCAGCCTTAGAGCTAAGCTGCTGGTTTCACAAAACATGGAGGTTGTGTGTAAATCCACTTGTTTGAAACTAATCAGCCACTAATGTGCACCTTTCTTAAAAAGAAATTTAAAAAAAAAAACAAGAATTGCAAGCCCGTGGTTATATCCCGCCACCAAACAGTGCCGTTTCAGTCAACGCATTTTGTCGGACTCACATGAGGTCACTCTGACCAAGATATGATACAACAAAGTGGAGCACACACAGTCGACACCGCACAGTCCATGAACCGTTGACCTCTGTGTATAAACTGGTAAATTCTTCTAATGAAATGGTTGGGTTGCATGCGACTGGGGAGTGGGATCAGCAGCGAGTCAGACGTCCAGACCGATTCAGGATGTGACGCCTCAGACTCCATCCCGGCTCTGACACTTTTAACAGGCCCATAACTTGTCTGCGGTGGAACAGGCAGACTCACTGCGAGTCATTAATCAAACAGTTCATTGTAGCTGTGACACCATCATGAAATGTTTGCATAATTACTGCCACAGAGGTTCTGCTGTGTAAATCACCTTTGCTTGTTAATTGTGCAGTGACAGAGGGTGACAATGGGTCTTTGCCGGGGTGGGTTTTTTTTTTCGCCTCACCCCTCCAACGCTAATAACGTCTCCACTGCTGCCAGGGTTAGCTTTCATTATGTGGTGTCTGTGTGAGCATTTTTCAATATTAACTACAAAAGAAAGAGGCACTGAATTATTATTTTTCAGCACAACACACTCAATGGATATTACTTCATGAAAAGAACACATTTTATTATGCGCACACTTTGAATTAGCGAACACGTCCATACGTGTGTGGCGTTCCGGCTAACCGTTCCTGAGAGTAGAAACATATCGTGGGCGAAAACAAGTAAACACAATGAAGTGTGTCAGTGCATGCCGCAGAGTAAGAAACACAGCACACACACTCACCAGCTTGTTAAACAATAGCCAGGGGCCGTACACACAGCTGCAGGCCTCAATCAAGCAAGCAACATGCTTCACTCTCACTTTACTGTGAGCGGTTGTGTTTATATTGCATGTTTCACAGATTGACAACAACTTTCTAACATGTAATTTGCATTAGTGCAAAATGGCTCAAGCTTGGTCCCATCAGCACCCACCGCAACTCCTCCACAAACGATGAAGTCCACACAATCCTGAAATTAACCAGAGAAGTTTTTGACTTTTCTAGCCCTCTGGTTAAAAGACTGATTAAGCCTGGTGAATTCAAAAGCAGGTGAGTGGACATGTCAGTGACGGCCGCGAAAAAAAAAAAAACACCCAAAGAATACCAAAAAAATCTCAGGATGAAAAAGAGGTTGAAAGACAATGAGATTCAAGACACTACTTGTCCTTGAGCTGCAAGCCATTCACTCCACTCGACCACTGGAGGAAAGGAAGGCTCCGTTTCTGGAGTTCAAAGCTGAAAATGGCCTCTGATTTAGGAGGCACTGGTGGCAATATTAAAGAGCCTTTTCAGTGAATTGGAAAATCAGAATGACACCAAGTGACCACAGATCCTTACAGTGAAATCTAAGCGCACCCTGAGCTTCACCTCTGACTCATCCTGACACGCTTATTTTTGACTTCTTCAATCGGAACGGATTAAAAGACAACAGTAATCTAATCCACATTGCTGTTCTCGCTGCATGAGCTGCTGATTGATATCGGCGTCAAACTTGCTCAATTCAAACGATGAGTGATGACGCCTTCGCCCTTCAACTCCACCGTGTCATTCGTCATCCCGGGAGCGGCTTTACATGCCACCGCGTCAACACGGGCACATGCTGTAGAGCTGCCGAGTGTCATTGAGGATACATGGCACCAGACCTTGCTTTTTTAGTCCCAGTCCATCCATCAAAGCTGCCTCGGCGCCGAGCACGTCAGCGGAGCACCTCCCGCAGCGCTTCTTGCAGTTTCGTTGTAATCGGGCCGACCTTCACCTCGCTTGAACCGCGCCACCGACACGTGATAAACGGGGAAAAGTGATGATCCCAACAATTGGACACGAATGTCCCCCTCGCAGCCCACAACTTTGCGCCAGTTGGATCCTACTCTCCGATCTGTGCGCGACGCGGCAACTTTGCGGCATCTGATGAATGAAAGGTTTGATGTGGGCAAGTGGCCCAGTTGAACGTGAAGCCTGAGCTTCAGCGTGACTGATGGCTGCATCCATCACTGCGGCATCGTTATTCAAAACACATCAAGTAACTATCAGGAAAAGTGGGTCAGAAGTAGCAGAACTTGGTGAGTGGACTCATTTGACATGGGAGGTTTTGGCGACAGAGCATTTGAAGTTGAGTTTTTTTGGATCCCCGCCCTGTGACAAATCACAGCAGCAGAGGAGCCCATGTCAGAGCAGCAGCTACATTAACATTATATGGGCAAGCCCAAGAGCCGGAATGGCAAAGGTGGAATTCACCTCAGGGCCTGGAAAGTTAACACATGATCCTACAGCGGAGGAATACCTGATGAGGACATGTTTTTATGTATGAGGGCTGCTGACACTTTATATATCCCAATGAAATGTCGGAGCAGATGGTAATTAAATTCACATTTCTGCATGTGTGTGTGTGAGTGTGGGTTCATGCATGTTTGTGTGTTCAGGCATGTTTGACAAACCCTAACATTGTTATGAGTGAAATGTTTTTTATGTCCTACTTTCCTATTCCTTCTCTTCCAGAATATATCGTGATGACCTGAATTATGTTTCCTCCTTCTGTGACTAACTCCAAATTACACCCCCGTGGCATGTAGCACCAAAAACAACAATACCAACATCGGAGATGTGCAGAGTTAATGACGACATTTATGAGCGAACAATAAACCATGTGTTACGGGGAGAAATCATAATGACACAAGAATTCAGGGATTGCCCTGGAATAACCTGGTTGACGTAAAATTTCTCATATTTTTCAAGCAGCTTTGGTGTATTTTGAATAAATTAGCAAAATATGACTCTGCAACTTGAAGACCGAAGACCTTGAAGACGATGCAAATGTATTTACAATTTACAAAAGGGTTTACAACCCCTAGTGGGAACGTTACGGTTTTTATCTGTGTTAGTTTGTGGGATCAACAAATACCGAACCAATTTCCATTAAGTTTTATGACGGGGGTTATGTTAGGCATAACCCACAACAGAAGCCATTACACTTGGAATGGATGTGGACGGATCAGAGCCAGAGATGTTCGTCAGCCTCCCTGTGACAGAAGGTTAGCCTGGGTGGAGCTAGGAGCTTTCCATCCATCCATCAGTTATCAAAAACACTGATCATTCATCAGTTGCAGGGGAACCTGAAGCCAATTCCAGCTCACGCTGGGTGATCAGCGGGGTGAACAGACGACAGGCCTGACATCCGAGACAAACAACCATCCGCACTCATTTTCACGGATTCACACCTTCAGTCGCCGATCTCCAATTAACTTAGCCCCAATCTTCACGTCTTTGGACTGTGGCAGGGAGCAGACCAAACACGGACGTAGGAATCTAGTAAGTCATTAAAAACAGCAAAACTCAGCAGCAGCCCTGAAGCATGGAGATAGATATTCAAAAATATTCTAACCTTGTTTTGTTCTAATTCTCCAATGTGAGGACTTGATGCTTCCTTGATTCAAGACAGAGTTTCAATAAAGGATTACACCAGTGAAAATCCTAATACATTAATTCATAATGGAAAATATAATAAAAAACAATCGCTTGACTTTCCTAAGCCGTCACGCTGCTTCCTTCAGTCAGGTGTGAAAAGATGAGACTGTGGTTAGAAATAAGAACTTTGGAGCCACACAGCTCCGTGATATTACACTATTGATAAATTATATATTCCCTGAAACCAAGGAGGATTGATACGCAAGGATCCTTTCAGCTTCTGATTTTCTGTGAGGCTCCTTGTTGCCACAGTGGCAAAATAAATTCCAGCTTAGGCAGAAAGAATAGAAATGTGTGTTAGTGGGATTTTTGAGAGCTCAAGTGTCTTCCTCAGTAAGTTTGGTTGAATATGTATATATTTCAGAAAAATACTGATAAACCTGAGCATTCATGTCCATGTGGCAAAAAGTAGGCAATTTTAATAATTTAATATGAAAGCTTTTTTTTTTTCTCAAAAAAAAGTGGTAAGAGGAAGACAGGAACCATAAAGCAGTGAAAACAAAACCTTTTAATAAGTCAGGAGCAGAGAAGATAGGGGGAGAGGAGCGAGTATTTCTTCAATTAATACTTTCCTTCAGAAATATTTTGGATTCAGTTTTAGTAAGAAGCACACTTTGGCGTGTGTGTGTGTGTGTGATAGTCTAATTCCTTGATTTGACAGCAGCCTCTACAAAGGTCTCCAAATGGGCGATGGAATTGATTGGGTCAGTTTCAGCATCTGTTGTGTAGTTTAAGGAGGATCAGAGACATACGGAATCTCTGACAACATCATTTGCTTTGGTTCAGAGAAGAGGCTGCATCGTCCGTATGTGATACACTCTCCCACAGCTCTGTCAGATAAACTCAAGCACCCTTCCATCCACACAGAAATGTTTTCATCTGCCATGAAGGAGATGAGCGCTGATAATTAGATCATAATAATGTTTGCATACATTTGAACTGTGTTACAGTTTGAAGAAGTGTAAGTGTCACCACACTGACCACTAGACCTTGGATGATTCATCTATTTATTCATAACTTCAAGGTTTTCCACTTCATCATCACACACTCATCAACAGAGTCTGTGGGAGATATGTCTGGCTAAACACATTTTGTATTTCCAGTCTTAATTTTTTCCCTCCGTAATCTTCTCGTGCCTCAGCTGTCAACAACACCAGTGCAATCAAGGATGAACCAAGGGGTCAAGCTAATTTTACTTTTATAGTCGAACATCAAAATGCCACCATGTGCACCACTTGTGGATTTGGACCCAGTCTGCCCAGCAGTGACTGGGGAGGGTAGGGGGAGGAGTCAGTCATGTCAGTCATGACAACTTTACTGACAGAAACCATCTTTGAGAAAAACGTGCTACTTGTGTGCACTTGTAATTTTTAGTTTGCTACACGTCCCATCCACGGACATGGAGGAGGCGGCGGCCAGCCACCAGGGTGGGATTAAGAGGATTTGGTCTCCCTTTTAGGGAGAAGCATGTCCTTCCTCTTTATTTACAGTCCATGGCTCCATCGCAAATAATCCCAATGACAAATAAACCATCCGTCAGTTGTCTCGCATATCTCCCTTTTTGTTTTGTCCACCTCCTTTCATGAGTTGTCTTTTCATCCCAGAATGCAACATTATTATTAATAAAAGACAGTATCAAACGGAAAATACAATAACAGACAAACACAGTTGAACTAAACTATTAATTATGCAGTAAAATAGCTCAAGTCAGAACCCTAGCTTTAGTAGAAGCTGTTTGATATCTTATGCTTTTAGATTCTTAAAATCTAGATGCATTTTGTGAGATGCAAATGGTCTAATTAAAGGGACAGACAGAGCTACGCCTACGTTTGTGATCGCAATTTATTCTGTGCTCGGGAATAAAACAGCTCCCAGAGAACTGTTTGCAGCAATTTTCCCCAACGAACTAATGCTGCGACACACACACACACACACACACACACTATCAAACATTCATTAACTTAGATGAACTTTAGATGTTAAATATAGTTAGGTTTTCGTAATCTGGGATGAAAAAGAGTTGAACATAATCATTATTTTAATTGCAATAAACCAAACCAAATGTTTGATAAGGGTGGGTCTTCAGAATTAAAGAAATAAATCATACACCACATACAGTTATTGCAGCAAGCGGGAGAGGAGCTGGCTCTGGAGGTCGCCTCTGTTCATGCATGACTTTTCTTCTACTTTCATGCCAGATTTTTGAATTATGTATGTTATCTACTGTTGACTGAAACATAGGGACTCATTATTATCCTCTACTACATCTACATCTATAAAATGCAGCTTTGATGGAGAGCACTTTATCATGATTCTGTATTTCTATGTGGTCTTTAAACAATGTTGTCCTTGCTGAAGAAGCAGGAGGTAGAGAGAGAGAGAGAGATGTCCAAGGGAAACAAATCAATTGAGAAGACAAAATAAATTAAATTTTGCATTATCTGCCCTGGTTAATACCAAGTGGTCAAGTTAAGTTAGAACGATAACACCACTTTTTCTACTAGAGTCTTTTTTATGTAGCTGCTGATCATTTTGAAATATTACTGCTGTGTATAGATGTTTGTTTTTCTTCTTTTCATGTTTTTCCAATGCAGACATTACCCTCACTATAACATAATACCAATCAAACCAAAGCACTATGTAATCCTTTGGGAGATAGGCTGCAGTAAAATGTGTAAACTACCAGTAAATGAGAAAGAATATGATGGCCCTCACTTTAACATCTTTTCCTGGGACATAATAATCTATCTCAGTAAACAAGAAGCGTTAAATTATTCTTCACGCCTTGTTTTATATATTGGTGCATTGAGTGTTTCACACTGCAGCATGTTTTTATGTCAGTCATCAACAGCCACAGTTTGAACTCAACAAAAAAAATTTACAAGAAAAACAGGAAGCATTGGTGCTGACAGACAATATTTTTATATTTGGCGTAAGTCCCTAAAACACAATAACTACTCAAAGGAATTCCATTAAATTCTATGAAGTATGACCTGATGAAACCCACAATTTAAGGGACAGACCAGATGAATGGGGAAAGAGATTATTTTGTTCATTTCGCTAAACATATAAAATAATTTCAGTTTTGAAATGTTTCAGAAGGGGTTCCATTTTCTTCAATTGCACTGGATTTATTTCATTTGCCCCTGACTCCAGGAGTGATCTGTGGACTGAAACATTTCACCCTTCCCTCCATCGACATAGGGGTCGTTAAATAATGAAAACATTTTGGGGTGAGCTATCCCTTTTAACTACTTACTTACTACCAGGAACATATAGTGGATGAGCCATATCTAAATATTTTCCACCACAGCCGGTGGAGACCCGAAAAAAAGTAAAACAGGAGAATGAATTTTAGGCGAACATCAGGTAGAGAAGCACAGTTCCGAATGAATGCTAATGTTGCTTCACACCTTCTGCTTGAAAAGGCGACTGAATGAGAGCTGGTTCTAGATCCAAGCTAATATGCAGAGCGGCACAGAAATATCAGTGGAAATAAAAGGAGCGCTGACACCGCGCAGCTTCTGCAGCAGCAGTCTGCGAACAGTGACCTCGCACCTTGGCGGCTTTGAATCCATTGAAGACTGAACTTTTTAACTGTGGTGTCAGTGACTGTGTGACCCACAGAAATCACGACAAGAGCCTGTGTCAGACAGACTAATTCATTTTCTGGTAATGCTTCAACCATGACAGACCCTCTGACCAGTTCAGTGACCTCATTACTCCAGGATAAATATATAATTTATTAGCCAGACTTGTTAAACCAAGAAAACTCCACAATAATGAAATGTGACGAAAATGTGAAATTGCTGTAACAAAGTGAAAATACAATACATTTTTTAAATGTTTTAAAAATACATTAAAGGTACAGCCTTGTAGTAATTCTAGTAAATCTAGTGGTGAAATACCATGCAGCCGAATACGCTGACCTCACTCTCCCATTCCAAACATGAAAAAGAACCTGTGGAAGCCTTCAGTTGTCCCAAAGGTGTTTAATTGATCCAGTCTGGACTGCTGTAAAAAACATGGCAGCCTCTGTAAAAAGGACCCCCTAGATTTAAACCTAACATAATTAAATATATAGAGCCTTTCCTGTGGGGAAGAACACTATGATTCACACAATTTTAATGATAGAACTAGTGAAAACATCCTGAGGATTGTGCTACATTGAATTTCCTCCAACAGTTCCGAATCTTATGCACTGGACCTTAAAGTCTGTTTTCGGTTATGAAAGAGAATATCCCCAAGGCCGTGAATTTAAGGAGCTATTTCGAAAAGAAAAGAGATGAAGGCAACAAGGAGCAGATGAGGCTGCAGGAGGTGGTGGAGGAGGAGGAAGAGTTGAGACTCACAGTCTCATCTACAAGCTCAGGTCAGATGGAGCTCAGCTGGTCAGGGTAGCTCAGTGGCTCTCAAGAGACGTCGTCACAAGAAACGCAATTCACGAAAGCCAGTGCAACCAAACCACAGAGTTGTGAATGAGGAGCAATGAGGGTGGATACAACAGCAGGGGAATGGCTGAGGTTCGACGATGAGGAAGATGTTACTGGAGCACAGGGATGCTACGTTGGCTGATGTCTCACTCAGCTGCATTAGCAGAAAACACAAATAGTCAGTGGAAGTGAGCGACGATGCAGCCGTCTCGTATAGCGATAACGTGAAGCTGGCTGTGCAGTGTTGTTAGAATTAACATCGAGTCGTTCGGCTGATTTTTTTCAGTGAGATGTGAATTGTACATGAGAACGTGACGTAGCAATATTAAGGGAGATTTACTGCAAGTCGTCATGGTCCACACAAATCTGATTAAATCTGTTTATTTCATTAATGGACCAAGAGGAACAATTGTATACGATATATTTTAAGACATTACGTAAACAAACAACAACTGAATAAATATACGACTGTGATTTTTTTTATCATTTATCCGTTTGTCAGTGAGCAACAGAGTTGGTCTTGAGCCAATGATGGTGGTGTTACTATTGTGAGGCTTTTACAGCCGTGATGTGTGCTTTGGGTTTGCATTTTGTGTTAAATGTCTTGATCACTGCAGAACATAGTCGTTTTAGACAGGTTTCACAGAACACGGGAATCGTTCACATAACACGTAAAAGGAGAGTACTGATATATTCAGCAAAAAACGGAGCTAAGGGGCCAGGGGACAGGTTTTAAGGGAAGCAACCAGTCGTCCAGGTGGAAACTGACAGAACATGGTGACCTCTGACCTAGGGTCAGGGCACAAGGAGGAGGGAAAGAAATACACAACGTCCAAGAGCGTACAAAAAAAGGGCCAGAATGAAAATACCACAAGGTGAGAGGATGATCTGATGGATCTGATGGATGCGGTTCAAGTTCACAGAAAAAAGGAACCAGGGAAAACCCACACAACTCTGCCAGCAACCTAATGAGAAAAAACGCAAACCTGACCAGTGAGTAAAGAATATCAAGAGGGGCCCGGTTTAAATGCAAATCTGCTCATGTGTTGAACTTTAGCCGGCAGCTGCCGTTTAATAGTGTTGTCCTCAAATGGAATAACTAACACTGATATCTGTTTAAACCCCATTTGCGCTTGCATAAGCTGAGGGTATTAAAATGATTAAATCTATGTATAAAATGGGGCTTAAAGAAAGCTTGGATCAATACCTCTCCTGGATGAGCATACCACCCCCCCCCCGCAGCAGCAGCCACAGGTTTGGATCAGACGTGGCCCTGTTCTGCATGTCTTCCCTCGCTCTCTTTCCCATTTCACACATAAATCTGCCCTATCAATAAAGGCTACAGACATATCCTTATAAATAAATTAGATGTTGTGATCGCGTCACAGCATGGAAAATGAAAAATACATAAGTATGATTTTGTTTGGTACATCCTCCACATTGCTTTCTTTTCTTTCTCTTTTTTTTTGGCGCAGGAGAGGAGCGATCAGACGTGGATGTGCAAAGATCAGAATAGAAGGGGATGAGAGTGCAGAAGAGGCAAGGACTGTGACAGACGGCTGTGACGCCAAAAGAGAGAGAAGACGAGGAAGAAGAGCGTCAAGACAGAGGAGAGACCGTTTGTCATTGTGTTGATTTGTCGCAGTCACACAGCAGAAGCAGAGGCTACGAGATCAGGGTTGGTCAGAGCAAAGCGTTGCCATCACCGCTTCATGGATGTGAACGCTAAAGACAAATACATCAGTGATGTGGAATGAGATGTTAAATCAATCAAGTTTGTTATCCTCAGTTCACCGCTTTGTAAGAACACGGGTCTCACGTCTCTAACGCTCACGTTACTCGTGTTTTTAATAACCAGGCTATGCAGTTGTTGAGAATTTCGAAGGATAACAATTATTCACATTTAAAAAATAACCGATGGATGAAGAGATTTAGCCACAAGCTGTCTTTCAATCAAGTTTCTGTCACCGTCCAGGAGTGTTGGCTCAATCTTGTTCACGACTGAAGCAACAAACAAACAGATATTGGTCAAATTTATTCCGGTCACAGAGCTTTGAAGCATTAAGAAGACAGAATTTGTAGAAAAGTTAAATCCTGAACGAGGTATCAGATAATATGGAAATGTGCCACGCTACCTGGACTGAATACTTGAACACAACCTTCACTATACTGATGCACAGTACCCACGAATATCTTATACACACGCATTCAAATGCATAAGCACATATCAGTGGATGTGTAACAGTGTACAGGAATGCATGTATGGACACGATGTACATAGGTAGTGTATGTAAAACTGTGAACCATTAATATATGAGGAGTGCTGTGTCTGTTCTCTGAGCGGTGCGTATTGCAGAATATTGATATGTGCATTATTTCGCATCTGGGCTATAAAGTCATCATGAGACCTCAGTGTTGAACATATGGTGCAATAACCTATAGCGCTGCCAAGGAGCTGCGGCAATAAAATCACAACACATTAATTAATGGTGAAACTTTGACATCGATCACATTAAAACTGAGCCTCTCCCTCCCCGCAGAACACAAGTCACGTGAAGCGCTGACTCCTGCAGTCATTAGAATTGTACGGTGGCTGCATTTATGATCTGTTTGTACATTAATGCAAATTGCAAAACTCAGGCATAATTGTGTGCTTTAACATTCTTTATCTTAATAGTCACTTCTGGACAAAATGCACTTTGTAACCTCGGCGCTGGATGAAAGTGCCCGATCAACAAAAAATGCAGCAAAGTAAGTTTCATTTCTCAAAACGACACCGAGAATATTTTTGACATTGATCTGAGCCGAGGATTCTGCCTTTGTTTTTTGTTGTTTTTTGCTCTTTGTTATAGTTGAGCTCCTTTGTCTCGTCTCTTACTGCACATGGCTTATAATCACCGCTATCAGGCTTCTCAGTTGTTGCATCCCTGGCTTTTGTTGCCAGCAGTGAGCCAGAACAGAGATGGGATTTTCTTTTTGGTTTAAATGAATTATTTGCTGCTATTCGTGCCTCATCCCCGCAGGCTATTGTTTCATAATGAATTGCAAAGGACAGCCTAGGTGTCCCTTCGCTCAACAAATAAACATTAGTAGGAGGCACAAAGCAGAAACAAGTTGTTTTTGAAAGTGGAAGGAGCTTTTTGGCCTTTTTAAACGATGAACCCCATTTTTACAATGGCTTTTCACGTATACCACTGTATTCACCTTCGGTCTCAATTCATGCGAGAGAACCATGTGTGGCTGTTTAATTTGTGAAAATGCTGCAGAGTGGCCGAGGCTCAAATCTATTCCTCTGAAAGGGATAAAGAGGTTTGAAGAAAATGAGGGGTTTTTTGTATGGCATTCAGAAGTGCATATCATTCCTCAAGGCTTTTATGACCAAAGTCCAAAGTATAAATGGGATTGTTTGTACACAGGACTGCAGACGAATCAGTACCCAACAGCACCAGTGAGACGTTCTTCTGATTCTAGTCTATTCCTTGTGATTAGTTACCTGCTGGGTGAAATATGTGTTTGTCTGCCGCGTTTATGACACTGGAACATTGATGCTGCTCGCCCACAGATGGAAATATCAAACTGGAAGTGCGGTACACTGTGATTGGAACGTGACTTTATGAGACGAAAGGAAACAAAGCACGTTTGAATGCAGATCCAGGTCACTCGCTGCGGCACCTCCAGCGGCTCAGAAGGTCAGAGGCTGAGTCACGGCTGCCTGTGGCCTGTCATTCGTCTTCTGAAGGGAGGTAGGAGGAGATTACATCTACAACTGTAGTATGCACAATAAGGGCGTGGGAATTTTCCAGAGGAATAGAGGATATTTTCTTTCACTCAGTCAAGGGGTCTGGTTCGAGAATGCAAAAGGAAGGACATGATTAGGACTTCAAGTTATCATTCAACTTTTTTCGTCTCTTTTTCAACCTGCATTGCTTTTTTTTTTTTTTTTTTTTTTTCAGTGATCCATATCTTTGTTCGAAACGTCCTTTGCATGCCCCCTGACTTTTCCAAACATTTTGACTCCTCACTCCAATATGTTTTTTTGGAGGAAAAGTTCCAGAAAAAACTCCAGAGAAACACATCTCTCAGATTAATGTTCGTACGCGGCTCATCCCTGATATCATGTCCCAGTCCGTCACAGCTGTCAGAGCTGCTGTTTCCACATATGTTTGATCAGCAGCCTAAATAATTAATGAGACGAGATCTCACAAGAAGTAGACATGAAGCCGAAACTATCTTTAAAAAAAACATAAAACTTAAAAAAAAACTCCTCTGCTGGATCCATTCTTAACTATCTAATTGTTTGATTTGATATCGATATATGATAAACTGAGTTTCCATAACTCAGTTTATTGTATATCGACAGGTTTTTGATGGTTTTCTGCAGACAAATGTGTGTGTGTGTGTGAGCTTATATGTCTGTGTGTGCAGGGATTGCTAATGTGTGTGTGCAGGGATTGTTATTGTGCGTGCGTTGGTATACACAAAACATTTCTTTAATTTAGCTTAGTGAAGCATGGGGACTCACGCCTTGCACCGGTGCTCATTTCAGACTCCCACTTGTATTGAATGTTTGGAATGCAGATGAGCTTCACTGCTGGTATTTTAGAACTGGCTGTTTGGCTATGTCCTAATGAGGTATCAGTAAAATGGGTTTCTATTATACCAGATATGGAGCTTAGAGGCAAGATGCAGAGGAACGGGGAGGATAACTATAATGAGCTCAGACTGGAGATTTCCCAGTTTAGATATGCAGATAGAAATCTTGCCATTAGTTGTGATAACCAGCAGAGGCGCGCATTAAGTGGACCCCTGTTGCAGTTGTTGTGACTTTAATCTGCTGCCTCGTAGCACACACATGTTCAACTCTGCGCTCAGCTGAACTGCCAGTGGAAACATCCCTCTGAACTCATATTTGATCCGACGCTCCAGCAGGAATTCGACTCTGCAAGCGAGACGGCATCCATCTACTCCTGGTAATGCTCACAGACATGCACGCACACGCACGCACGGCATCGTTTCTGCAGACCACCTGGGGATCCAGTTGGGAGGGATCGATGATGGCATCCTCACCTCTTGACCTGCGCAACAAGCACCTGCCATGTCTCCGCCAGCCTCCGACAAGCTGAGAGGCAAAAGGAATACACATCGCGCAGGACTACATTCTAGAAGGAAAACAGTTCCAAATACTTTGGTGGAAAAACACAAAAAAAAAAAGTAGTGAAATTCTGAAGGTGATATTTTAAACCCAAGAGACTCATGAAAGCATCCCACTTTAAAACAACAAAAAGACGCTGGAAAAAAAAACCACCCACTTTGATTCCTTTCTATTTGCGTCCTCGTTTAAATCCCACACTTTAAACTAAAGTTTGTTCATGTGAATGATTAAAGCTGTAAAAATGGGAATCCTGGCGATGAGGGAGTTGCTTTAGACAGGCCGTCGTGTGCTATTGTAATGAGTCTTCTCCTTTCATGTGAACGCCGCTCAGAAACAATCCAGTGCTTGGTGGCATTGTCATTGAGATTCCGGCATTTAACTTTAGCAGAGACGTATCAGTAATGCGCCCATGACTTCTCATTTCATTCCCACAAGTGCCACATCGGCAGTCTCACCCTGGCAGCCTCCCTGCCTCCGCACCTCTGCTCTGTATGCCGGTCACTCTCACACACGCATTAGCAGTAATAACTGACAACGCGCAGTCAAAGAGACCTTTGCGGAGGCCGACTTCCCACTTTGATGCTTTAATTTCAAGGCGTAAATAAATCTCTGTGCCACTGCACTCTTTAAGAAGATGTTGTGCTATTTGCCCCTGGGAAATGTACATTCTCGGGTCAGTTACTAGCAGTGCATAGGCTGCAAAAGATGTTTCTCCTTCCTTATAAAAGTGACCAATACCCACAACACGCAGGAACAGTGAACACAGTCGCAACACACTTATCACAGGTGCCTCGACTCTTTTTTTGTTTTGTGTGTTGATGTGGCTGAACCTCGTCCTTCGGTCCGGCACAGAGGAAACAGCTCAGCTCATGCAGAGCCACGCTGGCTGCTGAGATTATACTGACTCATTAACCCAGACAGAGCGTGCGACTCAGATGCCTCTGGGCCAAACTGGCCCGGGTCTCACACAAAGCGAGTCTTTCAACAGCAAAATACGCTGAAACTAATTTTACACAAACACAAACTCGCACACTTGCCTGGATCATGTTCGTTTGAGTTGTTCATTGATGTAACCGCTCACCAAGAGTCTCTTCATGACAAGTGCCAACATAAACAGATAGTACTACAAACTCACCACTGCATTTAGACCCTGTAGACCATGGTTCAAAAGTTGGGGTTGACACCACAATAATCAAATAGTATGGCACGGAGGTGTAGATGTCATTCATTCCCCAATACTTTCTCTCAGGTATAAACACATTTAAAGTGTGTCCATTTTAGAGGAGAAGAATAAAATCTTAGTATGAGATAACAGTCAAATGTTGAGGTTAAAATACTCTCGTGCCAGGGGAGCTTGATGACTGTTGCAACCACAGTTTTGAGCTTGACTTGCATACTACTAGATAAAAAAAACAACTCAGGACCAAAATAAAGCTTCATCTCAATGGGAGCGTGCATATGTGGAAAGAATCTGTTTGAACTTTATGCATTTCACTGGGAATGGGTCAAACGTGCGTTAGTCAAGAGTTCGTTTGTTTCTCCGAGTTTCAGTTCGTTCAAAGATTTGGTTTGATACGGCAGTTGGAGTCAGGTCATATTTCCAGCAACCTACAACAGAGAACATTGATTTTCCTCTCCTCGAACTGCATATTTAATGTGGAGTAATCCCTGGATTTGCAAAAATAAATTGTCTATTAAGATTTATAGCACCATGTAAAATTTGATCATTTGACAAAGTCGGAGCAGAGCTGGGAATAACTACTGATGTACGTGAACCTTGTGCATCAGTGGCTGTAGTTACTGTCTGTGCGGCTTCTCTTTGGGTCTAGTCTTGCCTTGAAGCTCCATCCAAAGGAAAAACCTAATTTAAAAATAAAACCCCTAATCCAAAATCCTAATCCTCGACTAGCAACTGAGCCGGGTGAAGTGAGGACTGGCCGAAATGACCTCGCTTCCTAAAAATCCAAATCCAAAGCTCAAAATGACACTAAAAAACAAAACTAGTCCATGATCCTCTCTCACTCTCTCTCCCATTGGACACACACTTCATCCACTGGACATAATCTCACACCCGCTGTCCAAAACCTCAGTACATGAAGACACGCTTGCTGTGTGCAGAGCGAGACTTGTCACGACAAACAATCAGAGGTTAATGAGGACGAGCGGGCACCGGTGACAGTGAGCGGGAACATTTCCATATAATGAGTAGTGTGCTGCAGACGAGTGGAGCATAGAGAGCAAAGATAACATTGCAACTGTGAACAGATGCCTGCAGATTTTTAACTAAGCCCTGGAAAGTGAAGAAAGAGTGTTTACAACAGAGCCGCTCCCTCCTTAAACAAGTTTCCGACAGGTTGTGAGCGGCTGGGGCACAGATTAACTGATAAGTAGACAGATAGATATACACCGAGACGGGGAATGGGAGAAGAGGAGCGCGTGGAAAGGGCAAACACTTAAAATTCAAGTAAGAGGCTTAGTGTTAGTCAAAAGACTCTTTCTGGTGTCCTTTGGTTCTTTATGAAAGCTGACAGGGCAGATTATCCTGACATCAAGAGGGTCAGAGTGAATGTCATGTCAGTCTTTTGAGCACAAAACCCCACAATTCCCCACATCAGTGGAGAGGTTCAGCGTTGCGTAGCTCACTGCCAAATATTAAATGTTACATGACGTCTCGATCCTGGTGAAACTGTGTCCTACTTTTTGTTCTGAGACGAGAGCTGTGAGTCGTACAGAACAGGGGCTTTGTTGGAGGGAAATGGAAACGTGACAGAGGGTCTGCGGCCACGGTGGAGGGGCTGAGCGGATGACACGCACATGCAGCAGCGCAAGGAGCTCAACGCTAACGTCTGCGCGCTAACACGTTTACTGTGACCATATTATCATGGCGATAATTAGGACGCCAGTTAAGGAAATGGCACAAGTCCTCATGTCATATCTATGATGAATGCAAATAAAGACCAACAGTCTCGTTAATTTAAATCATAGTCATACAAATTTGCAAAAAGCAGATATCTCTTCCGCACAACAGTCTATTTTCTAATCAATAGTTACAAATGATCTCCTGGGAAATAAACATCACAACCTATTGCACTGCTGACAAAGCATTCCTCACTCCGCCCGCTAAAGATCTGCACCAGAATATAAGGGCTGCTTCCCTGGCCCATACGTCATCCCTCCGCCAAGTTTCATGGTAATCCATACGAGTGGAGGAGGTAAATATCTCAGTGTGTGCGTCTCATATTCACAGACTGAGAACCAGAAGAAAGAAGGACAAAAAAAATTGCTGCTTTCTACTTTCAACACGAATAAAACACAAGATCTGACTGATTTTTGCTACTTGGCTACTCTGTGTTACTGTCCCTAACATCAAGGAAATATGCTACTAAGAAAGTAAAGCAAATATTTAACAGGTTTCTCAACAATATTGTTATTCTACAAATGAAGAGTAACATGGGAAAATAGCCTGACTTGAAGTATTGACGGTACCTGCATGTCATCTCCACATGAATTGAATTAGCCGCAGTGCACTGAGCGCTCTACCTGGTCTCCTCATTAGCCTTAATTCATTATGACTAAAGATAAAGGCATGTAGTTGTTTGTAATTAAGTCATTATGAGCTGCGTTCACACTCGAAGCCTCGAGCGTTAATCACAGGGTTGAAGGACTCAGGCGCGTAACTGCTCGCTGACGATCTGCAGTGTTGGATTTTTGAGCCACGATAAGTTGACAAGTATGCTTTGGGATCATTGCTTCTGGTTCGCTACAAATATTCGGTAGGGAACTGATTACATTTTGGTGGCCAAAGGCCAAGATGCAGGATCTCTGGATCTCCCAAAAGGAATTCTTTCCCATTTGGCTCAAATCAGAATCAGAATTAACTCACTTGAGTTTGTTACCCAAAGGAATCTCTAGATTACAAATGAGTACAATTCATCCTGAGGGGTCAATTCATGTCTAAAGCAGTTTAGACACAAAGTTGGTGTCAGTCCAAGCTAAAGTTCTTCTACAATTTATGTTGAGCTGCTGGTGAAACAAGATTTAAAAGAGTCAAGGGATCAACTGATTTATTAGTAATCATCCTCCGAGGGATATTTTAACTAAATATCAGTTCAGTTAATACTGAATTTCTAAGCTCACACATGTCCCCTCACTGGTGCTTTAGGAAGACCCCATTACCGTGACTACTGCCAGTATGTTTCCGCTTCTGAAGACTGCCAATGTTTGAACTAAATCTGACATCAATGAATTTCAATGGGAGATTTCCCAGACTGGAGGCAGAGATCTGTAGAATGTTGACGTGTGTGTGGGCAAAACCTACATGGAGCAGCCATTGCTCATTGTTTAGTTACTTAAAAAGCTAAAAACAAAGCCTCATGACATATATAACAAAGTTAGGAAATCATTATAGGAGAACAAAGGATGTATCCGTCTCTGACCTTGCAGCTGGAATACATCGTTATATATTCCACTGCTATAATGAGCCTCCTGGTTTTTTTTTTTTCTTTGTGCACAGGACTTTTTTGGCAACTGAATTTCCCATCTCAAGCAAATTACTAACACAGGCTAATCTAATGAAAGCTGAAGGTCACGCTTTGTTTGAGAAAAACTGCCACCTCTACAGTTTGAAAAAGTTGCGAGGTGTCTGGGGAGCAAGCTAATTGTTTTATTTGGACAACAGGTTTCCGGGTGTGTACACAGCTTTTCCCTCAGCGAGGAGGGATGTAGGCCATTATCAGTCGTTTTGATTAGATGTGATGTGATGTTTTCAAATGGCAACACCCTGACAAAACGCTCATGATGTTTTCTTTACACGTGGGTATGCGCCACTGGCCGAGGAGTACTTCTGCATTCACCAAAGCTCTGCAAAGTTTATCCATAAAAAAACAACACAGTGAGTGATTAAGATACAAGAGGAGTTCCGCAAGTCTATCAGATCGAGATCCACGCCATTCACTTGATATGATAATGATGACTTCAGCGGCCCCACCGAACAGTCCTCGTTGTCTCTTCGCGTCTCTGTGTGAGCAGTCGTTTGTCTGACTGAAGCACCAGAGGGCATCAGCCCTGATTCTGAGGCCAACTGTGTCAATCAATGGACAGGCCCAGCACGAGCGGAGCGACTTCATTATCCGTTTCACAGCCGCAGCTGAGACAATAAGCTGTCAATTGGCTGGAATCTGGACGTGTTTTTGCATGTTTAGCTTCAAAACAAGTCGTGACGGTTTCTTTCCTGCTCAGCCACATGATTCTTTCCACTGTGATGCAAGAGTCAAGTTGCAGAGATTTGAAACTTGACGAGATCGATAACCCATCACAGAGTACAGCAGACACTGTGTGCTTTTGTTTCTGTCAAGGTTAAGTCGCGATGCAGTACACATTCTTAAATCCAGCTGCACTTACACCCCCATTACTGAATTATAAAAAAAACACTCATAATCTTCATTGTGATGGATTACGCATCTCAAGGAAAGAAAACACATGGCAATGTACATGTACTATAAGAAATATGCCATGAGAAAGTACATGATCCACTCATAGGCAAAACATTCTGTCGATAGTGTCTAGATCAATGTATTGTTCATTAATTGTGTGTGTGTGTGTGTGTGTGTGTGTGCGTGCGTGTGTGTATAATAAACTATTAAATATTCATTGCAAATGATTGTTTTTATGCTAAAAAATAAAAATCAGGTTTTCACGCATGGAAATGAATGAAAAACATTTAATTTAAAAAAGTATGACTAATCAAAAATGTGGAACGGACATTTGTCTGCTTAAACTAGCCAAAGCCTTGAGGGCAACAGTGTCTGCAGTGAGAGACGACATGGCAGCACATGTCCCTGGTTATGAAAGCGGATTTATTATGCAACACAGTTACTATTCTGCACATTTGTTCCTTCTCTTTTACCTTCAGTGATCCAGAGGAATATTAAAGTTTGAGAGCAACGGATTTAGCACCTCTATTGACTCTACTTCAATGCCCCGGTGTCCAAAAGGGTTGATCCCTGCATGACACGAGCATGATTTTTTATGTATTTCTTTTACAAAGGAAACAATAAAACAATCAACCTTTGAATCAAAATTCAGGGTTGCTGCTCTGCTACTGAAGAATAAAGAGTTTTCATTCATTCATTCATTCAAAGCAGCACAGGAATATAATACAATGGGTCACGAGGATCAAAAGTTTTCTTTTTTGTGTGTTCTCTTCACCTTTCAAACACTTCAACCATGACATATTTGTTACCAGGTGCATGGAAATGTGCAGGTGTTTTAAAACATAGATCACATAAAAATCCTGGACTATGTTGCAGTTATGAAATTAAAAAAAAGGAAGGAAGGATGGGGTAAATGGGGAGATATGACTTTTTTTTAAATTCGTCTTGAATCGACTCCCCAGTAATGATCGCATTAAATAATGTGTAACAAGAGGTAAAACCCCTCCTTTGAACACAAAGGTGACCTTCATACCCGCTCCCGAACTCTGCTGACTGCCCAGAAATGGAGATATTACTGAAAGACATTCATTTACATAAATTCAATGTAAGAGAAATTGTTTCTTTGTGTTCCCTGCCCAACTATGGGCCATGCTCCTACAGTATTTCCTTCTTTATTCCAGGGGTCAGTCACTGTAACTTGGCCAAACATTAATTTAAACTTTCAGGTTTTCAACCCTCCACTTGAGGAATAGGCACCTGTTGCATCAGTTCTCTAAAATTTGAGAGCAGGCTTTGATAGAAAATAGATTTCCTCACCAAGTAAGAATGGTTTGTGGAGTAAACATGAATCTACATTCACTCATCCTAATTAAGCTTAGCATGATGGCTCCATGCAAAGTGTTGGACAGTGTCAGGTTGTCTGTTTCCCCATTCCCAGTCCCTGTCCCATGTCCAGCTAAGCTAACAGTCTTCTAACTGGATGGACAACAAGTCTCCTCTTCCTCTGTGTATCCAGAAATGAAGACAAATACTGCCATGTTGTGCCAAAGACATCATTTGAAACCAGAACCTGTAGCTCAGTGAGGTCGGCCCAATACATGTATGTAGTCCACAAGGAAACCACAGCTGTCAATCAGTTTTTATGCAAAAAAAAAAAAAAAAATTATAGTAAGTAATTCAAAATAATTCAAGTTTGATAAGAATGACCTGAAACTACAGAAAGCATCATTGACAAAAATAATATTTCATAATGTAAAATGTGGCGTAAAAAAAAAGAGTCAGTTGGAATCAGTTTTCTCACTGAATTCTTAGTGTAGTACAGAGGAGGAAACCTGCGAGGTTGGCACCAGGCTCAGGTTACCAGAGCAACAGCCTGATTGTTTTCTTCTTCTGAGCTGCTACAGTGGAGGAAAATATTCAAATAATTTGAATGGTCATTGTGTCCACATACTGTATACTGTGAACGTACAGGTGGCTCTTGTGGATTGATGTCTCACTGATGATAATCTCCACATATGCACTTACTAACAATGTATACCTTTTAGCGTTAAGATCACAGCCAGAATTTATGTTCAAGAACCCTTATATTTGTCTGTATTCTGGTATATATTTTACATACAACACCAGATGCAGCCCACTCCAGCGTACTTCCTGGGCCTCGCTATTGAAGTCACTGAGTTAAGACACTGTCATCATCATAATCATGGAGATTAAACTGGCTACAGCGAAGTATAGCATACAGTGAACTTGTCTGTGAGCGAGAGAACAAAGTAAACGATTCAGTCCCCGACGGCCAGAATGGAAAGGCCTGGAGCAGTTGAACTGACAAGGTGCTTGCTCCTCGTTTTAGTTTTAACTTGTCCCAGTCATTTCAAACAGTAATTTGCAATGGACAGTGGTACACTAAATTCAGATTACAGTAATTCACTTGAATATGAGGCGCAACCACAAGGCTGCAGAGCGAGGAGAGCGAGAGAGAGAGAGAGAGCTGAGGATTAGGACATACATCACACAGGTTCATAGCAGGGTAACTGAGTGAAAAAGAGCCATGACAATCAGGCTACTCTCATGGTGAGGGACGGGTATCACATGCAGGGGACAGGACACGACATTTGTGGACATCTCTGTCACTGTTTATCCCATTCGCTGTGATATTTATGTTCTTTTTTTTTTTTTTTGTTACTTTTTTTCACTCTCACGTGCGTCTCCTGTGAGAAACTGAGCAGCTGACGCACAGCCCCTCCGGACATCTCAGGAGAATGTCAGAATTAAATTAAGAAGTTAAAAAATGGTTTTGATATACGCAAGAAAACAGTAAACCCACATGAGCATATTTCAGTCAGACAGTTTGCTGCAGCATCAGATCAAACTTTTTGTCTAGGCTTCTAATGTCATAACATTTTGATCTGCTGTTGATGTGTGGAAGCATATTGGGACCTGGATTAATGAAAGTGCTTTGATTAAATATCATTTTCATGATCTAAAACAATCTAAACAAGCAGGCTAAATAACAAAATCTAAAGGGTGATTAAAGGGGGGAAAGTAAGAATACAACATCATAATTTATTCAAGGCTAAATAGGACTCAGTAAAATATGTAAATCGTCTTTGAAGTGAACGCATTTACATATGCAGCTCACAGATTTTTGTTTGTTTTTAACCATGTTACAGAGGAAATGCGTGATGTATGAAAAGTGCCAACACTTTATCAGAGTCCTGAAGCTAATAGATTGGACTGTAGCACTCACCCAGAAGGGGCCGTGCAGTGCTTTGCCTCACGTGTGCGTGTGTGTGTGATGTCAGTCAGTGGCACGGATCGTGTCGGAGTGCATTCATTAGCATTGCTATCATGCGGCTTTTTAACAGAGAGAAAAGCTGTTTCATTTCCTGAGTGGTGCAGCCGGTGTTCGGTTACCTTCTCCCTGCACAGATGTTTGTGTCCTGTAGTGTGACAGGCTTTCAGTATTCTAGGTCAGCTCTCCAATGCTCCAGTGTGACTCAAGAATGAAAGGGCATGTACAGGGAAAGAGCAAAAATAGCAGCCGGGCCACAGAAGCCAAAGCTTTGACAAAGCCACGGACATGTGTGCTTCCTGACCTGAATAATCAAAAAGAACGGCAGCGCTCCCAAACAGGTAGACCCCCAGACGTGCTGGAAAAGAGCAGTATTTTTTCTTTTATATCCATCAACGCTTCAGTTTGTATCGGCATTACTTATTTACAGTAAGAGGAAGAACTAAGCCGATGCTCCGACAGAGCAAAAGGTCGTGCAATCCAAACTGAAATCGTTCCTCATCCGGATGTGTCGCTTATTTTTACTTCAGCAATCGAACTGAAATTCACACGCAGTCGGGTGTGTTGGTAGGCTGTAGCGTTTTCTATCTTTTATTTTGAAAAAAAATGTGATCTTGCGTCATGAAAATTGCAGATAATCCCGGTAGGATGAACGTGTTTAAAAAAATGAGAGGCTCTGCACAAGATGTCCACGCGTTAACAAGAAAAAAGTGTTGGTATATTGTAGAGCTGTTTGAGGGGGACTCACTAATGACAAGGTATAATTCTGAACCCAGTCCAAGAGAACAGAACATTCCAAACAGGCACTGCACTCATTTTAATATACCTCTGCACTCATCAGATTTTCAGTGTGCCGAAAAGACGCTCACATGTAGCGGCCTGCTTAAACTTGTCCAAGAGCGTGGCTGCCGTTTCCTTCTCAGAGATCTTTTCTGCAGTGCCTGTCCAATTACTCACACTGGAAAGGTTTCGGTCCAATTGCTGCCTTCACTCCGGGGGTTAAACGGAATTAGCAAAGCCGAGCCCTCCTCATTTTCTATTTCATTCTGTTTCCCGCTTTCGCATTCACCACCTGCCAAGTGACATCGCCCTTCCATTTTCGAAGGGCCTTTCGAAGAACAATGCGAGCGCAACGCGTTGCGGCACTGATCTGTTTTACACTCTGCTCATCAGCCACATTTCACTTGTTCACAATCAAAGGTGCCGAGGAAGCAATTACTCAGTAAAACGTTTGTCTATAGCCACAGCCTCTTATCAGCTGACACAGAGAGAGCGGCGCACAGCTCGTTGGGAGATGCTGCAGCTCTTGAACGAAATTAGTAATTTTTATGTCATTTCCACAGCGATGGTGCCAAGCTTCACACACACACACACACACACACACACAGCTCCGTGCCAAAGCCTTCATGTCAAGTTCGGGGATGTTGAAACCCTTCTCCCCTCCTCACCTCCAAACGTAGCGTCATTCGTGACTTGTGATTACCCTGGCACATCGCATGTAAGCAGAATAGGGGGATTTGTGTTCAGGCACATTAACACCAGCGCCACGTCAAGCCCTCTCACATCATCTCCCGGACAATTCTGAGAGTTTTTTTCCGCCCTCTCGTCTGCAGGATGCAGCAGGTTGATTCGGCAGATGGTCGGGGGTGCGAATGATCAAAAATCGGCTGATTTCTTCCTAAAGCTCAGCAGGCAGCCGAGCGGGGAAGAGGGAGGGGAGGGGAATGAGTCAAACAAGAGATGACAGGGAATTTAAATAGAGAGGTGAAGACGAGAGGCTGAAAAGAAGAGAAAGAAAGGGTGGCTGCTGGTTGGGGCGGTGGAAGGGAAGCTGTGGTTGTCAGGGGGAGAAACTAGGATAGAGAGAGTGAGGGGAAACTGAAGGAATATGGAAGGAAGGGAGAGGAACGAGGGGCTGGAACTTTTCAATTACGGCGCACAGACAACAAAGACCCAGATTTCAAGAGACTATAACAGTCTGCAGCCCGGAGGGAAAAGCTCATTTAGCCTCCTTCATTTCTCCTATCCTTTCTCCGCGCAAATTACAAGTTGGAATATTTAATGTGTTCCTTTTGTTGCACAAGCAAACACAGGCTTCCCATCATTACAGCTGTCCCGAACGACAAGATCAGATACCTGGGGACGCAAATCCTCCGGTTGGAAGAATTCCAGAAACACTGGCTCGGTTGTTTTGAATTTGAAAGTGTTTTTCAGCTGATCCAACGCTCTGACGGGGACTACCGCTATTTGGCCTTTGAAGATGTGACCGCCCCTTATTGGATTGACTCTATTAATTTGTGCTTGAGGAGGAGGAAAAAAAAAAAAAGAAAAAAGCATACCCCAACTTCCTGAGGGGCGCTTGCCAACTATCGTTTCAGGAAAAAAAGAGAATCGGACTATTGATTCGACTCCATCATGGATAACAGACACTCTCCTCACACACCATTTAACACAGGGAGGCGTTTGTCAGTCAGGTTTTCAAGCATAATGACACGCTGCCTTGAAGAAGCAGGACAAAAGACTCAGCAAATGCAAAGTGTTAAAGCTTCGACTACACAACTTTTTACTTATCGCCTCCATCAAGGGGGCTTTAGCTTCCTTATTTCCACCCCTGTCCCTTTGTTTGTTTGTGAGCAGGAGATTTGCATAAACTATTGGATGGATTACAAAGAAATCCGGTGGAAAGATGTGTCATCAGGTTAGAAACCATTTAATTTTGGTGCGGATGCAGATATCAACAACAAAGATATTGATATTTATGAGTGCGCGAGGGGGTTCAGTGCGGATCAAAATCATCCGTCGTGAGGAGAGTGTTGGGCCGTGGTGAAGCACCCCACTGAGACCATTCTAGCTGGTTACCCTGTTGTCTTGTTCTTTGTGAGCAAGATTAAACAGAAACAAGAGAACAGATTTCCAAGAAACGTGGATGTGTTGCTGCTCAGGGACGAACCCATCACGTTTTGATGCTTTGTTCGGCGTGCCCCTTGTTTTAGTGTTTATTGTTTCTCAACATTTTCACTGATTTCTCAGAACAATCAATTGACCTTGGTGTTAAATAAATATCGTGCACTTTTAGAGGACGTCTATGAGCCCATGATTGGACTTTTCAACCAACCTGGTGCTAGTTCCAGGCAAGTGCTTACATCAGCACCTGTTCTTTCTATTTCCACCAACTAAGAACTGGCTCCAGGTGCTAAACACCGGTGCTTGGAGCAGCAGCGGTCGGAGACCTGGTGCTTCTTGGCAATGTGTGGCGTGCCGAGCAACTGCCGAATAAACTCTGAAACTTCAGCTTCACTTCAGTTCAGGGACGGTGCAGTGACGTACTGACCCTTACGGTGACGCAGTGATGTGGCTCCAACTCCATGCCCATAGAAAACCAAACTGTTCATTGAGAAGAACGTGATTAGTACCGACTCAGCACAAGCACTTGCAACGAACTAACACTTGGTGGGAAAGCCCCATGAGATGTCTATGGGTGTGTGAAATTGGATGCAACTTGATTTAAACTTCAGGGGACTGTTGGGCCTTGGCAGAGGTTTGAGGTATGCTAGGATTTTCTTCTTTGGTTGTCCCTGAAGAGCTAAGTTTAATTAGAGATTTCTGCTGTACCTGTCGACCCTCGTACCCAAACACACGCACACACACACACACACACACTGGTCTGTGTCCCTGCCATCTTCTTCTCCATAATTTGAAGGCTCACGGCAGCCAATGTTCCTCTATAACATCACTCACCTTTCACGCCTGAAAGATTTGTGGACTGTGCTTCAAGTGGTTGTGATGTTGCTTCAAGGAAGGAGGGGGGGGGGACTCAAATCACCATCTGTTCTACACCTGCTCCTCGCCGAGTTCACACTAAAATGTAAAACGCTCCAAGTTTATTATTACCTTAAGTTGCAGGTTCAACATCACTTTTGGAGGCATCCTTGTTTTACGTCCAAGAACCTGTTCGTTTTTTGTCTGCAAATTGCTCTGAGATGCCAAACTAAGTGCGCGGCTGAACTTGAATCCCATCACCCATGAAACCTGTTCCCACATAATGGCCTGTAATTATTCACACTGGTAAATCCAGCTATGTGAATGTCATCATAGGTCGATGCGGGCCATTTGAGCTGCGCAAGCCGCAGAGCTTTAAAGCTGCTGCTGCACAAGATGACAAAAAGAGGAGGGGGGAGCACTGGGGAGATACACTGAGAGATAATTAGACCACTATCAAGCTCTTTTTAACACTTTGCGGGATAATGAGGATGAATGGCGTGTATAGGCAATGGTTAGTGATCAACACCCGTGATGCACAGCGCTCAAAACTTAGGCGCTCAGGGCTGCATGTGGGGTATACATCACTGTCCTCCTCATCATCATGCACTTGCTCGCCCTCTTGCTTTCCCACTTGGAAAAAAAGCGGGGGGAGAAAAGCTCTCTGTGTTGCAGCGGGCGCTCATTCATCCACCAGCTCCGCGGAGAGAGGAGGACAGGGGGAGCGCGACAGCTCGCGGGCAAACATTTGACCGTATTCTCTCTGTAAGCAACCGCGTTAAGGGAGGGAATTCCACACACGGGGATGGACGGAGCAACCTTGCGCATCCGACCGCTGGAAATATCTCGGACACAGTCAGAGTGAACTCCTCCTTGCCCGCACCTCCGCCGCTCTAACTAACTTCTCCGAGCCGGAGGAGAGCGCGTGGATGCGCGGACACCGGGGGCATCGGGATGGACCGTCTCCCGGAACAAAGTTGAGCGAGGGGCGGATTTGAAGTTGGAGCAGCGCTCGGGAGGAGGACATCGTCATCGTCGAGTTCATGAATTCTGTCGGCTCGCTGACCGGGAGAGGTTTAATTCGCAGGGCGCGCAAGATCGGAAGAGTTCACGCGTCCCCGGGAGCGCACCGTTTGGTCCTCACAGCCAAACCGGGTGAGTGGATTTCTGCTATAGAAATCACAACAGCATGTGATCAGAGTGTACGCATAAATGGTTCTATATCCACACTGCACATTCCAAATTCTGCGCCACGCAGCGCACTTTTACGCCCTCCTTGGCACATGTCTCACCGGTGCATGTGTCCACTCCCCAGTCCGGAGAGAATGAGGTGTCTCTGGGTGAAGCATGAGCTGTCAGAGGATCAGTCATAAGCGGCTGTCTCTGCTATGGGAGGGGGCGGCTCTCAGCCTGTGGCTCTGCTGCTGCTGGACCTCCGGGGCCGCCGCCAACGCCGCCGCCGCCGCCCCTGGAGCCGGAGCCGCAGCCCGAGCCGCCTCCCCCTCCGCCGCCGCCGGACAAAGCGACGGCGCGTCACGCTCCCTGGGCTGGCTGCTGTCCGATAAAGGGCCTTTCCACCAGTCCCTGGAGTTCACGGAGGCTGCGGAGAGGTACCAGCAGGGCTTCAGCACCAGATACAAGATCTACAGGTGAGATGGATGGACGTGTGGGTGTGTGTGTGTGTGTGTGTGTGTGTGTGTGATGTGGTTTTCAATCATTACTCTGCAGGCCTGCGTTTAGTATGCTTCTCAGGAGTTCCAGGTTTCATCCAAACATGCCACTGGATAATTTCACTGATGAGTACTTTGAGCCAGAGAGGAAGTAATCAGTGAAGGCAGCTGCTGCAGTGTTTGGATTGAAAAACGTGCCCTCGCAGGTTTAACACCTGCACAGAACCGGGCACAATCTGATGAGCTGATCTGAAATAACCATTGTAGCAGAGCCAAACTGGGCCCGCTGCCCTGTCTCCACTGATCTGTCAGTGGAACTCCATTTCCCCCCTTCCTCTCCTTTCCTTTCTCATTTTATAACCGTGTTACTGCTGGTGTCTCACTGTGACCCCAGCAGCTGCAGTTCACCCCACAGTTGACATCCTTTCACCGATGTTCTGCCTCAGTGGCACTTATCTGTATGTGTCGCTGTCTTCGTCCAAACATCCATTGTAAGAGGCTTACAATGGTTTTCTTGCTTCCTTGCAATCGACTCTGTGCAGTCTCACATGTGAATCAGATGCTACGTGCGTGTGACTGTGTCAGAAGTCAATGTGTGGTGTTATTTGTTGCTGCTCCTGCAGCCGTGCGAGATTTATCAGGGCAGGGCCTGGGATTACGTTTCTTTCTCTGGTGGACATTGCCAAGAGTTTACCAAAGTGAAAAATATACTTCCATAAATCAGTTGGTCCATTATCTCCTCTGAGGGATCTTTGAGGCTGTGGTGTTTATCTCCTGCTGACACCCGCATCATTTTTTTCAATAAACCTGCCGCATTACTGTCTCCACGGTCCGCTCTGACTTTAAGCTTCTTCTTTTCCAAAAAAAAAAAAAAAACCCGTTCAATAATTAGTAAAAATCACCGGATGTGACAAAAATGCTTGGATGGTCGGAGGCAGCCACCATCTGTATTGGCTGACACCTCATCTCTGGAGGGCGTCTCACCTTCCAGCAGTCGATCCTGCAACCTGTACACTGGCTGCTCACATTTCTCTCCCGAAGGCTGCTCAAGAAATATTGATCCGGAGTTTTAAGGATGAGTTTTTAGTTACTCCATCTGTCTTGTACAGATAACCAGGAAAATAATAGGCTGTCGACACACTGACGGCATTTATGCGTAGAACTATGTCACAACATTCTACAGTCCTCAGAGAGTCTTAAATAGCCCTGGGACCTACATTGCTATTCTACCCCTCTGACCACAACCAGTATCACACAGCTATCACTCATGCAACCGGATGTGATTAATCTGTCCATTTGCTCTTCATAGCTGCTGATCTTACTGTTCTTCCGCCTCCAAGAGTTATTTGGATCAATATTGATTGCTTACAGACAGTGCACACAGTAAACCTGCATGTTTACGATACCAGTGTATGGTGCTCCATTTGCCATCAGTGGTATAATAGCTGTAAGCTAAACCCCAGGCTGGATTGACAGTGCCCATCTGTCCACTAGGGACGGACACTCAGCCTGTCCCCTCGTTATGATGATTGGCTGTAATGACACACTCCACACTGTTCCGGTTCCCCAATTATTTCTCTGTCGATTTTTTTTTTTTTTTCTCATGGCAGTGATTTGATTGCCTCCCAGAAGTCGAGGGAAGTGCACGGCGTAGCAGGCAGCCCTGTGGGAGAGGTAGATATTAGCTAATGCTACTGAGGGAGGGAGGGAGGGACAGAGCGAGCTACTTCCGTGGAGTTCAGCGAGGCTCGTGTCCACAGGGCACGAGATAACAAATAATGGCAGCTGATGATGTGAGGCTTTATTTTGGCTCTGCACGTTTCATTAGCGGTGGGAGTCACTGCGTTGCATCGCAATATGCTCCTATTCATGCAGGTAATATTTAGATAGAGCTGGGATCAACTGGTATAAACAACAGTCTGCACACAGGCTGAACATCAGTCAGGGGTTCAGGGAGCATCTGGGATTTCCAGAGGTCAAATGGAAAGACAATTTAAAGGATTCTAATTTGGTTCAAAATACATTGGAGGTGGAATCCTGAATGGCGTCGCTTGATGAGGCAAATCTTTAGTATCGTCCCAGTACTCAGTAACCTGTAGCTACAACAGACTGACAGCATGAGAGGATAAAAACCACAAATGAGTTTTGACTCAGAGGACAGTAAATTTCAGTTACAGTTTAAATTTGGGGAAATGCACTAATTGGCCGTGCTTGGTTGGGTGAGTAAGTTGAGAGAGAGAAACAGGAGAAACTGGACAGCACTGACTTACTTTAGACACAGACAGCAGTATTTTCAACTGTATTATGAACCAGTTAAGATGAGTTCCTGTAGAACATTACATTGTAAGTAATGCAAGCTCAAAATAACCCACGTCTTCCTTCGATTTTCGATTATCCCTTACCTATCCCTACCCTATGACCTCATTTGGGTTAAGTTAATGACGAATTGTTTTCCACATGGCATTGTTTTATTCCGACTGACGAATGAATGAATAGAAGGCTGAAGTGAATGCTAAGATAACCAGCTTTAACTGACACAAGAGCAAAATTGCTAATATAACTTTCTGCCAGAAAGAAAACTTCCCATTGCGCGTCACAATCTCTTTTCTCGTCTCATGATGACTCAATAAAGGCAAAGTGCTCCAAAAACTGATTCAGAACCCCCCTTTTTATGTTTTTCTACTACACAAAAACTCCACACCATGATGGTCTATTGCATTTTCAAATCTTTTCTATTCTGCTGGCAAAATCGTGGATTCGGCCTGAATAAAACATTTTGTCAGGCTGCTATGAAACCATCAAAACCCCAGAGGAGAGGATTGGGGACTTGACCTAACTTTTGAAGTTAAGGTCACAAGACTTCAAATTCACCAAGAGAGAGATCAAACCTTAACATTTACAAACCATATTTCACTGCTACGTGCCTCAAAATATCCACAATTCTATAACTATACATTATGCTAATTAGATTAAACCCAGAGTTGTTGAGGTTTTAAGCCAAAAAAGGTTGGACACCAATTATCCCATAAAATAGACTTAATGCTCTGTAATTCCCAAGAGGGGCACGCATTAACATTTACATAATAATACATAAATAACGAACCACAACCCGACGGACTTCAAACCCAAGCTAATCTTGTACTCCCTGGGTATTTCATGAAAAAAGAGTTCTCATATATGTATATTATTAGAGATCCTCGGGGAATTCAACATCACAGCATCGTCATATAATTAAAAGTGTGTGATCAGGTGTGTGTGTGTGTGTGTGAGCATGTGTGCTTTGCAGAAGCAGAACCTATTCACCTACACACCATATTCCCACCACAGCTTGTTAGACAGCGGGGGGGGGGGGAGCGGGGGGGGGGGGGGGGGGGGGGGGGGGGGGGGACAAAATGATTCTCTTCCTCATTTTGCGTGTGCTTGTGCCTTTGTGTGTGTTGCCAGGGAGTTTGGTCGATGGAAGGTCAACAGCCTGGCAGTGGAGAGGAGGGACGGTTTTGGTGGCAGCGGAGGTTTGGCTCTGCCCCTCGACCCTGACTTCATGCACACCCTCCGCCAGCTGGGGAGGCGGCCAACCCTCCAGGCCATTACAGAGAGTCTAATCAAGAAGTATGGGACCCACCTCCTCCTCTCCGCCACTCTGGGAGGTACAGTAGACTACTCCGAGCTTCAAAGCGAACCTGATACACACTGCTAAGAATGTGAGTTTTCTTTCCAGCGCGGGGTTCACCAATTTAACCGTCTGTTGCTTTCCAAACAACAAAGCATGTAATATTTTTTTTTTTTCTGGATCAGTGTTTCTGGCTCATAAAAATCACTCTGGTTAAGTGGACACAAAATAAATTGGAAATGTGAAAAAAGACGGATGTAATGTTTTGCTTGGCTGTCAAAAAGGCAAGTTTCCTTACGGGCAGTGTCGCTGCTGCTGTACAACGCGATCATTCATAGGCAATTGGCTCATCTTTTGTGTCTGTAATAAACCGTGAAAGCAAGGTTTACGGTACGAGAGGAACTGAAAGCGTGGGTCTGCTTTTTCATTGAAAGTGGTTGTGGTATCGATCGAGCATTATTTTGATGTATAGATTGTTTTGATCTCATTCCCACAAGTGGACAAAAATAATCACACAGCGTGGGTCTCGGGCATCTCAGGACTAAACAACAAAACTTTTATGTTGCACCGTTTTCAACAATCTCTCAAGCAGAGATCCATCACAGAAAATAACAAAGACAATCTCTTTCTCGGGCAGCAGACAAAACAAAACTCAATGCAGCAAAGAAAGCTTTAACAATGATGGAACAACCCTTGATCCCTTTCTGTTACAAGATGATCCAACTTTGAGTGAGGAGTCAGAGTGGAGGTCCTTCTACTGATTTGATAGAACCTCTCAGCAGGACGTTAGCACTCCTGAAAGTCCCAACCAAGGCTTGTGTATTTGTTAAAGTCCTTAGTCGAGCCAGGACGTTCAAGTTTCACATTCAAGGAGCAGACTGAAGATCTTTTATCTACAGTACATGGCATTGGTTGGTTTTGCAGATGTGCATGTGTTTGACTGGAGTCATTAAAGCATAATTTTGAAAGAAAACTGTGATTCACTTCCACCTCTTTTTCTCTTGGTGTTGTCTGTTGATGTTGTCTTAACGTCCTCCAATTGGTACAAAAATCTGGAACCAGACTACGGATCAGTTTGGTCTGAGTCCACCTTTTTTGGTCAGACCAAATTTGTCCAGATTCACTCCTGTTACTTTGGTTTGGACTAAAGAAGGTGGGCATGATCCTGTGGTCACATCTAGTGGCTAACAGGCTAATTTGCTTTTCTGGATAGTTTGGACATTTCGTCCAATTGCCAGAAGTTAAAAACATTAAACAAAAGCAGAAAAAATAAACAGCTTCAGAATTGCTTTTATAGTCTTTGCCTCCATTGCTACTATTTCCACTATTCCTACGCAAAATGGCAGCAAATTCATAGGCCAAGTATGCACGAACAATATCACGCCCATCAAGTATCCAGTCAATGTCAAGTATATTTACTGCCCCATGTAGGTGGTGCTGACGGGACGTGATGTGAAACTAGATCAAATGTAATCAATACAACAATGACACGAACCTTGGTTCTGACTATGCAAAAAGTTTACTGACCTGGATCTTTAGCAGCAATGAAAACTAGACCTAATAATTCCAAAAGACTGAAAGTTATACCACCAATCAATGCTGCTTTCTTGCAACAGTCATGCCTATAGTATTTATCCTAACCATGGTACCACAAATCACATCCCTTCATCATGTAAATTACCTGAAGTACAGAGTTTGCCCTTCAACTGAATATTTAATGTTAATTGTGTAAAAAACCTTGAAGGCTGTGTTGGTTGTTATATTAGTTGTCTCGAACTACGCTACTTGTCTACTTTCTTTTAATGTTTCACATTTGTAAATGAGATGAAAGTAATTAAGGGAGCTGGATCGATGAACTTGAACAAGCTCCAGAGGAGCGTAATCGACGCAGAGACCTTGTCTCGGCCTTTTCCTCCAATCATGCAAACCATCAGTTTCTCCACAGCACTTAATCACTACTGTGCTTTTATATCTGATCTGAGAAGATACTAATGAAAGGTGATTAGTGCTGCTCTGTCAGAGCTAATAACGCTCTCGTTCCCTCTGCCCCACTGTCACCAGGGGAGGAGTCTTTGACTATATTCGTGGACAAGAGGAAGCTCAGCCAGGAGTCCGCGACCTCAGCGGCCGAGGTCAGCGGTGGCAGCAACAGGAACTCCAACGCTACGGTGAAGGTGACCCTAGAAGCCCTTCACCAACTGGCTGCTTCCTACTTCACTGACAGAGAGAGCACCCTGCGCCGGCTGCACCACCTTCAGATCGCATCCACCGCCATCAGGGTACGTGGAAGTTAATGCGGCAGCAGTCGGACGGGAGATTAACTCACTGTCGGAACGCATTAGAGATGTTTCCCTGCAGCGTAGTGGTTTGTTAACCCGACATTTACACATGGGAATGGTAAGATACTGAGGAGTCACATGGCCTGGTTGTGGGTTTAGCCGAGGACATGGAACACTGATGAATGAATTGTTCCCATAAAATAATTTCAGTCTGGATCAGTAAATAAATGCAGTCATTAATCACTCACATTACCAGGGTACATCACCGGGCTGACTTTAGATAGAGCTGATGCTTGTAGTGTTGCTTTTTCAGTTAAGCCGTTATTGATGAGGCTCATGACGAGCGAGAGACATTGCAGGGTAACTTGTGATTAGATGCAATGCATGTATACACAACATTGCATTACTGCCATTCTGCAATCATAATTTAATTGCAAGACAATAAAGCCATAGGTTATTATAACTGGCTGACTGAAAATAACAACAAATACCTTCAAAGAGGCAAATTGTAGGATTTGACACAATGTGCAAGATAGTGTTTAAAGTTGTGTTGTTGTGTCTCTTTCATTTTTAACACACTTATAACTTGTCAATATCCACATGTGCCATCATTCCATTGTTACAGCTACTTTAACCAATCAACTAAATATTGAGTTTGGTGGCAGCATATATGGATAACTTTATGTCATGATGATATATTGCAGTATTGATTATTTGTCCCAACCCTACCTTGTCATTTTAATTTGTAATAATAAGCATTAATAACTTTGAACTATGGAGTGAGATGAGTGCTGGAAAAAGTATTGACCAAAAATCCAATACAGAAATAATTTAAAAAAACTTAAGAACTATTAGGTTACAAATAAAATTTTTAAATATATTTTTGACTTAAATGCAAGAAAATGTAACAACCTAACATAAGCTTACACACAAAATACATTTTATTATGTTTCAGGTCACTCTGCATTGTGACCTTAATCAGTGCCAGATCTATATGATTGAAGCAGCACATTAATTCAGCGGGATGAAAAACACAGCATATATGAAAAATGCAGTTTAGAATCTATGTGAAATCACAATAATCTTTGAAATAATTTGTAAACGGAGCCGTGAAATAAAAACAGTTGTTGAGGAAAATGTTAATGTTCATCCATTAGCGGCATTGTTTATCGTTGGAGCGGCGTTAGAGGAAGCTGGAGTCAATCCAAGCTGACTGGGCGAGAGGCGAGACGCAGCCTGGATCGGTCGCCAGCGTCTCGCAGAAGAAACAGTTCACGCCCACATTCACACATGCGGCCAATTTACAGACTCGAAAATAACTTAACCCCAAAAAGCCCAATCTGCTCTCTGAGCTGTAGCAGCATTAAAGTACATGTAGTGTAATTAGCACACACAGTTTTACTTTCCACTTAGAGCAAACTTTTAATTCATTACTCTCCGGTAGCTCAAGTGGAAGATAACGTGAACAAGCAGATGGAGCTCAAGGAATTTATTTCCATAAGTTATTTCACCAGGTAGGATTAGGAACAAATGCTTGTTTACAGAATTGGACCGGCACCAAGAAATTCACCTGTTGTAGCTGCAGGGGAGAAACAATGCTGTCAAATGTGTCTCTGCTGTTTTTCTCTCCTCAACATGCAACGCGGAAAAAAAAAACTGGGGAGTCTAAGCTCATTTAATTTGTACCCGAATGTGTTCATTTCATTTCTTTAATAGCAAGACGCTCTAACACGTCCTCGCTAACCATCCACTAACTGTCTCTGCGGCAGGAAATCAGTATTAGAACATAGGAGGTTTCAACTTTAAAGAGGAGAGAAAGGAGGAGGCCAGAGCAGCAGCCCTGCAACCTGTACCATCTCAAACACCAATCATCCATTTTATCATCTGAAGTGGCCATTAGAGTGAAAGCATCACTCAGCCCGAGGGGCAAATGCAGATTCTAAAGTCAGTAGCCGCTGATGAAGACAGGTTCCCCCAACACTGACAACATGTTCCTCTGGTTCTGCATCCGCCTGGTGGAGTAAATATATGAATTCCATTACTTTCCAGTCCACGCTGACTTCAATACTTCAATACATCTGACACCGTGTTCAGGGAACAGTGGCTATCAAAGTCAGAGACAGAGGTGGGAGTCAGGGAAAGGGGGTGGCGGTGAATGCTGCCTTTTATGTTGGATGTAAAGCAGCATCTGCCATACGCTGTCAGTCATTAAAAATCACATATGGTTCTGGGGATTGGGGGGGAGAACCTGGACAGACTTGCAGCAGTAACTCATGCCAATGCTCCAGCAGGTTAATATTTCCAACTTTGACGTGGCAATTGCCTGAGTTTAGAAATCACATAAGCAAAGAAGCGAATCAGTTTAATGTTGCTTAGTTGGACCGAAGCTAATTTGTCCTGTCAAATCCGAGCCAGTTATTCTGTCTGAGGAACAAACCTCTCTAATTGAAGAGTTTTCCAGCATTACTCCACAGTCACTTCACATCATTCAGAAATCATAAAGCCTAAACACACCTTGGTTTTGAGTCAAAACTACGCTTGGCTAAATTATTTAAAAGAAGGTAGAAACACGAGACAGTGTGTTTATATTCGACTGTTTATTCTGTCCACGTCCTGGCAGGTGACAGAAACCAGGACTGGGCCGCTCGGATGCAGCAACTACGACAATTTGGACACAGTCAGCTCTGTGCTGGTTCACAGTCCAGAAAACAAGGTTCATCTACAAGGTACGCAAAATATGCTCCTTAAATCATAGGGACGTTTACTTTGGTTCTCACAAATTCCTGGCATTTTCAGATATCAGAAACTTTTCTCTTTCAATTTAGCCAAGCCATGTCATTTTTTTAAAAACCGCTGGCCACTGTGGCTTTTTGCCCGCGCCTGACGTGATGCTGTGTTTCACGGTCTACAGGGCTGCAGGTCATCCTGCCCGGCTATTTACAGACGGACTTCATTCAGGCGGCTCTCAGCTACATCGGCTGTAAATCTGAGGGTCGCTTTGTTTGCCGGAACGGCGACTGCTGGTGCGAGTGCAGCGTGGACTTCCCTCGGTGCAACTGCCCTCACTCTGACCTGGACACGCTGCAGAGCAACCTGCTGCGCATCAGAGACTCCTGGAGGCTGGCCAACCAGGAGTTTGAGGAATCTGGTGATTTGGACTCCTTCATTTACTGTGAAGCTTTTAATTAAGCCTTCAGAAACTCACAGAACACTTTTAAGTTCCTCCCCAAATAACTAACTTGTGGGAGGCAGGTGATATTTAGATAGAAACTCATTTTCATGCAAGCCTGCGTGCCATCTTTAATCAAATCAGTTAGGACAATTACCAAAATAAGGACGAGGCAATAATCAGCTCAAGAAAGAATATAGCTGAAGACTTTTAAACAACTCCATAAAAAAAAACCCTTTCCCATGGCTGGTTACTAAATCCTCGCTTCTGCAAAATGACTTACCAGCTGAGATTAGTCATTCCACGTAAGTTATACATGATAAATCCTTATATTTAACTTTATATATATATATATATATACCCCTAATGCAAAAAGAAATCAAAAGATTAAAATAAAATAAAGCTGTTCTGCATGATGATGAAATCTAGTTTTGGAGCCTTGAATAATTTTTTGATGGGGAAAAAAGGAGAAAGAGAAATCTCTACCTGTGTTATTTAGTATTTCAGTTTTCCTTCTAACACACTGTAGCACAACTTTTACAGTTTCTCAAAAACATTTTGTCAGTTTTCTCCCAGTGGCCTGATATTTATTCCATATCTTTCGGCTTTTAAACTGCCTCCTTTAAACATTCTCCATTTATTCAAAGTTACAACTAAACAAGTACATATCATTACTATTGATTTGTCTATTAGTTGCAGCAGTAGTAGCAGTTGTACTTGTTGTTGTCGGAGTAGCAGCCTATTTAACTTCGACACGGATGGAACTGAACCACATGTTTGTTCGTGTTCTAAATTCATTCTTGGCCATCTGATTGAGGCGGCCGCCGGACACGGAATCGAGAGACCTGTCAGTCATTGTGTCAAATCAAATGACGCCCCCCCCAAAAAACCCCCCCCCCCCCCCCCCCCAAGGAGCTCAGGACTGCAGTGTGTGACAATACACAGATCTTTTATAGACACCCATCTGCTCCCATCCACCATCCGAGTTATATTGGGACTCATAAAGAAGTGTATTTAATATCACAGTTCAACATTTGAGGAAATATGCTCATTTTCCCTGACTGCTAAGAGTATGACGAGAAAGGCCGTGTCTGCACGGCGATTGTCAAACATGTGACAGGACCAGAAGAGTAAAAATACTCCAACACATAAGCCACAACCCTGAACAGCTGAAGGTTCCCTTTTTACGATGCAGAGATATGAGGGGCATCAATCTTCTCATCCACCAGTCGGAAAAAAAAAACACTTTACCCTAAAAATGGAGCTACTACTTTACATTAAGCCAATAAATCACAGTTATATGAAAATTTAAATCAGCTGTCACGAGCAACCTCTGCAACCTTTATTGGAGTAAAGAATGTTAACCAACAACTGAAAATGTGATAACACATTATAGCTCTTCTGAGCCTCTGGTGTAATGACCAGGTTCAGTGTGATTGCGTTGAGTCTCAGGTCGGGATGTAATTACCACGCGAAACAAACGATATAGATGGCAGAGGTGCCATAACTGGCATTTATCACAGACTGTAAATTCGGTACGTCTGCGCTTGCATCCACTTCCTAGAAATTAAACCAAGATATCGTCTATATAAACTCCATCATGTTGATGCTGCAGTTTGGAGCCAGAGTCGTTTCGCTTCTCTGAAACAATTAAATATGTATCAGTATGATAAGAACTAAGATCTAAGATAAACAGAGCGTGTTTATGTTCCATTTATTAACGTGAAGGAAGCAAGGTTTATGCCCTACTCTGATAAACTTTTCAGAAAGCCATTTTTGTTTGACACAAGTAATTACTGTTCCTATGGCAACCCTCGCTGGAGGCTAGTATAGCAATTTAGCTTTCAGTGTCAATCACATGTAATTACAGACTAGCTGCTTTTCGACGACCTACAGCGGCGTATGCTGACAGCAGGTGGTGATTAACATAGTGTACGTCTTTTCAAGGAAACAAATATGAATGACTGTCTGTTCCCTGACACTGCCCTGCCCTGCCAAGAAAATCCAAATAACAACAACTGGTTCCAGGCAGCATGCTGCTGTCTGCTCTTGAGCTGTTTGCTTTTCTGGGACAGACAATGAAAAGTCGACGCATTTTCTTTTTTCTTTTTTTTAGTTACTTCGCAGCTCATAACCACAAGCACAGTCAACTTATTCACATTCTCTTTTTTTTTTCCCCTTCCAGAGGAGTTCCAAAGCTTTATTGGGAAACTGCCAACCCATTATGCTGTAAACACATCTGCCGTGGAACACTTGTGGAGGACCGACGCCAGCCTGCTCCAGCGCTACAGGCAGCTGGAGACCAGGAGCAACCAGCTTTTCACCAAAGCTCGCCGCACCGCTAACAAGCTCTTCAGCCTCAGCAAGAGGTGCCGGAAGCAGCCCAAAATAGTCCTGCAGAGGCCGAGGTAAGACCCGAGACGAAAACAACGGGGTGGAATATTTATACCGCAGCCTGTTAACCCAAGGTGCTCCCAGAAACTTATAATTGTGCAAATGATTTATGCAGCAGACACTGGGTGAAAGCAGCGATGGGAGACGGTACTTATCAGAAGGCTATTGCGGGAAAGTAGTTGGAAAAGTGCTGACATGGGCGAACCTGCCTCTGTGTTCCCAAGACAAACAGGATCACGTTTGGTCAAACAGACACGTTTCGCCGCCTTGAAACGGCACTGCAATCAATCCAGCGTCTCAAACTCATATCCAGGAATATCAGCTGCAGCGGACATGACAGTAAAACTCTCAGCCTTTATCTCTTCTTGGGTTTTTTTTTACTGTTATAGCCGCTGTTTCAGCAGCACTCCCACCTGGACGCGTTATTCCTGCAGCACATCGCGGCGCGCCGTGGTCATAACTCCAGTCGGATTTATGCCTCTCTCATGAACACTCCATGTTGATAGCTATTTCTGGCAGGGAAATTAACTAAATGACACAATCCATCAGTGAGCTAGTCAGGCTGCAGACGCTGCCTCCTCCGTCTACATCGCCATTACACTTCTTTATCGCACCCTCTCTGCCTGTAAAAAAATAAATTCAGTAATTGTGTGTGGGTTTTGCAGTAAGTCGATTTATTATTTTTGGTGTGAAATAAATTTGATATAATAATTCTGTATCTAATTCCCATACTCACATGGTGTTTTTACGGTGCTGTTCAAGTAAATTCAAAGTGTATATTTAAATGTATGGTGGCCGTGAAGGCTCAAACAAACGGAAAACACAAACTCAAAAGCCACAACAACATGAACACGTCCAAAGAGGAAGTGAGAGATGTTGAGCATAAAATTCAAATAAAAGAATTTAAAAATAATAAACCTCAACTGGGTTTAAAGCCAGTGAGAAGAATTTTCTCTTTAGCAATGATTTGACAAAGACAGAGCAGTTCTGAGAACAAAAAAAAAAAAAAACAAGCCATAACATCTTTAAATAAATCCTGAATTTGATGAGAAAGACATTAAGACGAAGAGTGGGTATGACCGGTGTGTGTGTGTGTGTGTGTGTGCGCACGCCGTAGCTTCGCTCCTGCACCACAGACGTGGGGTTCAACAGATTAAAATATTCACTTTGATCTGATTTCGCTGCTGTAATTCCACATGAGTCTGAGTTTGTCTCTGATTGTTTTTGTTGCACAAAAATCAAAAAAACGGCCAGTGAAAGAGAGTTAATCTCGTTCGGCTGAAACATTTCCGTCGCTGCACAGTCACAGAATTATGACACAACAGCGGGCTTTGAACGTAAAGGTTGTAACGCAGCTGTCGTCTCTCCTTCAGGCCTCTTCACTTCTGGCTGCGCTACGCCCTCTCCATTTTATACTGCAGCGAGAACAACCAGGTCGGGGTCTACAGTGACGAAAGCCGCAGCTGCTCCTGCCCCTACAACCACCCGCCCTGCCAGGGCCTCATCCCGTGCTCCGTGGGCGACAGCGTCCGCTGTGCCTCCTGCTCCACAGACAACCGGACACGATGCTCGAGCTGCAACCCGGGCTTCTCCCTGACCCAGGGAGCCTGTCGGCCCGCCGTGCCCGATCCGACGGACCCCTACCTCGGCATGGAGAGCGACCGGGACCTGCAGGATCTGGAGCTGCGCTACCTGCTGCAGCGGCGCGACCCGCGCATCTCTCTGCATGCCGTATTTGTGAGCAATGACCTGCGCATAAACACGTGGTTCGACCCGTCCTGGAGGAAAAGAATGCTGCTCACCCTCAAGAGCAACCGCGTGAAGTCAAACCGCGTTCACATTCTCCTTGGGGTCTCCCTCCAGTTTTGTCTCACCAGGAACAGCACGCTGGAGCCAGCGCTGTCCCTGTTTGTAAATCCGTTCGGGGGCAGCCATTCAGAGAGCTGGACGATGCCGATTGGTCAGCACGGGTACCCAGACTGGGAGCGGACCAAGCTGGATATCCCTTTGGACTGCTACAACTGGACATTGACCCTTGGAAACAGATGGAAGAGCTTTTTTGAGACGGTTCATTTCTACCTGAGGAGCCGTGTGAGGGAGGCGGCGGGAGGTGCTGGAGGGAACAAAACCACAACGGCGTTCTTCGAGCCTCAGGAGGAGACGGAGCCGCCCAGCAACGTCGGCTACATGAAAGTGAACAGCATGCAGCTGTTCGGATACAGCGTGCACTTTGACCCGGAGGCCATCCAGGACCTGATACTGCAGATAGACTACCCATACACTCAGGGATCGCAGGACTCGGCGCTGCTGCAGCTGGTGGAGCTGCGCTACAGGGTTAACCGGCTCTCGCCCCCGGGGGCGCCGCACGTGGATCTGTTCGCCTGTCTCCTGCGCCACAGGCTCAAATTGTCCAGCGCAGATGTGGCCAGGATACTCACTGCCCTGCAAACTTTCAGTGCCAGACAGCCGAACTACGCAGAGTACGAGGCAAACAAACTGTGCAGTTAATGGACACCGTTTGATGTTTTGTACCATTCCCTTGCCACAGACGGGCGTGTGTCCTTTGTCAGCTGGAACCTTATGTGTCAAGTGTGTGGTATGTCGTTCAAGGCGTTGTTGTACATATACGATGTGCAATTAAATTTGATGTTTTCATAAATTCCTTTGCATTTTTATGGCTTAAAGCGACATTAAATATCCATCACCATACAAGCAATAATCAAGTTTATGTCTAAGGGAAAAAAAAAAAACACCCTCAGTGATTATTGATGAAGAGTTTTAACAGTGTGGTTAGAATAAGAAATTGATTGAGATTGTGTGGGCTTTTAATATTGTTACGATGCTGCATTTGAATTATAAAATCCAAACGCAAAAGGCTGACATGCATGAATACACCGGCATAGCCTTCCCAGTTTATCTCCCACTTTCACCGCTGATCTCACTGGAGATGCTTAGTGGTGTGTGCTGAGTTGTTTTCGCCCATCTGGAGCCTCGGAACACAAGGTCTCCATTCTCCGATGAGGGAACAGCCTTGGCGGAGATTACTAAGTATATAGTGAGAGGGGAGGGAGGGTCAGGAGCAGCCTTCCTCTGTTTCTTTGCTGTCCCCATCCGCCATTCACAGTTACTGTGATAGATGAGCTGGGGAACCGCAGAGACATGCCCAGCATCACACAACAGCAAGCGAGGTACGGGGGACAAGGATAGTACTCTTGCCCAACGCCTGAGCAAGTTGGACCCTCACAAGAGTGACCGACTAAAAAGGGAAATCGGCTTTAATCCCCCGAGGGTTGTCAACAGCGGAGCCGCGGGGTAGCAGCGCGCCACGGCTTTGATTAGGCCGGCATCTAAAGAGGCTGCAGCAAAGGCGTAACTTCATCAAGATTCATCAGACATCGGTTTGTCGTGAGATTAAAGCCAGACACAAGTTTGCTCTGATGCTATCGTTCAGAACCAATGTGAAGTGGATGTTGAACTGAGCGAACCACCACCGCCGCTCTGCTGTCACTCACTTTACTGTACGGGGGCATCGTGAAGGACAGTTACAGTAAACATCAGTTTATATACTGGCATAATGTTTTAGTTGCATTGAATTATTACACCGGTTGGTTTTAAAGTTGTGTTTCATTGATTTTTTTAATCATGTCACGCAATCCACCCTTAAATTTTACATTTACATCCTTTTTTCTTTTTACTGGTTATTTACTTTGCAGCAGTTTACATCCTGTATATAAAGTAACTGCAGCGGTAACATTTCATGTGCCACTATCCACCACTTTGAGCTGTGTTTTAATTGACTGCAGGTAGAATACTGTGTGTGATAAAGGTAGTGGTCCCAGGAAAGAAAGGGTTAATCCCTGTGGTGTAAGCACTGAGCATCTGGTGGGATTTAAACAATCTTTTTAACAAGCAAATATTCTGCATCCTGGTGTGAAAACGCGGCTCAGTGTTGTTGGAAACTGTCCAGTGTACCTCAGGGGTGAGTCTGGCGGAGAGACAAAAAGAAAGAGTTTGCTGTTCTGAGAAGCTCCGGTTTGGTGGGTGGTTTGGGACGGGGGACGTTCACATTCTTCTTCTCTTGCCCAATTTAGAGTTTATCGTCCTTAGCTGCATTTCTGTCAGAGATGAACGGACTCATTAACTGAAAATATAAAAGGTGTTTTTTAATGCCGCTTTTACATTGACCAGCTACTTAAGCAACCAAACAACAATTTAAGAACTTAAGAATTTGCTTTCAAGAGTTCCTTAAGTAAACTGATGCCATGTGTCACGATGGTCCAGTACATGGTGAGCTAAGATACATGTGTACAATAAAATAAATAATATTAAATTATTACTTTTACCCTGACAGTCGCAGGCACAGTTTGAGCAGACTTGTTGCATGATTCCACTTGTTTTTTATGCAAACTCACTTCTGTTCCTCGTTAATTATTTAGCCTATGGTATTCTTTTGAAATGTTCTTGTTTTGAAACAGGTCTCCTGGTATAATATAACATGCAGAGCCACAGAGTTCAGAGCTTTGGGAATAAAACTTACAGTAGCATGTAGTACTCAGTCACCCATGAGACTAAGCTAAAGCAGTGAGTGCTAAGTGAATGGGCGACCAGGGGAAAGGAGGACCAGAGGGGTCTCTGCAGCACATATAGTGTCGGCAGAGACAAATCCTCTCGCGACATCATTAAGGGAAGCAGATGGGTGAGATCAGCTCTGAAGGCATTGTGTGACCAGAGGCAGCGAATATGAAGGGTGTTGGTTACACAGGGCCGTTTTCCAGGCTGATTTCCAATAATGTCCATTACACATTTGGACCAGATTATACTGGTTCAGTGAAGAAGCCGGGGGTATGTGGTTCTGGTGTTGTTCACAGCACAGTGGGCTCTCTTCTTAGACACAAAGGGAGGGCTGCTAGGGGACCAGTCGGATTATGCCAGCAGCAAGAAAGTAAACGATCGGCATCTCTATGGAATTCTCAGAATGGGAGGGGTTCGTACCAACTGGAAGGGAAGGAAGCTCCAGGAGGAAGGTCTATTACACAATCATGTGAATGACTCCAACAGATCCTGTTATGAAGAGGGAACAACGGGACTCAGACACAGATGAGGAGGGAGTGATGTCCATAGGACAGATTCCCACAAAGACACAGGCACAGCCACACAGGGTGTCTCAGGAGCTCACCACAGTCCCCACTGCTCATCCCCTGCCTCCTCTTCTGGGCAAAGACAGCACGTGACAAGGAAATGACCAGTCTGACCAGCAGGTCAGGCAATCGTCCACTTTTATCCAACAGGGGGCCTTCAACCGGAGGACAGAGAGGGGGGGTGCTTGGCTTAGTGAGAGGGGACCAGGACTTGTCTAAGTGAGAGGAGGTGAGGGAGAGGAGAGCGAGCTCTCTCCCCATAAAAGTAGTGATTATCCAACTAGCAAGAGAAACTGTTTTAACAAGATTACTTTTTCCATCATGATTTTTACATTGCTATTAAAGTACATATATAATACCCTTCTCTGTCAACGAATGCAATGCCAACGAGTTTAGATCAGTTTAACCAGTGGATGCTGGGAAAAAGTACACTCTAAAACATTATAGTTAATATTATTGGAGGTCAGGGCAGGATTGTGGGAGGGTGTGTCAAGCACACGTGGATGTGCTCACACACTCACACACAGGGCAGAGGCTGAGTGATAAGCGGGAGCTTTGCCTTCGAAGTGTTGCGAGCCTTGGAGGAAACATGAGTTAGACTAATGTGTGTGTGTGTGTCTGTTTAACAAGCACGCCGGTGATGGGAGGCAAGGGCTCATTGAAGGGGAAGAGTTTATGGAGAGGACGACCCCAAGGGAGGCATCAGGAATAATAGCCGACGATATGTCATAACAGGCCAGGCAGCTTGATATACAAGCCCAGAGGGAGCCTCTGCTCGGATACTAACTGTGGGGCTCAAAACAGAGCCAGGAAACTATTTGTTGATCAATGTAATTTAGTTTTGTGTTTTACATTTAAATGTTGAATCATAAAAGTATCCCACTAGGGTATTTTCTACCTAAATGGATGCCCACAGGGATGCAAGAAAAAAAAAAAAAAAAAGAAAAACCTTGTCTAAAGGAGACCTGGTGGGTAGCTGCAGAATTCCTTAACTGTAAATCACGTCGCATGAGAGCGCTTGAAAACCCGTTCAATTAACATGAGGAGGATTGTTTTGTAAAATCGAGAGTGGGGCTATGTTCTGTTGAAGATAACAAGCGATGTGACCAGCCCAGCGAGGTTATACGGCACCCGAAAACCAAATAAGGTCTGACACTGCTGTTTGAACACGCTGCCGCGGCATATAAAGAAAATTAAACAGCCTCTCGAAACAGAATGGTACGATTGCCCTGCTTTGTTTTAGAGCTTGACTGATGGCTTTTTAATGCAATACTGACATTTTATTTGTAAAATGTGTCTATTTTCATGTCAGAAACAGCAAATACTAAGTCTTTCCATCTGGATTTCACTCTGACAGGCTGGAAAATCCTCTCAATCAGGATGAAGTGCAGACCATCTTTTGACACTAATAATAGCACAAAATAACCGAAACTGATTGAATGACGAAATCCTGTCAGGGACTCACGGTGACGACCCCGACAATCGCTGGGACGTCAAATATTTGACTGGAGAATACGATCGAAAAAAATCCTGACTGACGTAACCCAAACAAATGTAAAGGCTGGAAAATAAGTTATCATTTGAGGTTTCAGCAAATTTCAAATGTGACCAGAGAGGAGACGTAATCACATAAGCAGTAAAAAATAAAAATAAATAAATAAACAGCAGCGTTCAGCCTATACGCGTGCAAACAAATATATTGGCTTGTTTTGCTCCTCCAGAGGATTGTCCATCGCGCGATAAAACAAAATTAAGATACTGATAAGATGATTCAGAATAACTCAGACCTGGCTATTGCTCTCTGCTATCAGCCATAATCAACAGCATCATCTTATTTCATTTTGAGAGCTGTGTGCTGCACAATAAAATGCTGAGGGTCGCTTCAAGATTAATAACAAGATAGCCTTTTGGATTTACATAAAGTCTGCTATAATGAGTACTGCTGGCTAAGCCCCCCCCCCCCTCCAGTCCCTCCACGCACAACTACACATACAATACGCAATGCAATACAACCATAAGGTTGCAAATTCTCCGCTCCCTCATTATTGCTGCGGCGGCAGTGATGCAGTATAAGGATCAAGGTGTTTTATGGAGATGAAAGGGGAGATCCAAAGGATTTACAATGCCTCCCAGATCACTGATAAAGCACAGCGTAAACAAAACTTTGCCTGGGGTTCACACCACCAGGGAGTTGGGATTTAGTCTCCTTATTCAGCATCATCCTCTTTAAACTGGCAGCATTAGAGAGGCAGACAGCAGCAATCCTGATGAGACCCGCCAGAGCTCCGAACTGCCACATCCGAACAAAAAAAAAAAACCCTCATCTAGGATTTGCAGGTACACGGCAGCCGATGCACGAGAACGGCGAGGACCCTGCACTCATTATCCCACTGAGGATGGAAGCCGATGCTTTCTTTGAGTGGCTCGAGAGCTGAACATACTGTATAATAGTCCATTAATCAGCGGCTCGGGAATACTTGTCAGCTTGGAGTCTGATGATCTTTGAAGTGCAATCATACTTAGTGATAATCGCCCGAGCCACTCTGCTTTGTTCTCAAAGCCCCTATGGCCATGTAAGTGTGCCATACCACTGCTCTTTGTTTGGCTGCGTGAATGGACTAGATTAAAGGCAAGCAGATGTGCAATGTGCAGTAAGCTGTGGGACAGTATTTCACCATCTCATTAACAGAGGCGTCTCTTATCGTCCGTGCCGTCTCGCCGCTGCTGTTTCCCCCTTCAAATGTTTACCCCCCAAAACTTCCCACAAACATTAACCGAGCTGCTTTTAATTATGAATGGACACACTCTCCGTTTCTTCGGGGAATCATATAATTGCGTGAAAACTCATGACCAGTGCAGCCAAGGCGTTTGGGAAATGAGTTGTGTCCCCTCCCCCAGGTGGCGGACACGGCTGCTGTTAAAGCCTTGACTGGCCGCGTTTGTCCCAAACGGCGATTTCAACTGACAGGCTCATATATTCAATGCTATTAATATTTCAAATCATAAACAAACAATTAGTTCTGTTCATTTATTCAGCAGTGTTGGGTGACACCTCTGAGCCTGGCAGCACTTTCAGCACTCCCCGATCACATTAATCAAACTGGAGCTGACGCGCACAGAAAAAAAAAGAAAAAAAAAAAAGAAAAAAAAACGGGGCATCTGGAGACCGCTTTGCGATTAAGAGAGAATAAGTTCTCTGATAAAAGCACAGGCTATCAGCACTTTCGGGCTGTGGGGACTGCTGGAAAGCAGAAGCTGCCATAATCGGACAAACAGCAATCTCACAGAGCCAGGAGTCCTGCAGCCTATTATTGAGGGAAACCTGGCACATCCGTAGGACAGCTGAAACAGACCTTCTCGAGATGAAGCAGCCAAATTATGCCTGAAAATCAAGAGCCAGCTCTCTGAAACCTCACTCACTGGCAGAATAAATCAGAGGATCGATTGACCAGCGATTGGTTGGATTAGATTCGTACCTCCACCGTTGCTGTTAATGACCATCATTATAATTCCAGTCCGAGGCCCGGGCCTCTGGGAGCGCAAGGAGGTCACGTCCCTGATGACTCAGCCAGTGACTAAACCCACCTCAAGTGAAAATTAACCAGCTACCTAAATGTCCTCTGAAAGTTGTTGTGTCTTCCCGCGCGAGGCTGTCTCTTCGATTTAGGAGGAATTCTGTAAAGCGCGGCCAGGTTGTCTGCACAGCGGCAGCAGCCAAAGATTCAGCTTAACTGGGTCACTGCAAATCCAGTCAGATGGTTTGGGCACATCACGTCTTTTGCTTGTGGACCAAGTAAGGCCACTGAGCTTTACTGCAGCTGCACACGCTGACTCACCAACGCACGCACGCACACACAAAGTGACAAACCAGGTTCTGATCACCTGAAGGGCACAGAGATGAGATCATTGGCTTTTTTTTTTTTTTTTTTTTTTTAAATAAACTCTGCTGTTGTTCCAATATAAAAACAAAAAGTCTAAAGCCATGTACGCCGTCAAAAACTTCTGTTTATGTAACGTGTTATTGCACGCTCAGACATAATACGGTGTTAATTATAGAGGGGGCACCATTTCAAACCAACACGCGAATGGCATGAATGGACACGGGACATGAATTAGCGCTGAGGTGCATTAGGCACAAGATGAAGATGATTCAGCTTGACTGAAAAATTATTACTCATCCAGAGGAAGAAAAGAGATGGAGGCAAAACAATAGGTGCTTTTGTTTCTGGTGAATTCAGATGGACGTCGACATAACACCACATTCGCATATCATTGACAGCTTTAGTTTGATGCTAGCATGCTCACGAATCGGCTCCAAACCCCACCCGAATCTAAAGGTCAACATTGTTTTCATTACTTAGAATATCTGACAAACCTCTGCTCCTGACAGACTCGAGTCAGGGTCCACACATTCTTACTCAAAGTACAGTTAACAGTTATTTGATCGAAATGGAAAAATAAGACATTTTAGATGAGAAGAAGTCACGGGATGAACAAAGTTACTACCGTCAAGCCTGAGGGAGGAACGAGCGCTGAATTAGATTTCATGACACATCACAGGTTTCAGAGATTTCAACCCCAGTGTGGTATCGCTGGGGAGTGTTCTCACAACTGAACAAAGTAAGATATAGATGTTAAGATGTTTTTCTTGATAGGAAAGCATGTTAACATGCTGGATGAAAGATCAGGGTATCACCAAGCATAGCCGGTGTGATTCATCCTCTAGGTACTGTGATTTTTTTTTGGAAAATGATTTGCAGATAGAGATTTTTCATATCTGAAAATGATATTTCACTGACAAAATGTGTTACAGTCGATGGTGTTGACCTCCTGGTGCTAATAGATCACTAGCCACAGTCAGCGGGGATTCATCCTCTAGTAACCACGAATGTCTGTTCAATCCCCCTGTCAGTCGTTGAGATTTAGTCTAGGATCAAAGCCACAGATCTAGCATCAGACAAGCGATTCCATCCCTGAAGTCATGCCATTAGCACGGCCAGTTCGAAAATAACTGAGTTGATGCGTCTCGGTTTTAACTGCAGCAACAGACAGACCGAAAGAAATCACAGATACGAAACTCTCGGAGCCTTCCCCTCAAACGTATTAGGCTTTGAACTAAACTGCAGCTCCTCACATTGTTTTCTGTCACTCCGAAGAGCCACTCTTCAAACGCTCCCGTGCCCTTGTTGTGCCGCGCTGCGAGCCTGCCATTCAGGGCTTTCACCCTTAATTTCCGCACGCATTCATCAGCCCAGATAACAAGGCTAATTTCGGGGTAAATAATTGTCACCTGCCCGCGTTCCTGGCAGCAAGTGCGTGCCACGTCTTTAATGACTCCTCACTCGGCTTCCAAACACTGCAGGACGTGAAAAGCAATAACGAAGGAGAGGAAAGAGGCAGAGTGTGTATTCTTTGAAAGTGAAATGTGTGTTTCTTCCCTGCAGGTGAATGCGTCTTCGCTCCGAGCGTGCACATTTTTCAGATGATGATGAAAGAGCAGTTCAGATCGGCCTGAAGATGAAAGAGATGTCTGCGCTCCTCTCTGGATTCATTATTCTCAATTCAGGTGTCTTTTACGCACACTCCTCTCCTCCACGGCATCTCGCACCTCTCCGCCCTCAGCACCACTCAGATTGTCAGGCCCCCTCTCTCTCCGCGGCTCAATGAAGTCATCTTCACCCAGACACGTTCACTAATAGGATCGCATTGATGCTCAGAGGACTTTGATGGGGAAATTGAGACAAATCGTCGGCGTTTCGCAGAGGTTGCCACATTGTGTCGTCCTGCACTAACTGATTTCTCGACATGCAGGGATTTAGAAGAGGGGGTTGCTTCGGCAAAATGCATTTCCTCACTCGCACGTCCAAATAAACTGAAGGTCATGTGTTGGAGTGCCGACGTTTTTTGGTTTATTTCACACCTGTGGGTTCATATTAAGCCACTGTCAAGCATTTCATTGTGTTTTTATCTCTGCTTCCCCCCTCCCTGCTGTCCTGACGACGGTCATGCTGGGTAAGGTGGCGCGAGGTTCGACTGTTTATCCTGCGCGGGTTTTGTTTTCTTACATCGAATTCCATCATTGTGTTTCCTGACTGACTCCTCGTCAGATGTAGGTTGGCACATCTCTGTAGATTTCTGCTCGCGGAAAGGCTTTTATGATGAAGGGCGAGCCTCATGAATAAATCTGACTCCAGAAAACATATTAACCAGATGAGCGCGTGGCGCTCGGCTCCCGTAGTTTGTAATTGTCTTGATTTATGCATAATGTAATTGTCCTAGCTTTAAAGTAGAAGGTACGGAGCGTTCACTTCGCTGTGTCTGCCGCGCACGTTCTTGCCATTGTTGTAGAGTGACAGAGGAAAACAACTAGCCTCAGGAATGAGCGTCTGTAATGGTCGAGCCTGACGCTGTTACTCTGTTAGTCATCCTGATACAATGACAGCGCTGATAAACTGGACCCCATTTATCCATCAATGACCACCCCCCTGATGATGCCCACTCATCGGCTGCAGGAAAAGAGAGGAGAGGAGGAGAGAGTGGAGGAGAAAAGAGGGGACAAGAGGAGAGAAAGGAGAGAGAGGAAAGAGAAGAAGGAGGAGATAAGAGAGAACGGAATAGGAGAGAAGAAGAAGAAGAAGAAGGGAGGACAAGAGGAGATAAGAGTAGAGAAAGGAGAGGAGATATATTGGTTCTATTTCACGGATCGTAAAGCATCAAAGACATGCAGGGTGACAGCGACAGCTCTGACTGGAAACGTCATCCTCATAAAATGCTCCCGCAGATGACGGAGCGAATGAGGATCCTAAATTCTGTGGCCTGGTGGTCGCTCTTGAAGTTTTTGATGGGCTGCAGGAAAAGCGTGTTTTAAGTGGTGATGGACTGAGAGAATAAATCCCACTGAAGTGAGCATGTCTCACGTTTACAGCACGTCTCACGCGTTTCTTGGCGACGGCTGTACACGGCCCCCGTTAGAGAGATGTGATAGCCATTGAAGAAGTGGGCACCGTCTCAGTGCCATAAAATATCTCAACTACAGAAAATGATTTTGGGGGCCACAAAATGTGTGCAAATAGGAAAAAAAAAATATGAGTTTGTAGAATGATCACGTGATTTAAGACCAACACATGTAGTCGTAAATTCCTGCTCGGTGATGCATCAAGCTTTATGGAATTTGTCAAAAAACTCAAACTTCCCATTTACACACACAGCAAATTAGCAAATATCTGGTCACGTCTCTGGCTGCCTGATAATTGTAAATCTTATAATAAAAATGATTATCATCAAGTTTCTGTGAATAAAAACAGAATTCTCTCTCTCTCTCTGGACCTCCAGCGACTTCTCCCAGAAGGCTAATTCATGACAGGACAAATAAGTGGCTCACCTTGAAAATCATGGCGTGTTTTATTAGTTGTTTTGACTTGTGTTGGTTTATGTTGTGATCTTAATGCCTGCTAAATGACTTGTAGTATAATGACACATAGGATGAAATCTTAATTATTTTATTCCTTGTGAAGGATTACGCAACCTTCATTATATGGTAGAAATGATCTCTCCTTATTCATGGTCTCCAGAGGATGAAGCCCCTTTAATAGTTTCTTTCCTCCAAACCAAGTTTTTTGTTGATGATTGAGAATATGGTGCTGACACAGATGGATTTTTATTGCTGTTCCTCTGAATCTACAATACTTGAAAAGGTATAGACTTGGATCTGTGAAAGTACGTTTTGTGCCTTCGGTCCCTCAGTGTGAGTGACGTTTTTGCTCTTTTTAATTTTTATGGAACTGCGCATTCTTCACAGATGGATTGTCGGGACTTTCTGCTGCAGAAGAATTAAGTGAATGTTACTGATGCATGCTGTTTTAATGAATGGCCATGAGAGGCCTCCATGATTAACCCGTGGATCTCCTGTACACGTCACATCAGGAATAAGCTCTTATCTGCGTGTGATGGTCACGAGAGGCTCGTTCGGGGAAGCCTTGGTCTCTTCAGACGGGTTATCCTCTATTAGTGAGATGTTATTCTTAATTAAACACGATAGGAGCTGGTTAGGTTTTCATTCCTGTCTCGATAAAGACTTCTCTGAGGGAGCGTGGAGGGAGGGGGGGGGATTACATTTAGCTTTAAGCCCTGCTCTGTTTCTCGCTGCCCTTGTCCGTCCTCGGTGGTCTGTCCTTAGCGGGCCGAGACGCCCCAGTGAGCTGAAGGAACACGCATTAATATCAGCAGTGTGGTCGCTGCAGCCCCGTCCACAGTTTATCTGACTCCAGCTTAGAGGGGGAAAAAAAAAACTGACATTGAGCTGCGTCGCAATTAAGCGGCTCACATTTGGGCTGGCCCTCCACGAGGACCGTTACCGTATGCTAATTTGCCAACAGAAGACTCGGCGAATGACTTAAGGGGGTGAACTATATGTAAGTTTTATTACCGCTATGGCAGATGGTTAATGACCCTTAACGATGATAAAATATTTGATAATGATCAAACTCTAAGAACTCCTGCTGCAAAAATGGGCGCGAGGCGACAAATAATTGAGCAGCCTTCTGTCTGCGCGGAGCTCGGGAACATTTCAGATACATCACAGAGGCAAAATCGCGGCGGCTGCGGAGGCGCTCGTGTCACGAGCCCTGAAACTATACTAGGCTGAGCATATTTAAACACGAGTCGCGGCTTCCCATGTTTCAGTGTTTCTAATTAAAATGCCTCATTATGCATTCTGAAAACATACAAAGCCCCCAGAACAACAGCGTGGTGGTGAATATTGTACCTGCTCCGACATCACTGCTGCCGCCTGCTCGCATTTCTTTCCCGAGAGCGGTAAAAGCCTCTTTAGCTGGATGGGTCGGATTTCTTACCAAACATATATCTTTCATGAAAACACCGTGATCTATAAAGCTTCTGTCATCTAAGTGCTGCACTCCGAGAGTAAATTCATTAATTATTGCTGCGGCAAAATGGTGATTATTAGTGAAAGTCTTAGTGCCGCCTGCTGAGAAATGTCGTGGCTAATGGTGCGAGAGCGCTGCCTCCCAAATCAAATCGTTTAGAGGGTAGAAACGAAGCTGGAATGGCTTTCATCTCCATTTCAGGAATAACAGTGATCCTCCGCCGCACTGAAACCCGTTCCCTGTTGTCATATGGCGGCCCCTCAGCGTATAAATGTTTACGAGGGCTAACAAATAACCAACAAGAGCTCCTTTTCACAATAAAAGCTTATGAATGTAAAGTATGGCCTCAGAAGTTCTTGAAAACACACCTCCCGTCTCTTTACATTTCTCGGCACCTCCGGAATCACAATCATCCGTAATGGGTGTGCCAAGATAATGTGATACCAAAAGATTTATAACAATCAAACGGTGGATCGGCCGCGGAGATTGAGCCATTTCACAGACCAGGGGACAGACATCACTATTGCCTTAACTACAGACCCCATTTCCACTTCTCATCGCCGGAGAGAATACTGAATCAAGCTATCATCTTCAGACAGGTGCTCTTATGGCTGTCATCCATTCCCATTAGGTCTCAATCACACTCAGTGGTGCCGCAAGACAAAATAGGTCCAGAAGAAGGCAACCTTATAGTAAAGATGTATTTAACTTTCCGCACTGAAATGTATTCAGAGCGGAGGATCGCTCGCGCTGCCGTAGCGTTCACCTTGGCTTTTTTGTTCAAGTGCATTCAGAGGGAAGGGGGAAGCGGCGCAGGCACAGTTGAGAATGATTGGATTTATTTAAAGCTAAATGCTGGCATACATGATAAAATATGCTTACACGTGCACAGCTGCACCCGGTGGATAACGCGTGAAAGCGTTACCAACATTTTCCCCCGCGTTGTCTGCTGCAGAAATACACGAGATAATGCGGCCCTGTGGGGGGAGACGCAAGACAAATGCACCACAAAGCATTCCAGGGGCGTCTGCAGGGTGGGAGAATTGATCGGAAAGAAACAAAAACAGCATTCCCGCGCTTGTTTCTATTCATCTCTCATATCTGCAGGAAATGGTTCGCGCATTAAAACCAAGACCCATCAAGGAGCTCGCAGGCGTTCGCACAATCCTATTACATACGACACAAAGCGTGCTAAGAGTGTCTAAGGCCTTGGATTTAATGGTTCAATTGTGCTTGGTGCCCAATGTCTCTTTACTCCGCGTTGCTCAAAGCAACCTTCTGTTGGGACTGAATGCAGTTTGTGTCAGAACCCTTCACCGTACCTCAACGCCGAGTCGGACCTTTGTTTCCTGTTCTTCTGCAGAGTTAATGTTTCCCTGGATTCAGCCAGCAGACTGCTGTCATGGTCATGGTGGAGGGGGAGGAGCGGAGCTTTGAACGACAGGTGCTGCACGAGTGACGGCCACTGACCACGGGAGACACAGCACAGACGGGACTGTGCTGCCATCTGCTGGACAAATGCAGAACTGCCATTAGTATGGCTGGATGACAGACAGGGCCAGAGGGAGAGGAGAGGAGAGAGGGGTGATAAATAGATGCTAGAGAGACATGAAATAAAGGAAGAGGGGGAGATAAAGACAGAGTTAGTGATAGAATGACAAAATGAAAGATAGAAGAGTTCTCGTCATGTCTCTACAGGGGTCAGTTAATTTATGTGGCTGTAGAAACCCGAGGATGCACTATGTTAGAGGTTCAGATTGGAAAGTTAATGCACAATCCACACTCCAAATGACAAAGAAATGAATTTTCTAATGTGCCTTTTATTGTAAACATAATGATCCATTTCGTACGATTGAAATGTGTTGAATTGGAATTGGCACTAATGTACTAGGCTCAAACATTAGCAGCTACCTTCAGAAAGCCTGGGAGAAGAAAATCCATTTAGAAATCTCTAATAGTCCTGTGAGTGCAGGTTCATTAAGAATTTCATCTTTCCTCTTTTTTCTGCATATCTTGTATTTCCAGAATAATATTTATGGATTTGTAAATTATGGGTGTTGTGTTCCAGTGAAAGTAAAAGTGCACAGGCTTGACAGAAATAGGAATTTAATAAATAAAGGAAATGAATTCTTGTAGATTCCACTGAGCTCCACTGTGGTTTCAGCAGGCATGTGGCTAATGGCTAATGCTCTGCTCCCAGAGGGGACGGCAGATTTCAGCCGGATGTGATTTCACAATACTCATATCTCTTAGATAAATATATTGTCACTCATGACAAATGCTGTTGCATCAAATAAATTTCTCCCAGTGGAGCATGAATTCCCACACATGATCACAGGGCCTGGAATGAGGCAACATGGGAAGTTTGATCACTGCCATGTCATTCGATTGAAGCTGCAGTTAAAGTTAGAATCACTACAAAGGCCGTTGTCTTTATCTTCCTTATGGAAGAGTAATTTATATTTTCTTATCCCAAGAAATGTAAACACATTCCTCTTCAACACTATTGACTAAAACTACATGTTCATGTATAAATGAAATGATAAATAAAAAATGGAGTGAAGGTCATGGGAAAAGATGAAGCAAGATTGGATCATTCACAATGGAGTCATGTTTTTAAACACCTCGTCATTTTTCAAGGGAATGGAAATGGAAAATTCCATTTAATGGAGTAGAATGTATTTTTTTATTTGAGTTTAGTTCTGTAATTGCTTTAATTACAAGCGATTTGTCTTTATTTACCAGGAAGATCCCATTGACAAAGATCAACTCAGTCCTGGACATGAGCATCAATGATAACATAGTTTAACGCTATGAGATGCAATATATGCACATACGACCAAAAAGATGGATCAAAGTTTTAAAACACACCGAGACCGATTTACTGATTTTATATTATGCCACCATTCTATCTGAAAGGATTTGTCCCTCCCCTCCCTGCTGGATCTGTTTACTTTACTTGCTCTGGTCTTTAAGGATACAGATTTTTAGGGGGTTTGCATCATTTAAATGAATAAATCTGGATTTGAAATTCAAGCATGGAATCAGAAGGTATTTTCTCTGAATGGAAACAAATTGAGCATGAAGCCTGTAATGTGCAGCCACGTGTAGCTGAGAAACGTGTCTCACTGTAAAGGCACTGCCTCAGCAGATGTACATCGCAAGGCTATTATCTGAAATCCTTTTTCTAAATTACACTTTGATCGCCCACACGTCCTTTGTGTCCTTTCTACCTGTGTGTGAGTCAGCAGTCTGCCGACTGTCTTCAGGAGTGTGGGTGAACCTTTAACGCCGACATTCGGCCGCCCTGAGGTGATTTCATGTGAGCGGCGTCCACATGTGCCAGGGCTTGAATGGAAGACGGCGTACTGTGAGCCGGTCATTATGTCCGCTTAGTCATCTTCATGTTCCGCCACCTCCGTTATTAGAGTGTGACAGTTTTAAAGATCTGGAGGAGCATTTCTATATCTACGTACATTTCTTCATCGAGTTACACCTTCCAACTTCAGTGGGAGCATTTTCAAAGCCAGCCCCAAAAGGACCGAAGCAAATCACAAGCATTCGTCATTTTAATTGCTAGTTAAGACTCTGTCAATATAGAATCTATGATAATTAAAAGGGCATTAAGCAATCCATGGTTTTTCAGTCTTTGCAACCAACACAAGGCTCCTTTGTTCCCATGCTCTACATTCTCTGTTTAGAGCTAAACCTGCACAGAAAACGTCCATGACCTCTGGAAGCACCATTGTGATAAATTTCATCATACCATCAGATTTTGAAAGTGCCTGTGCCACCAACAGGAAATGCCCTAAATTTCCAAAGTTCCCAATTCACAACCAAGATATAATTTCACCTGTTGACTGCGCCAGCAAAATCCATACTTATTTCCCATTAGTTTGGATGCTAGAACTGGTTTTGTGTCACTTTTTCAATTTTTAAAAAATTCAAACATTTTGCTGACAAAATGATTGTTAATGAACAAAAATAAAAGATTCATTTAAAACAGGTTAGCATGCTGCATCTGTATCGCAAGGATGGTTTGACACGTGAGCACTGCCTTCTAACAGAAGGTTATCCAGCTCTGAACCAGAGTCAGGCCCCAACTTGTCAAACTTAAGGATAGTTTACCTTTGTGTTTAAAATAATTAACTGGTCAATCAGATATGGTTCCTGGATGTAGACCTGCAGGTACCACTTCACAGTCAAATTAATCCCCTGTCAGATTAATTTGGAGTAAATGAAATCCAGGGATGTGGCTTCTGACTTAAGGCAATTTATTTCACATTAGCCACAGACGGCTTTGGGAAACAAGGATTTTAATTTCAGTTTACGACAAGTGCTTGACACAAAAGGTTGATCACATAATACACTTTATCTGAGCCAGTCAGGTAATAAGAGTTACTTGATGGCTCCCAGAATATCACAGTCATCACAACACGTGGCATTCATTAGAAAGGAGAGCACCACCATTTTGGTCCAGCAGGGGAAAAAAAAGAGGAAAATGTAAGTGGATGACGTCAAATCCCACAGCGTCATAAGACACAGACTCCAGAGGTTGACTGAAACTTCTGACACATATTCAGTCATACATTGTTTAGATAACATAAAATCACTTAAACATTGCAAAACAGCAAGACGGGAGAAAGGACAATGAAAGGCCCAGAGCTACTTCAACACATTCAAACCCCATCTGCAGTTTCATGTAGACTCAAATGATTTATCACAGGCAGCACATACAATACAAACTATTGCAGGGGTAAAGTACAAGGACACTTCAGTCTCCAATGAACCTGTGAAGTTCAGCACAACAGCCACAAACAAAAATATACAAATGTTCCAAAATAAATATAACAAATATAACAAAATCAAGCACAGACATGTACACAGCCAAGTCAAAGTCATGCCGTACCCTGAACACTCCAAGGCCTGCGTGGGTAGGGTTACTTAAAACAAGTCAAACTCATCAACACAAGCATTGGAAACGATCAAACAGGGTTGAAAACCAGAGCTAACTTACCTCCCAGGAGCAAAGCCCGTCAAAGACTGACGTGCTGATTGTTACCTGCTTATATCAGCTCCAAACGAGACAACAGTCTCCAGGTGTGCGCCTGCACTGAGAGGGCGGGGCCTCCAATGGAACAGGAGACCTGCGACCTGAGCCTGCCAATCACACACGGTTACTGAGCATGTCAGAGGAATAAATGTCCACCCTGACTGTTTAACCTACTTTGTTTTGGATGATTCATTTCTGCAGGAAAAAAAAAAAACAATGAAAACATTTTCTCACAAACCAATAAGTGAGATCCTGCCAGCGATCCAGTAAAAGACCCTAATGGAATATGTCTACAAAGATATAAATTAGGTGGTTGTCAATATTAACGCAGTCTTTCAAATCCACGCTACTGAACTCAAAATCTGGAGTCAGTTTCTTTGCTTTATTTATTTTAGTCACGCGGTGCTGGATGCCAGCAGGTTGTCACCAAGGATCGAGCACGTTTTGCCCCCTCTGAGCTCTCCGCTCTGCTCCCGGGGCGATCCCCACCGCTCAATTTTGTGTCGGCGCCGAACAAACAATCATCCTGCACATTAATTCTCTCAGAAGCTCTCGTTGACTCCCTGCAGGCCACGAAGCAAGCTGTTCCTGATGGAGTCTGAGCCCGAGACGGTCCAGCGTGCACGATCTGCTTAACAGCCAGCCTCGTGTCTATTCATTTGCCATGAGAAGTGAGCAGAGCATGTAGAGATCACTTATGCAGCAAAGCTGGTGTGTCAGATGCAGGAAGAGAGGGGGCTGGCGTGGGGAATTCTGGATCTCGACAGGGTTGAGGACAGAAGCCCTGTGAATACGCCGTATTAAAAATAAATCAAAGCTCGCCGCACATATGTATGTACTAGAGAATTCCGTGTTTTGGATTATGAGGTCGTTCTTCCTACGTGGTATGCAGAAAGTCAGAAGAAAATTCCGATTTATCGTCATATTAATATTCACTCTGGATTTTTCTGCTTCATCACTTGAAAGTTGAACAGTAGCTCAACTTTCTGAACAATCGAATTAAAGCTGACCGGTCGACAGGTGGCTGCCGGCAGTAATGGTCATGCAAATTGACATGTAATCCCTGAAGAGTGAAACAAAACAATTTCAAGCATAATTTCTGACATTGCAGTTATTAATTAGCCTACGCTCAGTTGGTTGGTTCATGCTTGGTTGAGCACAACCTTCCTATCATGAGCCGCTGTGAGCTTGTGAGCATTTAAAATTACAGATCCAGTATGACTGCACAGTCTCATCCTAAAGATTCACGCTGACAGTTCATTTCTGAGAAAGAACTCGGCCAAGATACCCCCCCCCCCCCTCGAGTGTTGCTGAGCAGGTGGTGCTGTGAACAGATGTGTTTGCCCAGATACCTTCAACAGGCCTGTCCCACATGCTCTTCATCTGCCCCCCAAAATACCCCAGAGCTTAAAAGCAGGCAAACATTTACTTAATCTCTTTGCTGTAATGGAAAAAGAAGAAAAAACCCAAATGCTCTCAGTTGGACATAATGTCATAACTAATGTCCTTTTTTTTAATCCAACTGTTTACTTGACTTAATTTTATGCAGGCTCCTTGCATTTGAAAGTCCTGCGTGCCCTTGTAATACTGATGAAACGTTTCTTGTGCAGAAACCTATAAATCAAGAACTGTTTTAATGGAAAAAGCCCCTTATGGGGAAATTATATGTCTTAAATGGGTTTGTACTATTTATGATCACAGCCTGTTTATGTGCTTTCGTTCTAAAAAGACATGTTGACATGTTGCCAAACCCTAAAAGCCCGTGTGACTGCAGATAACAAATGCTTAAACAAATATGAAACAGACACCGATGCTCTCATCACACTGATGTGACACTTCTGTCGTGTTTACTGTCACCTCATTAACCTCCTGTTCCCCCACTGCCCTACCACCAGGCAGCCATATTTCACAATAATAGAGGGCACAATGTAATGTCCGTGATTATTTCCCATAAAGCAACTCTCTCCCTCTTGCCTGCTGCTGGATCGCTGGCAATGTACCCAATTACCCGTGTGCCGACCAACGTCCCGCTGGCGCATTGCTGGCCACGCCGCGGACATATTTGTTTTGGTGCAAGCAAGGGCAAACCAATTTGCCTCCTGCAGTGTTTTCTTTGGAAAAAAATATTAAACCATTTTTTTTTCTGGCAGTAATTTGCAATTATTCCAAGAAGAAAGGGAAGTTCTAAATGTCTCACTGTGCCCGGTCACAGTGTGCCGTTATAATTAAGCCGTGCAAGTTGATTCCAGGATGAATCCATCAATGTAATTTTCTTTTCTCTCCTCCAGATGCAAACTCCAGCAGCTTGATGCCAGATGTGCAAAACTCGTAACTCGTGCATTATAAAAGCAAGTTTATCCAAAGTGAATAATAAAGCTTGCAGGTACAAAAAGTGACTGAGGCACGTGACAGAAGCACTGGGCACACTGCTTTGTCTTTTTAATGTTCAGGCAAGTTCAAATTGATTCGTCATCCTCGCTGCCGTGATCTCCGATGGCCAGCTGACATTTGATGATACAGGGACACGGTGGGATAATCTGGCAGAGAGCAGACTGGCAGAGCATCTTCATTTGGATGCATTAGGTGAGCCACCTGCTCTGCTGGTGAATCTGCACAGCGTGGCTTCTCCGTCCGCTGCCAGCTGGTGCCACTCAAACGGCGTTTCCTTCCCTAAATGCTACCACAGTTTTGTTGATGATGAGCTCAAAGCTCGTCCTGTGACCATGTGAGCCTCTGCAGAAAGCGAGGGGCGGGAGGGGAATCAGTGAAAAAGGGAGGAAACGGGGTTGATTTTGGATGGCTTCCACATAGAGGTCAGGGTCACGTCGTCTGGGAAGCGGAAGGATTTTTCTGGAAATTCCAGGCTGCTGTGTACTTCCCGCATGTGACAAAGTCTTCCAGAAAGCAAGGCTTGAAAATCATCTCAGCCCAAGTGGGGCAGGAAGCAAAGTCAGCCGTCAACATAATGCATGAATCAAGATAAAGAGTATTTTGGAATTAACGGAAAGCTTACAGCATAAATCAACTTGAGTAAAGTACTTTCCAGGGGTAAACTTAATGAGGTTTGGTATTTTTTAACCAAGTAAATCAATATGACATCTGTTTGGCTGGACCCATGGAATGAAATTATCTGAAAATGTTCAGTTTAAAAGGTTCAGTTTAAGGTGAGCAAGTGATCAAACGTAGAGAATAATTAAAGACCATAACAACACAGAAATAATAATATTAATATGTGCTTTTGTTATTATGTCATTATTTACACTACTGCACCATCTGTGGGACGGATTACAGTGAAGACTGCGAGCCAGGCCTGCTCATCCAACATCAGTGTCTGACCTCACAAATGCACTGCTGGATGAGTGGTCGAGACTTCCCATAAACACTTCTAAACTCTGTGCAAAGCCTTCCCAGAGGGTCTGACGCTGTTACGGCTGTAAGGGGGGCCCTACTCCGTACTGAACCCTTTGAATTAAGAATGGGATGTCACTTAAATTCATATGTACGTAGAGACGGGTTCTTATTTTTGCGATGTATATATATATGCAGCCACTGTATTGAGGCATCTGGAAAGTGCAGACGTCAGAGACAGTGTTGAACCACAGCTGAATAAAAGACGATGCTGTAATCGAATTCATTTTAACAAAGTGAAAACTACTTTGTGCGCATTTCCAACAAACTCAGGTGCCTTGCCTCGTCTCTTTCTTTGTGAATCAAAAAGTGTTTCACTGTTCGACCTTGGCCTTTCCTTTTTTTTTTTTTTTTTTTACAAGCCATGTAATCCTTGTGTGTGTTATTCCTTTTATGAAACACTCTTTTGATACTTTTTATATTTGGCTTTTTCTTCAATAGCAGCTGTTCATGTTGCGTTACATATCCACTGGCTGCTCAGCTGTGTGTTTTTTGCCGTAGTCAAGTCACAAATCTTTGGAAAAGTCCTTTTTACTGATTAGCTCAAGATGATGGTAGATTCAGCTACGACATTACAGCATGTTGGCTGTGACTGATGTGTGTATTGTCCGCCAGAAATACCACAACTAATTCCTCACAACCTGTCGTCGTGAGCCAAGACACCAGCTGCTCTGGCTACTCAAGTGTTCTCTGCTCACGCTCTCTTGAAGTAGCAGATGAGGAGGGTCCCAATAACAAGTCAACAAATCACTCAAGACAGTTTAATTCATAAGGCTGCTAACTTTTTATTCACTACTTTATTATGAACAAAAACATGGAGGAAAACTGCAAGAATGACATCATATCTGTGTCCAGGCAATTCAAAAACCATGCGTAACAGTGAATAAAATATAAACTATGTGAGATATCTGCTGCCTGTAAGAGATGACGAGGAAGAAGTAAGTCAAGGCCAGTCTCTTGTTGTTGAGATGACCCAGATTTCCAACAGTTTATGACCTAATTGTCGATAGTCTTCATCGTTGTAATCACTTACAAGTGTCCATGCCACTGAGCACAATTAAGGAAATAGGACTACCCATCTGTCCCAGTTTTGCTCCAGTTGTTTGTGTGTTTTTATCCCAGTTTTGGTCCATCAGACACTCGCAGGGCCTTTTCTGAGAACCCTGGCGTGATCTCATTCTGCTATTAGATAACAAAGCAGTTCTGTGATATAACATCAATCTGCAGCCGAGGAAGAGGTTGGAGATGGAGCTCGATACAACAACAGCGGCACAGTGTCTGTGAGCATATGGGTCAGTCAGTCAGCTTTTAGAAAACAGTTGCATAATTAGGTGATACATAGAAGGAAAAAAGAATAATATTAAACAGCCTATCAATTTGATTTAACCTCATTTTTTCACTTTTCCCAGTTGTCGTGTGATTTTCTGTGGGAAAGTGGAACACGTTGAATCTTACTTCAACATTTCCAAAGAGGCCAAACTCTCGCCTCTTCCTTACCAAGGAGGACGCTCACATTTTCAGCATCTCCCTTCTAGGAAGTTTCCTTTCCCGCAGCCCTAACAAAGACCATGTTTCCACAGAAGACGCGAGGGAGCAGCCCATTATTTCAGGCCTTAGTGACCTGCTATTTGCAGGACCAGCGTGTCGGACAAAGCAGCCACTTAAGGAGGAGAGTAAGTATTGTTCATTCTGCCAGAGGAGGCTCCCGGCTCAGAAACTTTAAATGAGCTCACTGCCTCTCCATCCGGCTGCCTGATTTGATCTTTCCTGTGCAGTTTCCTGTAAAAACCAATGAGAAATAACCTGTTCGCAGCATTTACTGTTAGCCAGCTCTGTCTGGCTAAATTAAGATTTTTTTCTGATTGAGACAAACAATGGGCCGGAGGTTTGAGCACAGATTTAGCTCTGGAGATAAAACGGAAAGAATAATTGCTTCAGACAAGTGCCTCCGTATGACCCTTTGACACATGAAAACATCCGTTTTGCTACTACACTCATGGCACCTTATGCCTGTAGATTACAAGACTTCAGATAAACCGGACCTGGTCCATTCACAGCACAGTTCACTAGAGTCTTGAGCAGTGTGTGAGTGAGAAGAAGACGTAACAGGAACTATGAGGGCCGTCTATAGGGTGTGCGTCTGTTGCTCATGTTAGATACTAATGACAGCTTTTATTTAACTTGGTGTTACCGTCCAATGAAAACCGTGGACCTCTGAAACAGACGCACGCCGTTTCACAGCACATGTTCATTACTGTGTAGACAGCGTGCAGGGGTCTTCTCTACTTCTCTAATGCACTCGTCCCAAACAGCAATCAGGGGATCGAGACATTTCCATTGTCAGTTTATTGCAGACAAATAGATGGTGTGTTATTATTATTACAGATTGGATTACACTCCAGTTCTGTCAAATCGGTATTTTTGGTAATTCTGGAATTTTTGGGGGAAATAAATGTCAAGGAATGATGTTTAATGTTGACCTCTACCGGTGACAGGTCTTCAGGGGATTTTTCTACACTTGTGTGGTACCTTGGATTTCCAGGGAACCACACACACATTCATTCATTCACACCCGTGTGAATGAGCACAAAGTATTTCCAGCAAAGTGACCAGCACATGTGTTCCTCAGTAGCGAGGAAGTAGTCTGGAGGAAAATCAGCGTAGAGGCTTCATCCTCCCACGCGTCTTCTTTTACTGGCCGAGAGCTGTGATGTCACAGTGTGGGCTACCCTATAAAGAGTGCAGCTCAGACAGAGAGAGGCAAACCAGCTGAGAGCTCACTCACTGACAGGAGCAGGTCCTGGGGCTGTAACTTACTTACAAACACTTCAAACCCTCTGGAAATAAAAAAAAAAAAAAGAAAAGAAAAAAGAAAGCTTCTCATCATGTGCAGAGGACTTGAATCGCTGCCCATCACCTGCCTGGAGAGGTGAGAGCTGCTTTTCTGCTGATAGATGCTTGAATACTGCACTTTTAGAAAATGACAGTGTGATTTAATTTACTTTAAATTTGTCTTTGTTTCTAACTTGTTCTCTGTCTGTGTTCGAAGGGCAAAGGAGCTGAAAGCTTTGTTTGGAAGTTTACTCCAGAAGTCCGATCACAGCATCACTTGCACTGGACAGACAAAGAAATGTGACAAACTGAGGTAAGAGGGCATTTTTCCAGATCATTTAATCCAGCGACCACAGAGTGTTTTTGAACGTACGCTAATGCTTTTGTGCCTCTCCTGTAGGTGCGTCAACGAGCCTTTGAAGTGGAAGGAGTCGTTTGAGAATCTGCTCTCCAGCCAAAGTAAGAACACATCACGTCACACACTCGATGCATCGCTAGAGTCCAATCATTTCCACATGTTTCGGAACGACAGCAAGATGTTAATCGCCTCTTTCCCGTGTTTCCAGATGGACTGTGCCTGTTCAGAGCGTTCCTCGTCAGTGAGTTCAGCGAGGAGAACATCGCCTTCTACTTGGCCTGCGAGGACTTCAGGGCCACTAAAGCCTCAAAGCTGGCCGCCAAAGCGAAGAAGATTTATGATGAATTCATTGGATCTGATGCGCCACGAGAGGTAAGCATCAAACAGCTCAAAAAGACACGTAAACAGGCTCTGTTATTTCTCTAATCTTGCTGTATACTCACCTCTGTAACTCTTTTTTTTTTTCTTTAAAGGTAAATCTGGACCATGTGACCAAAGCCCTCATCAAGGAGAACACGGAGAATCCCAGTCAGTCCTGTTTTGACCTGGCCCAGTCCAAAATCTACACCCTGATGGAGAAGGACTGCTACCCTCGCTTCCTCAAGTCCTCCATGTACCTGGAGCTCAGCAGAAAGACCAGAGCGTCCTAAAAGGCCGTCTCCCGCTGACAAACTTTCCTGCGAGCTGCAGACGAGACGTGATCGCTGCTCAAAAGGCACATAGGATTTCCGACGCACGGTGGATACGGCAAAGGTTTCGGATGGGAGTGAATTCCTGAGTCTTACGAGTCTCAGACTGTGGAGCTATTTCTGAGACATGGGGGCCGAGCCAGGGTCCGAGCAGACAGCGACGGGACCAAACAGAGGAAACGCATGTGCTGTATATACTTGAACAGCAGCCTCAGTGGAATAGAGTCTGACTGAGCAGGAAGAATTACACACAACTTAATCTACCACTAGGAGAGATGCACATCCTCTCTGAGCATAAATTAGTTTGTCTATTTATTCTTTATTTATTTATTAAAAGTTTAATTTTTATCCTGTGTAAATGTTTTTACTGTGCAGCTGGTCAGCAGAAACTGATTGAAATTGAATGTGTATTTATCTTAAGTACTGTATGTGAAACTTGAATAAAATGATTTTCAGAGACAGAATGCTTTTGTTTTGTTCCGTGGAAATGCTGAAGGTGTCACAGAGGGCAGAAGGAAGAAGTTGTTCACTGTTACAGCTGCAAACTATGTGGCCTCACTATGTTCCGCTTCACACATCAGTGACAGGATGAGTCTGTGGGGCAACAGTCAATGGAAGATGTGATGTGTGTGTGTGTGTGTGTGTGTGTGTGGGAGACAACAGCTATGATTAATCCAAACTGAAGACAGACAGGTCACACAAAGGTTAAAAGCATAGATAACGCACAACTTTTGATTAAAATTTGATTACGTTTGTAGTTTATCTGAACCAAGGCTACTTCAACATGTTTTCAAATGGGTCTAAGCCTGTTAGCATACCCACATTTACATCACTCATACAAGATATAAACTGCAGAACAGTCGCAGGTAGGTGGATGCATATTTTTTCTTTATCCGTTCACCCTGGTTCTAGTCTTTATTCGAAGCTAACTCTCCTGCTGGCTCCAGCTCAGGGGCTGCAGCATCAGAGCTCTGTCATTCATTCTCATCCTGAATCAGGTTTTGGACTCTTAGCCCACTTATCATATAATCTGTCAGGCTAAAATTGTCACTGCTAGAAATCGTATAACACTGAACATGTGCCTTTCTCTTTACTCTGAAAACTAGAGACTCTCCTATTTATATTTAAAGCAAAAAAAAATTATTATCTTTGATAATATTAGGATCTTTGAGGACCTGTTTTCTAATCCCTAAACTCTATTTGAATATTTCATATAAATATGACTCCATCTGCAGATGAAGGTCAAGTGATAAAAGGAGCAGAAAAGTATGAAGTGGATCTCATTTGGTTCTTGACACACATACTGTCTTTGTTCAAGTGTTCGTTGATATTGGTCATTTTGATGTTGTGATAATGGGCTGATATGATATGACTGACAGCGGAGGATGTGGGTCAAGGTTTATATTCTGGTTTGACTCAGGGCTGATGGTTTGGTTTGAGTGAGTTCAAATGAAGTGGCTCTGAAGCACTCCGTCCAAGAAACAAGTCTGTAATTCCGAGAAGCGTCCAAGCATGAGGGCCAGTTGCCATGGAGACAGCAGGCACCGACAGAGCACCTCCACAGGCAGGTTTGTTTACAACCACAGCTCACCGCCTGTGCGTCACAGCTGCCACCCCTCCCTTTTGTCAGTCAGCCCCTTCCCTCTGTTCTATTGCAGTAAATCAGTGCTGCACCCCTTATGGCACCCCCACCCCCCTCCCACTCACTCCTGATGCAAAGAGTCAGCTCCTGTTCAAACACTCAGCCTCTACACAGGTGAGGGCGAAGTCATTACCTCCACTCTCACACTCATGGAAAATGAGAGAGGCTGCCTCTCCACCCTCTTTCTTTCAGCCTGAAGTGATGAGTAATGAGTCGTCTTCTGAGCCTGGACACACACTGACTGGATTAAGGGAAGAAAACGCTGATGTGTTTTTTCTCTGAGACACTGTCCTCGGGGAACACATGGACTTTACTTTTAATTGACAGTGACTCTTTGCCTTAGTGCCTTAGCTGCAGATGTTACGCATACTGTCTCTGAAGAAGCATGAGTGTGAGAATGCTGTGTGGGCAGGTCGTCATAGATCATTTCCAACGTAAGTATCGCATATTGCATCAAACTGGAGTGAAACATTTGGAGACCTGATGAGTCACAACTGCATGCAGTTGGACAGGGCTTGTGTAGACTTTTTGAGGGTTTTTTTTTTTTGGTATTATATAACTTTTGTTTTACTGCACAACACACAAATTATAACCAAGCAACATGGAGGTAAGATTAAAGGACAAGGAAATTAAGCCGTCTTCACGCCTTTAGGACAATTGGTTCACTGTGTCGATAATAACTGGGTTCAGCATAGGGTTAGGGTTTCCATTAGGGTTAGGGCTGGGGCTAGGGTTAGGGTTAGGGTTGAGGTTTAAGGTTGCAATTAGGGTTAAGGTCAGGCTCACTGCAGAGTTTAAAGTTGAGTGTAGGGTTAGAGCTAGGGTCAATGCAGTGTTTAAAGGTGGTTGTGTTAGGATCAGGGCAGTGTTTAAGCTGGGGTTAGGGTTAATGAAAGCAAACCTGTGGCTGGGCCTGGGAATTGAACCTCAGACCATCTGATTGGGAGAGAGCTGTTCTAACCTTTGCTGCTCTCCTTTGCTCTAAAATTTGGTCATATTTAGATCTAACAAGATCAGGCAAAATAAACTAATTTATAAAAGGCAGATGAATGGCCCTTCGTATTGAGGGGTTGGTGGGATACCTGTGGATCGGCCCAGGAATTGAACCCAGGATCTTCTGACTAAGCCACAATTGTGCAGCTGTCGCCGCTTGGACCCCTAATTAGGTGGATCATAGTTAATCAAAGGCATCAACTTTAACGTTGTCCAACATTATGTGCAGCGGTTTTGCTCCATTCAATTATGTGCAAAACCTAAAACGTAGATTTTGTGTAATGTTGATGAAATTTGGCACAAATCATCGTCACACCAATCTTAACAAAAGTTATTACAACTATTATCGTTTATGCTGCAGTATCACTTTCAAAAAATAAAATACCAATCATAAACCAAGCAAGAACAAATGGGTTCATGGACGCCTAAAAATCTCTGTCATAAATCACTATTAAAAATAAGGGCTAAAATGTACCAATTCAAATATTTACAGGATAAATCCAACAAATCCAAGAACCCAGAAGCACGACAGAAAAACAAGATCTCATCTCCTGACATTACTAAACGATGACTATGTCTTGCCTGGAGACAGGGGTTTAATATTCAGGTTGAAAATATCTATTCTCTGCCAGCTATGAATAACTACATCTGAACGATTATACAAGTATAAGTAGCATCATGCAGTGTTTACGCTGTAGCACAAACAGCCCCATGCCTGGATGAGCTGTCATGGGAGAGGCCAGACCTGGTATTTCCGACGTAAGAGTGGATCAGTTTTAAGTGGAGGGTTTTAAATGTCAGGAAGGTGAATTCATAATGTGGCACAGAGCAGGTGAAGCTCTGTTAAACCGTGGAGCTGGCTCTACTTCACCGGCAGGAATGAGTCAGTATACTCACATTAAAGCACATTTGTTGTGCGAGCGATGATTAATATCATCACCAACAGTGCTTGAACTAGGAACAGTGGTGTAAAAACAAAGAGCTGTAGTCTTGGCTACTGGGTTACCAAGGCAACAAACCCAGGAGAGATAAGTGGTCCCATCCGAACATTCATTCAAAACTGAGGACTTAAACTCATGTTTATTTCATTCAGCTTGGCCATGTTAAAAATACGAGGCGTCAAATAAATGCGTTTTTGTCCAATTGTTAAAAAAACGTCCTCTTGTCATCATAAACAACTATCTGCTATTCATACAGTGGGAAGTGTGAAATATGAAACCAGAGCTTGCTGGTTCTATTTCAACATCGTCCATGAATTATTTTACTCCAGCATGCCACGTTAGGCCTGTGGGGAGTTAAGCAATTTACAGGGAACAGTGATGACTCACTTCAGCATAAAGCCTCATCTGTTTGTTATAAGTGGACATGGCCAGGAACTGAGGGAGCGCTAGAGGAGACATAGCTTCTCATTGGAGTCTCAACAGAGATTCTGCACAGTGTTGATGGATAGTAATGGAATGTAAGGGTGGCTGGTCCAAGGCATTTCCCTTGATTCCACACAGTGAGGTCTGGCAAAGGAAAACACAAAGACGACAAAAACAAACCTCAAGAAAGCGCTTTAAATGGACGATGCATAAAAAGTATCTAAGATTTTGTTTCACAAGGCGTTTGTGTTTTTGGTGTTTCTCCAACTCAAGGAGACAGTCCAATATTGGACTGAACCGCTGGAGTCAAATCCCCCACTATCCCATATTATCGCCAATTTCAAGACAACAAACTATTATTAACATTTAATTTGAATTCATACGGCACTGTTCTAGTCTCACTGTGAAATTTTAATATTTGAACTTTACCCTTTCCCTTTTCCCTTTCCCTTTTCCATTTTCCCACAATCCTTTTGTAATTGTTCCAGATCTGTAAATAAGTGAGTAAATCCTACACCAACAGGCTGTTCAGTCCATGTATGCTCACCATGTATTTGTCCATTGCGTTTACTTTATTACACATTAGTAGGATTTGAATTTAGAATATATTGTGAAAATCATGAACTCTTACAAGTCCTCTATCTTCATGCATGGCATAAAATGCTGAGCATAAAGACTGGAAACAGGGAGAAATAACCAGCCTTGCCCCACAGAACACAACACAATTCAACTAGCCCAGCTTGGTGTGTCATTCACCCTCTGTGATTGGTAGATATGATGACGGTGATATTATCACCAGAAAGGTTTGCAGCTGAGAATGAAAATGATATGAACAATCTGCTCTCCTTGGTTTGGGACGGACTGTCTGCCTCAAGTGTTCAAGTACCCCTGGGTCAGGAGGGAGGGACAGGCAGTGCTGCATCAGCCGTGAAGCTGGTGCTGTTCGTTGTGGTGAAGAGGGAGCTAACCCTCCAGGTGAACCACTAGGTCACCAGTCAATACCCTGACCCTCATCTGTGCTTGCGGCCTTTGGGTGGTGACCTGAAGACTGAGACTCTATAAACAAGCGTCTGCAAGATTTTCTTCTCCACAGGGTGTCTGGAGTCTGTCTTAAAGAGGGACTCTTTTTAATGAGGTGGTTTAAGCCTTAGATTAACAATGCCTTCTGGGAACCTTCCATATCACCCAAAGGAAGGAGAACATGGGGTGGACGTAGAGCACATTAGCATTTTGATGGTGAGTGGATTTTACATGTACTGGACAAAACATGCTGTGTGGCGTATTCAGTGCATCTGAGGTAATTACAATTGCACAGCGAGACCAGCACCACGCAGCGCCTCCTCCTTGATGATGCTGAGTGCTGTAACGGTGCTATCTGACGCACATGCTTCGCTTTTCATTAGCCTGGCAATAAAAGCCTCGTCTGCACTGCTGTTGCTTTCCAATAAACATATGACAGACGTCTCAGCAGCCATTGTAGCGGCTGTAACAAGCCAGCATGTGTTATTCAGTATTACAATATTTCTGATCTTTTCAAGGACGATCAGAGTACACCTTGTTCCTAGGACACAGTAACTGGACATGTTTTACCCAGAGAGCAGACAATCAGAGGGATATTTTTTTTTTCCCTTTTAAGTGCACAAGCACTCAGTTCATTTGGACTTTAATGGATGCTGCCTTACACCGAGACAGAAGGTTCGACAATTGTTCTGAGTTGTTCCTGACAAGGGTCAAGAAAAGCCGCAAAAAAAAAAAAAAGATAAATCAGAGGACACAGAATAAGAAGCAGCATCTCTTAGACATAAAGCTGATATCTGACTTCTGCTGGGTCGCATAAGCTCTTCCCAGCTTTAAATACTGCAAAACACAAAGCACTCTCCTGCCACCTAATGGAAAACTAACATAACAGACCTGTACAGTCATTCTTTTGATTTTGTGGCTCATAATTTCAATATTTTTTTTTTTCTGTGGCAGTTTGCAGAATTATATGAACAATTGTTATATAAAAAGTAATGACATCTCCTCTATTTTAGCTTCCCCTCCTCGGCTGCCTGTGTGTTTTAGAATTCACTTCAGAATATTGTTGATGACTTTTCAGGCTCGTTGGAGCTGAGCTGGTTGGCTGAGCTGTTAAATCAGTCCTCACCAGCCCGTAGCTTCCAATCTTCAAATAAGACTCTGTTCCCGACTTCCAGGTCAAGATAGAAAACCAAAAGCGACAGAGCTTTTCCAGTCAGCGCCCCAACCCTAGGAGTGGATCATCTGTCTGCTTTTTTAATCTTCTCTCAAAATGTTGTTTCACTGGGTAACATCATCCTTTTTTCCGTTCATCTTTTTATTTATTTCGTGGTATTCTTAAACAAATACATTTTCAACATTTTAATGTCCCGTTGCATGTTTCATCTTTAATGATGCAATGTGTGTTTTTGACTTACTGAGTTCTGAATGTTGTACAATAATGTTGTTGTTCTTGGTTTGATGGGCAGCTGGCATCCTGTTTATATATGCATTGTCGCCATCGACTTCATTTTATTTTCTTCTATAGTTTAGTTTCTGTAGTTATAATATTATTGGCTGGATTTAATTTTAAACATCTGTGTTGTCTGTGTTGCAGAGAAGTGTGATGATGATCATATGCATTTCTTATTCAAAACGCTGTTAAAGTAAGCAGACTAAGAAATCAGAGGGAAAAGCTATGTATTGTCAAATGGGAGATATAAGGAACTAAATATATTAAAGAACAATACATCTGAATCTGCCTCTCACACTTCACAGCACCACCAAACATTTACTGGAGCCACTGAAGTTTCTCTGAAGTGATTGTTGACACTGGACGGAGCCGGGGCCCCCTCTAAGGCCCCTGGGGACCAGAGCTCCTGGAATCCAGGCTGTGGTTTGGGGCTTTTGTCTTTTCCCTGTGAAGCCACTAGATGTCACACCAGCAAACAGCAGGTTCCGATAACAGCAACACAAACACAGGAGCCGCTCTTCATCTCAGACACATGAGGCTCTCAGTTGCAGATCTGATGAGGAGCCCGCGAGCTGCTTCTCTGTTTTGATCGCTCACTGGGAGAAATCCCCTCCTCGATTTCCTTAATTGGTGTTTCGAGGGAAAAAAAAAAAAAAACAATAATCGCGCAGAGATCCGTGCGTCATCTGGACCCCGGCGGCAGCGGCGGCTGCGCGCGCAGTGCCTCTGAGCGGAGTAACCGGTTTCGGTGAGCGCGCGCACAGCGATCACCGATCAACGCGCTCGTCGCACCCACCGACCAATCAATTCAACCCGGATGACCTCCGGAGTGACGCGGCTCTCAGGTGGGAGTGTGCGCGGATGCAGCGGCGCCGGAGGACAGGGATGGATGGACGGATGCACGTCTGCGGGTCTCTAGCGTGAAACCGGAGCAGGTCAGACACTGACAGAGCGATGCCAGGGGTAACCAAGTACAATCTGGTGGATGACGTGCACGATCTGAGGATCCCCATGCACAACGAGGATGTGTTCAAGCACGGGGTGTGCTTCGAGGCAAAGGTAAGGACCCTCTGCCACTGGTCCTGCAGGATGGTGCGTTCATGCGATGACACTGCTGTGTGTGTGTGTGTGTGTGTGTGTGGTGCTGATGCTGCTCACTCTCTACTTTACTGACTTTACTACCGTTTTAGAGCGCCCACATTTTTACCATTTAATTCAATATATTATTAGCATTTCCGTTTCCATACATCTACAGAAAATGCTGCCATTCTTTTTGTTGCTAAAACTAAAATTTACTAAAACACACATTTGCAGGTTCCAGCTTTCCACACTTGAGGATTTGCTGATGTTTCTGTCGTTGTGTAACAGCAGACTAAATGTACAGCAAAGGTTAAGTCCATCTTTGAGTTGTGGACTTTTGTCTGACTAAGTAAGATTAAACGAAGAGGCTTATACGTGTCACTTGATTTATTTGGGAGCATGTGATCTTTTATTCATGATATTTCAAAATTTTGTGAACAAAACAATAAATGGGGTGAGAGTCAGATCATGAAGACGACAGATGCGTTGTCTGTCTTTGAAGAAATCTTTTCCTATTCATATGAATTCTTATTTTTCTCTCTCTTTGTATTTGCCATATTATGTGTTAACGCACTTTGAGGACTCCTCAACATAAACTTTCCTGACAGAGGTGACTATTTGCGGGAATGACGGTCTCTGAATGTCTCTCTGTCACTCTGCAGTACATCGGCAGTCTGGAGGTGGGTCGTCCTGGGAGTCGGATGGAGATTGTCGCCGCGATGAGGCGAATCAGAGTGAGACACTTACATATGTAGCTGCTCCGTGCACGTCCACCCTCTGTCACGTCTCACCTTGTACAGAGTACACAGAGGATAACCCCCCCTTCTCCCAGCATCCTTTAATTCACATAAATCTCCAGTCGGAGTAAATCTACACTCTTGGCAGATTCACTGGGCTGTCAGGAGCGCTTTAAATCACACAAGGATTCATAGAGCAGCTCTGATTTTATGGCTGAAAAGAGATACTGCACAAAGGTTTAGATGTGATACCATTAGAAAGACCAAAACCTCGCAAGTGCTCCTCTCTTTTTAAGTCCACTGAAAACCCAGCGATGCCTGGTCCTCTCATATCCTCAGTGCAGAGCTACAGAGGCGCTGGAACGAGAGGATTTAACTTGTTTGTCAGCTGTTGTATCTAATCTAGCATCCAAGTTCCAGTGTCAGAGGCGGAGGTCGGACACATCCTCGCAGTGACACCCGCGAGGAACTTAATCCTGATCCTTTAAGTACAGTTGTATTGATTATTTCACATTTATTTTAAGTTCATCTCAGTTTGTCAGACTGTAACATGACCGTGGCTCATGGTGGCAGCGGGCAACTGCATTGCTCCTCTCATCTCTGTCAGACATTTTCTCATGTACAAACACATGAATGGGCTTTTTTCTAAATATGTAAATATCCGATTCACGTTCCTCATCTTCAATGATTTAATGCAAAATAAAAATTATACAGAGTCAAATATAAGAGAAGATAAAATGAGACGAATAATGAAATAATAAATTCAACGTAGAGAAAACATAAAAACATGTCAGTTAAGGAGTTCTGTAGCAGCACAGTAATTAAGAGCTTCTACTTCTGAGGGGGACAGACTCTGAATATTTAGAAGCTGCCCTTAAAGTGCTCACAGTGGCTTATAGATTAGACCAGAGGTAAGTTTACCCAACCTGTCGTTGTTGTGCTTAGGGGTGTTCAACAGCTGAGCCTGATGTGCATGGCAAACGCAACATTAACTGTTTCCGTGCTCCACTTCACCTCGCCCCAAATCAAATGAGGCTGTGCTATAAACACATTCAAATGGCATTCCTAGATTTCCCAGTGTTGACAAAGTGTTTTGTTTTTAACAGGGACATGGAAATGAATAGCTCAAAAACATTTGGAATCTCTCCATTGCCTCCATCTGCAGCTGTTACACCATTAGTGGCAACATAGTAATCTCATGGGGCAACTGCAAGAGTTCATGATACCTGATTGGAGAAACTTTTCCAATAAACAATAAAAAATCACCAGGTCTGGCATTTATTTTAAATATTTATATATTTTTTATTTTTTTCTGTGTCAGTCTACGAGTGAATAAGTTGCAATTGGGCTGAAAATAAAAGAAAGTGCTTGGTTGCTATTTTTACATAAATCGAAGAAAAGCTGACAGAGAATTTCCAAGTCTGCCCGTCATGAGGACTGGGGAACTTCACAGAACTTCAGAACTTCATTTGATCAATTAGTTATCTGATGTTGGACTTTTTTTTTTAAGCGAGCAATATAATATCAGATAAATCACTCTCAGATCTCTGGGCGGTGAAATCTGCAGCGTGCAGTGCCTGCAGTGGAGGCAGAGGGTACAGTCTCCAGCATTAATCATGGAGAGGGATGAAAGTGTCCCCCACACGCCTGCATCCCTCTGGGAAGTCTCTTTGAAACACAAACTGACAGTTTCTCGCTGTTTACTCGATCGCACTTTCCCCCTGAGAAGAAGATAGTCAGACATATCTCCCTCTTATTAGCCCTCCTTGGTTTTCCAGTAGTTCACTTTCCTTGTGTAAAGAGCTCAGTCACCAGCAGCATAATAATCAGTTTGGTTTAATTTGACATTTGGACTATACCTTTATGGCCTCAACGTGGAATGTTAATAAGAATTTCATCCCTCGTCCACAGTACGAATTCAAACTGAAGAACATAAAGAAGAAGAAGGTCAACATCGTTGTATCCACCGACAGTGTCAAAGTGATCCTACGCAAAAAGAAGGTCTGTGATTGAAAATGTGATTTCACGGACAAAGTGTCTGCGTCTTTTTAAAATCGCTCAGGTCTGTTTTTGTGTCGTGACAGAGAAAAGGCTGCTCATGGGATGAGAATACCTTCCTGGTGACACAGGATCCCATCCACAGGTAGTCTAACGCCCTCCTGGTCCTTTCATGGCAGGAGTCGAATCATGTAAAAACCTCGCTGAACTCACGACATGTATTTTCTTGCTCGATAGGATCTTCTACGTCTCACATGATGCTCAAGACCTGAAGATCTTCAGTTACATTGCGAGAGATGGACCGAGCAACATCTTCCGCTGCAATGTGTTCAAGTCAAAGAGGAAGGTAAGTTTAGCTCCCTTATCAAAAAATCGAATTGAAAGCTTTGTCATGGATGATTCTTATTGAAGCATTTGGAATCAGTTGAGCAGATCAGCTCCATCAGCAGCCATTATGCAGTGGCAGTGGCTATGATGTAATCACACAGTGCTGTCCACCAAATGTCTATTAAATAATGCTTCTTTCCCAATATAACCATTAAAATGGCTCTTTTAAGATGATGAGATCAATGATAGGTTTCACTCTCAGGTACCCTCCGTTTATACATCCTGTTCAAAACATAGGACCCAGTTTGAAAAATACCAGACTTCCCCTTTAACAGTGAGGTCCAGAGGCTTGCGGGAAGATTCTGTGATTTCCCGGACAGGCTAGCCGGTTCCTTTTATTTCCTGTGTTTCGGCATGGACAGGAGCAATGTGTTGCGTATTCATATTTGTGGCCACGGCCTCGTGATGTATGGCACTGTCGGACCTGTGCACACAGCCAATTAATATGACAGACAGCTCCACCTCGTGTGGGTTTTGCTAAAATGCCTTTGAAATTGAAAGGCTTGTTCTCCCCTGTGCATCTGCATATCAAGCAGTGACATTTTTCTTCCCCCACAAAGACATAGCGCCAGTGAGGTTGATCCCATCCCTTCGCTATGGGGACCACACAGACACTGGCATAGTGAAGTAGCATAGTAATCATCCTGGTAGGAGGAGAAAGGAAGATGGGCTATTCCCCAGCTCTTAAAGACATTTCCCCTGCTCTTGAAGAAAAACACCCATCTTCAAATGGTCGGGGACAGAGGCCGCGGTGCCTCAGCGCCTCCCCAGGGCTACGTGGGCCTTATCTGGGGGATGCAGACCAAGCATTTGTGCTGAGTAGGAGGAGATAGGGCAGCTGATAAGAGGAGATTTGATTTATTTTCATCATGGCTTGTTGCAGCCCAGCAGGGCTCAGATGTCAGCTCCATATATCAACAGAACATTTTGTGCTTGGCCATTGGAGCGCTGCTTTCCTTCTTTTTTCCTTGACAGTTCAAAACAGAATTACATTTTACATTGGCAGAGCAAAGTAATCAATTTCATGACTTGATGCCCTGTATTTTTCTTGAGCACTTTGAAGTTTGAGCGCCCTTGACATTTTGACTGAGCGCCTGGGGGCAGGATGAACAGGGAGCCATGCATTTCATTTCGATGCTGCTTCTGCTGCTATTAAATGTAGGGAACACAAATGCTATCATTGATGAGAGTGAGGAGGGACATGGTGGACAAACGAACATTTCATTGGATTTGCTGTGTTAGCACTGGACAGCATGATGTTATTTTGCCAGATTTAGTTTTGTTTCTGGAGACGGCTCTCCAAAACCCTGCTAATGTAAAAAGTCTGTTACTGAAAACTAAATGCATTCAAATAGAGGGACACATCAAATCAAAGGACATGTGTGAAATTTCATTTTAAAAAGGATCGACAGAGAAGAGCGAATACTTGCTCTCAGGCCAAGCAAGAGAAATTGAAAATAAATTCCTGCACCCTTAATCGAATCTGCTCCAAAAGTTAATGGGTTTTTCCTTCACCTGTGCAAAGACCAAAAATTCTGCCGAATTACGATCGACAGCTGAGACCTGATTCGCAATTGGTCGAGCACGTGTATCGACGGAAGCTCGCTACCATGGGCCCATCCCATGATCACGCCTGCACAGATTCCAAATGCATATATTTCTATTTATATATTATATTTTGAGCTAAGTGTCCCTGATTGACGCAGACACGCCCACTGAGCCTCCTGCAATAACAAACAAACTTTGTCTTCACCTCCTCCCTGCCATCACAGTTAGTTGCCTCTGAAGCGGACCGATCCATCTCCCTGACAGCACAACGTATGCAGAGCAGATAGACAAGGACAAACAAGTAGAGCCCCGCGCTCGTCACATCTCCTCACCGCAAATTGCTCTCTATCTTCCCTCAGCTTCACCCAGTCTTCACTTTTCATCTCATTATCTCTGCCTCTGATACCTCTTGTTACCTGTGCACACACACACACACAATCTGCCCATCCATTTTTCTTCCCGCGCGCCTCATTTTCTCTCCTACTGGCTTCCTTTCACTTGCGTCCTCCCTCACTGTGCTGCTCCCCACCCCACCCCACCTCTGCTCTCCTTTTCTCACGCACAAACACCAACACACGCACACACTCTGTCTCTGTGTCTTTGTCCCTCACAGTCTCAGGCCATGAGGATCGTGAGGACGGTGGGCCAAGCGTTTGATGTGTGCCACCAGCTGACCCTGCAGCAGAAAAGCGACGACCAGGGGGAGGAGGGGAGGGACGAGGGGTCTGAGGCGGTGCCAGGTGACTCACATCTACCTCGACACAAACATCCAGTCCCCCCCCCCCCCCCCCCCCCAACATCCAGTCCCCCCCCCCCCCCTCCTGTACACACAAACTCCCACAACAGCACAGACAGCACTCCTTATGTGTTCCTCCTCTTCTTCATCCTCTACCTCTGTCTTTCCCTGGCACGCAAACACAAACCCACAGCGCCTGCGGAGACAAACAGCCCTTTGCTGGTCGCTGCAGCTGCACACTGGTTTGAGGGACCAAAAACCTTGCCCGTGCGGGCTTCAGCACTGCAGCTGCTGTCAGCGCGTCTGGATGTGTCGTAAACTGTAGAGCAACAGCATTAAAGCCTTCGCCCGTATACTGAGTCTGTCCCGTCTCTCCACAGCGAAGAAGAGGTTCGCGTTGTCAGAAGAGACCGACCTTGAAGCCACTACAGAGGAGAGCCTGGAGTGCGTCTCTTCATCAGACCCAGAGAAGAGCAAAAAAGACGAGGCCCTCGGTAACGATGTGAAGGTAATAAGTTGTCCTTGATTGCGTCATCGTGTGAACTTGTAAAGCACCAGGCTATTTTCAAACCCCATTAGAAACTGAAGGCTTTATGATGCCATAACTGCAGATAGTGATTTTTTTTTTAGGCTGGCACAACTAAATCATTTTCATTATGAAATAATCTTCACATTTATTTTTATTTTTTTTACTGTATCCATTCATTTTTTGGTCTTTAAGGTCTAAGGAGGTAATAAAAATGATGGCTGCAAATCTGAAAGCTTTTTCAGATCACTGGCTTTGTGAAATCGATGTTAGAAAGAAAAAATATATACTCACAAAACGCTTAGAAACTTGCAGAACTTCAATGTTCACAAAAAACCTTTAGGACACATCAGAGAGTGATGACTGGGACGCAGAAAGAACCCAAAAGGAGGCTTCCAGATCAAAAAATAAAAATGTTTTTTAAACAAAGGACTCAAGATTAATCAAAAATACAAAAGTGAACAAAGTCCTGACAGCAAATAAGTCAGAACACTAAAAGGATTTTTAAAAAAACAATGTGCAAAAGACACAGGTAAGGAAAAAAAAAACAAGAAACAAAAACAAACATGGACACACTGGTGGACATGGACATGGTGCATGACGAGACAAACTGGCAACCAGAACAAGGGACGACACAGACTATATATACACAGGGGTTAACGGGACACAGCTGGAGTACATTAGGGCGGGGCTGACAATCACACAGGCGGGAAACACAAGGGCAGGAAGAGCAAGTGACCTGAAACAAGAGGAGAGTTACTTTTCAAAATAAAATAACACAGGACAAAACGCATAGTGACCTCCTCTGAGGATGAGACAGCAGACATGGCCTGAGCATGAATCTAGACTGCGTGCACTCTAAGCTAAACATGAATCCAACATTTAACAAATGACAAGACTCAACATGAATGACAGGCCATGACACCGAGGACCAAAACACTTGCCATTTAAACAGTTATCAAAATGCTTGCAGATTACATCACTGTTGTTTGAATCTTCGCTGAATGTCTACTTAAAGCTAGGGTTGGTAATCCTGGAAAAGTAAACAAGCGCCGGTTCCACTTTGAAAATGTGTAACAGATATGTCCCAGCCCTCCTATCAGTCCTCTCATTACACCTTTGCCCCAAACACACATGAACAGGCACAGACAAACTGGCAGAAAACGACTTTCCGTGACTCACTTATATAAAATATAATAAGAAGAGTTTCAGAAACATCCAAACACTTGTAAAGCCATGAACAGCTACTGAACTGATTCATGTCCCAGCTCCGTCTTTCAACCAAACAAGTTGCACAACTCCTATAAAAGTTGATTGATTTATTTTTGCTCTTCGGAGCCAAGAAACTTCTGACAGCAAACATGGTGTTTTTTTGGCAGAGAAAAGTTACTGATCTAAAACTTTGAAAAAGCCTCATCAATAAATAATTCTGGAGGGCTCGCCCCCCCTGTGGCGAGAGTGAAGATGAGAGAACACGAGCGTGGATCGTACAGCAGGAACGCCACATCTTTAATGGTTGTTTGAGAAGCAAGCCTCCACAGGCCTGTCTGATATTGACGGGATCATATGGTTCGTTGTTGCTCTCCTAATCCCTGCAGCGTTGGACAAGTGGCTGTTTGCTTTCTGATATTTGCCGTCTCAATTTACAGCCATTGTCGACCCTATTACTCAAGAGAGGACACGAGTGGCGCTGTGGTGCGGGAGCTGATTACTTCGCATTGAATGGATAATGCATCCTGTTACATGGCTACATGAGAACAAGGAAATTAGTTTTATATTTTCATTCTCTTAATGCAGTCCCGCCTCCATAAAACATCAGCCGTTCATTTGTTCGGTTCCTGTCCCCGTCTCCTGTGAGACGAGGGTTAAGCGTCCTTCACGGTTTAATAACGATGACAAGCGTGTCCACCGTATTTATCTCCCATCTCAGGTATGACAGATCAGCCGTGTCCTTCACAGCGGCTCCTCCAACATTAGCATCACATGCGGCTCATTCAGATCCGTTATTAGAGACTGATTAGAGATCAGATGCACGACTCCACTTTGTGCTTTTCGTAAGAGCAGAATTAGGTCTGACATTTGACATAATTAAAGGATTACTCAGTCTTTGAAGGACAGAATGCCATGTGAACAGATCTAAAGCCGCTTTTATCGATGAGCAACCCACACATAATGATTATATTAACAAATCATTATGTGTGTGAGATGAGACGCTTTTATTGTATAAACCTACCCAGAAGAAAAACTGTGGCAACTGGAGGAGATGATATAAAAAAAAGTCCATCACATAAAAGGAAATGCTCCAGGAGATGAGGCTGTTAAAGAGGAAGGTGGCGTGATGGAGACAGACCGATAATGGCTGCATGCACGGCGGCTGCTGGGGGAAATGGAAAGGCTCAAAAACAATCTGCAAAGGAAATGAGCCTCACAATATGGTGGGGGAGGCTCAGCAAAGAACTGCCGAGCAAAAGCAAAACTGCAGAGAGGTTCAACAGGACAATAGAGGACACAGTATGTACAGTGTATGTTCACTCGGACTCAAACATGAACTGATTCAATTTATTTTTAATAGAGTCCCACTGTGCTGCGGAGCTTCTCCGCTTCAGCACCGACAGTTTCCTTTCATAAAAACTCGAACCCATCTTCATGGTTGATACTATCACTCCATCTCCCAGATCAAGCAAACAATAAGAATGGATCGCATGCCCTCAGGTGATGATCGCTGTGAGTCAGTAAGAAGTAGCCAACCCTGATTTATCTGCTGAAGGTACCTGATGATCCACCTCCTCTGCTGGGCTCTCCCATCCTCGGGGCGTCTGTGTCGGCTCAGTTGACAGCTGAGGCTCCCTGCTCTGCAGAGCACCACGTCCAGCTCCTTCAAAAACAACTGCAGCAGCAGGAGCAGCAGGCGCTGGCAGCTGGAGCTCAGGTACTGAGTCGGTGGACTGTTCTCTTTCATTCTTTATTTAGAAATTCCGCTTTTCTTTTCATGAAACAACTGACAAACTTGTAAGTACGTCATGGTGTGTTCAGGTTCACGTGCTCCAGGAGCAGCTGTCGGTGGAGGTGTGTGCACGGGCCGAGGCTCAGGCCAGAGTGCAGAGGCTGCTGCAGCAGAACACCGACCTGCTGCAGCACATCTCCCTGCTGGTCAAGCAGATCCAGGAGCTGGAACTCAAAGCTGCCGGCCAGCTGACATCCAGTGAGTGGAAATCTGCTTTATTCTTGATTTTTGACTGCGCCTCCATTTCTCATGTGCAGAATCTGTTTTACCGCCTCAATCGTCCTCCGATTCTTTTCGTTCTCTTTTACAAACGTGTCATAAAATCATTTATTTCCTGTCATCTCTTCTGTCAAATTTTTTTATCCTCACCCTTTTCCCTTCCTTCTCTTTCTGATCCACTCGTGACACACGATTAATTATCCAGCCCTCTCAGAGGATTCACGGCCGCTCTCTGCTCTCGCCTCTCTGCATTTAGCACGAGGCAATATCCTGCCATACCGTCATGAATTATCAAATCCTCTCAGCACAGACGTCACTGCACTCTAAATAATCTCATCTGCCTCTTTCAGACCTCTCCTCTTACATGTGATGTCTAAATTCTCCATGATTTGTTTCCTCTGTCTCTAACTCTGTCCTCTCGTATTTTTTAATTTTTATTTTTTGGCTTTGTCCTCAGTGGGCTCGCAGGACAGCCTCCTGGAGATCACTTTTCGCGCCAAGCCTCCGCAGCGCGAACAGCTCACCCTGTCTTCGTCCTCTCAGTCCCACCTCCAGATCAGTGACAGCGCCTGGGTCTCCGCCCTCCCCGGGCCCTGCTCTCCGGGCACCTTGGGTGCCGACACCAGCCCTCTGGGGCTGAGTGGCAGCGGAGTTCGTCTCGAGTGTTTCCGCTTCTCCTCCCGGGGGCCTGAGAGCCAGGAACAGGGTCAGGACACAGGGGAGACCCCCAGCGACGGAGCATCGGAAGAGATCTCGCTGCTGGGGGAGCAAGTCCTGGGAGCCCTGGAGCTGCTGCGGTTCAGAGAGTCGGGAATCGGATCAGAGTACGAGTCAAACACGGATGAGAGCGACGACCGAGACAGCTGGGGACAGGGCGAGGGCACAGGGGCCGACGGTGCAGCTCGACTCTTAAACGTGCTGAATGCGGAGAGTCTGCCGGACTGCTTAGGGGATGAGATGGCTGTGTAGTGCTGCTGCGAAAACTGCACCAGGCAGCTTTGTTGCTTACGTCCAGTCCTGATGGACACGACACAGAAATCATGCATGGTGGCGTCAGTAAACAGCTTCTCATGCAGGTATGAATTATGGCCGACAGCTGGACTGAGCTGCACGCTCAGCACAGGTCTGATGAAAGTTTCAACTTTACCTTCAACCTCTGATCCATGGACCGAGACTCAAATGATAATATCTTAATGTAAGGATGGCAGTGCTCTACAACATAAAATGTGGGATGTAACCAAATCAGACCCTAATGTCTTCATCAAATACATTTCAATGAGCGTAAACTGCGTGTAATGACAAAAGGAGGACTCCCAAAAAGTAGAGGTTCTATCGTCATCTGGTAGCTGGCAGAAGTGGAGTCCATAAACTACTCCTCCTTGTTGGTAGACGGGACATGGAATAAAGTAAATATCAGATTTATAGAGAAAGAAAGATTAGAAAGATTATTTTTCCTCTATTACTGTTTCTGTCATTTTATGGAGTTCTGATGTGTGTGAAAGTACTTTTCTGGCAAGTTTGTTTTTAATCAGTTATTTGAAGCTAGTTGGGGCCCCCTGATTGCTGTAGACTCTCACTACTTCATTTCAGGATAGGGGACATGGAGACAGATCCTCCCTCTCTATACACCGTCTATGTAGATTAGAGTCTGTTCATGGTCTCCACCATTTTTCTTTACATTTGCCAGTCAGCACTAGCACATGATCCCAAATTTAAATAACGAGCTAAAATTAGATTTAGTCCTGACAGCAGATTTATCAACCCAGTCAGAGATTCAATCTTCATGAGCTCCTCCTACAGCCTACTGGGAGTTACTTCCTGTGACTTGGAACTAGAATGTCATTGAGTAGAGGCCATACCTCCACCACAGACTGCTAGGACGCAGTTTAGCTTCAATCAGACTTGTCTGGTAGTTCAAAGGAGAGAGGTGTGTTCAGACCGTCTCGCTCTCCGCTGCCTCCTAACATGTATGTTCCATAACCCTGTGTTTGTGTGTATCAGTCCGATGATCGTTGTACCTGACGTACTCCTTCGCCAGATCTGCCTGGACAGGCTCTCGTGGTTTTATTAGGAGTGTGAATAATGAAAAATCTCGCTGTGCTTGCTGTGACACCTAGTCTGTGAATTATACATGGATTTAAAAATGAGCACGTATCTGCCGCAGTCTGATTTCCCCCCTCTCCTCAGCGCGATGTATATATTCAGATCAACTCGGATGCCCTGCAGTCAATACGCGGCTCCGTTTCATTCCCACTTTGGCTCCATCGTCTCGCAGAACACTTTCCGCTGAGGTGTTTTACAGATAAACTCCTCCCTGTGTGCAGGTGCTGCTACATTCCCGTCCCTGCTCTTTAAAACTTTTATTTATTAATGCCGTACTGCGGCAGCGACACACTGCCGCATTGCCCGCTGCTCCACCCCTCACAGAGAGGATTGTTTGAGTCACCCATTCAGAGAGCAGACCGGCGGCATACAGGGAACCTCTGGGCGCCTCCATATTTTTGCGGCCTCGCTGACTGAGAGCCAACACAATGAATCGCCGAATTGATGACGTTTCCTTGAGCTCTTTCCAAAAATCGATTCATGTCTTCCTGGCCCTCTTCCTCCTCCTCCTCTCTTTCCCCCCACTGCCTTGCACTCACAATCTGTCAGTCGTATCTATACCTCCATATCTCTCTGTCAATCAGCTCCTCCAAGGTTACACTGTCCACATGAAGTGTACTGAAATCTTAAGTGCACTTAAGTCAGCGTCTGCCCGTGTGGAATTAAATGCCCTTTCTCAAAAGCCACACGGTGCTATGATATGTCCCGCCCATTTAGTGTGACTCACGAAACATGAAATTTGTCTCAGACCTCGTGATAAACAGCGGCAGTTTCTGGGCTGACCTTTCCCGGGCGCTTTTTCCCGTTAGTATTTCTAATTGCTGCTGGGCGAGGTGCTCAGTATCAGCGGAGACGCGCCAGCTGTGGCTCATCAACAGAGTCCGCTCCCCTCACGCTCGCAGCCTAATGCGACACTGCAGACGCTCTGGATAAATATGAAGAATATCAGCCATTACCCGCCCACACCCAGCCACACCGCCCTGCTGCTGCTGACACAGGCAGTGCGCGGCCTCCAAGAGGCTCTCATTTGCTTGATTATAGTGAAGAATGGTCCCTCCGCTCACCCCCTCCTCAATCTCTATATGTACTTTGTAATCTGCAGGTCATGGATTCCACTGCAGTGTTGTTAATGTGTTTTTTTTTTTTATGGCTAAATTTGGGAATCATGGTTCCCAGGTGATGAATACATATAATTATATAATCTCCCTTTGTGCTCTAGCACCACCATGAGTCTGACATTTTGTGGTTCACACTGAAGTGATTCATCTCCTGATGATTGTCATGTATTTTCGTATCATCAGTAATGGTCAGACAGACGTCTGTGATCGCGTTCCAGTTTCCCAAGAGCTCTATTAGCAAATGTCAATAAGCTAACTCATTAGCTGCTAAACATCGGCTTTTTAAAGGTGTCCTGTGGAGTCTAAGGCTAAAGTGCCTCCATGCAGTGTTAGTCACCGAACCATTGAAATTCAATAAAGTTTTTTTTTTTTTTTTTTTCATCTTAACTGATGAATCAAGCACTGATTTTCATCTCACTTTAAAAGTATCAAGCATTGTCCTAACATTCATTACCTGGAGATTTTAAAACAGTGTTCTTTATCTATTTTGGTAAACTACTGTAAACCATTATTATCAAGGAATTAAAAGTATCTGGTAGCTTGAGCTTGCGTAGCTTCTCATGTGTGAATGCACTGATTGTAGGTGTATTGCTGTGTGTATTAACTGCATTTTATTAATTTGTAGTTGTCCTTATCTGATGGTTAGGACTCATCGATCAGTTCAAGACTTCTCTCTGTCTCTGCATTACTTGAACCCCAGGACCTGAAATGAAGCTGATGACACGACTGAGCTTTAAAAACATGTGAAAGTGCTTCCAGCTGCAGTTTCCACTGTCTGAAACGTCATTATAATATAGTAAAGGGGACTTGTGGAAGTTAAGATGAGATCTGAGAGACCAAAATGGAAAAAAAAAATGGTCAGATGGGCCTGCACATCTGCCGGGCAGGCGGAGGAAAGGCACAGCGAATCCCTCACATCAGAGAACTGCGGGAAGGTTTAGCCAACTCGGGAAGTTCAGGATCAAAAGTGTTTAGAGAAGAAATTAGACGTACGGGACCTAAAGAACACCATGTTAGACGTGGTTGGAAACATTCAGTGTAACGGGAAGTGGCAGAGGGAGCATTGCACAGATGAACGAATAGTTTCCATCTAAATACTGTAAATTTGGAACAGGAGAAAGTGAGAAGAAGTATCAACTGCTAATCCCATGTACACGCAGCTATGCATTATATATTCCTCCCAACGTGCTTCGTGCGCACCAGCACTGACGTCACACTGCTGTCGTGCTGCTGTACATGAATAAGCTACTATTAGATTATCATGAAGCTACAGGAGACATACCGCTCTCTTTGAATAGGCTGATTCATATTTAGAAAACAGCCAGAAGTTATATCGATCTCCTCTTCCATCTCTTGGCAACAGAGAATGAGTCATCCAAGTCCACAGAATGGACTCTATTTTACAAAAACTGGTTTTGACACGTGACAAAAGGCGTTAAAATGCATGGGCCATATAATACACATTGTTTGTTGAAGTCTTCATTCTTCTTCCTCTACTTCCTTTATTATGTCTAGATCATTAAAGTTTGTCATTAAGTGACTGACATAAAACTCAAAATATTACGATCCCACGCATAATTTAATATTCATGCTATCTGGGCCTCTGATATTGGCGGCAACCTTGTGTCTATTGTCCCCTCCATTGTGTCCATAATCCCAGGCCTGCGTTTTCTTGTTTGTAACCAGTGAGCTCCTTTTTTTTTTCCTTCTTAACCATCACGTCTCCTTCAGTAATTAGCAGGTTCCTCTCTGCAGGGAAATGAGCTCCAGTCTGTTTTTGTCGGTAGCTGGTGGTGGAGGCTGCTCCGCTCAGCTGCCTCTGCGGGCCATAATTGAAACCATTTGTGGATCAGGTGGAATTCTGGGATTTTGGCTTCATCTCAAAATCCCAAGCGTGTTATTTTCTCTCCTTCTTTCCTCCAGCCAGAAGGACTGTTTCCTCCCTCTCTCTCCCTCCCTCTCTCTCTCTTCCTCTCCCTCCCTCTCTCCTTCCATTGCCAGAAAGTCCTTCAGAGAAAGAGGTCAGCGACTTGCAGCGGTGAAGGCATCAGCTCGCAGTGGATGTGGAATACTCCCCGACACAGATGGTTTCATAAGAACCGGAGAGGAACGTGTGAATGTAAGTCAGATCCATATTTTCCTCACATGTCCACAATGTTAACACTCGTGTCCACGTCGACTCGGAGGGAAGTCCGTGTCGGCTCGGCTCGGCTCGGCAGAGAGCGTGACATCACACAGGAAAACACAACAGAATCGGCTTTAATGGCCAAGTGCACACACGTGGAAACTGACTGTGGTTTGACAGCGCTCTGTGGTGACACATTATCAGACACACAGCCAGGAAAGTTAAAAACAAGGACTGAACAAATAAAACATTTGAGAATAGACCCATTTATATCCATGTTTCTCACATTCATGACACAGCACAAGTTTAATAAAATTCTTATTTCTATTCAATCTAGAAAAACTTTAAGTGGAAATATATTGTTGCAAAATTTGTATGGTTCTAGTTTGTCACCAAAACATTTAGAAGCTTTTACACCAGAAAGTGAACGATTATCACGTGATCTTCCGGCACTGGGGTAGTACAGTTAAAGTTCAGCTGTGTACTGTCTATTTACAAAATACACCAGTTACAATACGTTCTTGGTGAGTACATCACACCGGTGCACAAGAACACTCCCCTCACCCAAATTTTTGGGTGAAGGCACCACGTGAATGTGGTGTAAGGGCACTTTCTGAGCAGATTCACTGGGGGGGGGGGGTCAGTGAGACCTTCACTGGGCTTATACAGGGTAAATAAAACTCATACTGCAACCACTGTGGTGTCAGAGAGAGAGAGAGGGAGCAGGACTGTGACTTACAAGGAGGACTGTGTGTGCATTTACCAATGGGGAGCTCAACAGGAGGAGCGACACTCAGCACCGCAGAACATTAGTAACATGCTGCTGTCAGTGATATGTGACTGTGATTTTTTTACTGATGATAATGATTTTTTTTTACATAATCATCAAAACATAATAATCTTTAACTAAGTCATCTAACAAAAACCTGAATAAATATGTTTAAGAAGGTCTAGAGATAATGTACGATTTGATTTGGTGCTACTCAAATAAAATAGAATTTAATTAAATAAAAGACTTATACCTTATACCACTTATATGAACTTGTTTTATGTATATGCACATATAGTTTGAGATCTTTGCAAAATATGTCAACATGGCGTATAAAAAGGTTTACTACAACTTACTTTGCTGCATTTTGAGCCTCACCACTCCCCCACTGATCCATCCTGAAATCCAGCTTTGTATAAAGTTATTTTCTTTTTATTGTACATGGCATTTCTGTATAAAAACAGGCTGCTACTTCCTTGTCCTGCTGTGATAATCCTCTCCCATCGTATTTCGCATGTTTAGGTGTGCGGCTGCTGGAGAACAGATGAAGGTCATGGAGGTTAAACTGATCACACGTCGCATCGTCTTTCTCCTGCTGGCCGCCTCTGCGAGAGCTCAAGTCAACCCAGGTAGATTTGTACTTTTAACGTGTCAGGGTAGCTTCATTACAGCGGAACCGTGCATGATTGAATGTGTCCAGGTTAAGGCACAGCGTGAGATCAGGGCCTGCAGCTATGTCATGTATAAGCTTAAAATAACTTCGTTATTTTCCTGGGGGAGAGGGGTGTTGACAGGATGGAGAAGGGAAAGCAATTTTAGGTGGGTGGGCTTAAAATGCAAGAATGTGAACGTCCACGTATGTGTGTGTGTCTGTGGTTTACCTTATGGTCAGACAGCAAACACTCCTCAGAACAGGCAGACCTTTCACATGCGGGGGGCATTCGTGGAAAAAAAAAAAAAAAAAAAAAAAAAAAGTTTGCAAATTTGTAGTAGTACCTTCTCTCACATGCGCGCACACACATGCACTGCTCTGGCTGCTCCACTGAGAATATTTCCACAGTCAAAGCCATGTTTGTTCTGCTGCTCTCTCAAAAGAACATGTTAGAGAGTTCAGTGGGAAGGTGAATAAAACAAACGTCCCTTAATGAGCAGGTAGCCGTGGGGAGAATAAACAGTGATTCTGCTACATGTGGACCTTCCATAGCCACAGGAATATGTAACATGTAATGTATGGAACATCTCCTGTCACTCAAATGTACGTTAGAGATCAAATTGATAATTTAAAGAGAATTTAATTCCTCTCACGTGTTTCTGGTATAAATTATGGAGGGGAAATAAAGAGCAGGCAGCCTGGAGGCCACTCCCTGCTCATTTTGCTTGGACTGGCACCTACACAGTGATGCCTCTGTTTGGCTCTGGAGGCCTCGCGGTGCTGCAGGAAGGGGACTGCTGGGGGAAGGGATGAGCTCACGCTGCTTTACACTCACCTCCTCGCATCATTGAAAGTACACAGTGAGGAGACACGCTCACAGTGCACTTCCTGTTTTTTTTCGTAGAAATGTGTCGCTATCCTCTGGGTATGACCGGCGGGCAGATTCAGGACGAGGACATCTCTGCCTCCAGTCAGTGGTCTGAGTCAACGGCTGCAAGATTTGGAAGGCATGTTGGATTCCGCATTTCTCTTCTTCTTTGGATATAAATGTGTCACAAGATCACTTTGACAGTTTTGCACAAAATCAATTGAACTTCAGATGATCAGTGAAACAATGGTATATAGACACAAACAAAAACCTGCCCTTGTGATGGAATCAGTTCAGTTGCCATGGAGACGTAACAACAGAGCACTGTTCACAAATGGACGTGACAGACCTTGAGGTGCGATTGTTCTTGCCAAGGTGAACAGTGAAGTAAATGGAAATCCATCAGTCCAGTATCTATACTGTGCAAGGTCGTAGGGGCGGAGCCTGGGGCTGATCTGACACTGGGGGCGAGAAGTGGGTTGCAACATGGACATGTGGACCACCACCAGGGTATTCTAATCAACCTTGCTCCAGTCTGCATGTCTTGGGACTGTGAGAGGGAGGTGTAGGGTTACAGAGTAAACCCTGCAGACACAGAGGGAGAACGTGCAAACTCCCAAAATAAAAGACCTTGACCAGCATAGGATCCAAAATGGAATACTTCTTTCCAGAAGCTGATGTAGGCCATAAAGGGGCTGCACTTTAAACAGAGAGCCCAATTATATGGACAACACTCACAGACAAGTCCAGATTCAGTCACTTGCACGTCCAGGTCATTCTTTTTGCTCTGTGGTTTTGATCATTGCTCGAGCAAATCTTAGCAAGTTGTCATATTTATTGCTGCTATGAGGAATATGAATGTGGATCCATCCTCCAGTAATCAATCATTAACGCAGACAAGATGATGCAAACTGCAGAGGACACGTTCATTCACACATCCCCTGTTCTCTGGCTCCCCTCTCGCGCCGTCCTCCTCCTCAGACTAGACTTTGACAACGGGGACGGTGACGGGGCCTGGTGCCCTGACATCACGTCAGAGCCGGACGGCCACAAGGAGTATCTACAGGTGGACCTGCGGTCGCTGCACTTCATCACGCTGGTGGGCACCCAAGGGCGCCACGCCGACGGAATGGGTAATGAGTTCGCCCAGCGATACATGATCAAGTACAGCCGCGACGGCAACAGCTGGGTGGGCTGGCACGACAGGAAGGGGAGGCAGGTGAGTGGGGGTAGAGTGTTATTCTCTAATGTGCTCTACCGCTCTTATGCATCTGATCCAGGCCTGAGAGCCTCGGTTGACTTTGTTTATGAAGGAAACTCTTGTGTCCAGACCCGGCTTTTTTGACAGCATTGACTGAATATAAAGACGGATGGCACATCTCCACTTCCTCCTACTATGCTCCTGCTCCTGTAACGTGCCTCCTCCCTCCTCCGTCTCAGGTCATCGAGGGGAACAGGAACGCGTATGACGTGGTGCTGAAAGACCTGGAGCCGCCCATCATAGCTCGCTTCGTCCGCTTCATGCCGGTGACGGACCACTCCATGATCGTGTGTATGAGAGTGGAGCTGTACGGCTGTGAATGGCTCGGTCAGTCGGCATCTTCATCTAAAAACATCGACACTGTCTGTTACTTCAGTGAAAACCTAAAAATGTTTTTTTATTTATTTTATTTTGCAAGACCAGGGCATTGACAAAATGGACAGGAACAGTGAAGGTCAGCTGGTAAATAGGTTTTGTTCTGGATTTTTAAAAGTAATAATAAAAAATAATAACAACATAACAGAGAGCATGAGGACTGAAGTTTAAGAAAACAAAAAAAAATCAAAAAAATCTGAAATGATGATTATAGTTTTCATCATTATCATCACCAATAATAGAATATGAAAAAAATAATCATCAATAATAATAATCTCTCTTCCTTCTTTGAATTTGGACAGTTGTTTCATTACATGTGACATGTGTCCTAAGAAAAGTAGTTTATTGTGGTATTATCCACTGATCCTGCAGTAAATCCATCATAATGTTCTCTGACCTGCTCCTATAGATGGCCTGATGTCTTACAGTATTCCAGATGGGCACCAGATGATCTACAGAGGCCTGGACGTCTACTTTAATGATTCTGTGTATGATGGAGCATCAGCTGAAAGGTCGGGATTTTATTTATACTTCTGAAAAGAAAGATGTAGCCCTCAATGAAGAAACAATAATTCTGTTTTTTTTTTTTTTTTACCTCAATAGTCTTTAAAACTAAGTGAGGATACCGTTTGTTCCCTTCGGGCTGAAACAGCAATGACTTTCTCCTCCTTTATAATTATGTTTTTTTTCTATCGTTTCTCTTTTTTCCACTCATCCCTGCACCAGACTGACTAAGGGCCTCGGCCAGCTGACAGACGGCACCTGGGGTCTGGACGATTTCCTGCACAGCCACTTCTACGGCTTGTGGCCGGGCTATGACTACGTGGGCTGGAACAACAAGAGCTTTGTCAAAGGCTACGTGGAGATGATCTTTGAGTTTGACCACGTCCGAAACTTCACTTCCATGAAGGTGAGAGGGTTCAAACTTTCTGGGTGTCAACGTCTCAGAAAAAAACAGGATTTCAACACAATACATTACTATTTACAAGCTATTTTTTTGATAAAGCTTCACATGCTGCACTGTTACCTCAACAGGTCCATTGTAACAACATGTTCAGCCGAGGGGTGAGGATGTTCCGGCAGGCCACCTGTTACTTCCGCTCGGGCTCAGAATGGGAGACAGACCCGGTGACCTTTAGGCCCGCCGCCGACCGCGCGAGCCAAGTCGCCCGCTTTGTCACCGTGCCCCTGGGCGACCGCACAGCCAGCGCCATCAAGTGCCGTTTCCACTTCGGTGACCTTTGGATGCTGTTCAGCGAGGTGGCATTCCAGTCAGGTCAGAAAAGGAGGGATGTAGCTGTCATCTTCAATCTTCCATCCTGTTGGAAAACCTAAGGTTGATGCCTTCCTTCCTGCCTTCCTCAGGCTCAGCAGTGTACAACACGTCTCTGACTCCTCGCAAACATGGACACCCCACCAATACCCTCCCAGGTCAGGAGCTGGTTTTCTTTTGTCTCTAAATAGTTGTTTTGCTAAGGTGGCAGCGTCAGAAACAGGACACAAAACACAGGTCGACAATAACCAACATGCTGAAGCTCCTTGTTTTCTCATTCTTAACAATATTTTCTATTTTCTCTTTTATCAGTACCTGCATCAGGGATGTGGGTAAACATATTTAGAGTAAAGGACCAATATGAGACAAGTCAGGAGAGATAATGTAGTTAAAGTGTTGTAATACACTTGGTCCTGTGGATTTAATATTAAATGAGACAGTAATATTGTGATTAGACTAGATAAGCTACATCACTGAGTTGAGACTGATACTGATTCGTAATGAATAATATATAATATTTATCTTTCCCTCCCTGTGTGTTTTGCCTCATTACGTGTGGAATGAATAAAAAGGTCAAAAGGATTATTCATTTAGAAGCAGGTTTAATTAACATTGCATTTTTTATGTATGTATTCTTAAGATCGTATCATATTTTTATTTTTGCACTAATTGGTTTTAGTATCGTTGCGATGTGTGAGGATTTATTCCAGTGCAGGAACTCCATTCTCGAAAATGTGGTTCAACTCAAACACATGTTTGGGTTAACAGTGCCCCCTAGTGGCAGCACCAGAAAAGCCTGATCATCCTGAAGCCAAATGTCAGACTTCTTGCGGAGTGAAACATGAAGACGACTGCGCGCTGAGGATGTTAATGACTCTGGGATTTACTGTGAGGTGAACTTTAACTGTGACGGATTCAATGAAACCCTTCCCTGAACGCCAGCTCTCATCTCTCTCGTCTTCAACAGGGGACGATCCCACCCATAAAGTGGATGACAGCAACACCCGCATCCTGATTGGTTGCCTGGTGGCCATCATAGCCATCCTCTTGACCATCATAGTCATCATCCTGTGGCGGCAGGTGTGGCAGAAGATGCTGGAGAAGGTGAGAAGAAGAGAGGAGAGGTGTGTGTGTGTGTGTGTGTGTGTGTGGTGGGGGGGAGTTGTCAAAGCAAAATGACAACTACTCCTCTTCACTTTCATCCAAGTATGTCACCTTGATGTCAGTGAACTGGACAGGAACCTCTTGCAGTCTCTGTGACACCAAGAAGCAACAACACACCTCACGCCTCCCATGTGCTTTCTCAGGCGTCTCGTCGCATCCTGGACGACGAGCTCACAGCTCGTCTTGCCATCCAGACCCAGGCCTTCTCCTTCCTCCACTCGTCTCTGTCCACCGAGGGCGGCTCCACCTCCAACTCCACCTATGAGAGAATCTTCCCCCTCTGCGCCGACTACCAGGAGCCGTCACGCCTCATCCGAAAGCTGCCGGAGTTCGCTCAGTCCACGGAGCACCTCGGTAAGGTGGCAAAAACACACACACACAAAAAAATGCAGTAAACTCAGTGAGGGATTTCTGTCATGACAGCTGCTGTGGGGTGTTTTCTCAGACGGTGCCCCCCACTATGCAGAGGCAGACATCATCAGCCTGCAGGAGTCGGCCTCAGACGGCAGTACCTGCTCCATCACTGCCGTCAACATGAATCTGTTCGCTGGCACCGACTCGTCCATGAAAGAGTTCCCCAGACACAAGCTCACCTTCAAGGAGAAGCTGGGAGAGGGCCAGTTTGGAGAAGTACGTTTTGTGGAATAGAAACATTACTGGAAGTGGTTATTAGCTTGATTGAGCTGTCCTCCCTTTGCCGTTACATTGATGTATCTGTACATCTAACATGATGGTGGACTGTTTATATACAGGTGCACTTGTGTGAAGCCGAGGGCATGCAGGAGTTTTTGGGCGAAGATTTTTCCATAGAGGGAAACAATGAGTCACCTCTGCTTGTCGCTGTGAAAACACTGCGGGAGGACGCCAACAAGAATGCCAGGTAAAAAACCACGGCCGGCCATTTCGTTTGTAAGATGCGTTCATTCTGCCGCAGCATCAGTCGGACGTGAGAGGACTACGTTTTCCGCAGGAACGACTTCCTGAAGGAGATCCGCATCATGTCCCGCCTCATGGACCCCAACATTGTGCGTCTGCTGGCGGTGTGTGTGGACACGGACCCTCTGTGCATGATCACTGAGTACATGGAGAACGGAGACCTGAACCAGTTCCTGTGCAGCCTCAGGCTCAGGGAGGCGGCAGACGAAGAGAAGGCGGAGCAGGAGGAGAGGGAGGGGACGAGCATGGTCAGGTGGGCTCATATTGATATATCTGCACTTCAGACTCTACCTTATCTTGACAAAGGGTTACGCAACATGTTGACATTGTGAGCGGAATTGGTCCTTTGACCCAATCAGAGGAGCCAGGTTCCATCACTGGTTAATAACAACCTAATGATATTCAGATGTGAATGTCTTTCTGTGGGGTCTCCTGTGCCCTCAGCTACAGTAAACTGATTGGAATGGCCGTGCAGATTGCATCTGGCATGAAGTACTTGTCGTCTCTGAACTTCGTCCACCGTGACCTGGCCACTCGTAACTGTCTGGTGGGGAAGAACTACACGATAAAGATCGCCGATTTCGGCATGAGCCGGAACCTGTACAGAGGAGACTACTACAGGATCCAGGGCCGGGCCGTCCTGCCCATCCGCTGGATGTCCTGGGAGAGCATCCTGCTGGTGAGGAGGGCTGATCAGAAACATTTAAATAACTGTTAGCACATGCTGATATAACTGTATCTGTGAGCTTTATCGCGTTTTCCAGCCAAACGCCATCGTTTGGTGAAAGTTGTCTTGTCTCTCAGGGTAAGTTCACCATGGCCAGCGATGTGTGGGCGTTTGGTGTGACTCTGTGGGAGATTCTGACTCTGTGTAAGGAGCAGCCGTACTCCCAGCTCTCTGACGAGCAGGTCATTGAGAACACAGGCGAGTTCTTCAGGGACCAGGGCAAGCAGGTAAACACCACACAGGCTGAGCTCCCCAATTTGCAATCACCCCCTATTTTATCTGCTTCGCATCTAATGGTAGCAAACGTGCAGGAAAATGATGCCAGATTTGCGCTGAAGCTTCCAAACGCAATACTGTGTTTTTCTCGCAGGTTTACCTGCCAAAGCCTCTGTGCTGTCCTGAGAGAGTCTACAGCGATCTGATGCTGAGCTGCTGGAGGAGGAACGCCAAGCAGCGGCCGAGCTTTCTGGAGATGCACGCTCATCTGACAGAGAGTCTGGCGTAGCAGATGGGACTTGCAATTCTTCCCTGCGTGGCACAGCGGTGTTTGCTCTCAGTATTTAGGGCTCATCTGCAGTCAGACGCAACCTGTCAAGTGTTTGCATTTAATAACGGCCTGCTTTCCTCCACTGTAAATGAAGAGGGTATTCACTTGAATGGCGCATTTTTGTGTAGATAGTTAAAGCAGTATTAACTCAGAGTGTTCACACCTCTGTGTATTTATTAATTTCTTATATATGTGTATTTATAGAGAAGGCCAAAGTAATCCTAGGTGTGATTTTCAAATGTTTTTTCTTGACATACTGTAAGTACATCTATTTCTCTTGCACACGTATAAGGGGATGTCTGTGTGATCTGTTTCACTGTTTCTATTTATGCTTTCTTATTTTTTAACCTGACATGATATTGACTGTTTTCTGAATCAGGATGTTTTCAACTATGCAGAATCTCCTTGAGATGCTTTAGAAACATGTTTACGTCCTTTGACAAGACTCAATGAAGGGAATGTTGTTGAACAGAGGCAAAGAAGAGAAGCTGTCGAACCAAAGAGCCTTGTATAAATAAATAAAACACCATTATTCTCCTCTGGCTGTCGTTATATGCTGCGTTGACGTGCTGCGCGAGCTGCACTCTCTGCGCCCTTCAGCGGTTTGGCCCTCGCCGCTCCCCGTAGTGGAAGCTGATTGGCCGGTTCTCCGCTGACATCCAATCACACCACGTGCAGGCTGGAGCATATAGGCTGCTGGTGTGTGTCCACCGGAATCGAACGAGGTTGCTGCCCAGAGAGAGTGTTCGGTCCGTAGGCGCAGAGTCGGTGATCGTCCGCAGTTGGAAACAACGCGCAGACATGGAGAGAGTCGTTGTTGTGACCGGAGCCAATAGGTGAGTGTTCCTGAATACACTCGGATCTGTGTCTGAATGTGTGTGAGAGAGAGAGAGATGAGAACTTCATTTAAAACTCATGATTAGTTCATGATCATCATTAGTAGTGTGATATTGTTCACTACTGTGATATCTAAGGAAACGGATAAATATAATAAATATATATTTCTAATCTGGCTTCATAAATTGTTTTTCCAGTTTAATCTTTTCAGTGATGCGTTTAGTGTCACTGATGAGATCAGATCCTCATGTTTGTTTACATGTGAGGAGAATGACAGTGCCCCCCCCCCTCTCTGCAGTGGTATAGGCCTGGCCTTGTGCGAGAGGCTGCTGACGGAGGACTGTCAGCTCCGCCTGTGTCTGGCCTGCAGGAACATGCAGCGGGCCGAGGCCGCCCGGGTTGCCCTGCTGACCTCCCACGCCGGCGCACGCGTTGACCTGCTGCACCTGGACGTGGGCTCTGTGGAGTCTGTCCTCGCTGCCGCTCAGGAGGTCAAGGCCAGGTGACTGACCTTTGATACGCTGAAGTTATAGCTCTGTTTAGTTTTCATGACACGGCTCCTTGTCTTTTCTCTCTGGTTTGAACCACTGTGATTATGAAATGAACCTTTTTTGTACACAGGTACAGCAGAATAGACTTCCTGTACCTGAATGCAGGGATTATGCCCAATCCACAATTTGATATCAAAAATTTTTTCAAGGGTCTGTTCTCCAAGTAAGTGTCCAAACCCACTTCTTGACTTTACGTGACTCTTTTTCAAGAGTGCCTTATACCGTCTGCTGGTTTGTGCTCTTATGTAATCCTTTCCCCTCTCGCTACAGGAATGTCATCAACATGTTCTCCACAGCCGAGGGTCTCTTGACTCAACAGGACCGTGTCAACTCAGATGGACTGCAGGAAGTTTTTGCCACCAATCTCTTTGGTCATTTTCTTCTGGTACATTGCTCAGATGGTCCTATTAACACTTAGTGGTGGAGCCCAGTATCTGTGTTCATTCGGGCCTGTTGCTTGATATTCAGAGTCAGTTCTCTGTGTCTCAGATCAGGGAGCTGGATCCTCTGCTGTGTCAGACGGGACACACGTCCAGAGTCGTGTGGACCTCTTCCAGTAACGCCCGCCGCTCTGCCTTCGACATTCAGGACATGCAGCACCGAAACGGGACAGAGTCCTACAGCTCCTCCAAATACGCCTCAGACCTGCTGAGCCTGGCCCTCAGCAAACACAAGAACAGCCAGGTTTGTCTCTCAGCAACAGACGGTCGGCTGCAGAACTGAAACTGCTTGACTCAACCTGCTGCACACGCTGAGTAAAGGTTTTATAAATGGTTTGCACTGAGTGCTCCCAGCAGCTTTATTCTAATTGTATGGTTGTATATTTTTCTAGTTAGGTTTTAATTAATTATTACTAATAATAAACTCATTGATTAATTCTAACGTATACTACTTCCCCACTTGTGACAGTTTAGTTACAGTAAATGATCACAAACCTTATTATATTAAAACCATAAAACATGTATGAGCTCTAAGTATTGTTCTGCTGTATGTGGGACAGGGGCTGTTCTCCTCTGTGATATGTCCAGGACTAGTGATGACTAATCTGACATACGGGATCCTGCCCTCGTTCTTCTGGACTCTCATCATGCCCATCATGTGGCTGGTGAGTGATTTCTTTATTATATTTTTTATTATTTTTCTAATTCTTACGTATCTGAACAAACATTGAATGTTGCATATCTTCCCACTGTGTCACACACAGATCAGGATCTTCACCAACACTTTCACACTGACACCCTGCAATGGAGCAGAGGCCCTGGTATGTTGTGACGTGTAGACTGCATGAGAAAGGCTGATTCCTAAAATCTCTGCAAGAGACTCATTATGAACATGGATTTCCTGCTCGGCTCTGTTCCACAGCACTGGCTGTTTCTTCAAAAGCCAGAGTCTCTGGATCCAAGAGCAAAATATCACAGTTTAACGTCAGGGCTCGGAACTAACTACACTGAACCTCGACAGGTGAGTCCCATGAGGACATTAGTTCTACAGAGAAAGTCCTCACACTTTTTAAACAAAGAAAGATAATGTGATAAGCTGCCTGAGATACTCTTTCTACACGTGATTAACCTCTGTGTTTCAGATGGACATTGACGATGAAACGTCCGAGGCCCTCTATTCTAAACTTCTTGAACTGGAAACACAAGTTAGGAGAAAACACAGTGGTGACAAAAACAACTGCACCTCAGTGAGGCAGAGTGAATAAACAGTGTTTTTATTCATTACGTATATGTGTTTTGAATATGTGCATGAAACAACTGTACTTCCACTTCTTAGCTTTAGGAGATGAAGCAACAATCTGCTGGACCAGTAGGTGGATAAAGCCAATTGGTATTATCCACACAAAATTAAGTGTAAACCCATTTTTTAAATGTCTCGTATTGAATGTTTCATGTCTCATTCAATCTATTGTCCTAATGTTAACATTAGAATATTGGTTTCCATGGAAACACGTTGAATGTAAAGTCTGCTTTTATTCTCAGTCCCCCGACAGCAATGCTCTGAAGACTTAAAAACACTTGAACGCCTACTGTATCATGACTCAGCATCAAACTGACAGGTCTCCTAAGCACAGCTGAAAACACAGTGCAGTCCCTGGCATCAGTGAGCCAATATAGTTTAATTAGTGTTACTATTTTGAGTTCCGCTTTCCTACAGTTAGTTTTACAAACATATTGTGGTCATGTGAGATCAGCAGGATTCTCATGTTGTCGCTGCTTTCCTCTTGTCATGCAGACACCACCACCTGATAGCTGTATCCTGTTTCTTCTAAAACACAGCTTTCATTACAACCCCTAATTAGCTGTTAGTTTATAGTCCTGAGGTCATCGACTGACCTCTAACACTGACCCCCTACTCAACATCGGCTGTCATCCGAAGCTCACCACAAATCAATAAATGATGACGTGCACGAACACGTTTGTTCACAGAAATCCTCCCATCAGTGATGTCAACAATAGTTTTTAATGAACAGAAATATATTGCAAAACCAAGGCGATATGGTATAGATGTATGATATTCCTAAAAAAAGATCTCTTACTGGATGAATGTGAAAAACTTCACCACTGTCATCTGGTCTGCAGGTCACGTCTGTCAACACTGTGACTGCTCACCCAGGGCTTCACTGCCCTCTATCAGTAGTACCAAGTAAAACAACCATACCGATACGTGCCCTGCATGTTATGAGAAGGTGATAACCTTATTTGCAGCCACAGCAGCTGCAAGAATGGGCCAAGTCATGAGAGATACTGTGTTTCAATCGATAGATTGAGAAGTTTAGAAGTGCATGTTAGCTGGACAACTTCAGGGTAAAGATGTCAACAAGGTTACAGTTTATTTTTATTTTGTTGGCATCTCAGAGCCAGGCCTCTTGTTGCTGGCTGGGCTGCGTGAGTCAACCAGAGAAAGTGTGTTTTGTCTCTTGATGTAATTTTTACAGTAGAATAATATAATCAACATTGAATATGTATTGACATGCATGTTCAGAGGCTTTTGTTCCTGCAGTGTTATATGTTTTATGTAAATCAGGCGCTAGGTATCAGCAGCAGTATGACTTCTACACAGATGAGAGTCGTGTTTCCTGCGGTATTCTGTGTTTTATCCAGATCACAGACTCCTCTGAGAGGCTGCCTGCTGTGCAGGATTACAGCAGGAGGACATGACACTTACGTAATGTCAATAAAAACATCGCGACCGCCGCGTGCTCACATTGGTGCGCGCGGCCCGGTGTCCCGGATGGTGCTCGCACCGGAAGAGAAGGGGCAGATCTCCCAGCCATCTTGTGGCCGCATCCCGCGATTCGTTCGCATCAAGCCTCGTAGAATCGGAGGTGAATCCCGCTGAAGGGGCGCCATCATGCCCGGACACCTGCAGGAAGGCTTCGGCTGCGTCGTGACCAACCGGTTCGACCAGCTTTTGGACGACGAGTCGGACCCGTTCGAGATCCTGAAGGCCGCCGAGAACAAGAAGAAGGAGGGGGCCGCTGCGGGGTCCAACAAGACCGCGGCGCAGGCAGCCAAGCAGCCGAAGAAGGAGTCACAGAAGGACCGGAAGAACCCGCTGCTGGACAAGAAGGAGGAGAGCCAGCCCCCCGTCCCCCTGAAGAAAGAAGGTGAGCGTCCCCCGTCCCTGGTGCCTCCGTGTTTATCTGTCATGTGCAGCCCCGTTAGCTGCGGTAGTTAGCTGGTCCGAGCCAAACACTGCGTGAGGACAACATGGACCCTGTCCTGCTGCGAGTAGAGGACACACCGGTCCGTCCTCACGGTCCTTTCAGCAGCGTCCCCTGCCAAGCTCCGGCGGGTGTCCTCTGTGCGGACCCGAGCCAGCGTTGTGTCGCAGAAATGCTTGCCACCGGAGAGCAAGGTGCCGTGTTGTGTTACTGTCTACCGGGGGACCTGCCGGAGGATGCTCCGTGCACCGGCTGCAGGCTCCGCGGAGCCGGGGCAGGACGCTCACCTGCGGGCTGGACAGAGCGAGCCCGTCGGGCCGCTGTGTTTGTTATGATGGAGTCTCCTCGCTGTGAATGCGATGTGCTGAGCTCAGGGGGTTTAACATCACAAGCGAGTTTATGGAGCAGAGCGCATTACCAGCTGCTGAGAGGTGACCTCGGTGTGCACCAGGAGCTCAACACACCCCCCCCCCCCCCTCCTCCATCAAAGTGAACGTCACTGAGCACAGCTGTCACTCTTCAGTCCGCTCCTTTTTCACCTCTTGCCCTTGTGACTTGCAGGAATCAGGCGGGTGGGCAGGAGACCGGACCAGCAGGGCCAGCCGGCCTCCCAGCACCAGGCCGGCCAGGGCGAAGGGCGACCCGGGGACAAGAGGCCGGACAGGAGACCTCCCCGGGAGCGGCGCTTTGAGAAGCCGGCCGAGGACAAGCCTGAGGGAGCTGGCGAGTTCTCAGCAGACAAGTGGGTAGCTGCAATGAGTGGTGAAGTGCATGTTGAAAACAAGGCTGTCTGGTGCCATCACAGGACCAGCGCGGGGCTGTGTGCAGGATGCCGGTTTGAGCTTAACTCGCTTAACCTCGACAGCACAGCCGGTGGCGGACTGCGTGATTCTGCTGCTGCTCTTTGACACTTCTGTCATCGAGGACAACGTATGTGTGTGTGTCTACGGAAAGAGCAGATCCCTTCTGCAGATAATAGCGTGTTTACACAATTGTTAATGTAGCGTTTAACCAGCATCTCATGTTATCTGATCAGAGGTGAACATACCCATGATGCATTGCAGGCACATTTGAGATGTAATCACTCAGACCGCAGTCGGAGGCATTCTGGGAAGCATGCGGCCACGCTCTCTTAAAAGTGTGGGAGGCACTCAAGACGTGTCCTTATGCCAGGTGTGAACGTGGCGAGCTTTGAGCCGTCCACTTATGGCTGCAGGGAATAAATTTAAGATGCTCGTGTGTTTCCAACAGGCCTTCTGGAGACCGGCCTCCGAGAGGGCGTGGTGGCGGCCGGGGTGGGCGTGGTGGAAGAGGCCGGGGCATGGGCCGAGGAGACGGCTTCGACTCCCGTGGGAAGCGAGACTTTGAGCGACACAGCGGCAGCGACAAATCGTGAGTCAGTCCCGAACTTGGAGCCCAGAGTCTAAAAATAGAAACGACTTCACAACAAGCTATTTTACTTCTTTCTCGATCTCTTTGGCTCGAAGCTGGCAAAATCACACTGCTCACAGACTCAGATTTATCTTGACGCACAGACTCGTCACTAACCCGCTTCTCACTGCGGACCCAAGAGTTGTTGTTGGTGTTGTTTTGCGCCCAGTGTGGCCTGTGACTATTTTCATACAGCATCCATCACTGTGTGTCTCCTCCTGTCTGCTCTCACAGCAGCATTCAGAAGACTGAGGAGAAGCGCAGTGGCAGCGGCTCACACAACTGGGGCACTGTGAAGGAAGAAGTGAGGTGAGCGCTCACAGACACGCGGCCTGTTCGTCCGAGCTGTGCACTGATGGGACAAATACAGATGAGAGACTCAATGTGTTGGGTCCCGATAAAGTTTGAACCCATGATGCACCACTTAGCTACAATTCTGATTCAGTTAGAGTGTGGACACCCAGGCTGGGTTTGGATTTGTTGGCTTCCCACTGGATTTTACATGCCTGTAATTGAAGAAAATATCAGGCTAAGGTCGGGTTTGGACAGGAGGTTACGGCCCCAGGGACTCAACTGCCAAGCACGGATCTCTTCTCGTGCTCATCATAGCTGTTGTTGGGTGTGAGGTAACATGATGCTTAAGAAAACCACACTTTAAATATTTACGGTGCAGCTACACGGACAAACAGGAGGAGGGGTGTTCATTGTTAAGAAAACAACTTGTGGAATCTATTCTATGTCCTTGTCAGAGCTGTTTGACAGAACATTGCTTCTTGAGTCGAAACCACCTTTTCTGTGCTTTTTATATCATCAGCATCTGACATTGGATTTGTTTACGTGTGGGTGTATTGTTGTGAATGCTGGTTGTGTTATTATGCTAAAGACATCCTCCTCCAATGTTAATGTTGCACAGTTGACACCTTGTTGGTGCTATATTATTATTTATATCCATGATACTTAATATAAACTTGAATGTAATAAAAATATCCTAAGTTTGGGTCATTGGACCGACCGTAGACATGGTTATACGGATCATCACAATAGACTGAGACAGTGAGGATACAGATACCAAAGATACATTAAGTCTTATCTGTAGTTTCACCAGTTAGATGCTTTTCCTCTATATTTTTTCTTTTCCTGGTATTAAAATCCCTACATCTGTCATGTTCTCATACTTAATCATGTCAAATAATCCTTACTGACGAGGAGCCTGTGTGACTTTCTTCCCAGTGAGACTGAACAGACTGTCGCTCCGGAGACGACCCCAGAGGGAGAGGAAACTGCACCCGCCGGCTCTGAGAACAAGTGAGCCTGCACTTTTGTCACAGTCCAGTGACATGTTGCTGTTCATGAAAGAAAATATGATCTGTTTAATTCAAAGCAATGGACATGAGATGACAGCTGCAGAGCACAATCAGTACGACGTGATCTAACCTTTTATGAAGACTTTTTTTTTTGCCTTCTCCTCACACAGCTGTGGTGTGATGGGGATAAACATTGTTACTGACCCTCTGGTCCTGGGATTAGAGCAGGTATAGAGCTAAGAGGATCTGTGGCTTGAAGTCTAAATTTGCAGCATTGTTGTGTGCTGGCCTTCTAGGGAGAACGAGGTGGAAGAGGTGAAAAACGAAGGCCCCAAAGAAATGACCCTGGACGAGTGGAAGGCCATGCAGGACAAGGAGCGCACCAAGGTGGAGTTCAACATCCGTAAGGCCAACGAGGGCGCCGACAGCCAGTGGAAGAAAGGATACGTGCTGCACAAGTCCAAGAGCGAAGATGTATGTATGGAGGTGTGTCGTGGTTTTTCTCTCATTATTGGCGCCCCTAGTCTTTGACAAAGTTTATATGATTCCACATCATTCATTTTGGGATGTAGACATTTTCATGCATTAACCAAAGGGGAACAAACAGGAAAGAAAGCTGTGTACAGATGATACAAAATGTGATGCGTTGTACTCAAACATTGTGAGCATGGCAGGACGCTAATGGTAATTCTGATTGGATGTATGTTGTTTGAGACATCCTGCTGTTGCTCCTTGAAGGAAAAAAAACAAACATTGGCAGAGTTCCTGTTTGTTTTGAATTTGATGCATTTAAATGGAAACATTTCAGGCTGGACTCCACGGATGCATGCTCAGGTCGCTCTGGAGGTCACTTTGTCTTTCGCACACGCCGATATGACGTCCCCTGTGCAAACAGTCCGGTGCTCATGTTTCTCGTTTTCAATTTGCAGAGGCCTGTCGGTGCTTTGATCGACGCCCCAGAGATGGAAGCAGAAGCTCAACCAATATACCAGAAGGTGCCTGCAGCGCTGCTCATGCATCCACACAGTCCATGAAAACATTACGGGTGTACATTGCTTTTTCTAAAATTAGTACTATTCTTTTTTGGGTGGAAAAGATCTAGAGAGATTGTACTAACACTCTAACAGATGTAACTTGCAGTGTCCTTAACATACTTCCACATCTTCTCTTGGCAGCAACCCGGCCCCACCGACGAGTCCAGCGACCACCATTTCCGCAAACCAGCCAACGACATCACATCCCAGCTCGAGATCAACTTCGGAGACCTGGGTCGCCCCGGCCGCGGGCGCGGGGGAGCGCGCGGAGGCAGGGGAGGCCGCGGCGGGGGAGGCAGCAGGACGGCACGCGGGGGAGGACGGTCCGAAAAGGTAACAATGAAAGCTGCTAACAACAACAAAGGTTTAGTGTCGCGGCACAAAAGAGCTCACAGACCGACCAGGCCATCAAATCACTGACGTGGAAAACCTGCTGCGGAACAACCAAAGCCCCGAAATAACAGACCAGCGAACACATGCTCCACTGTGGAAAAGCGACTGACCTCATGACAGTGATGTTTGCTGTGTGAATCAGAGTTCAGAATATTAATAGTGTAAAACTGTCAAGTACTTAAAGCTTCAATCATCAAATGCTTATTTAGACTCGCAGAGTTCTAACGTTTGCATCACTTGGATGCATTTCCGTCAGATTCCACTGAGGCAGAGCGCTTTGCCTGCTCGGCTCCTGCAAATGTGCATTTCCTGTTCTAGAGTTGAGCCCATGCAGGAAGCAGCCCTGCAGAGAAATGCTGCAGGAAGTTCAGGTTGTTGTATTAGATCAGTGGTAGAGCTGGAGGAGGCAGGGAGGACACACCCTCGGCCTGGCAACTGTGGGGAAACTGGATGTGTAACACAATAATAGGAAAGATAATGGGCAGTAAATGATGCTGAAGCAAATGTTCATGTAGGGTTAGGATGTTGATCTTATCACTGTGTTTCTTTTGTTTCCTTTTTGGACCAAACCTCCGTCTGCTATTGAATTGTAGTTTTGATGTAATAGTTGAGTTATATTAATCAAGGTTAAAGTCACAATGATGTGGCTCTTTTATACAAAGACACTAAGCAACAATAAATAGGCTTTGTTGGAAAACATAAGCATACATTATATGCATAATGTAAAAGTGACAAGTAATAAAAGTCATGCATCATTATTAGAAGTCTCAGGGCAGCTGCTCAGTCGAAGCTATGTTGACGGTTAATTGTCAAAATGAGTGTCAGCCTCCACACACACCTCGTCGTATGATCCATTGTTATAATACAGCCACTGATTTATTGATCAGAGCAGCTTCACTGATGAATACGCACAGTTAACCATGTCCTGGTTCTTGTGTCTCCCCCCCCAGGCGAGTGGCGTGTCAGTCCCCAACGTGGATGATCCTGAGGCTTTCCCAGCTCTCGCCTAAGGGGCTCGTTTTCCACCACCAGCCCACCCATCAGCCCTTCCGGGGGCCCCCTCCTCTACGAGGCTTGCATGCTTACCACATCTTCCAAGTATATAAGAAAACAGAAAACAAAAAAAAAAAGATTTTAATGACGAAAAAAGACTGTCATCCCATACCATCCACACCACCAGAGGACAAAAATTTTACCCGTTTTAAAGGAGAACAAAAGACAAAAAAGGCGGAAAAAGGACCTCTTGTTACACTGAAGTTTTGTATTTAGGAACATGAAAGCAGGGATGTTTTCATACTTTTTCTTTTTTTCAGAGATTATGCATATGTCATTGATACTTTTGTTGTGCTGCTTGAATTGATGCATTTCTGCAATTAGGTTGAAGTGTGTGTATCTCTTTCCCCCCCTGAAGCTTTTGTGCTTTTGTTTCCTCCTCTTGACTTCAGCTCAGTATTACGAGGTCATCTTAGAAAAAAGACTTTCTACTGGAGTTTTGGTTTCCAGTAAACACACACTGATTTGGTAGCAATTCACTACATAAGAAACTTGTACTAGATATCTGAAGTATGGCTTAACTTGCATATAAAGTGTAATTACTCTGATCCTGACTACCCACCCCTTTGTGAGGCAAGAGTTCAGGATGGGTACCCAGGCAAAGAGACTTCCTACTAAAGCTTGGTATTTTTTCAGCTTGTTGTGCAGTGGAAGTAAATGCCTTTTCCTCTTTTATTTTATTTTTTGGATAGCTTGCTTTTTTTTTTTTTTTTTTTTGGTGGAACAGTGGTTAGTAATGCTTTGTATCCCCTGATCCAGATGTGCTACCTGTGTTTTCAGGGTGTCCCAGGGCCCAATGTATATCTTTAGGCTGGTCCTCTTAGGTCATACAGACTGTACTACTTGTAACTTCAGGACCACTAAGCAAATATTGTATGGTATTTTTGATTTGTGTGAGTGTGTGTGTGTGAGACTGTGACAGAATGTGAGTGTGTGTGTGTGTGTGTCTGAATGTGTGACTTGACAGCTGGTAACTTAGAATTTTATGTATTCCTCCGCTAAGAACTTGCCATTCTCCAACAGTAGACTGCACGTTCTGGCCTCAAGTAGTTCATACTGTGTTTTGAAAAGTTATTGTTGAAATGTACGCGAGAACGATAGACTGTGGACATATCTAGCTCTTAGAGTATCTGTAATATATTTTCAGATCTAAAAGCACTTGGTTGTATCTGCAACAATCCTCTGAAGGTGTTTTATTTCCTCCCCCCTACCCCCCTCTGTGAGCCACGTTTGCCGATTTATTATTTTTTTTCTGGTATTTTATCAGTGCAGCAGCACAAATGCATAATTTGTCTGAAAGAAATGTCCGCTGTCATCGTGGAGCAATCACGAGCCACAGAATGTATTGTAAGGTAATGTTGTTTGTGGCCTCTTGTGTCAGCCATTTCCAGTGAGCTTTTTAGTTCTCTTCTTTTTATGAAGTGGGTACATTCCACATTTTGGGAAAGGGGGGAGGGGTTACTGAAGGCATAAGGGAGTGAGTTTTACGAGCTTTACATGCTGTGCGCTGCAATGACTCACTGGTGATGCACTGATACAGGCGGCCGCAACAGTTTTTCCTGTGCGACTGTTTGAGCCACGTGACGGCAAAAGTTTCTCTTGCAAACATCCCTGTTCTAATAAATCGCTTTAGAGGTGTTACATGTACTTTGCCGGTGGCTGTCGGGTGTTTTGAAATCCAAACTGTGAATTTTAAAGGTGTAAACAATGCTGAGGACTCACTGAGGTCGCCTGCAGTATTCCCTGTTTATCCTGTACGGACTCGAGTGAGACATAAGCAGTGCAGATTTACTAATTTACAGTTTTGAGGGAGCCCTGCAATAAAACTTCATCTGTGACGTTGACTCATCTTAATGGACTGTGAAGCTACCATCAGTTATATCCATTCTATTCTATCTGTTAAATAGAAAATTAGAATTGGTTGGATAATTACACTGAACAAATAGAGCAGATCCCCCAAATCCTGAAATGAATTTCAATTTCAATTATTCGATGGAAACATAGCCGGTATTTTTATTCTATCATAACCCAGACAGTTAACGTCCTCGTACTTCCTGTAACTCCAGCGTCACGTGTCGCTATGCGCATGCGCAGCAGCACTCGTTGCAGCGCTCCGGGTGAAACCTCCCAGGTGTCCATGGCTGAGCTCCGCAAACGTCGACATGAGCCCGGTGTCAGAGACGCCTCAGCCGGAGGACAGTCCTCTGGAGGCGGCTGCAGGGAGGACGGCTCCTCCTCGGTGACGGCGAAGCTTCTGTCCGCGGCGTTTTATGGAGTCAGCTCGTTTCTCATCGTCGTCGTCAACAAGAGCGTCCTGAGCAGCCACAGGTACAAAGTTCACGTCAGGAAGTCCGACATGTGTGTTGTTAAGTGACTGATGTGCCTGCAGCCGTGAGAGTCAGAGGACACGAGCTGTGGACACTGTCTCTGTGTGTGTGCCCTACAGACACAAACATACGTATGTTCACATAGTTTACTTCCGGGAAAACAGCGAATCGACTAGTTATGGAAAGTCTAAGTCAAATGATGTAAGTTGGAGAGAGGAGCGAACAGCGTCCATCATTTCACTGTATCACAAACTTATTTGCTGCTGGAAAACTATGTTTTTACAACATGTCAGAATTTTTTCAACCTGTAAACAAAAATATTTGTCCTTTTCTTCATTCTCACCATGTGTGTTTTACAGGTTTCCATCGTCAACATGTGTCGGAATCGGTCAAGTGAGTTTGTCTTAATTGGAGTCAACTTTTTTCTCTTTCTTTTTTAAATTCTGCTCCCAAACAAACAGTGACGCGCTCCACTTTGTCTCTCTGCTCTGATGAGTGCAGATGCTGGCAACAGTCGTGGTCCTGAGGACGGGGAAGATGTTGGGCATCGTCTCGTTTCCAGACATGGACCTGAGTATACCAGGCAAGGTGTGCTGTGAACTCTATGAGATGAAGAAGTAGTAGGATCTACAACATACTGAAGCTCAGCAATACATTCTCTGAGTCAAAAGTTACATTATTTTAAGACTTCTACAATAATATGAATCACATTTTATTAGTATTTTTGAATTTGTGTAATTTAATTTAAAGTGTCATCTCAAAGAATGCCTCCCTAATCTACTTAATAATTATTTATTAATTTACTTTGAACATGTTCTGTGCTTCCTCCCGTGGCAGATGTTCCCACTGCCTCTGCTGTATGTCGGGAACCAAATATCAGGACTATTTGGGACACAGCGACTCAAGTGAGAGCCTATTATTTCATATCATTATCATTAAATATTTTTTAAAAACAAAAAACATTCTGATCTGAATCATTTCTTCCGCTCCCAGTTTACCTATGTTTACAGTTCTGAGGAGGTTCAGTATTTTTCTCACCATGGTGTTTGAGGGAATCTTGCTGAAGTAGGTGCAACTCTGTTACCTCTTTTTCACAATTGAACCTAATATGTTTTACAAATTCGTTCTTTTAATGTTTCCTCTGTTTGCAGAAAAACTTTCTCCACGTCGGTGAAAATGACAGTGTTCACAATGATCTTTGGTGCTTTCATCGCTGCCAGGTAAGCGCCTGATTCGCTGGACCCGCGTGTTGATGTTCAAAGCGTGTCTCACCCTGGGTTCTGCAGCTCAGATTTAGCGTTTGACCTCGAAGGGTACGTCTTCATCATGCTGAACAACGCTCTGACTGCGGCCAGCGGGGCGTATGTGAAGCAGAAGCTGGACTCTAAGGTGAGCAGAGCAGCTACGCCTCATCACATGACGCCTCTCGTTCTCCCCTGGTTTGTTGAATAGTCGTGTGCTGCTGTTCACACAGGAGCTGGGCAAATACGGGCTTCTGTACTACAATGCTCTGATCATGATCTTCCCCACTATGGCGTATGCTTACTACTCAGGGGACTTACAGATGGTAAGATGTGGCTTTCGAACTTGAGTGCATGTGTAATTTAGTTTCTGAGGACTTGAGGCAGTCCTGAGGGTCTCGTGTGTGTGTGTGTGTGTGTGTGTGTGTACACAGGGGCTGGAGTATGACGGATGGTCCAAGCAGGTGTTTGTTGTGCAGTTTGTGCTCTCTTGTGTCCTGGGGTGAGTACTACCTCTACCGCCAGTATTTGTTCATGGATATCACTGTAAATAAAGATGGATGACGCCACATATCATCATCCTGCGCCCTCCGTGTTAGTGCATGGGACTAAAAATCAAATAACATGCTCACGTCATTCAAGTTTGCATAAATCTAAATGATCTCCCCTCTGTCACACAGCTTCATTTTGATGTACTCCATCATGCTATGCACACAGCACAACTCGGCGCTCACTACCTCCATCGTGGGCTGTATCAAGGTCGGTCATTCAAAGCCGGTGCTGCCTTCTATTGGCCGAGCCAATGAATTCAGATGTGTGACTGCCTCTGTGTGTCTGCTGCAGAATATTGTTGTGACCTACATTGGAATGGTGTTTGGTGGAGATTATATTTTCACATGGACTAACTTCATAGGTCTGAACATCAGGTGAGACTCAGAGCATGTGACTGGTTCTATTTGCAAGAGCGAGTTGATATTTTCTGCCTGAGAACAGATTGTGTTGTTTCTCACAGCATCGCAGGGAGCCTGGTGTACTCCTTCATCACCTTCACACAGGAGCAAGCCAGTAAGAATGTTTCCGTGGTAAAATTTACTGTCACTGGTCTTGCCTGCAAGGTTTCTTGACGCTTACTTTTGTGCATCAACTTTGAACAGAAAAGGCGTAAATGGAGTCCTGACCCAATGCTGAAGTACGATCCAGAGAACTGCACATAGTAAATACAGTATATGTATATATATGTTTCTTTTATCATATGCCTTTTATACAGTTTACAAACACTTGCAATTTTCAGTTGTTTTTTACAATCACAAATTATTTGTTGACACTCTCAGCTTTTGTGTGTAATTATGCTGCACATAAATACAGTGAATATAAATGGAAAAAACTGTACTTTTTGAGCACTATAAAACTATAATACAGTTCTGTTTAAATTTTGATAATTTTTTATGCATTTCATATCGCAGTATTAAAAACGCCCAATACAACTTCCCAACTTCATTAATACATTTATTAAATATAGCCATTTATTCCATCCATAGCCAAGTCTTGGAATACACTTCATTTTTATTCATGTTGTCATTTACAGAGGAAAAAAACATCAGTAAATAAACAAGGAAAAAAGAGACTAAATGGATCAATATTATTTGAGACAAACTTATCTTAATTTGTGAATGTAAGTTCAAAGCTGGAGTACAAATTAAAACAACGAAGCTTTAAGCTGAACAGCTATTGTACCAACACTAATCAGGCTGGTTTGTTGGAGGTCCGCTGCTCTGAACGTTCACTGTGGAGGGACAGGAGTTCCGGGCTCAGACTAAGCAGTCGCCTTTGCTTTTTAAACTCGAACCCTAGCGGCACACTCAACCACACAGAGGAATTTAAAGCAGAAAGTATGAAGTTCTGCAACAAACATCTGAGACTGAGCAAGGTCACACAGGAATGAGAAGTGCTGCCTAACTGAGAGGGAAAGAGGAATGGCTACTTAGAGGTTTCTCAACAAAAAAGCAAAGCCTACAAGGAAGACCAGAAAATACAGAGATAAACATACAGTTATAAAAATGTACCAACTGCTCAAGGTAAGAAATCTATACAAACTTTACATTAAAAACCATGAACATTCTGTCTAGTAAAAACAAAGCGTTGAGCAAAGCACTGACTATGAAAATCCAAAAATACAGCGATCTTCTAGACGATGAGTTTATAATACAAGACATCACTGATGTCAGCTGCTTTACACAAACAAACCTGAAGGGGGGGACGAACCCGTGGGTTTATTTATCAGAAACAAACAGCCGTGACAAGAGGCAAGAGACGGTTCAGCGTGTGAAGGAGTGAAAAGTCATTCTGCTGGGTTTTACATCACCACCCTGATCGATCAGTCAATCAACAATGACAAACATACAATCAAAGTGCAACTAAAGCGAGCCCGTGGCAGCACCAGCCTACCGGTCTTCTTTCTGCCTCTTTAAGACAACTTGAGCACATTAACGGTCAGTGTGCCCCCCCCCCGTGTCATCAAATGTTCAAATGGCTTGAACACCAATTAATCATTAAAGATTTTTTTTGTTAAAAATATAAATATCTCTTTGTGTAAAAAAATATCGCAGGTGATTTCCTTTGAGTACAAATAGAAAAAAGGAGAGAGGAAGTTCTTGGCAAAATTTGTCAGTCTCCGAAAAAGGGATAAAGACGGTGAGAGAAGATGTTTGGTAGACGGGAAGGAGCGGTGGTACTTTGGGATGAGCTTTGCAGGCAGTCAGTACATGAATGGGTTCGGGGGGCAGACGGGGCTGTCATTGCCCCTCCTGGGGGACCAGCTGCAGTTTGGTAGGCTGTGTTCTTCACTGTCATTCTCAGTGACCTTTGACCGTTGATCATGAAGATTTCGGGCTCACAGGCCAAAAAGGCTGGGACTTAATTTTACCCTAAGTCAACGTCTATTAGATTTGAAGGCAACCACGCTCGGGAACCTTCAGTTGTCCTGCATTCTTGATGTTTCCACCTCACTTTGGCCCAAAGGTTCTGCCTCCGTCCTGCATCTCTTGCCCGGCCGGTCCTGTGCCGCTGCATCTCTGTGGTCGAGTGGTGGCTCTAGAGAACCATTTCTGTCGTGGTTGAGTGCGGAAGGCTGGCTGCAGCCGTTGGAGTTGTTGTCTGAGACAGGAGGAGGGTCCACTATTGGATTGGAGGGACCATTGGACTGAGTCGGCTCAGGTTTGACTGAATTTACTGGAGACAACAGAGCGCCATCCACTGGGTGGTTTGAATTGTGAGTTGCAATACCTGCAAAAGAAAAATAAAAAAAGTTAATTCAGCGTGACCTGTAAACATGCGTACGGGAATCTCCAAAAAATCTAATTCTGTCACTAGTTTTTCATCAATGTGCTCAACAAATAAACTTCATTTATCAGTAGATTTGAAAATTAAAACATCTTAAAACTATTTGTGTAGAGGCACTAATAGAACTAGTCCTCAGCTCACCATTCTGACTGCTGCTGTCCTCCTTCTCTGAGTGGCTGGCGCTGCTGCTGGAGGTGGTGGGAGGAGGAGACGCTGCCCTGCTGGATGCTGCGCTCTCCGTCTCATCCAATAATCTGTCCATGTAGTCTCTGAGGATTGACAGCAAGACACAGCCTGTTACACATAATCTCTACTCTTGACAGGGTGATACAGAGGCTGCAGGTGGGTCCTCTTTCAGATCGGAAACACTGTATATTATATATTACTGGGCCATTTCAACAGAATAAGAATGGATAATGATTTAATTGAATTAAATTTAGAAGACTGTGGCTGAGATAGTGTCTGAAAGTAACCAACAGGCGGCAGCACAGACCAGGCCATAGATCTTGTGTGCTCTGAACATAAATCTAGACACTACCTTTAAATTAACCTATTCTAAGACTTATGTAAAATCTCAAATCCCAACAAGACTTTTGTGTCTGGTTTATGTATTTACTCTTCATATTATTTCTTTCCAAGTTTTCATCATACAAAATATTCTCTTGACAAAAACAAAACACATGAATGACAGGATTTCTTCCATTAATCACATATTTCATATTACATAGAACAGCAAGAATCATGTAATTACAATTAGCTTCAATGATTCATAATTCACAATATCTACATCGTCAATATCTTCTACAACTGTTCTGTAAAATATAAAACTTACGTGACACCAGGGTGAAGGTTGTATTTCCTTTTCCCAAGTCTGGTTTGCTGTGCAAAGAAATCATAACGCTCAGACTTCTTCCACATGTAATAAAAGGCCACACATTCGCCTACAGACCTAGTTCTCACCTGAAAGATTTAATTCAGCAGACATGAAATGACCATTATTACCATCGTTTGAAGACAAAGATTCAGCACAATATCACAGAAGAGACAAATCAAATCACTCTCTGGGTCAAAAGTCAGACACTTGCACCAAAGACATTTGATTTGTCTCAAAATGCAGCAAGGTTGAAATGGGGCAGATTTCAACCCTAAGCATTCAACAGACACAAGTCAGCAACACATCAACAATCATCATAAATCAATGTTATCATCCACAAATTATTTTTAATATCAATATGAGATCATGACACAATGAACAGGCTGATTTCCTACTTCTCTCACCTTATTGGCCTGTATTAAATGAAAGTCTTTCCCATAAGCTTTTAGTCCTTGTTCAAAGTTTCTACATTCCTCTTCAGTCCAGACAGACAACTCCTCTGTAAGAAGGGAGATTAATGTTTATATTGCATCGTTATAAAATTCAAACCATCATGTCTTTCCAAAGATAAATATCACAGCATCTGCAAACAGAGAACTAAATCAGTTAAGATGCATCTGAGGAAACTGAGGTGTAAATAAAGTATGAATATTTGTGTGTGTGTGTCATGTTGCTTGAGAAAACCATGAAAATAAGCCATACTAGCTGAAGACACTGGCAGTCCACTCCCATGTTTGTTTTTATTATAAAGCCAAGTTATCAGGCAAGTTTATAATTATATGTGTGTGTGGCAGGTGTTGGTGAGAGTCTGCTTACCTCTGGCTGCTTTTACATTAAACCTAAGTCTTCTTAAAGCTTCTTCTGTGTCAAAGTCACATTTCACCAGTTCATATAATGCCTACAAACAAACAGATAATACATAATCCATTAAGATGTTTTTAGGATAGGAGTTGACTCCTTTCTTCTAATGTCAAAAATGATGTGAAGAGACTAACAACACATTAACTCTCTTTGTGGGATCTCACCTGTTCATTATCTTTGATATGAGATCCCTCTGGGATCGCATCGACTCCCTTCTCATCTCCTGTTCGCCTCGATGCCTCTGTTAAGAATTCCACTACTTTGCCTTCAGGAAGACACTCAGGGTTCCACAATAACTGGTCATCATTTTCATAAACTAGGAGAGATTCACAAACAGCAGGCATTGAGATGTCAATCTTGCATCAATAATATCAACTTGACACCAAATGTTAAGACAAAGACAGCAAGACAAAAAGAAGCCGTCTCACCTTTCTCGTTGTCTTTATATTTACACAAGCCAGCAGGGGTTTCTGCCTGATACATGGAACCAACCATTATCTCCTGTTGAAAAAACACACAGCTCAAACTTAATGTAGACAATTACTTGAGAATGTATTTAATTTGTGAAACGTGTTTACATCCTTTAAACATGCAGGCTCAAATCCAAAGTTTTTTCTTCCAGTCTGAAAACATTTTCCAGCACACTAAAACTTTAATCATTAACAATATCTCTGATTGTTTATTTTGAAAATATAATTTCTTTGAGAAGTTAAGTTTATCCTGAGACATTACAGTGAGAATCAACAACAAAAACTATCACTGCATATGTACGGAGATCAACACCGATGAATAAAGTTCAAACATACCTTCTTCCAGTCTTCTGATGGAACATAGTCCTCATCTTCATCTGACTCTTCCTCTGCATCATTATTGCCTGAGATCAAAAAGGACAGGACAATGTAATCATCTCTCACATCTGAGTCTGACTTTTTTTCTTATATTTATGAAAATCAAATGACTCCTACATAAAAAGTAAAGATGAGAGTGCACGTACTTTCAAAATACATTAATTTCTGGGGACGAATAAGGTCTGCTGTGCCAAGGGACCTGACTGAGCGTGTGCGAACCTCAGAGGTTGTCTGGGCCTCACTGCCCTGTCCTGAAGAGTTCTTAACACCCTCACCCTAAAAACATACAAAGTGTCAGAAATGTTACAGATGCCACTGAAACACAGACTGGGTTTGTAGCGATGATTCACCTGGAAAACTGATATATCAACAAACCTCAATTCTTTTCAATTCACCAGTGCTTCTGCTGCTTTCGTCATTGTCAAGGTCTTCTTCCTCATCCTCCTCATCATCCTCATCGTCTTCCTCAGGTTCCTCTTCCTCCTCTTCATCCTCATCCGCTGTTGATCCACCGCCATAACCATAGAGACTCAGCAGTTCATGAATGGGCATTTCTCCCTCCTGTTATGAAGAATAACAACAAAATGTCTTGCTGAAATCCACTCACTGAGGAAGACATTACCTCACGGAAAAGTTTTTATTATGTTAGACAAAATCCAATGTGTGGAAAGCCTGATGCTAACCCGTGCCAGATCTTCAATCTCATTCGCATTGGTGTCATCTGATGCCTCCAACATTTCCTCTTCCTCCAGGGTCCGTTCATCATCAAAGTCATGGACAAGCATGTCTGCTGATGGGTCAAAATCGTTGTCATCGGAACCTGCTGAACCTCCTGGAAAAGTTACAACAAAATGAGAAAAGATCATGCCAATTCACACTTGCAGTGTGAAATACTGATTTATGAATAAAGCTGGAACTTAAGTTGAAAATATACAACAAAGGGAAAAGTTACTTTTGTTGAAAAAAATTAAAATCACAGCCATAAATGTAGGACTTTAATCTCGTACATTTACAATATAATCTCATAAATATATTACTTTAATCTCATAAATATATGACTTTAATCTCGTGAATTTACGACTTTATTCTCGAAGTCTGTTGGTTTTTCTCAATGTGGCCCTAATACTCTGTCCGAATTCAGGCACTGAAGTGTGTAATAAGTATATGATATTATATATTAAAAATATTGATATAAATCATGACATTGTACCATTTATCATAACTCCATTTAAACTGGGGCTGATATTAGTCCGACGGGGAGGTGCCATCGATACAAAATAGATCTAATTTAGAACAACTCACAGCAGGCATAATAACTCCATTACACAACACATATACACATAATATTACTCAAAATCACTTAATATAATATAGATATAATAGGCAACGATATATAGTATAAACACTAGGGAAAAATCTCAGTTTTGTACAAAAAAAGTTGTGTTATGGCATTTAGTGTTGTTAATAAAGAATACGTGTTTAACTGTTGTTTGCAACCACAACTGGTCAAAGATATTTAAATATTCTAAGCATACATACAAGGCAAAAACTTTAATTTTAAGAATTAAGATATAGTCTATAGCAAGTACGTGCACCCAAAGTGAGAGAGAAGCTTTCCGTACCTGGGCTCGAGTTCCCGAGGGAGGGCTGGAAAACGAAGAAGAGGAGCATAAGTGAAGTTACAGAACAGATTCACAGGCAAGTACACATCGTTAGCTCTACAGCCAGAAACCGACCATCATCATCTCTGCGTGTATCATAAGACGCTGAAGTAACTTTGTCGGAGAGCACTGGAGGGAGTCAGAGAAAGCGCGCCCTGAGAGCGTCAGAAGAGAAACAAAGACTGTCACCACTTCCTGTGGGATCGTGGAGCCTGCAGCTCGGAGACGAGAAAACAGGAACTGTGGCGTTTACCGCCTGGATTCAACCACACTTAGCTTAGCACCGCAGCCCGGTGCGCACTAACTAAACGCGCTCCGTAACGGCTAACTTGCATCACAAGTTGCAAGCTAACACTCTTTTATACGTTTGGCTAACGCGTTCAAGTTGAGCTCCGTATCGACCGCTTGCGAACGAAGACCCCGAGGAAGCACGACACGTGTCCGTAGCCCTCACAATATCGCCACACGCCCGTCTAAACACATAAACACGGGTAGTTAAGTATTCTCCAACAAAACCGCGAAGTGCCACAGCTAACCCTGCAGTCAGAGCTAGCACGGCTAACGTTAGCTTAACCCGAAGTTTACTAAACATGTAAGTGTCGGGAAATGTTAATTATCCGGCGACGCGCCCGTTTGCTTTCTTATCCGCTGAGTGAAAGCGGCAACTCGCACACGACGCACACGCTGGACCGAATAAACTGACCGGCACCGCTAAATTATTTTTTTCCCGTATATTTATTTCACTCTCTTACCTCCGCCATGTTTGCAATCCTGCAGGGTCACGTCAGGGGTCAGCAGCGGTGCCCGGATGTAGAGCCCCGCCCACCTGCGGTATGGAGAGCGTGATGCCTCCAGAGCGCGTGGAGCTGCTCTGACGTCATTGCTACTGTGATAGTGATAATAATAAAAAACATCTAACAAAGGTTGTACACTACATTTTTTTAAAAAGTCAGCAGTATGTAAAACGGTATAGAATTTCCGTTATCTCTAAATTCGGAAAACACAACAATAATAATAACAATCTGTGATTATAATCATAAAAAGGTAACTGTAAGATTTAGTTCTTCACATTATATCATATAATCAAGGCAACAGAATTTATGATATGATCCAAAATGTGGTTTCAGTAATTATCAATGAGTAATTTAGCCAACTTGTTCCAAGCATTACTCTAATCCTTTTATATATATTATAAGAATAGAGTCAGAGAGGAGAGACGGAGTTATGTATGCTGCCTTTCAGGTTAATTTCTTGATCATGGAAATCACAGAAAACAAACCTTAAAAATAAAATCAAAACATGTTTTGACTCAACAAAGGTTACACTTTACATATAGATTTCACATCAGAGACATTGTCTATAAAACCTCACCTTATACTTCATGAAGCAAACTCTCATTCATGATAGAGCTACTCTGTGATCACATTTGTTTTTGACGTCTGTTACCAGCCCCACCTTGTGTATTTAGACATGGGTCAGTGATGACCATTCTGAGGTTGACTCGTTTCCATGACAGAGTTTATTTTGACCAACACACTAGCAATTGAACTGTCTCTTCTCGGAATCACTGATTTATGTTCGTGATAGTGACTAACACACTCCACTATGTTGCTATGTAGAGAGCCATCACCTCAGTTTGGCACACATGGAATATCTCCACCTATCCATTAATGGACACTTTGCTAAATCCACAGCAATAAAAACCTTGCAGTTCAGACATAAAGGTGCAGGTCTTTCTTTGTCATTTATGAAAATTGTGTTTAATCAGTGATCCCCACAATGGTCCAGATTCCCACACACATCCCGAATGGTCTGAGTGACATCCGATTGTTAAAAGCCATGATGGTCCCCCGAGATAATAAACATATTTTCCTCAGGGTCTGCCTGGGACAGTGTGCATGACATCAACAGACACTTGATATAAAAGGACTGATGAGGGGAGATGTTTCCTGAGAATCAACAGACGGAGTTCAAGTTTGTTTGGCATCTTGGTGCAGTATCTGTTTCTTAGCACCATGACCTCTTTACTCCTGCTGGCGATGCTGCTGTCCGTGTCCTGTGCAGTGCAGGCTCAGACATGGGGCGATACCAGCACACTGAGGCTGTGTGGTCGGGCATTCCTGCGAGCGGTGGTGTACACGTGCGGAGGATCCAGGTGGAGAAGACTGACGGGAGGAGAGGACACTTTGCTAGACGGTCAGTACAAAGCATTTGCCTCTAGAACCAACTTGAAGCAACCTACAAAATAAAAGCCTTGACTTCTGCTAAACAAATTTTGATATCTGTCCGCAGGCGACAGGGTGCCAAGCTTCCTCAAGACGACAGATGTTCCAGCAATGGCGCGTCATCGTCGTGATCAAGAACAAGCACTTTTAACAGTGTGCTGTCACCTAGGCTGTCGACGGAGTGACCTCTCTATGCTCTGCTAGAAGGAGAGTCACATGACATCATCCTTCAGCTGTCATCGAAGTCAGTCACTAGTCTGGAATTAAGTTGAAAACATTGTCGGAATGATGTGATTTCATTTTCCAAGATTATAAAAATAAAAAACACTGAATTCTGCCTTTGAAAAGAATCTTGTTTGGTCAGTGCACACAGGACGAACTAAACGACACAGATAGAAGAGGAAAAGTCAGACTAGCAAAATGTTGCGGGATTCATTCAAAGTACACAGCATAGACCGTGGCCACTCCAAACAGAGAGGTGTTCTTGAAAGAGTAGCTGGCGAAGGTGTCGTTGGCTGTATCCCACAGACAGCGGCTGCTGATCTGCATGCTCTGCCCAGTGAGCTGGCCGATGTGGACCAGGACGACCACCTTATATCTGGGAATCATGAGATCCTTCACACGGGCTCTTATCACCTGAGAGAGCCAGAGAGAAGAATGAGCCTTGATGAAGCAGAAAGATTCACGGGTCTCCAGGAGGGGCGCATTCCTTTTTTATTTACCTCACATATTGTTTTGGTCATTTTTTGGGACCACTCCACTTCATATTTCTCTTCTTGGAGGTAAGTGGTGACAACGTCCTTCAGTATGTCCGTGATGGCAGTGACAGGGAAGCGTTTGGTCGGCCCTGCGGTGCAGAAAAAAATCGACCCGGTGACAAGCAAGTTTTACTTCTGCTGTGAAGGCTTAGGTCAGTGAAAATATGAAGAAGGAAAGTGCTTTAGCTGAGATGGTGGTGTTGAGGTGAACGCCATCTCACCCAACTGGTAGGTGTTTTCCTTCGTCACAACCATCCGAGCGTCGTCATGGTGTCCAAACTCATCGATGGACGACACAATACTCATCGAGCTGAAAGATCACAGTGAAGACAGAGGAATGGCTGAGGCCTTTAAATCATTTGGTTGAATGACTTACAGCAATGTGGTGATAAGAAAAAATACATTTAAAATATACATGCTGGATAGCAGTCACACACTGAGTCTGTTTACTGAAGATGGTCGATATATAATAGTTATTCCCAAAGCGATTTGCACAGTTGACTCACTCCTTAGTCCTGCCAGTGGTTTCCTTGCCTCTGAATCCATGACTTGCCTCTGAGGGAACCTTCACTGTCCGCTTCTCTCGTCTCAGAGGTTTGTCTTTCTGCAGCTCAGACATGATGCTGATCCTGTTCTACGCAGGATAATAACCAGGCTTAAACACACACTGATGATAGCTCAGTTAACATAAAAGATGCAGTGCTACACATAATGTGTGTCTGACCTGCCTGCTGCTGTAACAACTGAATTTTCTTGGATCAGTAAAGTTGTATCCTATCTCTTTCGCCACCACATGGAACTAGCATGTTGTTGGAGGTGAGCTAGCTTCTATGTTATTACCATGTTAATTATGCTCTTGTTGTTTAGCACCACGTGTCAGCACTGGCTCCTACTGGACACAAAACAATCCTTGGCACTTACCTGCGTTGCCTTTCCCTTCTAGATCTTTGCTTGTGTTTGTACTAATCGCGTGTCCGTCTCTTTGGATATAGGCGTCTGCCAAATGACTTTGTAGACTTGTAGAATATTTGGCGTTAGTTTCTAATTCTACACGCTAACACTGACCGTATGTAAAAGCTAACATTCACAGAAAGTATCGCTGCGTCCAAATGTGTCAAAGGGATTTGGAAACATGTGTATTTTTACCGACGTTACACGCTTTTGATCCGAACACCGAACAACTAGCATGGACGGATGAGCCCCAGAGAGCTTGGTGTTGTCATGACGACCAGGCAGCGGGAGACCGCTGAAGTCTCGCGAGATGTAAGAAGTACGCTGCTGCGAAGTTGTACCGTGGATTCTAACATCAAATATTTCATTGTTATACACGTGTGTGATTATCGCCATGTTTTCCCGAAGACAGACTTAAAAATGTGTAAACACACAACACAGTGATGCGGTGAAGTATGTATATGTTATTGATGTATTCTTGAGGACCTTTACATCTCAAGTATAATAACGAATATGCCGTGTCACATTTCCGTCTTTATTATCAAGTAATAAAGGTATTTTATTACATGGATTTTTCTCAAATGTTTATTTTCAAATCTTTCAATAAAAGAACACATAGTCATTCAAAGTACACAGCATAGACTGTGGCCACTCCAAAAAGAGAGCTGTTCTTGAAAGAGTAGCTGGCGAAGTTGTCGGTGGCTGTATCCCACAGACAGCGGCTGCTGACTTGCATTCCCTGGCCAATGAGCTGGCCAACGTGGACCAGGACGACCACCTTATATCTGGGAATCGCCAGTTCCTTCACGCGATTTCGTATCGTCTGAGGGTGCCAGAGAGAGGAATGAGCCTTGACAAAGCAGATTCACAGGTCTCCGGAAGGAGACACACACAAATGAGGTTTTTCATTTTTTACTTACCTCGCATATTGTTTTGGTCATTTTTTGGGACCACTCCTCTTCATAGCTCTCTTCTTGGAGGTTAGTGGTGAGGACGTCCTTCAGTATGTCTGTCACAGCAGAGACAGGGAAGCGTTTGGTAGGTCCTGTGGTGCAGAAAAAAAAAAAAATGAATAAAATGAAAAAAGCTTGGATGGAGCAAATCTCCAAGGAATAGTCACTATTGTCTATTGACTATGTTGGGTCTTTAGTTAGTGATGGGGTCGGTGAGGTGCAGGGTCAGCTCACCCATCTGGTAGGTGTTCTCCACAATTTTCCGATGAACGTGACGGAATCCATATTCATCTATGGATGACTCATTACTGATGGATCTGGGCATCACAATAAAGAACATGAATGAGGTGTTTACATCATCTGGTCGAGTTACAGCGATGGAACTGAAGATGGGGTACAACAAGGTAATAATTTCCAATGTGATTTGCACAGGCGACTCACTCCTTAGTCCTGCAAATGGAGTGCTTGCTTCTGACCCCATGACTTGCCTCTGAGGGAGCCTTCAGCGGCCTCTTCTCACGTCTCTGAGATTTTTCTTTCTGTAGCTCAGACATGATGCTGGTCTTCAGGAGGATAACCAGGCTACATAATAATAATTAATTATAATTAATTGATCCACCATAAACCTTCATGATAAACTAGTCCAAATTCTTACCTGAATAAATATATCAAATGGAAGGTCTTTGAATCAATTATGTCTATTTGCTATGTCCTTGCTATTCTTCGTTCGTGTTTTCCTTTAATCAAAGCCTGTAAAGGTGTCTTTGATCTTTCAATAATTCAGTCTCTATAAACACAAATAAAGCAAATCAAAGAGGTTGCCAGGCAACTGGAATGGACTTCGCCAACTATGGGACTAGTCGCCCTAACCCTAACCCCAATCAAACCAACAGAAGAAGAAGAAGGCTTTTGAATATTCAATTGATTTTCGAAATAGCTGCAAAATACACATTACATTATAGATTTCCCTGTATAATAAATATGACTGATGTATAATGAGTCTACTTTTACATCTTTGAACAGATGAGAGGCAGATGCATGTGTCACATTTCCTCTTCTTTATTACCAAGTAAAACAGGTATTACATTATATTGATTTTTCATATATTTATTTTCAAAATCTTTGGATGGGAAATTTACATGAAATGTTTGCATATTCTGTGTCTACCGCAGTGAAAGGAAAACAGCAAAACAGTTGTAGAAAAAAAATAAACTCAATCGTTAATCCTCCAACAGTGGGGAACTCAATCAATTGTCATAAATAAGGCAAAAGAACAAAACCATTGTCAACAGAAAAACGTTAAAACATTGCTCTATACTAACTGCAAAAAACATGTTGGCTTTCTTTTGTCAGAACCAAATGAAATGTTACACCCAAGCCCAAACTGTGAGTCGACACACTGAAACATTCTGTAAAATGTAATGTTCAAACACAACATACCAACGTGTGCGTGTGCATGTGTGTGTGCGCGTGTATGCATGACATAAATCCACGGATTAATTTGATGAAGGAAATTTAAGGTGTTTTTTTTTTTTTTTTGCAAGTCAAACACAGGAGAATGTCGAACACCTAGATTCAGATGCATGGAATGGGAATATCAATGAACACAGGCCAAGTGTCCTGACAATGAGCTCCTGAAGGTGCATCGACAGCAAAACAGAGAGTGGAGTTTCATGTGAAGGCAAAACGTCTCCCCTCACTGCACAATTACACAATAACACGTACAATGAACTTCTTGAAATGGATAAACTGGTATTGCAGTAATAAAGACTGTTGATGGACAAATGCAGATTTCATGCGGCACCATTTGGAGTTATTCGTCCACAGTAACACTTCTTTGCACAGGAAACCCACATGTAAAAACAACAGATGCAGAAAAGTGGCGGTGTTACGCAGAACCTAATGCATTATGGGTGCTGACATCAATTAACCAAGAGACAACCACATACACATCTATATGCCCAGAGAAATATTTGAAACATATCTTTTTTTTTTATGTACACTTTTTACACTTACGTTTTTAAATATTGCTATTAGAAAATAATGATAAAACATTTATTCAACATGGTGGAAAAGGGAGAAATAAAATCGGGGACACCAGCAGCGCTACCTCCTCGATGGACTTTTCATTTTATAGCTCTGGGGTGATCACCGTCCAAAAGGAACTGGCCAGGTTTTCAAGCAGCATTGAATGTAACTCCTACAATCGTCAGTCCAGGTCCCTCTGCATTTCTCCTCAAACTTAAAGCTCCTGTTCAACACTGTATGGCACTCACATCCAGCTCGGTGTGTGTCGAACACGTTAAGGCCCTTTCAAACTGTAGCACTGACAGAATAATTAGCTCAAACCGTTCCAGTGAAAGTAGCAGCTTACGCGATGCATCATTTCAGTTTTTTTCTTTCCAAAGTCAGTGAGTCACAGCACCACTGACACCACTACCGTTCTGTGTTAGGTGACATTTTCACTGTATCTCACTCAGCATTGCACTTTTCCACATTGTAGCGCTTTTGTTTTTTAGCAGGTCAAACTGCTGCAGCTGATTTAGTGCCACAGTCCGCTCTGTTCATAGTGTCCTGACATGTATGCACCACAATCCTGAGCATGGGGAAAAAAAAAAAATGTTTTCCAGCACGTGAATGATATTTTGAACAGAAACTGTCAAACAAAGGAATAGTGTTTGAGCAAAAACGGTAAATATGCTCTATGAATGAATGACCCTCTAGTGGTTCTTAATTCAAACTGTTCCTCTCTTGATGACAATTCATTTAAAAATACAACTGATGTGCTTGCAAACATTTTTTCTCAATGCTCAAAATGTCCACATACAATGAATTCCCTTTCAAATAACAACCAGTCACCTTTAAGTGCAAGGCTGATTAATGGGCTGTGACATTTCAAGGCTCATCTCAACAGAAACTTTCACATACGGAGGCAAAAAAGTCAGATTAGGGGTGGCAGTGTAAATCAGATATTACTAAAACTTATAACTTATTGGAAAATAACTGCAAAGGAATCTTATACAACATTTTCTCCACACTTTTCCACCTTGTTTAAGATTTTTATATTATATCATCTATTCACATTATTACAGTGCATTTGCAAAGAAACCCAGTCAGACAAAAGGAACTGAAATGAATAAGGCTGGATCACTGCATGAATCCGCAGTTAGGTCAACAAGAACGAAGAATCGTGGTTCCTCTCTACTTTTCATACGTACACAGAACAAAGGAGTTGTGTTTACTTGCATAAACTTAGTTGAATATGACGTCATAAAGTCAAAGATCATGTCCCTGTGTTGTGGTCTGTTTAATCGCAACCATTCATTCCAATGGCCGCTAAAGGTAAAGATTCAAACATTTAACATGGGATGGGTCCATTGTCGTCACAGTCAAAAGCCATTGATTCTCTTGGGTTCCCTTCATAAACAGGTCCACTAATTATCTGCCAAATATTTCCCTGTGGAGTGAAAGGAAATAAGTCAGGAATCAAAGTCGTGAACTGAAAGGTCAAACCCACAATTCTGATGCTCAGACTGACCTGCAGCAAATCTCTTCTTGACCAGTGATAGCCGGTAGCCAGTGCCAACCAGCTGGATGTCGCAGCCCGACAGAGTGCTGCCCTCACTGGTGAACTGCACCGCCAGCTGGGACGGTTTACAGAGACCCTCTTTCATCTGGAACCGGCCCAGGAGAGCCCCTACTCCTGCAGGACAAAGAGCAGTGAGATGGGAGTGCTACTTGACAACTGTGACAACCAAGGGGGGGGACTGTCACAAACTAATAACGCAATGGTTTACTTTAGACTTTACAAGACTTTAAAACACCCACCTCCATTGTCAGATCTATGAGAGAGACTGGGAATCTTCCACTGGATCGTCTGCTGCTCTGGATTCCTTCAGGAGTTAACAGGTGTCGTGTTACACAAGACAATTTGTCTGAGATTCATTTTCACCAAATTCAATTTCATGCTGAAAGAGGAAAACTATAGATAGTGTTTAAACATACAGGGTTTATGTCCACAATGGGTATTTTGATTCACTTTTAAATGCACATTACACACAGCCGCTTGTTTAATATAGGGGTAATTTTAAGTTTATGGCTGCTCAAAGCCTCCCTACTCGCAGCAAAGACGCAATATACACAAAATAAGACGTTGCACTGCAGGAAATGAAGTCCTCTCCGTGTTAAATGAAAGCGACCCTCACCAGATGGCAGGTGGGATCATGGCCTGGAGCTTGGCGGCGCCTCCATCCACAGGTACCAGAAAGTGAATGTTGTGTAGCGGCACAGGAGCAGCCAGGGCCTCGGTGTTGTATTTGTAATCTATTCTCAGGTCAGTGTTGGTGGCGTCGCCTCGCCAGCTCAGTGCCAAATTCAGAGGAGTGGACTGGATCCCCTCCGCTGACACCTGCGAGGCAGAAACGCAGGCGAGGCGATTTACACAGGTGGACTCAAGGAGCTGGATAGATGAATGAGAAAAGGTCCAGTGAATAGATGGACACCTGATATTTGATCATATCCACGTTGTAGTAAGTGGCCTGAGGCTTCTGTTCGGCCACTTTTTTCAGATGGCTCATCAAGTTTGGCATATTTACCCAGAACTCCTTGGTGTCTACACTTTCTGTCGTGGTATCACTGAAGGGATGAAACAACGAGACAATCTCGAGTCAGATGAAAGCTTCTGTTTCTGTATGAATGCAGTTCGGATGCACGTTCTCACCAGCAGAGCAGCTGGGGATTGGGGAGGACCTGCTCCAGTCTGTTGTAGCTGCTGATGCTAAAGGTGAGGATGGGCTGAGTCGGGTGGCTCGAAAAATGCCGGGTGATGCCGGCTGGGAAAGAGAGCACCATCTCCCCTGTGATCTTCACAACGCATCTGGACCAGCGGGAGAGACAGGGCTCAACTCATACAATAACACACGAGGGAGCTAACGTCTAGAAAAAAAACAGAAACGCGTCCACTGGTCTGTAAGGAACGCCAGGCTTACTTGCTGGGATCAGCGCCTTTAAAGTAGGCATTGATGGTTTCTGTGAAGGCAGCAGCCACTGGCAGAGTGTCCTGGGGTCCCATGGTGAGTGGGCTGGGTCCTCTGGAGCATCCTGAAGAAAACACACGACGGGTTCTTTTAAAAATCAACTAAAGCATGAACCGCAATTGCACTTGTTGTTTCCTATCTGCACGGCGACGTGTTACACGCAGACAAACGGTGGCGCGTAAAAACAAACAAGCAAAACAGTTAAAACCTGAACTGAATCTGGATCTATGTGAATGAGCGACACACGGGGGGGGGGGGGGATCTGGGCTCAGTGAACGTGTGAGCGACACACGGGGGGGGGGGGGTATCTGGGCTCAGTGAACGTGAGCAAGACGGCAGGTGATTTCACAGGACATGCACTGATGGGACTACAGGAGCGTGGTGGCTCAACTCACCTTCAAAAGCTAAATAAAACCTGCCATGGTCAAACCATACCAGAGGCTGTGAGGCCTCTGAGAGAGAGGAGGAGACATGAGGAGGAGAGAATCATGGAGAGGGACAAGGCCGTGAGGCAAGGACACAATGATGAGCGACTGACAACATGGACTGAAACAACGGAGACGTAGCAACTGGGGACAGAGTGTACCTGTGGTGGACATATTCAGGTCCCTCCCTAAGGTTGGGGTGGACGCTGCGCTCTGTGAGGTAATGGAGGAGATGGAGGAGGAGCTCTCTGACCGGGCCAGGGGTGCGAAAGGAGGGGGGCTGCCAGAAACTGGCGGACTGAAGGGTCGAGTCTGGAGACGGGAAGACACACTGAGAATCTGCTGTCTATGTGAGAGTGAATGAAGAAAAGGAAGACTGGGAGAGACCTTATTAACCTGCTGCATTTAAACATCACAATGACAAAGGCAGACAGACACGCGTCATATGTACCAGGTCTGTGATTGGTTTCCCAGGCGGCAGCTTCGGTCGCGAGGACGGTCGAGGAGGAGGAGGCGGAGGGACCGGGCTGCCTCGGGACTGAGGCGTGGCAGGACGAGCTGGAGACGAGGGGCCTGCGGCACACACCGGTGTCTGTGGTTAGCACCGGCTTCACATCTCAACGAGAGGGTTTTATCTCATTTACTGGTATCTGGAATCTGAAAGCTGCTTGAGATTCCTTTATATTTAATATATATTCCTGGTATGTGCCACTGATCACCTCATTGCTTTCACCTGAGTCTCCGCACACACCTGCTCCCCGTGCCCCCATTAGTTCACCTGTGTATTTACACCAGTCAGATACACTGACACGAGTACTCACCGCTGCTTGAGTACGGCCCGGGGGAAGACATGATAGACCTGTAGGTGGTTGGAGGCAGAGGAGGCGGCGTGCCCCTGAAGCTGGGCATCAGCTCTCTGGGTGAGCCCACGAAGTCTGGGATGTCATCTCTCAGGTATGCACCCTCCGGGGTTCGTTTCCCTCCTGCAAACCCCAGGACCAGCGGCGAAGTGACTCCTGTCCGCGGAGACCTCCGCTCGGCTGGCAGAGGGGGCACGGGGCTGATGGGAGCAGGGGAGGAGGAGTACGCCGCAAACAGCAGCACCTCTTCATCCAGCTCCTCCTCGTCCAGGCAGACCGGGGGCGACGCAGACGGAGAGAAGTCAGGCGGCAGGGGTGGGGCCGGCTCATCCGGAGGAGGAGGTCCGAGCATAATGGAAGGTGGCGAGTCAGGTGGCGTGAAATGAGGAGGAGACCCGGGGAAAAAATGTGGAGGTGAAGGCGGGGGCTCGTCTGGCGGCGGCCCAGGTGAGAGGCAGGGCGTGGAGGGGGTGGACGAGGGCGTGTCCGGGGCTGGAGAGTCCGGCGGCGGAGGGGGAGCGGGTTCATCGGGTGGCGGGGGTCTGTCATCTGTGAAGGTCACCCATCTGGGTGACACTGCGTCCTCGCTGGTTTGCGGGCTGTCGACGGGGCCGAACACGTCGTCGATGTCGGGGCCCGGGGAGCCTCGGTAAGAGGCGGGGGACAGGACGTTCAGGTAGATGGGGGCAGAACTGCGAGCCGCTCTCCCATTGGGTAAATCAGCTGCAGTTAGATAGTGAGGGAGCATTAGATAGGGTTACATAGGGACTCACTGCATGGCTGATAAACAAGTAAAGAAGAACTCACCGGCCGAGTCTGACGGATAACCATAATGACTTCTTGATGGAATGTTTTTCGGGGGAAGCGGAGGAGGCGCTGCAACAAGGAGTAATGAGAGATGATAGAAAACATCATTTTATTATCATGTATTGATACTGTATAACTCCTTCTACACTGACCTCCTGTTGGGAAACTGATGCTCAGAGGAGAGTCTGACCGTGGTCTTGATTCTCCCCACGTGTCAGCAGGAACCACTGTGGTGACAAAAAAAAAAAAACCCATCAGTAGCTGTGTTTGTTATAAAAATATTGAGTTATTTAATGTTGATAAACCACTGACCATCATATCTGGCATATTTGGTCTCTGAAGGCTGCCCAAAGAAGGCGGTAACGTTCTGCGATAGCCTGTCACTGCAGAAGGAGAACGAGGAGGAACGTTATGCAGTTACTAAGCAACCCTGCTCATCTCAAGGGAAAGTGTTACAAACAGCTCCCGTGTAAAATAACACCAAGGCATTAAGTGAGTATTCAATATTAAGTGCGGGTCAGCCGAGTCATTAGAAAACACATTCTATTGTTTTGATTGTTTCACAACCTCATAACGACTGTTAGGTGTCTCTCATCAACAAACCTTGGCACCTCAGGCGCAGGACTTGGAGTCGGGGTGGAGCGTCTGGGTCTGGCAATCTCCTCACCTAACAGGGAGGAGAAGAAGAACCCAGCTGCCGTTATTTCTTTATTTGACCACATATGGGTTCTAAAATTAGTGTCGTGGAAACTGTTGTACTTACAGGACAAATTTCTTTTTATCTGTCCCTGTGAGAGACACAATCCAAAACAAAGGACAGCGTGAGGACACGGATAATGAAGAGTGAAAATACATCTGTTGAGTGACCTTTAATACTTTGATGCAAATACCACAAAACACACAGGATGTATATACTGTTCAAGTGAGATACAGAGATCACAGATATTCTAACTCTTATTAGCAAAGGAGATACGTCAAATCAACACTGCTAACTAATATAGGTTTGTTCAGTTCTGCACAACACAGCGTCATGTGGGCCTGCTTGCCTCCCCACAGCCAGCAGATGGGGCGGTGAACTCACCGGGCTGCGTCTCTGAGACCAGCAAAAAGGAAGAGAGAACAGACCTGGGTCAGAGAGTGAGTGACAAATCAGTCAAGTGGACACCAACTTAAACTGCACACAACGACTTCCCACAGATCAATACGTTTTGGAGCTAATGCGTGAGCACGCTATGATAACTGCACATTACATAATACACGCGCTTCCACGGACCGGTTCAAGTTAAGCTTTTGATGGAAGGGAAAAAAAAGAAATCAACAGAAAGAGGTGATTTTTAATTCAGGGATTCCCAGAAATGGCACAAACAGTGAGGGTGAGTGCATGCAGGGAAAGAGAGGGAGCCATGTGTGAGTGAATTATCATGGGGGAGGGGCACAGTGTATCAAGCATTTCTGTTAAGGGAGCTCATGCCATGCACACTCTCTCTCTCTCTCTCTGTGTGACAGACTTACCGGACTTCTCTTCTACGCGACGACGGCAAAGCCATTGGAAAAAAAAGACAAAAGACAAAGACACACGGAAAGAAAGTTTAAGACACCCAAGATATTGTGTATACACGTTGACATGACGGCTCCCTTCAAAGGGACGAAGGGTCCTGACCCCTGGTGGCTTGTTGCAGCACTCAGTTATTTAAAAGTCACGATTGACAGCTGAGACTACGCCTGCAGTCGCTCAAGCATCAACAGTTTATGGTTAAAAGATAGTAGTGATGGATAGAAGTGTTTGGTGCACATAATAGCACTAATTTAGCAGAAGAGTTGTTATCAGCAGCGCTCACCAGAGACGGAGAGAGGGCCAGGCCTCCCACTGAGGCCTTCAGCTCGTCCATAGACGGAGGGACACACTTGGCGCTGTCCGCCACCAGCGGCTTGATCTTGATTTTGAACTTTTTCCTGCTTTCGTCGTCGTCCTCGGAGTCGCTGGAGGAGAAAAAGTGCTTTCCTTTGGAAGCGAGTGAACGCTCGTCAAGGACAAAACAGACGAGCGCAAAACTGTGATTTGAGAGATGGAGGCGAATTCAATCTTTTCCGCGGCATTCAAAGTTAATATAGCCGTGAAAAATATGTACATTTTTCTCGTCCGTTTGCAGAGTAACGCCGCAGCTCAGGAGTGAGACATCTGCTCCGTGTCTCTCCATCAGCTGCTAAACGACACCCTCGGTTAAATCGTCCTGCTCAGGGGTAGTGTCGCAGCCCAGCTCTCGGTGAATTTAATTCAAATATACAGCCGCTGACACCTGCGAGAGCCAAAGCTTAAAATACCGGTGAACTGTGGGACAGTTGTTAATGAGAACTGTGGCTCGGCGACATCTGAAAAGTCAATCCAAATATAATATCACTGGTGTCTTTGGTGGATAAGTTTTGCACGACTCGGCTCCCGACTCTGATTCTCACGAAAAGGATATCATCGCCCTCGTCCCCGGGCCGGAGGCTGAATCCCTCCTCGTCCACGTCAGGAGAGGCCTGCGACAGAGAGGGGGAGAAAAGTGACAAACATTAAACACAGGACCTGCTCAACTCTTTTCCTCCGACCACCTCTGTGTATAATAAACTGTGGATCATATTTCGCGGATGTCTTTCCTGAGACACGCGACTTCCTGGCTGAAGCTCCTGCTGACTGACAGAATATGCATCTAATATGCATCGCTCAATTCGCAAAGTTTCCTCAGTAATTTTAAACCCAGCGTTATATGACACTGGTCCCAACAGCACAACATGTATTTAATGCATCAAACTGCAGAGGAAAGAAGGGGAGCATACACAACAACGAGTAGGAGGATAATACTCACATATCTGTCCCAGTCAATCTCCCCATAGAAACCATTGGGAGCCCCGTTGGCCTTTTTCTATTAACAAAATAGGAACAACACATTTTTAACATTTTACATTGAAGCAAAACGAGTCTGATCTGAGCTCTGGCAATTTATCCAGGTATGAAACAACATCACTGGTTAACAAACGTATTTAGAAGCTAACTGGGGAATAGTTATTATCAGCCAAACGTTGACATTTCAAATTTCAATCTTGACTTTTTCCATTTTGGAGATGCTTGTTGCAATGAGGCATTTGAATTGGGATTCAAACCCTTCACTAGGGGGCCCGTGTTTGCTTTCCTCCTAGTTAATCTGTCAGTCAACAGGATTACTAACAAACTACTAAACCTAGCCGTGTGGTGCGAGAGGAAAAACTTTGCCTTAAAAACACATCCGTTTACCTTCTTTCCACTTCCAGCCCCTTCTTTGTCAGGTGAGCTCCTGCTTGAGGTGGCAAGACGAGAACAGTTTTCATTATAATGTTTGTTTTGTTTATTGTGCATTGAATGTGTTGTCGGAGCAAACTCACGTTGTGTCTGTGTCTTTGTCTTTCTTTCGTAGACCCAGGGCTTTCCTGGTTCGGTTTTTTAGTCCTGTCACGTGGAGGGACAGAGAGAAAGAGGAACAGAAACATCATAAATAGGTATGTTAACATTTTTATAAGGTCCCTGCCTCGTCTTTGAATGCACCTAACAGCATAAAGGAGACAGGTAGCAGGGTGATGATGCACAGGAAACGGAGCAATCGGTTTGTTGATATAAATTAATGCATCCGTTTGGGACGCAAAACATCCTGCCAGCTGAGGAGAGAGTCCACGTGAAATGAAGCAGTGCAGACCGAGCAATTCCCTTAAGTGTCCCCTCTCTGACTACATAAAGTGGAGAAGAAACCCAAGCAAAGGTTGATCAATCAGCCCACTTCATTAGCCAGATTCGAGGGAGGGTGGGAGGGTGGGGGGGGGATCTGCTCCGGCGGCCCGTCAGCCAAACTGGATGCCAACAACACCCCTGCAGAAGTGACATCCAGCGAAATGAAACACAACCCAGTGTGTGCAGAACTATAACGTCAAGTTAGAAAACACAAAACCGGGGCTGACATGTCAAAAAAACTCTGTTAATGGCAAATTACATCATTTGAGGAGCTGCCGTCCATCCATCATCTCTGCCATCTACTTCTCTTTTGCCTGAATTGGCTGTGCTGCAGGTTTTGTCCCAAATAGAAAACTGACGGGATTACATAACAGTCTTTTGGACGAGCAGCGAGCACAGTTCATTCTCACATCCATAAGAGAGCAACAGGGACACGTGTGATGGACAGTTGGGTGGATGAACACCGCGCCCTCTACAGCGGCAGCTCAGGTCATCGGCAGTTTGATGAGTTTTATACTGGAAGGTGTTGTTTAGGAGGGGTGATACCTTATCCTTGATTTTAGACAACACGGAGACCAGGCCTTAACGCTTTCAAAGTAAATATTGTCTCATGAATTGACTCCCTGGAATTCGAATAACTCTAAAACTGTGAAGTCACTGCAACGTGGCTCATTCACTCGAGAGGAGTCTCCCCCCAGCACTGAAGGATGTGTCAGGGCCTGTGATGTATTAGTAGAGCGCTGAGCTGCTCGATAGCACAGATTACTCCTGCATCAGTGGAGACAGCTCTGTACAGTTTGTGTGTGTGATGAGGAATAAAACGAGACAATCAAACCTCAAGTAATAAGCCTGCATACCTTTATATGAATGTATAATATACACACAGGGGCAGCACGGGCAGACTGACAGCACTTAACTTCACAACGGTTCACGTGTCACACTGATACATTAAAAGTTGAATTTCCTCAAGGTAGTCCTGATATCACATTCCAGAGGCACTCAACCACCACGACCTTTGACCTCTGAAATCAAACCAATTTAACCCAAGTGAACTGGACCAGATGTGATGATGCGCAGGCCTGATGTGTCACATTCACGAGGTCACTGACTCCAGCACAAAGGCATGAAAATATGAACAAAAGCTTTAAAGGGACTCCAAGCAACTTCCACATTTCCCAGTAACCTCGCACTGACCTCACTAATCGAGGGCCGAAATTCTGCGCCAAAATAACATCCTACTTATACTGCTCCTGTCACTATTTACCCTAACTACTACCCAAACTTTGGTAGCTGTCAAACGGACAGCACACCACCTCTGGCCATAGGTGGCTTGTCCCACAGTATTCCAGACTAAGACTAAGACACTAAGACATGTCCACCGTCTTCACTCAGCCGCCACATGTGAAATAATTAACTCAAGGGGGGCTTTTGATTTTTCTGAGGTTGTTTTTCAGGCGGTCTAAATATGCTGCAGCCTGAGTCCAAATAAAAAATGCTGCGGTGTCTGTAACTATAGCTGACAGCCATCACTGTGTAATTAGCAACGCGTGCTAACAAAGGCCGTGGTGAACATGTGACATCTGTGTACAATATGAAGGCAGGCTGACTGCAGGCCTTCAGCTAATAATAGCCACCTCCCATTACGCTGGCATTAATGGAGGGTAAGGGCCCAGCCTTGGATCTGTGATGGATCTCCTCTATCTTATGTGGATAATTCACTTTACGGCATTCGGCAAATGTCAACTCGAGTGTGGCATCCTTTATGCAACACCAAGAGTGGTCGTCCTGAGACATTTTATTACAGTGACAGCGGCAGCAGAGGAATGAATGAGTGGAGCTTCCGGTTACAGACCTAACGTATATGATTCAGCCTGAGTATGGTGTGTACATGCACTCACAGATGTGCACAGTCACATGTGTAAACACACACACACACACACACACACACACACAATGGGAGCAAGGGCTGCTAATGTCCCTCCCATCTCACACCTTTGCTCGCATCTCAAATCCAGTTTCTCTAAACGTGTCACACACGCGCGCGCGCGCGCGCACACACACACACACACACACACACACACACACACACGTCACGCTGCTCATGCACCATCACATCCCACCCCAGTGGCTTTAATGGCCCGGCGGGACGCGAGAGGGCAGAGGGAGGACGCGACGGGACATAAAGGAGGAGCAGGGGACAATTCACCTTGCATCATGGTGGCCGATTCTCATCCTACGTTGCCTCCCCCCGGTGGTGCAGGCGGAGAGGAGACGGAGACGCGCAGCCGGTCAGAGGATGCCCGGGCAAGGCATGGCGAGTTCCGCACAGCTCGATGCTGGTTCCCTCCACCCACAAAGGGCCCGACTCCCGGCCACCCCGCGTCGGAGGGTTAGGTAGGGGGGTGGGTGGGAGGAGAGCGGAGACAGAGGCAGCGGTGGAGGACACGAGTGCTAAGAGACACCCGAGGAATATGCTGCAGATCTGAGGGGAGAGGGGAGGGGGTGGGGGGGGGCCGTGTGCGCGCGTTAGGGCCCGGACAACCGAGGGGAAGCAGCAGCGACGCACGCCATCTCTGCGAGGGGGGGATGCTGAGGAAAGGCAGAAGGAGGAAAAAAAAGGAGAGAGAGAGAGAGAGCAGGGAGGGAGGGAGTGGGAGGCTTGCTGATGTCACATCTGCACTAAACCAATCCCTGTAACCATGGTCACATGGCTCCTGTCCCCTGATGCCTTAGCACCTCTCTGCTCGCCTCGAGTTGCCTCTACAGCCCAATGCATATTACACAAGGTCTCACATGAAATTGGCCAATTAACCTGCTGCATCATAACCAGACTGCATGTAAACATTCCCTTTGGTTCACATAGAGAATAACTGGCAGCTTTCCCAGGGCGTGTGTTCTTGAATTTATGAGTTTACTTATATTTTTTGAGCATTTGCACTTAACAGGGCAGCGAGTATGAAGTTTGATCAGTTTAGATCAATTAAAAAAACTTGATTAAACCATTATTCATCCACATATTAAAGACAAACAGTGTAAAAATAGGAGGTCAGGTGGTTTAAAGCCAGTAAGGAGAAGAGGGTGTTAAGTCCTTCGCTGAAATCTATAATAAGCTTGAAAATAAAATCTAAAAGAGGAACAAGGATTCCATGATTTTCAGGCAGCAACGGAACCTCATGATTTTGTCCTTAAGGCCTGATAAGGCCTCAGGGTTATTTACCACTGTTAGGTTTTCATTGGTTTCATGAAATCATTATAACTCGTTGATCTGGTAAAAAAGCGAAATCAAAGATCACACATTGGGATAAACGGGACATGCTGATGGATGGAGCACTGGAGCAGCAGTCAAGCATGAGGGAAACATCAAGGAACCTATATGAAAGGTTTGTTTTTGATAAATAACCAGGACTAAAAGAGACGCTGGAGCTTTAACGGACACACTGAGATAATTCAGGCTGCAGTTAGAAGCTCCAAACACGAGCAGGCCGGGAGGACATCATTTGTCCAATTTAAACGAGATGGATTTTGTTCTGTGGAAAAACTCTGAAGGCTGACAGGTTTTTTTGTCTTGTTCCAGGAAGCAGAGAGACAAAAAGGACTTTCCCTGCGAAAGAGGAATCAACTGACTCCAAACGACCTCAGCCTGCAAGGTTGTTTCTATTGTTGAAAACGTGTCACAGTGGAGGACAACAGCGCGTCTTCCACCACAGAGTGCAACGCTGTCAGCTGGAATCATCACACGAGCGCCACCGGGGGAAGGAGGAGGCCTCGCACTGTAGCCTGGAAGAAAGAGAGGCAAAGGACAAACCGCGCCAACGATGATGTGAGTGTGTTTCTCTTCAGCAGGAAACCTGAGTTATGGCCGCACACACACACACACACACACATGCGCCTCGCTGGGAGCTTCGACGTGATTATTCAGCTGCTATGATAACGCCTGGGTTTTTGGGCCGTTGGAGCCGAGTGACTCACCCTCTCTGATAGAGAAAAGGACAGATGGGGAATGGGCAGTTAGAGGATAGTGTTGTAGCGCACGCTCGTGTGTGTGTGTGTGTGTGTGTGTGTGTGTAAAGAGATGTTTCCACTGTGGAGGTCATGCTGTATCATCTCGCCCTCTGCTCTCATGAGTGTAATGTCAGAGAATGTGATCTGATGCTGGCACACACACGAACAAACAGCTAGAATTTCCATTTTTTTAATCTTATCTTTCTATCTCTTTCTCTCATGTCTTCATAGCTCCATCAGCGTATTTATTTCTCTCTATGTCTCCACCTGTGACCTATGACCTGGCTCCATGTCTCCACCTGTGACCTATGACCTGGCTCTATGTATCTCAATTCCTTCATTTCTTCCGTCTCCATTTATCTGTCTGCTTCATACTGTATGTTAACCAGTAACCAAGTAAAGTCTTAATCGACTGGACACAGGGTTTGACTCCTCTCACTGCTGAGGTTTATTTGTAGCTGCTGTTGTCACCTTGAGTATCCTGGTAGTAACCGTTAATGAGCTTACCTAACCCGGCACAACCCTCCACGAGTAGCTCCCGTGTGCCTCTCCTCAACCAGCTCCTTACGTAAGATGCCAGCCAAGCCAGGGGTCAGAGGTCACAGAAGCTGGGGATTAGCGAGGGAGGGGTGGAAGGAGGAGCGCGCGAGGAGAACGAGCAGGGAGCTGCCCGCCTCGTGCTCCTGTCGCTAGTGGACGCCGCGAATCAGTAACGCCGGGGTAATTAAAGAATGTGAACACACCCCAGCAGCACAGGGAAGCGTTCAAAGTGAAACAAAGACGAATAATGAGCACTAATCTGCAACTGCACACAACCTGCAGGGAGATTAGACAGTCCCCACATATAAAACAGGTTGTGTGGTGTATAAATAGATTAAATTCTATTTGATGGGACGCTATGGCATGACAAGTGGTCCCTTCCTGAGGAGTGAGCCTCCAGGAGCCAGTGACAGGATTACTATGTACTGTAAAGCCTCTCTGTGACTGTGTGCGACTCAATACCACCACCTACTGAGAGACAGTACTTTCTGTTTTTCAGCCCAGAAGAATCAGACCAACTTATCTTCCTCTGCCTCATTATTATTATTAGTAGTAGTGGGGAAACAATCACAAGAGGAAACTGTCTCAGTCAGAGCCACCAACTTCTGGAACAGTAAACCTGTTGCATTCTATGACATCATCATGGGTGGTTTGATGTCCCCATGGGTTTGATGTACAGTTATTTTGACAGTGCAACAGAGCAGGTGAACACAGTAACTGGTCCAGCCACGGATTCCCGTGGATCAGGTCTCTACCCCCTCTAAGAGCCATTTGTGTTCTTTAGAAAATAACATCCCCACCCTGCAGAGCCAAATAGAAGCAACAGATACCGGCTCCGGCTGTAATAAACAGCATCAATAAACCTCGAGGACGAGTTGACCACAAATGTCCATGCACTATATCTTCCATCAGAAATATCCCGGATCACAATGTCTGCCTGGCAACAAGACTCTTCCTGGATTAGCAGAGTGACGGCATCAGCGCAGGTCGTGTTGGCGCTGTCGGCCATGGTGAGCCGGGGTAACCTCGCTATCTATCAGTTTGCTGCCTCTGCCTCCAGAGGACGGATGATAACTACTAATTACTCAGCAACTTTAATCCACTTGTGACAAAGGCAGGAGGCTTTGGATTTCTGGACAGGAAAACTCAGGGAAGCAGGGAAGGTGCCAGGTTTGAATCCCATGGACTTGGCATGTTTTCTCCAGGTTATCCCACAAGTCCAAGGACATGCAGAGTGGGGTTTGAATTAATTACACCTGAAACTGACCATAAGTAATTCTGTGATTATCTCTCTATGTTCACCCTGTGATATGCTGGCTGGCTGTCAGCTGGCCCCAGCTTTTCCTGGGACCCTAAACAGAAAAGCGATATATGTGATTGAAGGATTTTAAAGTGGTATAAAAGCAGAATATAAATCTTTGTTAAGTACTTCACATCTGATGAATGCATCAACTCTGTAGTGTAACTTGGCTGGGTTGTGCCCATCACAGTCAACACCACAGACACTTTCTCACGCTGTAAACACATGTAAAGCCCCGTCAGTCAACCATAGCTTTACTATACACAAGCGACATTGATTCCATCTTGCCTCATTTGAAAAATTAGGTCCGGGCTTCTTTCTGTCAGCGTTATAAAACGGTTCAAATGGCATCATCTCCGCCCTCGCACCGATCCAACATGGTGCAGAATGCAGCCATTGTCAGTGGATGCTGCGTGTAAGACCACAGAACACTTTCCCCTGGAGGGGAGATGCCGACCATCGCTATCATGAATCCCTCGTTTGTTTCATCCTCCTCCGGTTTTATCAAGAAAAGTTAATATCAGTGCATCACACTTCCCTTTTCCAATTCCTTATTTGTACTAACCGGGCATGGCTGAAGCAGACATCGAGCTCCTCTGAATGGGGCGATTGTAAACAGGAGCGGGGTTTGAGTTTCAGCAATTATGCAAGAAGCTCCTAGCAGATGTTACAAAGATGGCAAAGGGGGAAAAAGTGAGGAAAAATAACACCGATAAATTTAGCCTTCCCTGAAGAAGAAAAGCCATTTGGCCGAACAAAATCCGTCTCTATGCTGAGCGCTCGTCCCCTCCAGCACCTGTTTTTATGGAGATGTTAAAAAAGAGACATTAAGTGTTCACGGTGTTATGACCGTCTCTTAAAGTCACAGACTTGTGGGTGTCAGCTGAGCCGGCCAGCCGACACAGAGCTGCACTGAAATGCACCGCTCTTACATAAGAATGATCCCAATGATAAACCAGCAAGGAGTTCTACACTGGTCTGAAGCATAGACTGGGGACATGTGGACTGAGAGGACCACGTCCACTCCACTGCTGGGGGGGGGGGGGGGGGGGGGGGGGGGGGGGGGGGGGGGGGGGGGGCTGTTCTGTGTTTTTGCCACTAGATGGCACAAAAACACCATCACACACGAACGGCATCCTCCAGATTGAGCCGGTCAGAGATGAAACTAAATCTCCTGAGCCCCTTCAACATTTTTCCTACCACCGATGACAATGTCATGTGACGGTGAGAGCCACGGCGATGCAGCTCGCGCGTGCAGGTGCGGTGGAAGGGATAAGCCGGGGAAAGGTGTGTCTGCGGCCCTGGAACCTTGGAGCAGGAGGTGGCAGTGTTATACGCCACTGAATAACCAATTGTCTCTGGGCAGAAAAGGCTGAACACAGAAATGTGGCGAAGGGAAAAAGGGAGCAAGGAGGATGATGTAATCCTTTAAAGGGACATTCACCAAAAAAAAAAAAAAAAAAAGAGAGAGAGAGAGAGAGAAAAGACATGGCAACAATGGGTACAAAGCTGCAGTGGGGCTGAGATGAGCGTTTAGACGCGTAAATGCTGAGCATAATTCAGGGCTGCGAGTGACAATCATTTTGTCGAACCAAACAATCACAGTATAGACAAACATGCCAATTTGTGTACACCAGAAGGCCAAGAAAAGCTAGGCTTGTTTGAGTTGCAGATCAAAACATTCAGATATTACACTTACAGCGACATGCACATGTTTTGCTTGACAAAGAATCACTTGACGGTTCCATTTCTTTGCATAATAGATATATTCATATTGATTCATCTGTTTGCATTTTCAGATTTTTACACCAATGGCAGTGATGGTGGTGGCAGCACACTTGGCATCATGAAAAGTGTGTGTTCTGTTTAAACCAGCGTGGGTGCAAAGACTGTGCTGTTTTGTATTTGTGTGTCTTTGCCCTGCACAGCTGATGTGTGGTGAAAAGTAGTCACTGAATCGATAAAAAAAATAATAATAATGTCATCTCTCACAAAAACAACCACTCGAGTATCCATATGGCTGATATATTTTCTCTTGATGAATCAAGCCATTGTTTCAGCTCCATAATCAGAAGTGTGTTTATGTGTCTGCGGCTGGAACACGGCAAATCTCTGGGTGCACGTGGGAATGTGACGGGGATTTTAGCAAATTACGGGCAACGTGCCACGCTGCACTATTATTAAAAATCCTAATGTCCTGAAAATGATAGCCGTGAAGTTGTGGATATTAACGTGACATTCAATCTTATAGATTCGGTGGCTCGCAGCTGTTGGACATAGCTGGACGCATGAATCATATTTACTGAGTCACCCGACGGTCAGTAAACAAAAGGCATCGGGGAGGAACTGGCAGCACACTGGAAATGAGCAGAAAAGGCTTTTTAACTTGACAGGATGGAATCGAGCTGTGATTCAGTCAGGGAACACGAACACCCTTTCGGTAACTGCTCTCGGCCTGTGGGAGCTGTGGCCTCATCTGAATTGGCTTTCATATGTAATTAGAGCATGTGACTGAAAAAACTATTTTTTTAAAGAGGTTATTCCTAGAAAACGTCCTATATTTAGAATGAGAGAGGCGAAGCGTATATGCATGTGCATTTAAAATGGATTCTGATTTGAATACATGTCAGGAATATGAATATAATACATGCTAGGCTCGCTGCACGCTGGGTGATAGACCAGAGCGTTTACAGAAAGCTATATTATATTGGAAGACGCAGATTACCAAATAAATAAATAAAGAGGGAGTCTGGCTGCCAACTGGCATGTGGGCTACACATGAAATAGATTAAGGGTGTGGTGCAACAGTTATAATGGGTAAAATATTACATATCTTAATAGGCTTCAATTACAGAGCCTCGTGTTGCCAGTTAAAAACACGTTTTACAAGCGCCTCGTTTCGCAAACGTACGACGAATGATCAAAATTTGAGTCTCACAAACCTGATTATACACGGAGCAAAAACATTTTGCGCCATAAAATATCCGAGGCCCAGGATCTGCCTTGTTTGCATATGACCTCAGCTACAACGCCTTAGGCTAAACAGAAACACCATCCATTATGAGGAGTGGTTAACCAGCTCTCTCCCAAATTACAGTGACTCTGGGTTCCCATTTTACTGATTTAGCGGTTGTGTGGTTCCCCATCTCATGTTACTGACTGTTATAGTGAGACGCACTCACGCAGGCCATCCTCCCCTTGTAAAAAGTGAGCAGAAGCATTTGTTGGCCATTTAACAGGCACCAAGCAGGCACCAAGTAAAACACAATTAAAGATCCGTGACGGGACTTTGTTTTCTTTATTCTGCAAAAGCTCATTTGTGTTTTTAAAATAATACCGGAGCTTGATTATACTAGTTTAGACTGACCGGTGGCGTTACACTGTTACTTCACAAACGCAGCCCCGGGCTCCTCGGGTTGAGATTTAACCACATCCTCCGACAAATGCAGGGGGAACATTTTACCACCCTGACCGAGAGGCCACTGCACAAGGTTTTCCAGCGAACCGGAACATTCCCTGTGCATGTAGTATTACAGCAGCGGCTGAACCTCCATCTAAATCCTCGCTCATAGCTGCAAGTGACAGGTCGCCACTCTCAATACGGAGCAATTGTGAGTGGCAGCTGCAGAGATGGAGGCATCCAGATACTGTGACAGCCCGTCTGTGGAGCTGACCCTGCTCTTAACCTGCTGGCACAAGTCCTCTCCTCACCCTCTCAACCCCACTGCCAAACTCCAGGCCAAAGTTTACACCCCGTGCTGTGCACTACTCCTCCTCACCGGCCTCCTCGGGGACGTTTGCCCTTTTTTAATACCGATCTTTGACCTCTCAGGCTAAAGATAAGTCGTGTCCTGGAGCTGCAAACAAGTTCTCTAGTAACATTTTTGTTAGCGCACATGTGCAGGAGCTGGGCCTCAAGAGGGCCCGAGTAGAAATGGGTTTGTGCCTGTTAAACAGTTTAGTTAGATGGTGAAAGAGCCCAGACTTTGAGACTTATGAAAGGAACAAGCTTTGTCTGAAGTGTGAATGGCCGCAGTACTATTTCTCTCTCTCTCTCTCTCTCTCCCACCCTCCTGCCAGCTCTAGTCAAGGGATTTTCCTTCCCACCATCTCGGGCTGGAACACTATTTCCGGATTGTGTCGTTCATTTACTTAGTTCGCAGAGCACTTGGGAATGAGAGGCCATGGAAAACTGAGTGTGGCAATGTGGCCAGAGTTGTGGGGAGGGAAAGACAGAGAAATGGAGAGAGGTGTGTGGGTGTGTATACTTGTACTTCCGTCTTTGTGAGGACCAATTTGAGTCACAGACTTTACGGAGCGAGGACATTTTTGACTTTTCAAAGGGCCGTCTCAGGGTCAGGTGCTGGTTTGAGGTGAAACCGTTTGGGGGAGGGGGTCTGTGAACGCATCTTGCCAGTCAGCGTCCTCATAAAGGCCGAAGTAGGGCTGTGTGTTTAAGCGCGTACGAGCGATGGAGAGGGAGCGGGATCGTCGAAGACAAGCCCAAGCAACGGCCTTTACCAAAATAGCGCAGGCAAGAATCTCTGTGGGCAACATAAATTTGAGCATGATGAGTGTAATCAAACTGAGAGGAGTTAGACATGCAACATAAACTATCTCCATGACCATGTGATGTTGAGGATTCCTTTGTCACAACTGTTTGTTCGCCTCCCCGTCTGCCTGCCTGCCCCTCTGTTTGTTTATCTGGCCGTCTCTCCGTCTCACAGAACATCCTATTACACTACTACGTCTCTGCGGTTAAACCCGGGCCACAGGCTGCCGGTGACCGGTTTACCTTTTGACATTTCACGTGTTGATAAAAGCTAACCCGCTGTGACAGGTGTAATTATCAAACAAAGGTGGTCATACAAGCTTAAGAGGCCTTTGACCTGCGGGCAGCTTGCTCTGTCCTTGTTAGATGACCAAACAGGATTGAATCTGGTCTCTAAGCTCATCTTTGTCTTGGCTGCAGTGGGCTTAACAGGAAGAGTCGGACAACAGGAGCCAGGCTCGTCTGAGCTGTTTAATATGCCGCTGAATGTCCCTTGTGATACTTTTGACTTTGTTCTACTGCTGATGAAGTCCATTCCGTTCACCTGCAGGGGTTTTTAGTGCTTGTCGGTGTGTAGACTAGCAGTGTGCAAAACAACGAGGATGTCATATTGGAAGACGTTTCGTGATCTTTTGAGGACAAAGGAAAACAGTAGGACAATCTCTTGCTCTGTTCTTCATAGCTTTTCAAACAGAGTCTGGAAAATGTACAGAAAAAAAACAATTCTACTGAATCGTCTTTATATTTTTTTCAAACCATCACTATCATCCAGTCCAATACTTGGGCTTATGCTAATGCAATATATGGAGGGGCTGATCAAAATCATTCCAAGCATGATGAAAAAAACAGCCAACTCCAAGTTTCATTACATCTCTTGCTAGATGCTCCTTAAACTTTATGGAACTCCGTGGAAGTAAATCGCTGGAGTACCTCTCGGGAATGACTAACATCTATTCAAATAAACCCTCTTCAGGGAAAAACACGTGTTGACTAAACTGAGTTAGCGCAGTCTCCACAGCACTCTGGTGTCCCGCACATGTACCATGTACCACTGTGGTGGGGCATAAAAACACAAAGTAGCCTATTAAAGTGGGTGAGAAAATTGGAGTTTCTTCACCGACTTCCTCTAATTTCTTCGTTAAATTGTCTCAGGCTGCAATAAAAGGGAGATTCAGCTTTTTGTTTTTTTAGATTTGTTCCAGGTTTCACTGAGTTTTTATTTTATTATAGTGTACAAATGAATTAATGTAGGAGTATAAAGTATTGCTAAGTATTTATAGTATGTGTATATTTAATGTATGTAATTTGGAATTGTTAGAACACTGAACAGCGAGCTCTTCCTACTGTTGTGCAACCAAAGCTAAATTTAATTTGACTTATGCAACCAGAAAAAAGACAAAACAGCTAAAAGCAAAACAACCACTGGGTCACAAGAATCAGATAAGATAAGCAGTGCCTGTGGCATTTCCTCAGGTCACCATGACAATTTCAGACTTGACAGTCAGCATTTTTTTTTTTCTACAGCTCAGTCGTCTCTCTCACAGTGTAGATTGTGAAAAGGCCAGTGTGCAAATGTGGAAAGATGACAGAAATGTAAGTTCAATGTTATGACAACAAATGCAATCTTATTTTGGAACACAGCATTGGTACAAGTTGTTATAACAATGTATAATAATGTGTAGTGTTGGTGTGTGGGAGGGGTATGTGTGATAAATCATAAGAGAGAAGATTAGAGATTTCAGAGAACAGTGTGACTCTTTATTGTTTGATTTATTCTGCTCTTAAATGTCAGAAGCTATTTTGGCCTTTGGCCACTTTCCTCATAAATCTTAGTCAACAATTTTATGCGCAGCTATATAATTATATTTCTATAAAATATTCCGAGGTAGTTTGATATATCTATATCTATAACCAGTCAAATCAGGTCACAAGGTAAAGTCAAGTAGATGAGATGTCCTGAACTTTTTTGGATGTTCCCACCCCCTGGCCTTAAAGCATCAAGGTAAATCCGTGTGACGCAGAAAATGAGTTTACTTGCCCTCCTCATGGCTCAAGGATGTCTCATTTACACAGGTCATCGATGCCACCATTGTTTGTGTAGGAGATGTGTAATCCTAGATGCTTTTGTCCTAACCTCTTATTGTTATGGCTCCTCACCGAGTGCCTAACACATGCTGGAATAACTTCCTTAAGACCTATGTAAGCAAATACCACTTTAAGTAATGGTATGACCATACACGAGTGTGCGCATGTGTGTTTGTGGGTGGTTGGGGGGGGGGGGGGGGGGGCGTGCAGGACAGGGGTGGTTTGTTTTGTCAGCAAAATGTCAATCTGTCTTTGCAAGGTTATCCCATATGATCTCCCTAAATACACAGGGCTTGGTTGTCCATCTGGTTGGCAGTTGAGAGTTGCTGCCACCCCCCCCCCCCCCCCCCCCCCCCCCCCCCCCCCCCCCCCCATTAACTCCCACCACTGCTAGCCCAGGTCTGGAGGTCTTGCCTTTCTACCTCCCACTGAGAGGATATGAAAAGGCAGACAAAGCTTTCCATTCTCTTCTTTTTACTGTCAGATTTTTGGATCAGTGTAATCCTCAAATGGCTGCAACACGTGTACAGCATTTGGTTGCTCCCTAACAACTGGCTTGACAACCAAACAACGGCAATGGCCTGGGCTGAAAAGGGACACTTAAGAATATTGGACATCCAGAAAATATCCAGACTGCATTATGTGGCCACACACGCACGCTCGTTCACGCCAATTCACCAAGCCAGGCAACCACTCAACGTCCAAAAGTCCAAAAAGCCAGATCTGTCCCCTATCCAAACTGCTTCGGGCTTACCTAAGCTATTCAGTGTGTGCAAATGAAAGATGTGTCTTGGAACAGTGCAAGCCTCTAAAGCAGAGAAGCACTAGACTCGTGCACGGGTATATACACAGCAGCCCTCTGGACAAGTTTGGCACCCACACCGGCAACTTTGGGCCAAAACTCATGTTGCGTGCTAACTCTCTCCCTCCCCCATCCCCTCATGCTATCCCGCTCTGCAATTATATGCTATGCTCCCACCCAAACATGCAAGAATAGGCCTTCTCAGTCAACAGACAAACCGAGTCATTCTGTCCTCAAACCATGACATCATGACCATTTGACTTTAGCGTGAAATTCAAGCTCAATTTAGCTTTGTCAGGAAGGGAAAAAAAAGTGGTGTGTTTTACACTGGCAGAGCACTGCTGTGGTGTGAACAATAACCTCACGCTGTTCTGAGAAGGCCCAGCTAATTTATTCTATTGAGGAGGAATACTTGACTCATGACAATCGCTTCAAAAAATCCATCATGCATTTTCACTCTCGTCTCATCGATGTTACAATACTTGGGGTTTAGTTATTGATGCTTCCATCAAATAAGCCTTTTTAAAACATATCTTTGGGAATAAGGGATTCATAAACAGGCCCTGAATAAGAACACATACCACACAACCTGGGTTATGAAAATAGCCATAAAAAGATGTTGTTTGATGATGTCATGAAGCGACGTGGGATAATCTCTTAATGAAAAATGAACCTGAGCCATCTCAGGTGCAAATTATATTAACGGATGAGGTAATGTTTTTACATGTCATTCATCTTGTGCAGCAGGGCAATAAATACGTGTGATCCATTGCAAGTGGAGGCACAAACAGTGGAAGGACACACAGCTAGCCGGCTAAAAGGCTAAGGCAAAGCCTTGGTATTAATATTAGAATTAGCATAGTTCATTTTAGACAATTAATTGAAGAAGAAGAAGAAGTTACAACAATTGCATCAAATATTAACTGTATAATCTGACTATAAAACAGTAATATCATGACTTATGTCAGAGTAATGTAGAAAATTGTCATCAACATTTGTCCAGATGAGTTACATACTTGAGTTACATAGGGTTCGGATGCCGGAGAGGCATCTATCAGACTGCTGACAGCTATTGTGTGAAGCACACCTCATTTTCCAAATCTGCCTCGCAACAGAGTCCTCTCCTCTGTCCTTGCCGCTCTGGGAGGGGTTCTTAATAGTTAGTGAGTGCTTGCGTGTGCATGGGTGTGCATGTGTATATGTGACAGAACCGAACCAATGACAAGCACCTCAGCCCAGCCCCAACAACAAAAAGAGGGCTGGGTGGGTTTCACTGCAGCCCCACTTGCTCTCCCACACGCTCATAAATAACCATACTGAGTCTCTGCCCTGGCCAGGAGGAGCAAAAGGAAGAGAAAAGAGCCATTTAGCCAGCTCCTATCCTCTCATGCCTTCCAACTGACCTTTTCTAAGGGTCAGTCAGTCTGACCACAACTCTATACTATGACCCCCCCCCACCCCGGCTCGCTCCACGCTGACACTAACCTGAATCGTCCTAAGACTGGTGCTGTGGAAAGAAGCCACTTAGCAGACTTGGGTCATTGTAAGGGAGCATTTAAGACCTAGAAGGCATAAAGCCCTCGGCCCCAGAGCATGTGAGATGGCAGCTAGGGTCGAAGGTGAAGGTCACAATACGGGAGGAGGGGAATAAATCCTGTAGCATGAGCAACAATGGGTGCAATCCCCACTGACAATGATGCCATTGTGGCCCATGGGTTGCTTAGTGTGTCCTGGAGCTGTGCCTGATAGAGTTATAGTGCTGATGTGATGGCTGTGGAGCTGAGGAGAGTAGTGTCCTTTTATATATAGGGGGAAACCGCAGAGGAGCTTGTGTGTGTGTATGTGCGTAGTGTGTGAAAGAGAAAAAAAGAGAGAGAGAGAGAGAGAGAGAGAGGTTACTAGTTTAACTTCACCAAGCTTCAAGCCATGAATCCTTTGCTCAGTGACGCACACATGACTTGGCTCTGTAAAGAGTCAGAGTTGATGCGATGAATCCCAGAAGTCATGTCGCTAACTGAGCCGTGACTCTTCTATCTGTGAATGCATTAAGTCAGATAGACACATAGAACAACACAGTGACTGTCTTCAGTCAGTTCAAATTTCTGAACCATGAGTAGGAGCTGAATGATGAGTGGAATTTCCAGAAATGTAACGATTTGTTTAAATTATTTATTAAGCAAAAATACTAACTGAGTTGGAACTTAATTAAAGTTATTTGGGTCTTTTATTTGGGTCATTTCTTACTGTTGAAATTAGTCAAGGCTACACCCAATGACAGGCTCCACCTGACAACTGAACCTGATGAACCTGTAGCTATAGGTGTGTCCAGAGAGTCAGCCAATCATTTTCATTTATAGTCCTGATGAAATGTGTGGTGGTTTTATGACAGTCTGGGTACATCGTCTGACACACTCTGGATCCACACCATTCCTGCGTTCGACCAGTTAATGCAACATGAATCTATTACAAGCGCTGTTGTCTTTGCTAACAGCTGGTGTGCAGTTAAGTTCTACATTTTAAAATGCATTATATCAGCTTACATGCATAGGAGACAAGCTATTATTCGGGGAATCTGCGACCATTACCATGTCGCATTCCTTCCTGTTCACACCGGCAGGCACATGCCCAGTGTACATGAGTGGTCACCTGATATGTGTTTTCATGGAGCGTAAGTATAGATGGGGATTAGAACTAATAAGAAACCAAAGACACGGAGATTGTTTTTGTTTGGAAACAGCATAGGACCGTGGATGTGGCCTCAGACAACATGTGTCTCAGAAACAAGAAACAAATGATTTAACAATGTATAATAATCCTGAGTTGAGCGTCCACATCCAACTCTTGTGGATATTTATGCTGCTAAAACGCTGCATGGTCAGGCCTTTATTTTGGCTCTCCACTTAAGTGGGGAGGTCGGGAGGGCCTCTGGAGAGACACGGGCCACTGATACCACAGGATCATCATCCCCGTCATAACTCAGACACTCAGCTGGTAGACGTTATGTGGTGGCATGCCACAAGTACCTCAGTTGTCACCTCTGTTAGTCAGATTAGGCTCTGGCAGCGTGGCGTGACAGATGATGAGTGGTGGGTATGACCACCGGGTGCTAATGCAGAGGACACATAAAGAAAGGGACACGGGGGCAGCCAGACGCACAGACACTGCAGCGCATGGAAAAAACGGTATGTCAGTTTTGCTGATGTCTATAGTAACAGTAGCCTCCAATTTGACATTCCCTCCACCAAACATTGGTTTTCTGTTTTTTTTCCTCCTTTTTGGCTTCTCTTTGACCTCCTTAAAAGAACAAGCTATGTTTCCCAGGGCCCAGCTATTTGAAGCTCATAGTTTTGGTCATCCAAAGTTTTCTGCTCCAACTCAAGCCGTTCAGACACTGTCCCCACTTACATTTCCACAATGGCAGGGTCCTGGGGGCCAGACCATAGCCGCCCTACACTGTGCCCACAGTTGAGTTGCCTCTGGCAGGACTAGTGCGTGCTTTGTGTGCTGGTTCTGGCGAGCGATCAGGGAAACCCCACAGTCTCTCCATGGTGAATGTCGAATGCCCTGCCAAGACCATTATGCATTCCTTCAATGGCCGTGAATAGCAGCACACTACAGTACTGAAGATTTGAGAGATGTGCAAAGACCGTGACACAGATACCCACGTCGGTGAACTGAACTAATCCCTGACATGGTTTCGTTGTGTTGTGTCTTTGGGTCTTTTCTTGACTGACAACAAACAAAACAAATCCTGATAGAGTGCGTCCTACATCGCGCCACACAGGAAACATGAAAACACTCAATGAATAATATTCCTTGACACAGATACCGAATTAAGTCCAAACAAACATTGCTTTAGGAAGCCGGGAGATTATATGACAGATCCTACAAATGTTGATTTTGTGGCTAAGTGAATGACAGCAGGAGGCCTATAATGTCCACATTTAACACTCTTAAATATGTGGATTAACGCTCTTTCCAGTGAGTTGGTGTGCAGCACTGAGCCACGCTGACCCGCTAATCTCCAGGACTCAAAAAACATTTAACTTTTTGCCATTTACTATGTCACATATTTGCATTTATCTGTTCTCCAGACCAGAGAATCAACTAAACTCTGTCCTTCACACCTTAACATTTGTTGCCTATAATAGTACATGTACACGCAATCGCTTGGCAGATCAGTGTCAAAAATGTTAATGGAACAAAACTAGAGTTTAACTGCATTTAGGACAGAGGGACAGCTGTTAATCGATTTCAAACTTGTGCACAGTTTCCCAGCACTCCCACTGTCCAGCAGCATATTGCAGTGGTGGATATCAAGATGAGTCACATCAGCTAGCAGGCAGCTGGCAGGCTTGCAGTATCAGCCTATCCTGTTAATCTTACGATTAGCCTTCACTGATCCCATCAGGACTGCCTAGATCTGGGGTGCATAGCCTCAAGGCTTATCCTGCAAGTCGTCCTGCCTCACTGTGGCCACCACACAGCCCAGCTCAAATGGGGCACACACACACACACACACACACACACACTCACACAAATACAAGGCACACCCCAAATAATTTGGCTTTTCCTAATACCGATAACAGTGACAACATATCCCCAATACAAAGCCAAGAGACTGGAGGTCATCGTGCCTATGGCACAATGACCCACCCCCCAAAATACTCATGCACACACCTCCACTTAAATATCTGCTGCCCTGATACGATGCTGTTGTGTTTCAAGAGGGTGGTGGTAGTGAAATGTGTCACAGAGGTCAGGCCCAAAAAGCAAAGGGGGGGTTAAATTCTGTGCTCCTCTGACACTGAGAGGAGGGGGGGGGGGGGGGGGTTGGGTAGCAGCCAAGTGACATGCCCTGACAGGCCTCCAGGCTTTCTCAGAGTAGGAAAGCATTGAGAGCGCACAGGCTCATGTGCTGCACCCACAAGCCAACACGCGGGAGTGCTCTCGCTTTTTTTTTTCGCGCACACACCCATGCAATTACATACCTGTCAAATTGCAGAAGCAGCGTCTAAAAGAGACTTGCCAACGTTAATTTGCTTTTTGTAAAAGGCTAATCGAAGCACATTGTGATCTCATGATTTACCAGCGCGCATGTGAGAGCTTATGCGTGTGCCTTCCAGGACATGCTCCATCATGGCAGATGGTTCCAGGGGCTTTTCATAGGCCCTGACTGGACACAGGAAAGAATCATCTTACTGATGGGAAAAAGGAATGCTGGAGGCAATTAGTTCCCCTGACTCCCTGTCCTCGGGTCAAAAGGGGACCGGGCCATAAACGCCTGGACACCAACAGAGACAGACCTCTGACCATGCAGGCCTTGTTTCACTCTCCCTGCAGCCACGGACATCAGCTGGCTGAGGAGCCTCTGGTTGTTTAAATTTACCGCACAATGTCATTCTGTGTCAAGAGCGAGCAACAATGCGCGTATTCATCCAGCGTAAGCACACAAGGTGATGGTGGTGATGCTAAACCCGGGGCCACATTCAGGGCAACGAGACTAGTGACTACAAATTATCTTATCATTCAGTAATGATTTCTCTATGACCTACATTCATTTAAAAGCCACCGATGTGTGCAGGTGTACAAACACCTGCTGTAGCCCTTTGTGTCTTCGTGATCTCACAGCAGCAATAATTAGCGGTGACAGTCGAGATGCCATTTTTGTTGCCGAACATGTTTGACAAGCTCGACGAGAATTGATGCACACTTGCCAACCCGGCAGGCTACTCTGTCGCCTCTTGCACAAAAGGGTTTTGAGGCTGGTGCTGTCTGGCTGCCAGACACCTGAACACGGATTCATTATCATAAAACATGAAGCATGATGTCATTCTATTCCAACCTGATCTCTCACCAGCACATTAGAGCACAGCTGGGGTGGCAGAGACAGGTTGCGTTTCCCATTGGTTTGCAATCTCAAATAAGCATGAATAGGTACGAGTGAGATTATATTTATTTGTGATGATTCAAGTTAATACGGCACGTTATTCCTTTCCATTCATGCCCTGCGAGGCATTTTTCAGCTGTTACAGTGCAGTCGGAGGAGAAGTGAATGAAACGGTCCGGGATGTACCATTGATATCTAGGGGGTGCTGAAGCGTGATGAGTAATATGTGCAAATAAAAAAAAAAATCCCCAAATAAACCATTCGTATGGACATTGAATCCACTCATAATGTTTTTTTTTCTGTTAAACCCCCGTGACAAAATACTGAATCTGTTTTTGACGTGATATAGAAACCCTGCAAAGAAAGGAACCCTCCCCCCACTGTGGCTCCAGAGTGGACCGGTCCTAGAAGATGTACTTCCAGCCCTTTAAAGTCGCTCCATTTCCGAGATGAAGTAAAGACGAGCTGCAGCACAGGCACAGGAGAAGACGAAGACATGGACAATCTGCGCCTCCGAGCATTTGACACAATCCTCGCTTAGACCGACTATGTTGAGGGACACATTCGGACACTGGGATATTTTAATGGACTTGCGATCGAAGGAGTTTTCTTTCTGTCCACATCTACGTTGGACGTGGCGTCTGCGAAAAAGTAGCCTGAATTAGCCCTTAAACGCAACGCGCATCATTTGTTGTTGTTGGCATCTGAACTCGTGCTCGAAGGCAACAGCAGCAGCAGCAGCCTGGACTACCCTCCTGAAACAGGAATGGTTTATCCTCCCGAAGGCTTATTCTACATCGAAATGGATCAAGCGCCACCAGGTAAGTTTAGGGTTAAAGGCAGCCATTGTTTGAACTGCGGGGGGTCGGAAACCGTCTTATTCTTTTTGTCTCCCATAAAGCTACTATCTTCCCCCCCCATGCTGCGGTGTCCTGCGGCGTCTTGTGGCGAAGTTGACACCTGACAAATGTCGTGTCGGGGCTGATGGAGCCGCGCTAATGGAGAGCGGCGCTGCGCTCCCCCGCTGGCATTGCCCAGGCATGCATAGCGCCATTCACTTGCCAATTACGTAATACTTTTTCTGTGGAGCGGGCGCAGCGGCTCCTTTTTCTTTTGTCCCGGCGCGGATGACAAAACTTGCACGGGGTGGACACACACACACACACACACACACACACGGCGGCTCCGCGGCTCCGCGGCTCCTCCACGGAGCAGCGGCACATCCCCGGGCAGGAGAATGGCGGCGTTTGGGAGCGGATAGAGCCGAGGGTGCGTTAATGAGCGCCGCATGAAACGAGCGCTTTGTTCTCCTCCGCAGCCAGCCGTGCTTAATTTGCGCTGCTAGCCCCCTGAAAGTAGGCTAGAGGCGAGCAGACACGCAGACAGCTCGTCCCATGACTTCACTCAACAACGCGTTTTAAATCTACATCTGTCACTTGACCTCGGCCCTATTACATTGTTCCTGCTGCCTATTACACTGTGTAATACGGGCCTGACGAGGGCTCGGGCAGAACAAATGTCTGGATGCGTTGATTTGAGTGGAGCTTAAATGCACCACAACTTTCACTGTATTATTCAAGATATTTGATAAATGCAATACAGCAACACACTACTGACACATCATGAGAATAACGTATGGAACTGATATATACATATATAATAAAAATAATATTATATGAACAATGTCATCCAAAAATACATTACAAACGTACCATTACGTATTAACTGGATTAGGCATTGCTTTACATTATTATTCACTCTGCACTGTTTATGCAAGTATACAGCATATATATGACGTAATGGATTGCAATGTGGTTGAAATGTGCAACAAAGGAAATGTTCCATTTTTTGGAACCAAATTCAGGTTTTGTCTCTGAACATTTCCAAACCACAAACCTTCCATGACTCTATCCGAAATTCATTTTTTATTGTATTTAATCAACCGTAGTCATTGCACACACTTCATATATGGGAGCAGGGATAAATATAGCCTATAAATGTAATTATTATTATTTCTTCCTTTAATTACGCCGCTCTTGTCTATACTGGTATGTGCATGTGGCTTTTGGACGCCAGTGGAGTTTTCTTGGCAGCCGACAGAAAGGGGAAGGTGTGCAGATTTAATTTTGCTGAGCTCAGGAACCGCAGCTTTTCGTTTTTGTGCCTGCCACTGTGCTGCTGCACCTGCCTTTTGTTTATTTTAAGGTCAGAAAAAGAGGAGAGCGGATGGTGGGAGAAACCCACATTTTCTCCTCTCTGAGGGTGCTCTTGTATTTTCCCCAACTGCCTCATGAAAGGCACTTTTGTCCTGCAGTGAAATATATCGCCCTTCACCTCCTCTTGATGCGGTTTGCCCTCCTTTTTCATTTTTAGGGGAAAACGCTTAGTAGTGCGGGCCAGATTTAAGATTATTTTTTTTGCTCCTTGGAGGCTGATGGAAAACTTATGAGGACCTGTAAGCGAGCGATGTTCACTAGAAGGGAGGGGTGGTGCATGAGGCTCAAAATACAATTTATGGTGTATTTAATGCTTCACATGCCATTCAGGACAGAGCCGCAGTCAAGGAACTGTTCTTAAAACCACTTTTCTTAAACGCTGTATAATGAGGATATGTGGGGGGGGCATGCATTACAGTTGTTGGCTGATTGTGCTCATTAAGGAGGTGATGTGTTGACCACATTTAAGATCTTGGTCGTGATTTGGCATGTGACGCCTCACGGTAACATGTCTGGGCTTGTCCTCAGTTCTTCACAGGCTCCTTAAAGCAGAGGTGTGACAGGGAGTGTGTGTGTGCATCTGTTGTGGTGGGGGTGGGAGGGGGCCAAGCTGAGAGGCTCTATCCCTCACAGCTGTTATAAAACTGAGCGAGTCATATTTACAGCACCACGCTGGATAAAAAAAAAACTCTCGCCCTGATCCTTTGTATCCCCTCCTTGCCTGCAGCTCTGCCTCCCAGGTCAACAAAGCCAGTGTCTTCCACCATGAACAACAACTGCCTTTCACCACCTGTGTATTCGCTGCAGGACGCTGAATGGTACTGGGGAGACATATCCAGGTAACCAACCTGAAGCTTCATTTCAATCACGCTACCAGTCTCGCAGAGTCTCATAAGTACATGTTGTTTGGTTGTTCAACCCCCTGGTATGTCAGATCCGTTAACTGTTTACTGGTTTTCCCTCAGGGATGAGGTAAACGAGAAACTCAGAGACACGCCTGACGGCTCCTTTATGGTGCGTGACGCATCCACAAAGCTGCAAGGGGACTTTACGCTGACACTGAGGTGAGCAGAAGGAAAAAGAGAGCTGTCGCGGAACTTAATCAAACGTTCGAGTCGGAGCCGGTGATCGAATTCTCCGATGTGCTGTTTCACAGGAAAGACGGCCACAACAAGCTGATCAAAATATACCACAAAGATGGGAAATACGGCTTCTCGGACCCCCTCACGTTCACGTCTGTGGTGGAGCTCATCTGGCACTATCAGCACCATCCACTGGTGGAATACAACGCCACACTGGATCTGATGCTCACACATCCCGTGTCCCGCTTCCAGCAGGTCCGTTTGCACCATTTCTGCTCATCCTTTTCTGGATTAGGAATTGTACATGTATAGTAATTTCTTTTGTTTTTTTGCATTAGGTGAAAGAAGACAGTGTGGACGTTGCAGGGAGAAAGCTGAAGGAGGTTCACTGTCAGTATCAAGAGAAGACACGGGAGTTTGATTGTCTTTATGAAGCCTTCACCAAGACCTCGCAGGTACAAACGACATTTGGAAGTTTTCTTCTCTTCTCTCACATTCCGATACCAGATAGAATTAATTTTAGACCAGTCTCCCGTGTTTTTTCTCAAAGGATGTATTCACTGTGCTGCAGGAAATCCAGATGAAGCGCACCGCCATCGAGGCCTTTAACGAGACAATGCTGATCTTCGAGGAGCAGTGTCGCGAACAGGAGCGGTACGGGGAGGAGTTTGAGAGGAACAATCCGTCCGACGGAGCTGACACCGACCTGGAGAGGTACTTCATTACGTCACGGTCCAAACAATATGTTGTGTCGTCGAATGCAGAATGCAACACAATCCTTGAACTCGGCTCATCGTGACCTTCGCCTTCCCTTCTCTAGCTTTCTGATTAATTACGAGAAGCTCAAGTGTCGACTCGGGGAGATCTACGACAGCAAAATCCACTTGGAGGATGACTTGAGAACACAGGTGGAGGACTACAGAGAGACCGACAGGAAGATGAACAGCTTGCGACCCGACCTCATCCAGCTGCGCAACATCAGAGACCAGTATCTCAAGTAAGCAGCGTCACAGTGTCGTTAGTCACCTCTGTGGTGTACCACCTCATGTTCAAATGAAGCATTCTTCCACTCTCTGCATTGCAGCTGGCTTAATCACAAAGGCGTACGGCAGAAACGCATAAACGACTGGCTGGGGATACAGAGCGACAGCCTGGACGAGTAAGGACCCGACCTGGAATCAACATTGAAGAATGAGATGATTCACCTGAAATGCAGAACTGTGTTAAAGTGCGATTTCTGTTCTTGCAGCACCTACGTGTTGAAGGGAGATGAGAAGAACTTGCCACATCAGGAGGAGACGAGTTGGTTCGTCGGTGAAATGAGTCGGACGCAGGCCGAGGAGATGCTCGAGAGCAAAGCTTGCGGGACGTTCCTGATCCGCGAGAGCAGCAAACAGGGATGCTACGCCTGCTCCGTTGTGTGAGTATCCTGGTGGAATGAAGCCGAATATTAAAGACGGTGCAATAGCTTGACAGTTATTGACAGGATTTTTTCCTCTCTCCCTTTATTTCAGTGTGAATAAAGAAGTGAAGCATTGCATGATCTACAACACACCACACGGATACGGCTTTGCCGAGCCCTACGACGTCCACTGCTCACTGAAAGACCTTGTCCTGCACTATCGCCTGCACTCTTTAGCGCAACACAATGACGCCCTGGACGTTCGGCTGTCGCATCCAGTGCACGCCAAAGCCGCAGCCACGCCTTCTCCACATATAGAGGAACGCAAACTCTTACAAACTCCAAAACACACAGCGGGGCTCCCGCCTGCAGCTCCAGAAATGTAAACCGACGGAGGAAGAGACAAAAGGACATGTTTACTGTACCCTGCGAGAACGACTGCATCCAGGTGCATTGTGTAAAATTTTGCACTACAGTGATTCCATCGGTTTTTTTGTGAACGCGACTTCACAGATTGAAGTGGGACCGGAACTTGAATGTCAGCTTGAACTTTTCTTTTTCTTCTGTTTTCAAAGAGACTGTTTAAGCTTTCAAGAAAACTAAATTTGTACTTCATTTATTGCCGTTTGTTTAGTGGACACTTTTAGTAGGGATGTTTGACGACCAGAAAAATTGCTCACTAACGTCAGGTGCTGCACCTTTGTTTGACTTCAGCTTTTTTACAGCTCGAGTTGATGTTGCAAGAGACGTCCTTCTTGCAGAGTTCAAATGAATTCAGTTGTGAAAAACTGACCAGTGTGTTGGATATATATATATAAGGCTACGACTACTTTTTGTGAGAGGAGTAGACGGTGATGATGTAAACAGGCTGATTCCATCATGGTGGACCGATAAATACCAGATGTGAATATATGAAACGTCATGGGACGCCTCGACAATTGGCCCCATTCTTAATAGACATTCATATACAGTGGATAATTATGTAGCATTAACATCCTGTAGAATACCATTGTAAGAGTATACTCAATGTTATAATATCCATTGACCAAAGCACTTAATAGTGAGCAAATCTACATCCCTGTTTTAGTCCGGTAAAATGCATATTGGGCGAGGGGAGGGCAATTTATGTACACCTGCTGATGTGCTGATCAAAACATAATCTGAAGTACTGTATGATATATTCTGTTACTCAAAGAAGTATAAGCTTTTTGTATTCTATATATATTTTTTCTATAAATATGCCACAAGATGAAAGCTTGAAGAAAGTGCAATCCAACAGTATTTCTATTGTTGCAATGTATGACGACGACGATGATGGTGGTGAAGGTAATGCTGTTATGAGAGGTTGACATTTGCCACACAAAAAAAAAATGCACTCTCTTTGGTGGTGTCAGTGTGATGTGGCCTCCGATGTTTGTGTGAACTGCCAGAGGTCCGGACGTGTCCTGCCTCCATTACTTGAACTGTGGCATTGCTCAAGCTATGAATGTTTTTACATGACATGCAGCCTACATAGCTTAAGAGGAAAGGAATCCATGTTGAACTTGGCACATTTTTCAAGTTTGAGGACAATAGATACTCTGTACAGAGAAACTGTAAAATGTATTTCTGAGGTTGGTTTATGGAAGGAGGGTGATTAAGCCTCTTTATGAAAATAGAACTCCACTGAGGGGTTTGAGGAAACTCCTCGGGTGAAGCTAAGCAATGTGAGATCCTGACCTTTTTCTTGCTGAAAGACAATAAACTGATGAGGGTTTTGTCAACTTACATCATCTGTTGCTTTTTGTGTGCTGACATTTTCTAATTGTGTACCGTTGAAGGTTTTAGAAGGGGTTGAAGTTACCTCCACGAAGGTTATGATTTTACGTGTTTGTTCATTTGTCTTTAGAAAGCAGGAACACACAAGTACTATGGTATAGATAGCCACCAAACTAGATTAAAGGATGCAGTCTATTCCAGAGAAGACCATCAGTCACCACTGAGAATAATTGATGCATATTGATGAAAAAGATCAGGCGGATTCAGGGAACTGGCGATTATACAGTAGATGTGCAATTTGGTGCTGATCCAAATAAAAGGTCTTGGCTCCTGTGAATTCATACGTGGTTTCATTAACGGATCAGCCTTATTTGTTGGTTAGCAGGATTACGCAAAGATTACTTGGCCAGTGACCCAAGGAAGAATCCATTTCATTTTGGGGGAGATCCAGATTTCACTTTCTTAAACATTATGAGATTGGACATTTGTCAACAAGGCAATAATTAATGCATCTTTTCTTTTAACTAAACACAAGGCACAGAATGTCTACAAATGCATCATCTCTGCATAGCCATTGTTCTCTGATGAGCTTATTCCCGGGGAAGACAGGAGGCAGCAAGGGCACTGGAGGACACACTGAGGACAGATGGAAGAGAAAGGAAGCGATAAAGACAATAGCAGGATATGTGCAGGCCCTTTCCCCTGCTCGGCCTGGCACGCCATTGGCAGTGTTAAACCCACTTCCACAACTTTTTTTCTTTTTTTTTTCACGCTCCTGTGAAAGGAATGCAGCCCAACTGTAAACATTTGTTATCAGCCAGCTCCTACTTGAGTTTGGTCTCCAGAACATTTATCCAACATTTAGTTTGGTTACTCAATGAATGTGCTCCAACTCCACCCACAGACCCTGGGATGCAGCGGGCAGTAATTATGATCCTAATGACGATTACCCAGGGTGGCACCACCATCGGCCCATCCGTGACCACAGCAACAGGTGGCCGCTTCCAGCCATCAGATAACTGCGTTAGGTAGGGGATTAATGAGGTGCAGAGGCTAGGGATGTACTGGGGAAGAGTTTTAGTTCCAGGCCGCGGATTACTCCCTCTTACCTGTGTCAGCACAGGAAGCTGGTGGACAGGACAGGGCGGCATGCGTGCACTCCTGCTCAGGACAGACCAGATGCAGGGGAGATCTCGGCACACAGGACAGGCTGTACCGGCGCTGAGTCACCCTCAGCTCTGCGAAAAAAAAAAAAAAGGCAAGGAGAGAGTGGGTAGAGAAAGTGTGTGTGTGTGGGGGGGGGCAGACACATAGACAGGAAAAGAGGAGGGAGAGGAAAGAGACGTGCATTGACTCCAACTCCTGCACAGGATATAAAAGAAAATGAAGGCTGTGGAAGGTCAGCCTGGGCTTTTCCTACATTTCCTCCACACTCCTCCACCTGGCTAACCCACCACAGCTATTTGCTATAACAGCACTTTAACGCCAACTCTTATTTTCTGTCGATCTCCTTCAGTATTGACTTTCAATCTATTAACCCCCCCCCCTCTCTCTCTCTCTCTTTCTTTCTTACTCATGCACTCTTTCCTGCCCTCCTTCCCTCTCCCTGCCAGCAGGCCTCATTCGAGGAGCTTGCTTGTTTAAATTCATAGTAATTTAGCTTTATGGTTCTCCATTAAAATAAGTCCTGGCTGCTTCTGCTGCTGGGGGGAGGAGAAGGAGAAGGAGGAGGAGGAGGAGGAGAAGGACCAAGGGGGAGGCAGGACGAATTACCTTTGGAGTCACGCCTAAAACACACACACACACACACACACACACTCCACAAATTCATGAATTGTGCTTCTCTCTCACACACACACACACACACAGGTTTTCGTTTTCTGCCTCAGCCAATCACGTCCCCTCTTCCCCTCTGTCTCCGTCCGCCAGCGCCGTCTCCACGCTACGTGCGCAGCCAATGGGCGCGCGGGAACGTGCCGAGCTCCAGCCAATCAGCGGCCAGTTGCTATGTCGGAGGCAGAATCGATAAGGGAGACATTTTTTCCCTGCCTGGCTCTTTGGCTGGTGGCTCACATTATAGCTGCTTTATAGGCTGAAGGCAAGACTGTGTTTCCTGCCAAGCAGCATCTCTCCTCCGGACCGAGCCATTAAACACGTCTCCCGGAGTTTCGCTGAAGAAGCCTCTCTCTCACTCCACCAGAAATAAGAAAACAAACAGAGCACATGTCTGTATATTCTGTAGGTTTCTGTAAATAAATGAGCGTATCAGTTATTTGGCAAACTATCCCTTGTAGGCATGTTAAAGCTACAAACATACAGGACGATTTCCCCAGCCTGGATGGAAATAGCAGATGTTAATCCCATCAAACACAAGGAATGATGTTTACAAAGTTTCTACAGGATCCCCTTTCTTTTCCTTTGCTAGATTAAATAATGTACAGAAAGAACACGACGTTGGATCCCTTGGGGTAACCTGAACATATCGCAGTAGTTACAACACTTTTAAAATATGCTACAGTGAATATATGTACACCAAAGAATATTTAGGATAATAACTTTGTTGTATGTCCATTGGTGGGCTCAATCATAATTATAGGTCCCTGATACAATCGGTGTAAAATAGGCTGCATCTTTAAGTTGTGTTTTTAACTCCATCCTTTATCTACATGTCTTAGCCTTTATGGGTTGCTACACACTAGTCCCTCGCATTCACACTTTGAGGCTCCAAATAACCTAAAAATCACCCTGCCCCCATTTGGATTCTTGGAGGAAGACAAAGACAACACAGAGAGATCATACTCCACATAGAAAAGGTACTGGCCAGGAGGGGAGTCCAGTGCTACCCACTGCACCACCATAACATTACAAGCCACGCTGTGAAGATTCAGTGATCAGATATAGGATTCCTTTATTGTTTTGTGCTAAAAAAAAATATAGGGTGACAACATGAGAGGGGATAATATAAGACTGTTTGCTGATTCAGATCTACCACCATATCAGACTGGTAGAAAGCAGGTATACGCACGGAGAGAAGCTGATTCCACCTGGTTGGAACAGGTAGAGCAGGAGAACGGTGACACTTTGGATGAACGCCCAACAGCGTGCGTGTTTCCTCTTAAGAGGACTAAAGACAGCCGTGCTTCTAGTACACTTTAGCAAATGAGGGGCCTCCGTGTCTCTGGAGCGCTCAGTCTAATCTCACAAGTTCAACTCTCAAATCGCTGAAAACAGAACAAGCTGGCGTACGGCCAGCGAACCCATGTGGCTCCGGACTGACAGACACTGGCTGCAGGGCAGATGGCAAGGAGGCTTCAGAGTTCAAATCAGAAACCAGCTCAGTCTGAAAGTATTACACTGGATGTACACCGCAGGGGGGGAACTCAGCCAAGATAAGCGCCGGATACAAGCCCAGTCAGGTGAGGACTGGAGCCTCATCTGGTTGTATAAGAAAAGACGGCAGCGTGTACAATGTGCAAAAAGAGTGGAAGATGTGGAACCGAGACAAAATGGAATCCCTTTAAAGTAATACGGCCAATGCTGTGGAACTGATGGTGAAATCTTGTGTCACATAGTGTTTGAATTATCTGTTTTGCTTTATATTGCATGATTTAAAGTGAATTAAAACGCCAGCAAACTCTGAACTCCACCAACTCCCACAGGAACCCTCAAGCTGTCAGTTCTGTCTCGTGATGTTTTTCTTTCCTGGTGAAAGCGATGTCTGGCCAGAGGAAAGAGCTCTGATGAAAAAAGTCAGACATACCCTACACTTAAAACAGAACGGTAATTACGGCAGCGACCACTTTCCATAGGATGACCCTCGCACTATTTACTTTTTCTCCCACTACATGGAGGGAGTGTGCGAGCGAAGGAAAACACCCTGCCTGCCATCACCGGAAAGCAGAGATTTGATGATCAGTGAAAAATAATTATCGTGCTCTTGACAAGAAAAAACACGAAGAGAGAAAAATGAGGGACCACAGATGTGCATGACAGCAACGAAAAAAGGCGTAATCACGCTGTCACAGAACCATTTCCACCAGAAGACGTCTATGTCACCACATTCAAGTTCATTTAAAAACCTCACCTACTTATTAAAACCTGTTCTACAGGTGAGACCTGCCCAGGCAGCAGCATTCAGAACAAAAGACACACTTTCTTAAAGCAAATCAAACAGATCAAGATTTTACAATGGAAATAACACATCAGGCGTCTTTAACTAATGTAATGCACTTGACAGAAGTTGCTAATATTCAGACTTTTTCAATCCAGGCTATATTACGATATGGGGTCTTTTTTTCCATGTGCGATATGAACATATATGATCACCAACTCACGGAGAGCACGTACGTTCGTCAGCAGCGTGTGTCATCCATTGAACAGACGTTGTTGTCACACTTCAATGAAATGTCAATGATGCTCTTGAATTGCAAAAGAGCCTTGAACAGCTCACGACTGCTAAAAATGCATTATGTTGGCGGGGAGAGTAATTGTGCCACAAGAGGGAGAAAATGCATCCCAGGATGAAAACCTTTGGTTTTTCTTATTAACATGTCCCCACTTGAACAAACAAGATATGACAAAGGAATCATCAGGTGGGTTCAAGATAGCACACGATGTGCAATAAAAATCAGTTGTCAAAGACTTTTCTTTTTATATTTCATAGTTAAAATATGATAACTGCTTTGCATCAGCCATCACTGTTTTGTTTTGTGCTCCTGGATAAACAACTACAAACCCCATTCATAAAGTTTGCATTTGCTCTATTTTTTTGTTGTTTTAATTTTAATGCTTTGTTTCTTTTATGTCCTTTCTGTCTGCTCCTTCACCTGATTTTTAGTTTTGTTGGGTTTACTTCTTCTTGTTAAGCCCTTTCTAACATTGTAAAGAAAAGTACTGAGATAAAGTTTATCACTGGTATTATTGTTGTTTTATGTTTATATTGGATATTTGCTGCCAAGAGGCAAAACATTACTCTGATAGCATTTTTAAAGCTGAGTCCAGAGGGTCAGTTCTTAATACGAGGCTATTATAAGTTGTGTCTAATTCTAATTGTCCAGCTGAGATAATTTCCATGCTAGATACCCTTTAGGGAAATAAGGCACAGTTAATAATACAGAACAACAAGAGGGAGACCTAAGAAAATTGTGTATCTTAGGTGGTGACCAGGTTAGCACCAGGAACTCCAACATTAGAACAACCACATTGAAATGGAAGCAAATAAAAGTCCAGACGTTACAGGACATGTATTTCAAGTGTGTAGCAGATGATCTGACTCGATGTTACAGTTATTAACCCAGATATTTTAGAGTGCAGGTCAGAGGCTGGTCTCTTTCTACTTCACCTCGGTACAAGAGGAACAGCCTGGTTTAATGAGCCCTGGTCAGTGCTCCAGCTCTGAAACATAATCACAGGCTTCCAACATAATATTTAAACTCATTTGATACCAAGCTACTGATTAAAACAGAACCTGGGCAACCCATCACCACCGTCTCAGAGTATATTCTGGGCCGGTTGCCTCGGTCAAGGCCACCGGTGGAAGTCTTTGCAGCCAACACGCTGGAGGGAAGCTCCATCTAAAATTACCTTTGTGCTGGGGGGCTGACATGGTAAGAAATACTATGATCATTCACATGAAGCTCTCTGGTCAGAGACTTGCACATGTTTAGCTGCTTGTTCTGGGCAACACTGCCACCTGGTGTGGAATTCTGGCGTCTAGAAAAACAGCAAAAATAAACCCCAGAATCTCTGAAATATACATTATTATTTAGATTATTATTCTCTTCCAAAAACTGAAAAATAGACCGTTTAACAAAAGGAAACTACAGGACATGTTTTATTCACTGGCATTGATTAGTTATGACTGGAGGTGAAACCTGCCAGACCTGAGTAGTCGAGTCAGAGAGCAGGATTCTGCAGGGCAGCGGAAGTTGTCTCCATCCTCGTCGGTAAACTTATGGGTGAGTTGCAGCTAAAACAATATAGATTCACGTGTTTCTGTGCTAACGTTTTTGTGGTTGTCAGTGAGGCGGGGTTGTGGGTGAGGGTTGCCTGAGCTGTCGAATTGTTTGGGCTCGTTTTACCGTGTTTTTGTTGACTATATTAACCGCTGTATTTGCTAGCATGCCCGGCTAATGGCTGCTGGGGGTTTGTTTTTGCAGGTACTACAATAACAACATAAAGGACAATACGTTTTATTCCAGTGCTTTGCTTTTTATACTATGAGGCAATGGAGTCAAACGCCTCGTGAGGCTGTAATGTTCACTGCTTTCAGACAAATCCAGTTTTTCGTTGTTACACAACAGCTGTGTGTGACTGTGCTGTTGTGTCTGTGCGGTCAGATCATGTGTCTTTCAGGGCTGCTGTGGCCTGAGGCTCTCTAAGGAGGAGGGTTTTGGGATTCTGGTCTCCATGGTAACACAGTCTTGGCCCCAGCTGCTATGTCCTCCGTCTTTCTGTCAACTTCCCCTGCTGCTGCTGCTGGTGGTGTTAGTGGTGATGCTGCAGCTGCCATGGCAACCCAGGGGCTTGAGCAGGCTCTGCTGGCCTCAGACCGTTACGCCAGACTCATCCTGGCCCAGATGAACAAAATGCGGCTCCGCACCGACTTCTGCGATGTGGGGCTGAAGGTCGGCGGCCGGGTCTTCAGGGTCCACCGGCTGGTGCTCGCCGCCAGCAGCCCATACTTCTCTGCCTTGTTCTCTGGGGGGATGAGGGAGGCGGATAAAGAGGAGGTGCAGATCCTTGGCGTGGACACTGAAGTCTTTGAGGTTTTGCTGGACTTTATATACACAGGTCTGTATCCATCCTGACACTTAACACTGGTCTTCAATAGAATTTATATTGGCTTTGCGTCATTTTCTCAGTGGACATGTTTACGCTTTTTGTTCAGGTGTGATCAGCGTGACGGTGGACAACGTTCAGGAGCTCATGGTTGCAGCAGACATGTTGCAGCTGAATGAGGTGGTGTCTGTCTGTGGAGAGTTTCTCAAGGGCCATATGGACCCATCCAACTGTGTGGGCATCTTCCAATTCTTGGAGCAGATAGCCTGCATGGACATGCTGGAGTTTACTGAGAACTACATCCATGTTCACTTCCTGGAGGTATGAATGTGAGAAGACAGTAACTTTCACTTTACAACTTTTGCTAGTAAATGAATAGTTTTTACCATCAGCAGCTTATCAGATGTAAATATGTACCATATATGCTGGTTTATTATAGTCTTTTAGTTGAGTGCTGACAGATTGCTTTGTTCCCTTTAGGTCTGTGTTACTGATGAGTTCAGGGGCCTGTCGAAGGATCAGCTGGTGAGGCTGCTGCGAAGTGAGGAGCTGAGGATTGAGGATGAGTACCAAGTGTTTACCGCTGCCATGGACTGGGTTCTACAAGATGTGGCAAAGAGGAAAAAACATGTGGTGGAGGTGCTGGAGCCGGTCCGCTTCCCCTTGCTCTCGCCTCAAAGACTGTTCAAGTACATAGAGGGTAGGAAGAGTGAAAATTGAGATAACTTTTTTTACTTCACACTTCATTTTGACTTGTTTAAATTGACTACATTGACGGCATAAAGAATATATTATAACCACGTATGCCCTTTTGTCTCTCCACGCAGGTATTACTGACTTCAGCCTGAGGGTGGCACTGCAGACTCTGTTAAAGGAATACACTGAAGTCACAAAGTCTCCCAAAGAGAATAAGATGTACAGTCAGCTTCAACCAGCCAAGATGAGGCCAAGAAGAAAAGCCAGGAAATACCTCTATGCCATAGGTTCTGTATTAAATAAAAAAATAATTCTTTGAGGTTTTATAGTAATAAATGTCAGGAGTTTAATCTGTAACCTTGTTTTCTCAGGAGGGTACACGCGATTACAAGGTGGCCGCTGGAGTGACAGCCGGGCGTTGAGCTGTGTGGAGCGCTTCGACACCTTCAACCAGTACTGGACCACTGTATCCTCCCTGCATCAGGCCCGCAGTGGGCTGGGGGTTGCAGTCCTGGAGGGTATGATCTACGTGGTGGGAGGTGAGCGAGCTGAGAGTGTACACTGTTTGTGTAGCAAAACATTTAAATGTCCTTCATGATGATCAATCTGATGCTGTTGTTATTATCAGGGGAGAAGGACTCAATGATTTTCGACTGCACTGAGAGATATGACCCTGTGACCAAGCATTGGGCTGCTGTCGCTTCTCTCAACTTCCCTCGATGTGGAGTCGGTGTCTGCCCCTGCCACGGAGCTCTGTATGCACTCGGTAATTATCCCAGCAATACTGCTGCCTTCTTAAACCAGTACACATTCAGCAGTTAATGGAAGTTAAGTAATTTTAGTGAGGCTCAGTGTTAGAGCTGCTTGGCCCTAGGTTGTCTGTGATGCTAAGGAGGAGCTTTGGAAAGTCTGACTTGAGACCATTAGGACAGAAACCTGTTTTGAAAACTGGGGACATAAATCATGTGAAAGACATGGGCGTCTTCTAGTCAGGGAAGGTCTAATGAAAGATAATATTAAGTTTGGGAACCAAAGTTTTTGGAGTTTGCTTCATGGCACTTTCAGGATAACGTGGGGTCTGTTGCTTAAATTTGGAACATTCAATTTTCTTAATGCGCTTCTTGTAAATCCCCCATGTTTTTATGGCAGTGCAGAATTACATTGCTTGCATGCCCAAAGCAAATTACATAGCAATTCTATTTAATATGCAAGTCCAAAATGATGATGTAAAACACTGAAAATGGATTGATTACGTAATTAAGCACAAAAGGGATTGAATTGGAAATTATGTCTGGACAGAAATTCCATTTTCCAATTAATCCACTCATAATCAAATTTGTTGAAATATGAAGACATGTATTGCCTGTTGGAAAAAAAAAAGAATCAAAACAACAAATCAAATCAGGATTATAACCAATGACTTGACTAGGATGGTTGACAGATGCTAAATAACAGAGCAACAAGATGAAAATGGCACAGTGAGGAGGTTCAACATAATCTTTTTGTGAAATCTAAACAAACAACTCATCATGTGGAAACTAATCACGCTGCCCTGACTGTGCTGTAGGTGGCTGGATCGGCTCTGAGATCGGTAAAACAATGGAGCGATACGATCCTGAGGAGAACAAGTGGGAGGTCATCGGCAGCATGGCGGTTCCTCGTTACTACTTTGGATGCTGTGAGCTACAAGGTGTGTTTTCACTTTTATTACGGCAATCAGAAGATGTAGGAACCGCACAGATTCTTCACGTGGCAGAAGACCGTCCTGTAGCAATGACTATGGATTGAAATCAAATAGTTTGCTGATTTGTTTCTATTATTTCTCTTGTTGCATCAACATTTCGACTCTCACGCTCTGAATTAATACTGCTGATTCTTTCCAGGGTTTATTTATGTGATCGGAGGAATAAGCGATGAAGGGATGGAGCTGCGATCAGCTGAGGTGTATGACCCCATCTCCCATCGATGGAGCGCTCTGCCCGTCATGGTCACACGTCGAGCCTATGTGGGCGTTGCCTGCCTCAGAAACTGTATCTACGCAGTGGGTGGCTGGAATGAAGCGCTGGGTGCACTGGAGACGGTGGAGAAGTACTGCCCCGAGGAGGTGAGGTGTCACTTCATGTCTCAAATGTGGGAGAAGAGAGCTATACTTTGTTTGTAACATCCTCTTGATCTATTTGCTTGTGTTTAAGGAAAAATGGGTAGAGGTGGCACCGATGTCCACAGCACGTGCAGGGGTTTCGGTATCGGCCGTGAACGGGCTGCTGTACGCGGTTGGGGGCAGGGCGGCCAGCGGAGACTTCTCTGCCCCAGTGACGGTGGACTCTGTGGAAATCTACGACCCTCACCTGGACACCTGGACTGAAGTCGGTAACATGATCACAAGCCGATGTGACGGAGGGCTGGCTGTGCTCTGATCCACAGGAATGTTTGGATTGAGACTGTGAAACACTCAGTCCAGCTCCTGAATCATCTGAACTGCATCAACTGAAGAGTAGCTGCACCTTGGAAACACCGGAGTCTGTTTTTGTCTGTTGGATTTCATTTAATTTTTTCATCTTTAGTGTCATATTTATAAATGGATCGTGTGTTTCAATTTTTTATTACAATATTATTGCAGATCTTCACCTGGAAAACGAATGAACCTGCTTCTGATAACACTGGTACATGGCTCATCTGTTTCTGGATTTCAAAGGCACTTCTCTTCTGTGTCGAAAGACAAAGATATCCTGATTGTTTAAGGATCATTTTCTAACTGCAGAAGAATGCTAAACCGGAGTTTTTCTTCATGATGAAACAAACTGTTGAGAGAGAAGTGTTGTAGACTAAGATGTGAAAGCACTGTTCTTTAGGTGTATTGTTATTTTCCCTCAAAGTAAAGTTTGAGGTCTGTGCATTGCTACTTTAAACATGTATGAAACCACTTTAAGCCTGTTTGATAATGGAACCAAATGAAAGTTAGGGGTGTTTTAATTTTCATTGTACATAACCTTTAACTTGAATGGCGCACCACTGTTGTCACACCAGTGCGGTGCTCACACATTTTTCACTAAACTATTTTTGTACATATGGCACTGGTAATACTATTTCATCCCTCAAGTGATGGGAAACATGACAATGCTAAACTTTACATTGTGTACACAGTACATGCTAGTCTCCACATCAGCACATATCACATGAAGTGTTACAAAAAAAAGCATTGCCTACCATATCCGTTTGCAAGGAACAAGATACTAATAATGCAAAATAGAAAGGACATTTTGTTGTTCACTATTAAATTTTAAACTGTTTTAAATGAAACTATTGCATTTTTTGTATTCAAGATATTACAATTTTAGAGTTCAAACAACACATTGGATGATATTACTGTCTCTGCCGTATAAGGTATTGAAGATCTGTTATGAGAAATGATGACCTTGAGTATGTACATTAGCAGTGGAGAATCAAGTCTGATATCTCACCTCACACTGAAAGTAAAACCCCTCAACCCAGTCAGCCTGTTGTCATCAACACTGGTGTCTCAGAATTGCACAAATAGTCAAGTGCACTTGTTTGTACTTTTTCCACAGAAAAAATATAATTCTGCATACATTTTCTGATTAATACTAAATACTACCTCAACGTCTGCCCTTTGCAGCATTTTGAATCATTGTGTTGTGTTGTAGAACTCGACCAATGGATATTTATTTCACTTTAATCTACATGTTTATTTAGTGAATATGACTTGGTGTACAAATATGTCTCTTGAATCAGTCATTCCTCTCTTTAAACTTCTTCTCTGTGTAGAATTTTTTAATTGTCAGGGTAGCTACCAGTGAGAATGTGGCAATCAGACTAAGGACAGTTCTCATGGCTTTGAACCAGGTGGGATAGCCTGGAAGCAGAGTCAGGTCATAATGCAGTGACAGACCCAGACCCATGATGACTATCAGGGCCCCCTCTGTAATACTGTCCCTGCAAAGCAGCGCCAGCCAGGCCAGGAGTGAAGGCACCACGCTGTTACCCAAGTTCATCCAATCTGGCTGAGCGGGACTGCTGTCAGGGATGGCAAACCCCCAGCGGGCACCTCCGAGGAAGGAAACAATACAGGCTCCATAGACAACTTGAGCATATGCCACTTCAGGGTAGAAGCACTGAGAGGCAGCCATCACAAGAGGGGCAGACAGGAAGGGGATGAGCCCAGAGACACCGAGATACAGGGCTGGTTTGGGAGCCTGAGCAAGGGCCCTTAAACTGAAGCCATCCTCGGTGCTTCCTCTCTTTGAATCCCCTTGGCAGAGACGGGAGGGCTGCCAGCTCACAGGCCTGATGCTCAGCAGCCTGCTGGTGGAGGCTGTGGAGGGGACAAACGCTGAGGTCTGATGGGGAAACAGGAGCTGAGCTCTGGTCGTGTAGTTTGGCTGCGTGTTAATCTGCTGGACACATTTCCACAATGAAACCTGACAAGACATTAATAAGCAGAGGCGCAACAAACACGTTGTTATTGTTTGTTATTGCTTCCACGTGGGCAGCAGTACCTCTACATTAGGGAGATGTTCACATTTAAGTCTTACCTCAGCAAATATGCGTCTTCTAGGTACAAACCTCAACATCTTTAATCTGAAAGAGACAATAAATTCAAGTTTGTTTAGCAGCAATATAACCCTCCAGGCTAATGCTACCAACAGCTAGCATACAGACACTTGCTAAACCTGATGCAATACGAAGCTAAATGCTGTAACAACAAGTAAACACAAACAGACGTAGCATTTCCCTTAGCGTTATGTTTTATCTGTCATCCAGCAGCTCACCAGTGTCACGAGAGTTAGTGAACAGTAGCCAGGTGCATGATAAGTCGCTAAACTAGAGGTCGTTTACTGGCTTCTAGAAGATCGGTGATCGATTAACCACCCGTCTCCAACCATACTGAAAGCGCATGAGACGCGGTCTGACATCGATTGGTTTGGCTGACGGTGGCGGGGGAGGCGTTAAGTTACATTCAAGACGTCAAAACTAAGTTAGAGCTGCTACAAACACCGCGCTGCAACGATATTAACTGAGCAGCTGGTGGATTAATTCAAAGTCTTTTTTTTATTCGAATATAGAAGTGTCTTTCCTCTGCTTCATCCGTAACAACACTTTGGAACACCGAGGAGTTGCATAATCTCGGCGGGTGTTGAACGCAGCACAGTCGAGCCTTTTCGAAACCCCTCAGTGGCAGCGCCAGTGGTAAGCGCTCCGAAACCCAAACAAACACCAGCAGCCGAGGGTTTATAGCTGAGAGAAAAGTTCCCTCTCGTTAGTGTTAAGTACCTCTCACGCGTATTTGCACCGCTGTTCACCTGGGGCTAGGAAGCTGTGCGCGCTACCGCCATGGAACACAGCAAGTTAGCCCGCTAGCACTTAGCAAACTGATGAATGTGTGCTGCCGCTGTTGAGGTAGCCATTTTGAAACCGTGTTGTTCCAGCGAAGCCAGGTCTGTTTACCTCTATTGTATGTTTGTGACAGTTGCTTCAATACGTCGCTTTACCCACCGCTTGTACATCAGATGCATTTTTACGCTTCTAAGCCACCTAACTGGACCAAGTAGTCCCAACTACTTAGCAGGCATCGCGGGCTACTTAGCAGGCTAGGTAACGTCAGCTTTAGCTAACAGTTGCTACGCGAGCCTTAACATCAATCAACTCAGCAGAGTTAGCCAGCAGCACAGCCCGGGCAGAGCAGGTACTGTCATTAGCTAGCCACCCGTGTTAACAGGTTGGTTGCATTTGTGTTTTGAACATCTCTGAGACACTTAGACCCACACTGTTGCTCAGCTAGCTAGCGCGGGGACGCGTGCATGTTACGTTGCTGTGTGTGGGATCAATGTGCTGCGTTGTTTGTGGACGTGTGCGCGTGTTTCCCACGATGGTTAAACTCGTCAAACTGTGTACTTCTGCGGACTCAGTGTTGCTTGTGTTGCTGTCGTCCATGTGGGAGCAGTGTGGCTGTGCTGTACAGTGTAACCCGTGTCCGCTCTAAACTCATTGATGCTGGGTTGTTATGTAATAGTTCAGCGGGGAATACGCTAGCGACTCCACGCGAGCCCAGTCTGTGCACACGGGCTTTTATTTTTGTTTTGTTGTCAGGCTGCATCATAACGCGTGTGTGGACTGGGTGTGTGACTGGAGGCTGTGATAGTAAAGCTTAGTTTCCTCCAGCATCACACGCATGGGCCCGGCTCCGAGATGTGCAGCAACCCGAGGAGAAGCCCCGATGTTGAAAGTTATTTTTACACTGGCATAAATATTTCATTTTCTAAAGCCGACACAGTTTTGCGAAGGGGGAACTTTATGTGTGCTTTTTGTGCTGAGAACACTGAGTCATGGTTTTTCTCTTTAAATGCATTGGAAATGTCTGAAGGAGCAATGGAGGCAGATTGTCTCTAAACTTGGAAGCTGCCTGTGTAATGCAGGAGCTTTCATAATGTCATGACATAGGCAGCTATTTACAGTAACATATGTGTAGCAGCATGGTGGGAAATGTTGGTTCAACTTAAGGTTTCATGATTTACTTTTTACTCACATTTGACAAGAAAACTACATCACTACACTCAGCTACACTTTAAGCTTCTCATAATTAACAAAACAAACACACAACAACTATTGATTATAAAAAATAATCAAGTATAGAGGATTGTATATATTTTAAACCATTTGCAAAGGCAGATAGCATGCTACATACACCAAAAACGAATCAATTTCTTTATAAAGCAATATAAGAACAAGAGGAATAAAAGAGGCACATGTCTTTTGGTTCTGCTCATGGGCACTAAAGTCAGTAGTTGTTTTTCCCCTGAGCTATTGTAAATGTGTGTTTTCCTCCACAGGGGAGGAATTAAAACGTTCTATTATATTCTAGTTGGCCGGTGAGGCCACAGACCTTTGTAAAGGGAAGGAACTTTTCTTGAGTGTGTCTGTGTTCTGCCTGGTGGCTTCCTCATAAGCTTGATGTTTCTACATAGAACTCCTATATTCAGTTGACAGTTAGACATTGTTAGATGTTAGTAACACTGTTGCCTTACTGTAAATCTCTTTATGTTGTGCTGATTCACTGCCATTGTTGTTTTGGAAGCTTTAGTTGGCTGCCCCATTATTTTGTCTTAAACTGATGCATCTTCTCATATCGTAGGTTGCATTTTGTCCAGTCTGTTTCAATCATTGGAGGTAGATGAAGTGTTAGGTATTTGTAAAAGTGCAAACCACAGAGTTAAATCATCACCTTATCTACAGTAAGACTTCCATAATAGCAGTTTATTGTATTTAATACTATCCAGTCAAAGAAGTGTAATATAGAATGATTATCAGTGTGTATTTTTGAACTGGCTGGTTTGAAATGTTTTTCTTTCTGAAGACTAACACTATCATGTTTACTACAGGTCCAGTCTGTTCCTGTGCAGATACCCATGATCCACAAACAGGGAAACTACAAACTGCACTGAATCATCCTGTGTGAGAAAAAAACAACACACTCAAGAAGAATAATCAAGGACCCACTTGACACATGCTATTTTTCATTTTTATTTTTTTTTCCCCCCTAAAGAAAAACATTTAGATTGACTGGACTAGAATATTGTTTTTTTCCTTTCTCCTTCTTCTTCTGACTTCTTTGTGGACAAGTTTCATTGTTGTTTATGGACAGTTATTAGTCACATGACACAAAGACCCTTTGACTTGTGGATGGTTTTTGTTTCGATTGCATGTGAGCTTTCATATCTATGAAATCAAAGCAACGCCTATTATCTGCTTTGATCTACAAAGTGCGGCACTATAAATGGGCATCTTACAAATGTGATATTAAACCATATAAAGATAAATTAGGCATTATAATGCATCATTCAGCAGCACCTGTATTTCACTAACCCAAACTGAAAATGACGGCAATGTAACATAGGGTTTTGCTTTCTTCATTGTCATGTGACTTTGAACCTTTCAAGCATTATTTTCATCACACTCAGACAGTCTTTTCACCAGTTTAATGAGGTGAGCAGTGGTTTTCAGTGACTCCCATTGCTAAGAAGACTGTCTCTGAACACCATTTTCTTTTCTGCATGAGTTTAAGTAGACCTTAAAATGATTAGGTAAAAGTTGAGGAAGCAACATACTGGCACACAGTGTGGCAGGACAACGGCCATCTCTTTCCCCCCAACTGGTGTCCAAGTGAAACTGCTGCACAGACTGCTGTCCATGTTTCAGGGTGGGCAACTCTCACTGACTGCTCCCTTATATTAAGAACAAAACAGACAAAAGTGAAAAATTCAGTCTACCTGTGGAAGAGACATTCACTGGACTGGGAAAAGTAACGCTCAAAACTTCATCAGACACGCGACCGGCACAGGAGCTGCCTGAGAACGTCTGATTCAACACGGAGTATCGTTCCCTCAGCGACCCCTGCACTTCTGCTTGGCCAGTTCTCTGGATCACCGTTCCAGATCATTCCTGCCACAGTTTGATCCATTTACCCAGTGTTTCATCCTGGACGAAGGGATCTGCCTCTGGGTAAAGGGGCTGTGCTGTCCTGGCGAAGGTGGAGAGGGGGTTGTTGCTGTGCTGCTCCCCATCTGTCAGTGCACACACACTGTGATCAGTGCCAACAGGCCTGAGGAACCGAGCCCAATCGGACTGAGAGAGGAGGCAGAGGACTTCAGAGCCACAGACTCTGGGGTAATGATAATGCTTCCCCTCACTGACTTGGCTGGGAGTAACATGTACGGGTGCACTCAATGGGACAGGAATTAATGGCTGTATTATGATCCTTCACAAGTCATTTGTCAACATTTTGTGGGTAGCAGGTGTTAATTTTCCTCCCAGCACACACAGAAGAGTTTAGTTTAATCCATCAGGAGTTATACTCATTCATCACAAGCTGCACACATACAATAATTATTGAATTATGCACATGATGTATTCCTCCCAGGCTGTCGAGCAGTTAGTGTCTACCTTTTTTTGTTTTCTACTAAGAATAGAACTTTTGGTGGCTTGTTGTGTGGACCTTTACACACTGGCACTTTGACAGAAAGAACATTCACATCGGGGGGAAATGGGCATTTAAAGGGAACTTGATTTGCTGTTGTTGATGCATATTACTGCAGTGTAAATATCTGTTTGCTGTTTGTTGAACATATTTATATTTTTCCTTTTGTTTGTGTTTGTTGTTAGATCCTTGCCATGAGGTTTGATGCCTCGATCCACTGACCGGAAACACTGGACCTAAATGGCGCAGCATGACTTTGTCCCTGCCTGGCTTAATTTCTCCACGCCCCAGCCTGCCAAGGTGTGTTAGCGTGTTTGTGCTTGATGGATCGGAGTGTGTTCTCATAGGAGATGAGCAGCGAAACATGGCTTTTAAATATAACTGTGACTGTGTGTGTGTGAGAGAGACCCTCTGGGACTGACAGTGCAGTCGCTACATGGTTCAGTAGAGGGTCATGTAAACATTGTGTTGTGTTATGAAAAAGACAGAAGAAACTGAGTTTTAAATAACATCAATTGACAGCTCAAGGTTCAGATGGAGGCTTGAAACAAACTTCATAGATCTGAATCTCTGCATTACTAAATTTGGATGGGCCCTGAAACTTCTGCTCACAAACATTGGATTGGTTGAAGCTGCTGGCATTAAATGGAAAAAGAGGAATCAAAATCATTTTTAGATGATCGTAGCAAAGCGAGATCTATGTTAAACGTATACCACATAGAAGATATTTTGCCTAAATCTATACATGCTACTTCAGCACAAGCTGTGGACAACAAATCATCATATCCACATTAGTTTTAACTCTTTTTTTTAATGCCACTGTGATGCTCAGACCAAGTGACAGTTTGGTTTTCTTTCTCCAGGGTGATTGTCGATCTATTTTGTTCTGTTATGTTATATTTTTATATAGGGAATCAAAAGTAAAGCCACATGTCAACTCATTTTGAAATCATCAATTATTTGCATTTGAGAACATCTATGCAGTACAGCATAAATGAAAATGGACTCTGGCTAACAAAGTAAAGCTGAAGACATATTTCAGCCACTGAAGATTTATTGAAGGCTTATTGTAGATTTTGTATCATTTGTTGTGATTCTGTAGTTACATGCGGTTTAAACATCATGAGCTTCAACTGTGGACTCTGAGCTGATAACCTCTGTTTTAGACTCTGACATCATACCTCGGCGATGTCCTCACCCAGAGATATTTAATTTGATGGGAATCTTTTGGATGGTGCTGAAAGTCAGAGTCCAGTAATACAGCATTAAGCCAATATCTTATAAAAACACCACATGATTGTTCAGTGTATTGCCTCTTGTGGTAAATGTTGGGTAGATGTTAAAGGATTGGAGTGCATTAAGCCTTCCTTCTGTCATGGAGTTTTTTTTTTTCAGTTATAGTTCTCCCAGAAGTGTGGTTTGTCAGGAAAGAAAAACAATGACACACAAGTCCCTGTCTTGCAGACACATGGCTCAACTGAATTTCTTTTGTCTTTAGGGATTATTGTGCACCAGAGTTAAGGCTGCATTGTGTTATCTTACTGACCCTTTCTATTTTATCTTGCTGTGTATTGTCTGCGGACCGTTATAAACATTCCTTGAGATTACACTGACAGGGCATAGGCTCAACAAGACAATCTAGTGTGATCTTTGAACCTCTGTAGATGACAAGGGTGTGACTCAGAATTCGGCTTTTTAAACATTGTCAGGCACACAGCTGTGTCAGTGGTTTCACTTTAACTACATTATCTACATTGTGTATAATCATTTATTTACCTGGGGAATGAGTAGAGATGATTTAGGTTAATGAAAGTTTCTCTATCAGGTAAATACCAATGGCATGAAAACAATTTTGTGAGGGTAACTGCCATTACTTTTCAGTCATTTACTCACATTCCCCCCCTCTGTCTTCCTGCAGTCCCCTGCTGCCAACCTTGACAAACAAGGCGAGCCCCACCACCACAGAGACGGCAGAGCTGCTGTGAGCCGCCGCCGCCACAACTCTTCTGATGGTTTCTTCAACAACGGCTCCCTGCGTGCTCCAGCAGGTAACAGTTTGCACCATATTGACACAGATATTTAGTCAGAACACATCAGTGATAACCTGGTAAATTATGTAAAGGAAGTCAACGAGGAGAGCTTCAGCAGAAATAATACACACAGAAATACTGATGTAGTACTGTCTTCATTTAGTACTAGTGCATTTCTCTCCATTTTCTCAAATGTTCTTGTGCTGAAAAAAACCTTGACAGTCCTGTAAACATCTTTAATTCATTAATTAGGGTAGAATTGTGCAGCCTAGTGCAAATCCATTCACTGCATGGTCGAAGGCCCAGTGGGATTATGTGTGGTGGACAGAGCAGTACATAGTGCTCACTTCCGCAGCAAGCATTGTTTCACATTTGTTTTTACTCATACCTGTGTATACCGTGAAAGCACCACTTGTTGTGCATGACAAAATGACTAATGACTAAAACAATGACATGAAATAACATTTTCATGTACAGTTGTTGTACATCAGTTCACACTGTGCTAAAAGTACAAAACACTTGGGGCACAACTCTTTTTAAATGGTTCTGAAGCCACCGGATGACTTTGGTGTTTAAGATTTACATTACAAACTCTATTTGAGAGTTAAGGGGTTAATGAACTTTTATGAACCAGTTGTCATTTTTAATTTCTTGCCCTTTAGCATCTTAGTGCAGTTTTTATTTCTATGGTTAACTTTGCCCACCCTGTTAAAGATTCAGAAACCACTCACACTTCCTGGTTTGTCAAGATCTGATTATGGGAATGTTGGTTCCATCAGTTTCTCATGGGGCCAAATCAGGATGATTTTCCTTTATTAATTTCTGTGTTGATGTGATAATTTGGGATGGAATTAACAATGAAATCGAATTTAATATTATACAATACATTTTTTTGTTTGTCTTGGAGGTGATGGATGGCAGCAGCCCTCTCTGCTTCTGAGGCATGACTCGGTGGACTCGGGGGTGGCCAAAGGAGGACATGGCGGGCTGGCCGGTGGTTCGTGTTGGAAGGAAACACCGAGCTGGCATGGAGCTCCACGGGGGGCCCAGGACGGCCACCTCCACCAGGGGCGCCACTCCAAACGGGGGGCAGGCGACAGGGACAGGCAGGGGGGGCACCGGCAGCGCAATGGCAACTTCCATCCCCGCAAGGGCACCTCATACCCGGACAAGTTTCCCAACGAGGAACGCAAAGACAGCAAGGATGACAAGCTGAAGTTCGTGGAAGAGGACTTTGTGAGTCGACGACTTTTCCAGATTCTTAATTTTTTGGAAAGAATCTTTTCAGCCTGTGACTGTCCTTGACATTGTTCTCTAATGATGATGCTATTTTTAGAGATAAGATACCTTGAGTCAATGCCAAAGCTATTTTAGCTGTTAAATGAGGAGTGTAGTTATAAATATAACCTTTATTTTTAGAGGGATTGTCACTGATTACACTGCACCTGATCCTAGATGATCAAAACTTCGATCAGAATTCCTGGTGCATTTTAACAACAATAATAAAAATAGTATATTTATTTATGTATATTTTGTGAGTGTTCTCATCACAAGAGTTTCCCTGGACCGACCCAGAGGACTTAATCATGTTCACAACAGCATGTTTGCATTCAAGTATGTCAACAAATGTTTAAATACACAATGCCAGGGTTTTAATGTTGACAGCCACTGTTTGTCTTTTAGCCTTCCCTCAACCCTGAAACAACTGGAAAGCCTGGGACTCAGATGCGAGCAGTGGCTCCCCATGCTGGAGTGTGGGGTAAGAGCAGCCAGCGCCAGCTTGGTTTTAAATCCCCAGCTTAAGAAGAAACACTTGATAGTTTCAGGTCTGTTTCTCATCCTCATGTGATTATGTTTCAGAAAATCCCCCTAGTGGCAAACAGATGGTTTCCAAAATGCTGGTTATCAAGAAAGTTTCCAAGGAGGACCCCAGCACAGCCTTCTCTGCAGGGTTCGCCACTGCCGCCGCCCTGCCAACCAACGGCAACAAAGCTCCCATTGCAGGCTCCAGTGTCTACAAGAACCTGGTCCCCAAACCTGCTGTGGCCCCCACTAAAGTAAGTAACTGCCTTAATGTTTTTAATAATTAATGTATTTGTTTTTAAATTTAGCAGCTGATTTAATCACATATCATTATGATAAATGGAACATGCTATACATACTGCAGTTGCCTTTGGCTGTTTGTAACAGAAGCTGTTTTTAGTCATGAACTCTGCCTGGAAAAGTTCTGGGAAATGTCTATAGCCACTGACTCGGACGTTTGCGTTCTCACTCACAGCCCCACTGGAACATTTCAGGAGAATGTCGTCAGTGCGTGTCTGACAGCGGATAGAGAGTCATTATGTGTCTTCTCTTCCAGAGCACCCAGTGGAAATCCAGTGGTAGAGAGATCACCAAGTCTGGCCTCCACATGCCAGGCCGAGATTCAGTCTTCACCAGCCCTGTCTCTGCAGCCAAGCCCAGCACCCCAGTCAGTGCACCGCAGCACAACGCCCCAAAAGAGGTGAGGCCCGCTCAGCGTAAAGAGTAGTCGACTTTTTGATGTGACAAGGGTTTGTCTTGTCCCATCAAAAAGTATTTTTGGTTTTTCACACCATTCACTGCTGATCTCTTACTGACAGGCTGAACTTCATTGGTAGGTAGGAAAGGTGGAACATGGCATTGTGGCTCTTTATTCTTGTTCTGTAACTATGTTTGTGATATGTGTAGCTGGCCCTCGAGTAAGCAAATGACGGGGTTTATTTAAACATAGTTATTATGTGTTAGTGTGGTTGCTGACTGTGATGTTTACTCTCTTGCTCTTTAAGTTTTCTGCTGCAGTGTGTGTGCACTCTTCTCTCCAGTCGATTAAAATGTCATAAACTTTAATGTTCACCAGAAACAATCAGTTATCAAATGTGCAACTGCCTTTGACATTCTTAAAATAAGTATTTTTAGAACAATATTCGGACAGTTGGAATGACAGAGCGTTGTTGACCTACTTTGAGTTTTTAACCATCCCAATGGATTTGATAGCTGACCTATTGTTGTCGCGTGGCTTCTGCTGCCTCTTTCTCCCGTCACACCTGCAGCACCCTTCCAGCACGACTCCTCCCATAGACATCGCCCCGTCAAGGCTGAAGCTGATGCGCCGCGGTCCGGACCGTAAGAGCGAGTTCCTGCGAGCTCTGAAGGACGAGGGCACTGGAGAGCTGACGACGAGCAGCAGCCCCGGGACATCAGGAGAGGTGGGTGGAAGTCATTTCTCTGCATGTGGTGTCCATTCTGGAAGGATATGGACAGTTTTATTTGCTCTTCATGAATAAAAAAGGCTATCTGGATTCTGACAGTATTTTTGCACAATTCAGTTTATTTATTAAAAACAGCAGAGTCACAATTTTTGTTTTCCGCTACACAAAAGACAGAAAATCAAAGTCCGAACCCGTGTTGGCTTTTTTACATTTTTGTTCAAATTGTTCAAAGAAAGAGATACTATTAGTACAAAGGTCCTTGGCCAGAACATTAGGCCTCCAGGGGATATGTTTTTTTGAAGCCTGTTCTCTCGCTGTTTGAATCTTCTCAGGGAGAAAGCAACACACCAGAGCCCAAAGCCTACAGCGAAGAAGTCTGTCATGAGAATGGTCTGTCCTACTCCCTCAGCGACTCAGACACTGAACACCTGTCCAGCTCCCTGGAGGCAGAGCACAGGTACAGTACTGCCAACAGCCACACACACACACACACACACACACACACACTCTCACACAGTGTCAACTAAGCAGAAAATGATTATGGTCATGTAGGTTGCTGAAGGCCATGGGCTGGCAGGAGTACCCAGAAAACGATGACAACTTCCTGCCTCTGACAGAGGACGAGCTGAGAGAGTTCCAGACTAAAACAGAACAGGTGAGACGTCAGAGGAAAACGCTAAGTAAACACACTTCATGCAGTTTCACCCATTTCATTTCTTTTTGGATTCAAGTGTTACATTTTTCACTTTCTAAACTGAAGTGGTATCTTACACTCCAATTGTCTGTGTCGTGTGACCAGCTGAAGAGGAACGGCGTGCAGAGGAACGGGGTTCTCCCAAGGCCGCGGGGTGTGACCCTCCACTTCACCCCCTGGAGGAGTGTGGCGGAGGCGCACATGGAGGAGGGCTCGGAGTCCGAAACCAGTAGCAGCAGCCAGACCTCTGACGATGACGACTGCATCAAATCCTAACGTGGCTTTATGGAACAAAAAAGAAAAACAACACAGCAGCCAACACCACATCCCAGCAAGCAATTTCCCCCTGTTCCTCTCTCATCTTTGTTTTTAGAGCACCATTTTTGAATTTCTTTCGTTTTGATTTTTTTTTTTGTTGTTGTTGTTGCACAAGGGAAAAACCAATCATATCCCAGTGGAGGAGGAGATTCCTGCTTCGCCAGACGTCGTTTTCCCTGCGTTTCCTCCTTCACTGCAGTCCCTGCCCTCTTTGACCCACCACCCTCCCTTCTTCCTTTTTCTTCCTCGCTTTGTGGAACTGAAGTGTTCATCAAGAAAAAGAAGGGCAATGAATGCACACTTGATTCTGCTTCAAACAGACTAACTCATTTCATTGATGATGCTGATGACACATTATTAATGATATTAATAAAAATTGGTTCCTGACAAGCTGATATGTTTCAATATGAATCTGGCTACTGTTTTGTTTTGGGTCCACAAGACTAACAGCGAATCCTCGATTCTTATCGGCCCGAGTGACGCAACAATGAATCTGCTCTGATCCGCTGCAGTATTGTATTGATCCAGGTTGTTAGTGAGCAGCTTGCTGTAAACACACTCCCATGCCAAGAGCAACTGGAGGAGCTTTTCCCACTGAAAACGTTTTCCATTTGTTCAGGATATATTCATTATTTAACCAGCTTCAATTTACACTTGGAGTTGTCGTTTAAAATTACAAAACAAACCCTGTTAGAGCCCTACTAAATGTAGTTTAAAGACTAAAGTATCATTTAACTTATATACCCTTGCCATGACCAAACATTCACCTTAAACTACCCATTGACCTGATCCTGAAATTTGTGGAAAAAAATTCCTGGATCTGGATCTCTGATCATATTGTCAGGGCTTCTTCCTTTGGTTATGTTCTATGCCTCCACAAAATCTCCTGGAAATCGCTTTGTGCAGTTTTTACCTCTAAAATCAACCTTATTTCCTGATGGAAGTTTGTCCCTTATGTTCATATATGCTGTATATATACACATGCAATGTTAGGAAATTTGATTAAAAGTCAGATTTTCTGGTATCTTAGAAACTAAAACAGGCTTCAAAGTCTGGGTTTGCCCAAAAACTTTAACTACAAATAAAGTTCAAGACATTTCTTTAAATAAGAACATTTTGAATCCAAAGCACACGTGATGATTAAAGCAGTGATGAAGTTGTAAACACCAATTAGATTCTTTATTCAACTTTACACGTGAACCAACAGGAACATAGCATCAGACATACAGATACACATATTTACAACAGCAAACAAGTGTAGCAAGAGCTTGGCAGGACAGTGAATCTCTTTGGAGAAGTCAGGAGGGAATCCAGCTTCACTTACTGAGAGAGAGGGAGTGAGAACACTTCAATTAGACCCACAGCTAAATTTAAAACTATTGATTTATCTTGACTGCACCAACTGAGATGTTAAAGGTGACACATCAATTCATATTTGATATTCGCAGGAATAGTGTGTTAAATTATTCAAATGTCTCTCCAGCTCCACAATGAGCTGTGCCTGGGGACTCACTGGACGTGTTCTCCTTACAGCAGACCCAGAAGAGGAGAAAGTACTGACTGAGCAAAAGCTGTTGAGGAGGGTCACTTTCCCCCTCTGATATGGCCACTTATGACACCGACAGCCACAAGAGGGCAAAGCTACGAGGGGTTTAGACCAATTTTAACTATACTCAATTTCATTAACTTTACTGTACAAACATTTAAATTGCAGATTAATTCGAATCCTCTTGCCCGGGTGGTAACACTGGAGTCTCACCTCTCGACTTCCATGCTGTTTTTCTGCCCGTTAGCGTCGCTGCTGGCTTTGTCCACTCCGTCAGCGCTGTGGTCCTGCTTCACCTTCTTCACCACACCCTCCTTCACTGGACTCTCCTCTGGTTTCCTCTGAAATACACAAAAACATGTTCATTGACAGGAAACCTCTGCCATCTAATTTAGGGTTAACAAAAAAAAAAAAACAACAACAACAAATGCAGCTCCCTGACTCACCTTCTTCCTGACCAGGTGGGAGATGTCTGAGACTGGAGCTGAGTGTCCATTGGTGGCACTGACATTTGTTGATGTGCCATTCACCTGGATGGAGAAATAAAATAAATAAATCTGGCCTTATGAAATGTGGGTTAATTTAGGCATTCTGTATGCTTGGATTTTGAATGTATACTTACCTTTGAACTGGGGGAAGCAGCTCCATTCTGTAGAGCAGACTCTGGGAATGCAGAGGAAGTAGAGCCTCCTCCCTGACAACCACATTTAAATAACGAGTTACAATAATCTTTATACGTTTTCATAACCAGACACAGGTACATTTACAACGTAACGACGCTGCCACCAGCAGGACAAACTAGAGGAAATGCAGTATCTACCTACTCTTTTCAGAAACCTGTCACTGAACTCATCACACATGATAACATAGAGAACCCTTCATCACATCGGCCTTTGGACTGTTCAGGGAAGAGCAGTGTGACTGATTCAATTTCATTTAAGAATGGAGCTTGAAGTATGAAACACAAAGCTGCTGTTCGCTTTCAGCAAGTTGTGCACTGCATCCCTAAAGGTGATGATGCAAAAAAAATAAATAAATAATAAATTAATTAAAAAAAAAAATCAACACTCGTGTGTGCCTGAACTATAAATGTCCCGTCGCTATGGAGACAGTGATTCAGCGTCTACCATGCGAGGTGGAGAGTTTTGAGTGGACTCACCAGTGCATCCTTCAGCACCGCAGAGGTCGTTTTCAGTCCCTCTGTGGCGTCCTCCACCTTCTCCTTGATCTCTGGGAGCAGAGCCTTCAGCTCCTCCATCTCCTTTCTCTCGCTGGGCAGAGCCTCGGGGCCCTCGGCCTTGTCCAGCAGCTCCTGCAGTTTATCTGAAGGACAAAGTGGACATGTTAGCTCAGAGCATTTTGGGGAAAAAAAAAAAGGAGCTTCTTGCTTTAGCTGCTTACCCAGCCTGCTCTTTATGACAGCGATGGAGCTGCTGAGCGCGTCGATGGCCTGGCGGTACTGCAGGTTCAGGCTGTAGGTCAGGCCCAGCTGGTAGTGAGTCTCAGCGAGGAGGCGGCTGTCCGAGTCCAGGTGCTTCACCTGCAGCTTCAGACACTCCTGGAAGTCCTCCAACGCCTGGGAGTAATTTCCTGAGGAAAGAAGAAGAAGAAAAAAAAAAACCTTCAGAAAATGCCCATGGCATTTTCCTTAAGAACAACTGCATATTTCCATATTGATTTGACTGGTGGGTGGATGTGTTTGTACCTGATTCAGCAGAAACTTCCCCCAGCCTCAGGTGGGTCTGAGCTGCCATCAGCTGATCGTCCTTAGACTCTTTCCTAATCAAAAGAAATAAGAGACGTCACCACGGAGACTAGAACATTCATATCCTACCCATCATGTCAACACTTGTTACCTCCGGTAAATGACTTTAGCCACTTCCAGCATCTCCCAGGCGAGCTGCAGGTTCCCCACCTCCTCCTCCTCATCATCGTCACTGTCCTGAGAAAACACGCCAACGCAAGGTTTAAAAATCCCACTTACAATCACATGCTCCTCCAAGTCTTTTTGATTTGAACTGGAGCTGATTGGTCAAGTACCTTCTCAGCGGCGCCATCTCCTCCTTCCTCTTGTGCGTCACCCTCCATTTCAGCATCCTCCCCCTCCTCCTCCTCCCCATCTCCTTCACCATCTGGAAACAGACAGCAAGAGTTTAGATAAACTGAGCAACATCCATCATAACAACCATGATGGAGCCATTTAAAATGTGAACGACGGTATTTAATGGACAGACACCTTCTGCTTCCTCCGTGGATTCCTCGCCTTCTTTCTCCTTTGTCTTCTTGTCTTTATTCTCAGAAGATTTGTCCTCGTTAACGTCGCCCTTGTTTTCCTCCTCTCCCTGTTCGGCTGCTTTCTGTTGCTCATCACCAGCCTCAGCATTTGCACCAGCACCGTTCTTCTCTTCCTCCTCACTCTGCTTCCCTTCAGACTTTTGTGTATCTTCCTTTTTCTTCTCTGCCATGGCGTCGTACACCTGAACCCTCAGCTCGTCCCTGGTCTTTTCTGTTGGAAAAAAAAAATAGCAGAGTTGGGATGAGGTGGAAAAAAATCAAATTTTTCCTGATCCCCAACCAGTTCCTTTCCTCACCATCAATGTTTTCTGTGCTCTCAATGTTGGAGTCTTTGGGTTTCACTTCCTCCTCCTCTTCTTCAGGAACTCCTTCCAGAGCATTACCCAGAACTGAGTTCTCCATCCTGTATCAATAGAGTTGTTTAGTCTCCACATCTCTTCTGGACGTCAGGCACATTTTTGAGCAGCTATAATATCTTTACTCTTACCGCGCCAGGTCCAGGAGAGCTTTACCACACCAGAAGAACGCCTCTCCACACTCATCTGCTGTGTCACCATACTTTTTAGCTCTAAAACAAAATGTGTTAAACATTCAAATTATTTGTAAAAATATATATATATATATATATATATATATATTTGTATTAATATTTCAGTGAAATCAATATTTTTAGGTTCCGCTTCTTTTCATTAGAATAGTTTTTAAAATCAGATCAAAAAATTTAAGTGTGTGCCACATTAACAAAAGAAAATGAAAACTTTCAAAGTAAAAGTACTTCCTATGGGATTCTTTCTGGAGATACATGTCTGGCTTGTTAGATTGAATCCAGATGTGTGTGTGTGTGTGTGTGTGTGTGTGTGTGTGTGTGTGTGTGTGTGTGTGTGTGTGTGTGTCATGCACAGACTTCATATAGCGGTGTGTGTGAATTCGCAGTGTCAGGATGTAAACTCACAGCATGCCACAGGCCTCCTGCAGGGCGCTCACCGCCTCCACCACCTTCCCCATCACCAGGTGCTTCTTCCCGGTGCCGATCAGCTTGTTGGCTTCCTCCATGTTAGCGACACTGGACAGGAAACAATCTTTGCAGGTAAAGTGTGTGCGCTACAGCTGTTCCCGTCCAGTGCCTCAGTCTTTACGGTAAAGCGTGTTGCTGTGGTGTATGGCTCAGACCGCTGTCTATACATACCTTGGACTGAGGGGGACAAACAGATGGTAGAACTTCAGCAGACGATCGGAGGTTCGAGTCCCGGCTCGTGTCTCCCGCCGCTTAGTCTTTCAACTCTTCTGTTTTAATTTGGCGCCAAATCTCCCTGCCTTTTCCGGTCGACTTCCGTGTTCGTCAACCAGCGCGGGAGATTTCTTAAAGGCGCCGAGCAACACAACGTGACAACATTTTACTCGATTACTGTTACTGCATTACTAATATCGCAATACAGCTCCTACAACAGATGAAACAGCTACAGTAAGTGACTGAATGAATGAACAGTTGAAGACATTTAAGACAAAACAAAAAACTGTCACAACAGTTCAAGTGCACATTTTATATCTGAAGACTAGGAGACTAGGAATGAAGTATCAACCTTAGCCTATGATATTCGTTTCTGTTAAAACTAGAACTACTTGTTTTACTCCTCCATTTTTCTGTTTGCCCCAGGGTCACTTCTGTTTGGGCTGTTTCCTTTGAGTTGACTGGACTGAAATGACATTGAATAAACTTCCCTCAGGGGTCAATAAATCTGTGTTACTGATAGTATAATAAATAGTAGAGTACCATAACTAGTGTTTAACATATGTGTCCCATTAAAGTTATGCACAAACATTTTCCATGGAAAGTTATAGTCCATACAAATTTGTTCAATAACAGTTTTGCTCTCTAATCCTCTATCCCAACGGCAACCACTAAATAATACTACTGTCATTGCAATAATACTCTGCTCTACACTGTCAATCCAAACTACTAGACCACTTCTACTTCACACATTATTATACATACTTCTACGAGTACATCTTCCATCTATCTATTTATATATATATATATAGATCTATTTCATATTGAGGATTGAGTCCCCTACTGTTGCCAGTGTTTAAAGCTGCTCTTATATATGATTAGATAATAAGATAATTGATAAGAGAAATTGTATGTGTGTGTGTGTGTTGTTGTGTAAGTGCAGTTCCAGGCTGCTGTCACGTCCTGCTGTGAGACACAGGGATTGTCCAGCTCCCCTCTGAGCTCCTCCTGCTGACTTCACGGCGTTGCTGCCTCATCAAGACGAGTCTGGACCTGGCAGCCAATCAACGTCACACTGAGACGGTCCTCCTCAGCCCTCCCCACACTGCCATCACTGCAGAGACCACTTTAACAGCTCTAATTTCTCCGTTCAACGCACCACAACACTACACCACTGCTTATTCAAGCACACACTCCACTGTGATTCAGAGTGGAAATGTTTAGAGTCCAACACAGTCAATAATGTGGTAGATTTAACAACAAAAACAAGCAAATACAAATTCATCATTTTTTACTCACGCTTTTTTTAACACAGCAGCTTCTCATCTAATGTTCGGCAGAAACCAAATGGTCGTATTTGTTAAGCTCTTATTTATTTTGAATTTCACTGGACTACGTTCATTTCCTGAAATAGGATCAAACTTCTTTCAGTCCAGCATCGCATCATTTCGATCATTTACACGACTGATTGAGACCATAATGACGGACACACGCGTGCCCTTGAAAACATCCATTTGTTTTGGAAACAGCAGTGCAGCAGATGCACTATACTACTGGCACATTGTGAGACAGGAAATGAACGCGAGGCATTGTTTGATCAGCGCGGTCTCTCTAACAGGACGTTATTGTAGGTGCCCCCTCTCATCTGGCCCTTGAAGCTGCCCCCATGGCAACGGCATGCAGAGACGTCTATCTGGGGCGGCGGGGAGGAGAGGGGAGGTTTTCTCGACAAATAATGGATGAAGACACATGGAACTCAACCTGCTATTTCACAAATATCTACAGAGTAAGATTTGTAACAAGGAAATCTACACGTCTTTGGACTGTCGGAGTCTTAAACTCACGTCAGCTGAACACCAGTGTAATTTGAGATAGAGTGACTAACAGTACTGAGGGAAATCTTCCTCTTGTTACACACAGGGGTTATTGTCACACATGCATCATCTGGTCGATGAGATGACAGATGCCATTAAACAGGAACATTTTGCAAAAATATTTTGAATACTAATAATAAACCAAGCTCTCAAGAGACTCTCCAGTGGGACAACTCTCTCTCAGGATGACCACTGCACTGCTTAGTTAAGGAGCTCATGTGACTTAATCAAGAGTTTACTTCCTCCCTGGCCCAGCAAACTAGTGTGTATTATTCCATGTCAATAATAATAATAATTATTATTATTTGATGTTGCATTAATTGCACCGATTAGCTCCTTGCACTTATATCATTCAGGATGAAGAAGACATTTTTTCAAAATGAATAACCCCCTCACCCTGACTTTATTTACACAGCCTCTGAGCTAAGGAACACCAACCGCTCTGTTTATTTTCACTGCAAGCAACAGTTTATGTTGGCTAATGAAAACACAATTGTACTTGGCATTATTACTCCCTGTTAAGAGAGAGAGAGTTATCCTAGTTTAATAACAACGAGAATAGTTCCTGTTCCTCAGCTGAGTCATTGTGCAAACAGTGGTGAGTGGGGAAACAAGAATCAAAAAGTCTTCTGTAGCCCACAGGAAAAATTCCAAGATGATACAACAGAGCGTCTCGTCCTTGAAAATGCAAACCGGAGTGACTCTGCAGGAACGGTGCAGGAAATGACACGTACAAGCCTATAAAGGAGGGTTAATGGAAGAAAACCTATACTGGACTCAATTCTTATAGAATCAACTTAGGGTGAACCAGGAAGCAGGGAATCCCACAGTGGCGCAGGCAGAAGACATAAGTCTCGATTTGCTCTGAGAAATGTCAAACGTGAGCTGTTTCCATGACTTTAAACCCAAGATTGATTTAGGCTTTGTCTTCATTAAATCAATTTACTTTGTTAGTCCTGGGTTGAAATGTGTTCATTCCACAAAGCAGATTGAGCGAAAACACCCATGAAAGAAGTGTAGGTTGAAAGGGGCGCTGGCTGCCGGACAAGAGGGTTAATCAGTAAATCGCGGCCTGATAAGAGGCAGAGGCAAGAGCTATGTGAAGATTAATGTCCTCCCTCCAAACCTGCTCCACACATGCTGAAGGAGAGTCATATGATAAAAACCCCATGATTGGGTGAGCTGTGCAGAACCGTGCATGGATGTTAGCCAGGATTAGGGAGGTCCCCTTCAGACTCACATGAATTTATCAGCTGCTCCGTATCTGAACGGACTGAATGTGGGTGAATAAACATTCTGGGCCACAGAGTTCTCTGATGGAGGTGAAGTATCACAGACAGCCTCCAGGAGGATGTTTTATCTGCCTCCTCGCTTTTGGTTCCAGCAGAGCAGGAGGATGCTCCGAGGGGCCACGAGGAAATATGCAGAGTCATGCTGTGTCGAGGTTTCTGCACCTCAAGGCTGCTCTGTGTTCTCGTCCCGGACCGAGATATCGCGAGAACCACGCGCGGCTATAAATTCACCGGCGGACGCGCGATGCCCCGCACTCCTGTCTCCTCCCGTCCGTGTGGATAAGTCTGAGGTATGTGCATCTAAATACTACTTAACGTGCACAAATACTATTTTTGTTGTGCTTTTGAGGTTAGTGTTGTTTTCCTCAAGTTGTTCGGTTCAGGGGGCGTTTTTCACTCGTGTCGGCGAGGGCGAATCAACAAGTGGCTTTTCAAGAAACTCTGTAAAGCAGCGTGGCTCTGAGAGAAAGGGTGGATTGGTCGAGCCTAAAGGGACATATGTCCACCGAGAGAAAACACTGAGACGCTATTAAAGCGTCTGTGAAATCAATGCGAGGTCGACATGTCGCAGATTCAGCTAATGTTAACGTCAGACGTCAAATCTCGGGAGGTTCCACGAGTTGGTTAAAATAGAGCTGGACGTTAAAGTGCGGAAACACCTGCGGGTTAAACACCTACAGTTACCTCACACACTTCCATATAACGCCGCAAAACATGTGTCTTGGCTTTTTGCCATTTTTGCAACTTATTATTAATGATCATTAACTGAGCAATTGATTTGTGTGCTGGAAATATATCAGTTATACGTTGAAAGTGAAATTAGGGCAAAGTAATAAAACAATATAAATTATTATGCAATATCATTTTATTGTTATCAAAGTCCAATATGATGTACGGATATTGCTTATGTGTTGTGCAAGCAGGACAAATTGGTGCAGAGTTTCACTCTGAAGCAAAAATATTTGTTTAAACTCTAAAAAATATATTGTGATGAGTTTCAATTAATACTCCTTTTAGATCATCTATGATCACGACAACTGTTGATGTTGAATCATTTCCTGTCAAAGCAATGCATTGACCATTGCAAAAATTCTCATTCATACAGATATTTATTATCAGATTACAGATGATGAAAATGATTACTTTTATTAAAAAGTGCTCAGTTGGGTTAATATTTAATGTATTATCCTTGATTCACATCAGCTCAGTCATCTTCAGAACAGAGCGTAATACAAGCTGTTTCCTTCTTGTGTAGTCAAGTCAATCTGAAGATGTCAGCAGGCAAGGCACAGATCGGAAAACCGGCCCCGGACTTCACGGCCAAGGCGGTGATGCCAGATGGACAGTTCAAGGATCTGACGCTATCAAGCTACAAAGGTACGACTAAACCTGTGTCATCTCCTGTTGGTCAGAGGACATGCTTTGATGCCACTCTCTGCTCCCTGGTTCATTTGCACTACTGAAGACAGGGATTAATTAGACTGTTGCCATAGTCGCCCAATCACATGACACACTCAGTGGGCTTATTTATTCTTTCCTTTGTTGTAGGGAAGTATGTTGTCTTTTTCTTCTACCCGCTGGACTTCACCTTCGTATGTCCGACCGAAATCATCGCTTTCAGTGACGCCGCTGAACAGTTCAAGAAAATCGGCTGTGAAGTCATCGCTGCCTCTGTGGACTCGCACTTCTCCCACTTTGCATGGTAGTTATCAGGCTTTATATCTTAAACACAGGATAGAGGCGGGAATCCACTCGTAAATCATTGACTTTTTTTAAATGTGTTTTCACCCAGGACCAACACTCCACGTAAGCAGGGTGGTCTGGGTGCCATGAAGATTCCCCTGGTGTCTGACACACGACGCTCCATCTCCACAGACTATGGGGTCCTGAAGGACGATGAGGGCATCGCCTACAGGTAAGACAATGTGACGCGAGGAAAGTTTGAAACCAAAGAAGCCAGTCTGCTGGTCCTTCTGTCTCCAGAGGAGGGTTGCAATTTTTTCTAAACATATCATTAAAGCAAGCACCCTGTAGTCCAGGCAGTGGATTGGAGAATACAGACTGTAGTGCCAGCACATCTGTTGAATGTGTGCTTTTTTCTCTGAAACATCACATTACCAACAATGCTGCCTCCTGCATGATTTTAATGCAGGGAAATGTCTGATTGGAGGAGTAGGGGGCTGGTTTACAATTCCTTACAAGTGTCTGACAGTTGGTTTTGAGAAGTTCTAGTAAATGTCGTCACCTTCCTGTCAGAAGGCCACTCAAGGGCTGACATGCGGTTTGAACCGAGTATAAATCCAGCTGCAGATCATTCTGAGCTCTTCTTTCTCTCTATTAAAGGGGTCTGTTCATCATTGACGACAAAGGCATCCTGAGACAGATCACCATCAATGACCTTCCAGTTGGACGGTCCGTAGAGGAGACCCTGCGTTTGGTCCAAGCCTTTCAGTTCACCGACAAGCATGGAGAAGGTAAATTACTGCTACATTTCTCTGGTGCTGTAGTGTTTTCCATTTTACATTCTTACTCCATTCAATATGTATTTATTGAGCAAGCCTTGCAATAGTAACAATGTAATACTTTACATGTGATGTGATAAATACCTTCTCCATGCCCTGTTGTTAATAATTTAGCTGTTGTTCTTCCAACCAGTTATATAATTTCACCTGCTATTGACTGCTAAGACAGACATTGCGTCATATAAAGCAGAAAGGGCAAAGACTAGAAGGTTGGTTCACCAATCGATGCTGTGGTTCCCATGAACTTTGCAATAGGTTGTGAAATGATTTGTGGACAACAGATAATGTCGGGCAGAGATTCTGATAAAGCCTCCCTCCGTAAAGCCAAAGCAGTGTTAGACATGTTCTGTAAATGTGTCATAATGTCACATCTGCAGTTTGATCTGCCGGGCCAGGACTCATCACTGGCTTATCTTTTTCAGTCTGCCCAGCCGGCTGGAAACCAGGAAGTGACACCATCAAACCTGACGTCCAAAAGAGCAAAGACTTCTTCTCCAAGCAGTAATAAGACCAAAGCCACAGTCTGCCGTCTGCTGTAGGAGATTTCATTTCGAGATTACATTTCCCAAGAACAATATTTAAGTCAGCCATTGTGCCTGTTGAAGTGGAGGTGGGGATTTTTTTTTGTAGTCAACGTGATGATCTGTGGGTTCTATTGTGTGTAGAGCAAATACTGGTAGTGCATCTATGACCAAAGTATATCATTTTGTAATAATACTGTGCTAATTTGTGCTATTTGTCCCGCCTGACCGTGGTCAATGTTTGTTCTTTCATATTTGTCCTAAATGTTGTGTGATCCAAAAAGACCATACAAACCACTTTTTAAGTTGAACAACAAATGTTCTTTAATTGAAATAAAGAAAACAATGTTTAACACTTTTTTAACACTTGTAAAGACAAAAACTGAAATAGTCCTAGTATATTTAATAGTCAACTTTAAATAGTATTAACATTTGGACCAGTGCACTTCTCATAACTTCTAAGATCGGTATTCTTCTTTCTTAATCATCATAATCTCATCTGTTAGCCCCTGGCTGTGCCATTAGCTTTAGCCACATTCAGCTTACTTCATTTGAACTAATCAGTATATTAGCTCGGTCATTATCGACAGCTGGCTAGATAGCTAGCTAGCTAGCTAGCTAACGCCAGGCAGCAGGAGAGGACAATGGCTGCGGGGAAGATGTGCGTCCGGAAGAACAAGGAGGAAAATGCTGAGGTCTGAGAAAGAAAACGTTGAAAACATGGTTATTTACCCAAACATGTGTACAAATTAAGACATTTAAGACAGCGAAGTGAGCTGTCTGTGAAGTTTTACAGCTAATCATACTGCACTGTTAGCATAAGTGTTTCCATGATGGTTCCTGTCAAAGTGGACAGGGCTGTTCCTGAACGACCTGAAAACCCGGCAGGAGTCCCTGGTGTTTGTCAAGAGGATGATGGCTCTGGCCGTCTCCTCCATCACTTACCTCAGAGGCATCTTTCCTGAGGACGCCTACAGATCCAGATACCTGGAAGGTGAACACACTGAACAATGGACATCAACTATCTCATTTCACTGAGCCTCCCTGTAGATGACGGCCTCACTTTTCAAAACCTGTTCTAGTCAGCACTTATTGGTTCCTTGACTTTCACAAGCCTGCAATTAAATCCAAAAAACTCACTGAAAATACACAGGATTGTACACACGATGCTGTTTATTTTGTCTTTTGCCATTTTACCAGATTTGTGTGTCAAAGTTCTACGTGAAGACTGCAACAGGCCCGGTGCCAGCAAGGTTGTGAAATGGTAATAACAATACTACTGCCAAAATAAGTACAGCCTGTCAGCCGCTGATTTAACACAAGAAAACAGACAGATCAGACACATTTTTAAAAAAGGGACATACATTAATTTCCCTCTATTGCATTTTTGTTTTTTTAATGATTCATTTCAGGATGATGGGCTGCTTTGATGCCATGGAAAAGCAGTATGTAAGTTAATGCCTCTGTGAATAATATACTGTATGTTTAATTAGTTGTTGACTGCAACTATTTGTCACTAATGCTCGCTGTTCTCCTCATAACAGCTCCAGGTTGTGTTCATCGGGGTACGTATGTCAGCTGCACTCATTCATAACACAAGAGCAGAAATTATAACTGTGTGCTATTGCCATCCAGGTGTACACCAATCCAGATGAACCCAATGTAAGTTGTCTCTAATATATACTGAGCAGTCAATACAAAACGCAAGTTTCATCAACACTGAGACGTATTTGTCTAATGTTGCAGTGCATTATCGAGTCTTACCAGTTCAAATTCAAGTACACTGAGAAGGGACCAGAGATGGACATAGTCAGGTTGGTTTTGACTTCCTATGCTTGCGTTTTCTTACGGCGATGCTGCCTCCACATGCACACCAATGGTGATGTAATCTTCATAAAACTGCAGGAACAATGACATGAACATGCAGGTGACGTTGGAGGACACCAAGAGAGCGTCGGTTCTGCTCATCAGGAAGCTCTTCCTGCTCATGCAGAACCTGGATGACCTTCCCACCGACGTCTACCTCACCATGAAGCTCTACTACTATGACGACAGTAAGATGCAGCATTTAACTATAACCTCAAGGAATTTATAAATAATATGTGGATTGTGCAGTGAAACCTTTTTATTCCTTCTCTCTGTTATAAGTCACTCCTGAAGAATACCAGCCACCCGGCTTCAAGGAGGGGGAATGTGACAGTCTGTGGTTCGAGGGCATGGCTGTGCACTTCAAGGTGGGGGAGGTGCAGACGGCCTTCCACAGCTTGAGAGTCCAAGTGTCAGCCGAACATGGCCGCATGGAGAAACTTCAGGAAGGGAATCAGCTGAGGGAGACCAAGCAGGTTTCCCAGAGAAAGCCCTCAGAGAGAGGAATGAAAAAGGTGGGCCCAGAGGGAGGATTAGGAACTGTTGGTCTCAGCTCTGGTTCACATAGTTTCCTCCAGATCATTTTTTACAATTGTTTACACTTCACTGCAGACTCCTCCAACGAAGAAATACAACGAAGAAGATCTGCCCTCTGAAGACGGCAAGTAAAAGAATGCTGCTGATATGCAAGTGTGAAAATGTCTGATGACTGTTGACTTTCTTTTAAACAGAGTCTGCACAGTTCAAGAAACCCACCAGGCCTGTGGCAAAGGTAAGCACGGGAGATCGCAACAGAATATGCAGGTTATAGAAAACACATTGAGTGACATATTGGAGCTTCTGGGTGGGGGTTAGTGAAAAGCAAATCATTATTTTTCTTTATCCCAGAGACAAGTAGCTGTCAGAACTTCAGCAAGGAAGAAAAGGAGAACTTAGTTAAGAAGACAAGAGCACAAGTTCAACACATGTTTGAAAAGTGTTACTGTAATTGTTATTTACAGATGGTGTTTGCACAATTTATGATTACCAAGTGAGTTAAAGAGGTTCTTTCTGTCATTTTTCCATAAAAGCAAAAAGTTATTTTCACAGTTTCAAAAACCAACAACACTATGTTCTTGTGTGTACTACTGTGTGTGTATAAAGATATATTGATATGTTTTACAAGAAATAAAAATGTTGTTGTAAACTTTATGTGTAGAAGCTGTAAAATGTATTTCAAATTTACGTCTCTACCTATTTAACAAAACACAGAGCGAGACACATCTGCTGTAGTGCAATTTATCTAACATACACAGCTTTGCTGAATTAGCTGAAATACACCATTGTTCAGGAAGTGTACACCTCTATAATTTGATGAATTTGGCACAGACAATAATGCTTGTTTTTTATTCTTACCATTTTTCCAGATCGTGGAATTTAAATCTTACCTAGTCAGCACTTGAGCAGTGAACATTTGCCTCCAATTCACAAACAAACTCACAAACATGGCTCAACATTCATGACATAATCCACATTAAACAAAACCTGCTTCTCAACACTTTTGATCACTGATGCTCTTTTTTTTTTACCCCTGAGTGATAGATGTCCTTGTCCAGACCTGATCTGCTCCAGTTCTTCATTGTCTTGTGTGTGTGTGTAGTCTAGAAGAGACTGTCCACGTCGCCCATTTCCACAAACACTGTCTTCAGCTGGGAGTAGTGCTCTATGGTCACCTGGCCATTCTCCCGCCCTATGCCTGGTGAGTGGAAAAACTTCATATGTAAACTTCCACTTCCAATTAATATCAGTGGGAAGTAGTGGGTGCAATCTTCAGTGGCTACTACAGGGCTGTATGCAGACTGAAACCATGTCAGTGAGAGTAAAACCAGGCTGTACCTGACATTTTGAAGCCTCCGAAGGGCACCTCGACAGGAGTGATGTTGTAATTGTTAATGAAACAGGAACCAGCTTTGAGGTGCTCAATCACACGGTGGGCTCGCCTCACATCCCTACAGAGGGCAAACAAAAGAATGACACAACACCACACTTGAAAAAACTGTGCAAGATGAGTGCAAAAGTTCAAAAGTCATTAATAACAAGGAAGTCACCTCTCAATACAGCCCTGTTTAAAGCTGGTATTAATGCCACACTGGACATTAAAACATGTTCTGAGTGTGTCTCCTGTGACTGTTCGTAATCTCAATTCCCTGTACTGTGTGCAGATATTGGTGTTCTCCAGGGCACCATGATGTTGGTTTAACCCAGTTTAGAGATGTGTCCAAAGTTTGTGGCCACAAAAGAGTGAGGATACGTTTGATCCATTTTGAAAAAAAATATACGAACAAGATAATAAGGCTAAAACAAGCAAAAGCAAAAACATATAAAAGTGAGTCAGATGACCAGAAATCAACCTAAATCCAGATCCTTCAAAAAGACATTCTTGTCATTGACTGTGCCTGAGATGTCTCGTCATGTACTGACTTGGTGAAAACTCCAGCAGCCAGACCCAAGGTGGTGTTGTTGGCTCTCTGCAGCACTTCCTCCTCTGTCTCAAAAGACAACACAGACATGACGGGACCAAAAATCTCCTCCTTCACACAGGTCATCTCATCTGTGCAGTCACCTGTGTGCGGGGAAACAGACAGGATACGTCTGAGTAGCTCTGAAGGTGCTGATCGACAGAGGAATGTTTTGAATTCTTACCCAACACACACGGGGTCATGTAGTATCCTCCTTGGAGTTTGGGGTCTGATGGGATAAAAACTTCACCTCCACACAAAACCGTGGCTCCCTGGAAACAGTGCAATTCACAACCAAGTGCTGGGTAGCTCCCCACTAATCTGCTGACAAAGACAAAACATTTGTGGGACAAGTTGTACCTCTTTTTTCGCCTGGTCCACAAAGGATAGGACTTTTTCTAGATGTGGCCGGTTGACCAGTGCTCCCATTCGCGTGGACTCCAATAGTGGGTCTCCTATCTTAATTGCCAGGGTCCTCTTCACCACCTCCTCCACAAACTCAGGCAGAATATCCTTCTGAACAAACACCCTAGTCCCGTTGCTGCACACCTGTGAGACATTTTGCCAAAAATATGAAGCTTGGGTCCAGACTGCTCATGTCTGAAAACACCAAAACAAGCAGTGACTGTTTTAATACAAACAGCCAAATATCCAAATCATTAGACACTACCTGGCCTTGGGACAGGAAGTTGGCCATGAGAGCTCCCCTCACGGCGTTCTCCAGATCACTGTCCTGGAATATGAGCAGTGGAGATTTCCCCCCCAGCTCCAGAGTCACTGGTTTCACTCCCTTAGATGCCATCTCCATGATCTGTGTCACACAAGAAGTAGCACAGAAGTAGGTATCAGTCAATTCCTTCCCAACACATCTATAAATCTATGAATTTCCATAAACACAATTTTTGATGATGAGAAGTATTAGCTGACCTTCTTTCCTGTGGGCACACTCCCGGTAAAGGACACCTTCGCCACATCAGGGTGGAGGCAGAGGAAGCTCCCGGTCTCCTGGCCGCCCTGCACCACATTGAACAGTCCCTCCGGAGCTCCGGCCTTAGCATAGATCTCTGCTAGCATGACGGCTGTCACAGGTGTCACCGGTGATGGCTTGAACACCATGGAGTTACCTGTTTTACAGAGCAGAAACCAAAATATATAAATCACATTTTCTAACCAGCAGCACGGTCTACAGGATTCTCCAAATTAAATGCAGTTCTCCATGAAATAGCAGCTGAGATTGAATAATTGTGCTGTTACATCAAGAAATGAAGATTTATTTAGAAGTGTCAGAATCGTGACCATTGTGTGACTTTAAATTCATCATGCTGCTGTAGTGCCATCTACTGGTGAAGAGCCATTATGTTTTGAAAGAACTGAATTGTCGAATAGTCAATGCTCAAATAATTGTAGTTTTCAGCCCATACAATTTAGGTGCTTTATCAATTACTTCATTGTGGGTTATCTGAATGCAAAACTGTTGAATAGTTTTCATTCAACTTTTTGACATTTTATTGAAATATTTACAGTATCAGTACAGTGAGTTTTTGAGATTCTGCAAAGTAACCAATACAGGTAAGCAATGCATTGTCATCTTGCTAGGAAATAATTAAAATATAAAAACAGTAGGTTTATGAATCCCATACCACAGGCCAGGGCAGGGGCAGATTTCCAAGCAGCGATTTGAAAAGGATAATTCCAAGCACCAATGCCAACACAGACACCTAAAGGCTCCCTGCGGGTGTAGGCAAAGGATCCTCCAGGTAACTGCACATGTTGACCTTGTCGAAACAAAAGTAGAATGACAGACATCAAAAAAAGAGGTTAAATTTAACTAAAAGTCAAGTGAAGTGAGGGATGTGCTAACCTGCCAGAGAGCTGGCCAGCCCTGCGAAGTACTCTATACACAGTCTGGCAGAGTCCACATCCAGACGAGCCTCTGTGATAGACTTCCCATTGTTGATGACTTCCATTTCAGCCAGCTCCTCTCTCCTGCTCTGTGCATGACAGTCACGACAAATTTAATAATTTATGTTAGTACAGACATATCATGAAATGTATGTTTTAAACAATATGATAATTGCATAGAATAAAGACCTCAATTATATGGGCTGCTTCTATCATGATCCTCGCCCTCTCCATCCCAGACATTTTGCTCCAGTGACCATAAGCCAACACGGCAGATTTCACCGCCTGATCGACATCCACAGGACCACACGGCTCCAAATGGCACAGGACTTTCCCTTCAGAGTGAAACATAATCATTACATCACAGTGAAAAAAAAAACAACAGGTTACATGGTTTTTACTTTACAAGGACAAGTCAATACACTTGATCATTTCATTTGTTCTGATTCAAAGTTATGTGAGTAGGAATTCGATGCTGGGACACACTGAATATAGGGGGACAGAGTTTGAGGTTTCATATGCAGACATAGCACTGGTAGGATACGGATGGGTGAACTGTGCGAGTTTAAATGGGATTAATGTGAGAGCAAGTGAAGTGCCTGTCAACACCAGACGGTCTTATTTGCACAGCACCGTCCAAAGTCCAGTTAGGAAACGGTGTCAGTAATGTGAAATACGGGTCGTTATGTATTGGTGGAAGTGTTACCTGTTGCAGGTTCGTAGACACTCTCCTTGTTGTATTTGCCCATGCTTGCCCTCCTCTCCCCGGCCCAGAAGTTCAGCGGCACTGTGACGTTCACTGACCCCGTGGAGGCGCAGCGCACCGCCGCGAGAGAAGCGGCAGCGGACCGCCGCAGAGACGCAGTCACTCCCCGGAGCAGCATCCTCACACCGGGCCTGGAGCTCGAAGCTGAGCTGCAAGATAAACCGTGAGTTTTAATGTCAAGTAACACCGAATTAAATAACAACAATACTACAACTCCCCAGCAAGAGGAGCATGTGTGCAGCAGTGTTATCGCTACTTCGACTCGATAACGTTTGGGACACTCCCATCATGTAGTTAAGTCTTTGTAGTGTACACACCTACAGGAATACCAACATTAAACGAGTTTTAAGTGTGGAATAATAGAAAAATAAAGGGTCATGAAATGTTTCGTCAACTCACTATTTTGCTGAGGCTCCAAACGGGTGGGCGGGGCAAAGTGCGACGCTATCCGAATGACATCCGGCAGCCGCAAGAGCGAGACATGTGACAGGCTGGCTCCGCCTTCAATCACTAACAAAACAAATTGAAATCAATATATAATTTAGATTCTAGTGATCCGATCGATCATAAACCAGCTGAGGATTGAATATAGCACATGGGGAGAAAAAAGTGAATGGACATTTAAAACGGAGCCGATGTTAAAATGACGCAGGCGGTGTGGGTGGAGCCCCGCCGCAGTCATATCCCGGCCAGGCGGCTCTTAACGGCACTCAGCAAGTATGGCCGGAGACAGCGAGGCGCATCTGAAGGACCGCGGCGACCACACCAGCGTTATTCGACAACCTTTCCTCATCGGTGTCTCCGGAGGCACCGCCAGCGGCAAGGTCGGACCCTCACCCGGCCACCTCGGCCGCTCTCGCGACCTGTCATGTTTAGATTTCGAGCGAAATGACGCCGGCAGCTCGGCCGGTATCCTGCCGCTGGTTGACCGCGTGGCTTCGAGCGATTGATTGACAGCTCGGTCCTCAGCCGCTTCAGCAGCCGGACAGCACCGCGGTGATTTGACCCGCTTTTACCCGGCTCGTTGTCCCGAGCCGCTTCACTCACCCGGGTTAACTTATCCCACTTTTTGTACAAGATGGCAGTCACTGTCTGCAGCGGCCACCCTTTGTACTACGTGGATATCTGGGATCTCCGCGCTGCTAGCCGCCTAGCATGAGATTCCATCACACGCTAGCTTAGCACCGCCGCCTGCGCTAGACAATAGCTGGTGCTAGCCCCCCTCCCCTTCCCTCCCCCGGGGCTAGCTTCAGCGTGTTTGTAAACACACCGACCACATTTGTTTCGCGTGAGCAGTTTCCTCACGACGGTGCGGTTCGCATCCTTCAATCGTCTCGTTTTGTGGCGTTTGATGCGCTTGCTTCGGTCGGAATGACCCAGAGTGACCGCTCCTGTTGAATAACCTGGATGAGGCTGTGAAGAGTATAACGGACTCGGGGGGCCAGAGAGAGGGGGGGGGGGCGACCAGTCCGGATGGTCCCTGTGCGCGATCCCGGGGAACATTGATCTGTTGTGAGCAGAGGGAAATGAGCTCGGGTAGATATTCACCACAGATTTTATTAAAACAAACACCGATGGTGTTTTCAATGTGCGTTTATTGCATCACACCGGCCCTCCATCCGCAGACGTGGGCCCACGTGGAAGACGTGACTGAGTTTCTTTGTCTGTGGTGCGTTTACCTCGGCTCAGTGAAACCACTCAGTGGCTGAGGGGGGGAAGCACCGGTGGTTTTCAGTTTAAGTTCCTTATCGTAGATCGAAGTGTGACGCCTCGTTTAGCCTTAGTCTCTGTCAGTGGATCCGCACTCTGACGCCCACTCTTCCTGGAAACTCGTCACAAGATGCTGGAGGCGGCCAGCTGCTTTGTGACGGCAGACTAGTTTGAACCGGGAGGTTGGTGACGTCTCCCCTGGGTGTGAGATCGTTCTCTTAATTTGGATGATGTCATTTTGTTTCCATATTGTAAAAATGCAATATTAATATTAGGGAGTTTGCTGACTGACATTCACAAGTCAGTTATTTGTAAAATGACCTGTGTAGTAAGAAAATAAGCAATTTTTAAACTATCCAAACGTTGAACAATTATGATTGGTTACACTACTGGATGCTGTCAAAGTCGGGACAGATGGGGAAAATGTTTGTATTCGATTGTGTTGACACAACCACCCGGCTCCCTGTGGGGGCGTCCTAATCCATCTGCAGCACAGTTTCATGAACACAAAGGTAGCACAGCCCCGCAGAGGGGAGGAATGCCCAGTCAGCACTGGGTATCACTTGGTGTGGGAGGTCACCGAGTTCAAATGTGGTGGCTCACAGGGCATTGAGTTGGTGACATCAGTTGACCTCTTTCCACACCCCATAATTCCTAGATGTACATGACTCTGGGTGTTTTTTTGTAACTGCTAATTTTGCTTATATTTATACTGAATGTGAAGTTGTTATCACAACAAGGCTACAATTATAAACTGGGTTGCTCTCTCCAACTGCCACCTTCTCTTTTTTGCCCCCAATATGTTCATGCAGTCGTCAGTATGTGAGAAGATCATGGAGCTGCTGGGGCAGAACAAGATCGACCACCACCAGAGGCAGGTGGCCATCCTCAGCCAGGACAGCTTCTACAAGGTGCTGACTCCAGAGCAGAAGGCCAAGGCTTTAAAAGGACAGTTCAACTTTGATCATCCAGGTATGAAGTCACTTGTTGTCACACTACTGTGCGGAGCTGTAAACTGCTTACTGAACATATGTGGGGTGAATGGCATAAGTGACCGATTACCCTTTTATCAGGTTGTTATTTAAATCGCAGTAAAAAAAAAAAAACACACAACGCTTACAGCATTTGACTTTATTCTGCCATGTGCTTTAGTGCCATGTGGAGATTTTCCCTCAAATGTACTTGGCAGGAGCTTAGACTCCATTTTTGGCATCTGACTCTGCGCGCCCCCCCCCCCCCCCCGATCTGGCCCTGCGCGCCCCCCCCCCCCCCCCACAGTTACTGTTGCTTCCTTTCTCGGCTCATTTTAAAAGCCCACCGTCAGCAGCCACTTCTCAGAGGCAGCTGCTGCGCGACTCAGGCTGAGCCCGACACGTGTGACATGGATTCCTGCATTGCATAGGTGCAATGTCAGGGTCCCACGTGTCCCTGTCTGCACATTCATGCAGAGCCGCAACTGAGCGTTCAGTTGTTTCCATGGTAACCGTTATCCAAATCATTATTAAAAACAACCATGCTTCTGAAATAAGCACACTCATGTAATATAATTCTTTATGCATTGGCGCTGATTGTTCTGTTATTGTTATTTGCACCTAATGGTGGCAAAATATTTGATCTAGGCGCTATCTGAGTTTAGCATGACATGTTACCTGCAGTGACAGTAAAACAACATTCGCGTGATGTCAACAGCCCAAAATCAATTTCAAAACTTGCAAAGATGACCTCCCAAAAAGTCAGATTAAACCTGAAGCCAGCTGAGAACTAAAACGGAGTGGTCTGACCTGAAAATGTCTGGTCATCCTAGTATCACTGATCTTATCCGACCTGCAGGTGATTGCGTAACGCTTACTGCGTCTCTGAAACCACACACTGGCATACAGGGCAGCCACAGCAAACTAACCTGATGTTAGTTGATACGTCAACCAGTTTACATCACAGCTTTATCTTTTCTTGTCCCAGATGCGTTTGACAATGAGCTCATCATGCAGACACTCAGGCAGATCCTGCAGGGCCAGACTGTCCAGATCCCAGTATATGATTTTGTTACTCATTCCAGGTGAGCCCCCCCTTTTTGAGATTTACTACTGAGACCACTCTAAAAAAATAAAGGGTTCTAAGCTTCGCCACTGACAGACTTTTCTCGCCATTGTTCTAGGAAAGAGGAGGTGATCACGGTGTACCCGGCTGACGTCGTCCTGTTCGAGGGGATCCTCATGTTCTACTCACAGGCGATCAGAGATCTGTTCCAGATGAAGCTGTTTGTTGACACAGATCCAGACACACGCCTTTCCCGCCGAGGTGCGTGCGACTGCAGAGCCAGACACTGCCAACAATTGCGCTAATAATTATGTATAACGTAGCTGCTCTAGTTTAGAGACAAACATTGATGTGTTTCCTGCTGTAACAGGCTCTCCCAGTTCAACACACACTTTGAATAACTGTGGGGTTTCTGATTTAATTTGTTTTTATCATTTGTCTCTTTCAGTTTTGAGGGACATCAGTGAGCGTGGACGAGAGCTGGAGCAAGTGCTAGCTCAGTACATTACTTTTGTGAAACCGGCCTTTGAGGAGTTCTGTTTACCTGTAAGTGATTTTCTAACTTGGCATCACCTCTATGGTTGGGTGATGGATGAACTGGCCAATTTTAACAGTTAGCTTCAGCTTATCAATAATAGTTTATGAATTTGTCTTTTGATATTTAATGAGATTTTAGGTTTAACTTCAATCTTTTTTATTTTTAGACTGTTTTATTCTGTACATTTAAAAAATGTTTGGATCTTGAGCTTTGTTTGGCCTTTTCTTCTCAGACAAAGAAGTATGCGGATGTGATTATTCCACGAGGAGCAGATAACCTTGGTGAGGACAAAGTGTTGGGGGAACATGGTGTATTATCTATACTACAGTCAGCCACCAGGGGGAGATCAAAGTGCTTTGGATTCAATTTTAGAGAGCATATATCTCATATCACTACTTTCCATCCCTGGACTCATTAGGAATAAGAATGGATGATGTAAACAACTGTTTGACTATTTTAAAATATCATCAGTCTGAATCAATTCAGTGTCTTCAGTCCTCTGAATTAACCCTCTTTTTTCTCTCCCTGCAGTGGCCATCAACTTGATAGTACAGCACATCCAGGACATTCTGAACGGCGGGCTGAGCAAGCGCCACAACGGCTTCCTGAACGGCCACAGTACCCCCCGTCAGCGGAGGACCTCCGAGTCCAGCAGCCGACCTCATTGACCTCGCCACACCTCTCTTCACAGTGCGGAGAGGGGTGTGGGGGTTGTGCTGTAAATAATGCCTGTTGAAATCACTGTATTTAAGAAAAGTGGTGAGAGAGGGGGGGGGAAAAAAATGTAAAGAATTGAAATGCCTTTCATTATTCGATGACTACTCTCGTTCTTAGTTCCTTTTACCGTAATTGTTGGACGTGGGGTGCAGATTTTTGTCAGGAGGGTTTAAAAAAAAAAAAGAGAAGTTGTTCTCAAGATGAGACCATGGGTTGAGCTTGACCCTTTCATTTTTCTCCCAGATTGCATTATGTTTTTTTATGTATCCCCTGCTGCTCCATGGAAACTAATGCCGATCATGAATAAAAGAGGGGAAACCTTTTTTATTTCGCAATGTCTGATAAAACTTGAACCTCCTAATGGATGGGGGGACTTGGCTGAGTTCCAAACCAGAAGTGTATGGAATAGAAGATGAGTGCACCAAACCAGGGTTGCACTCTGTATTTGTACTGACAATCTTGCTGATGTTTCCTACACTTTCTTTCTGTTTGTACTCTCATAGTGTTGTTCAGTGTAACATGTCACACTAGAAGTCTGTTTACTACACAAAGTGTCCACCATGTTGACGCTGTGTTATGTCTGCAGCAGCAGAAACACACTTGCAAGAATTCTCTCCACCGGTCCACCCGTGCAGAATAAGGCCGTCGAGTGAGCGGCTTGGCGGTTTATGACTTAGTGACGCTAGTGGCGTGGATATTACAATGTTGGGAGGCTTAGCCTATTGGTGTATTGGCTGTCTCTATAAATATATCACCTGCTCTGGATGCTTTCTAAAGGTATCTAAGTGCATCTTTTACATTCAGATGGGTTTTTTCGGCCTTCAGAAGACAAACAGCCCTGTTGAATAAAAACCAATTATAATGTATACTCAGGTCGACTGCACCGTTTGGTTTGAAATGTCAGTTAAAAGAAAGGGGTGTGACGAGGGTGTTCAATGCCACAGCAATATCAGTTATTCCAGGTGTGTGGCCGTTAATAACCAGGACCCACCGCAATGCCTCTGCAAAGTTGCCTCAGGTTTCGTTCACGTGCACATGCCAGTAGCGACCGGTTTCCGTTATGACACAAGGTTACAATAAAACTGATGAATCCATTTTGTATTCTACGTGCTGTAATTGTTGTGTATCGTGCAGATGAATGAATGATTTCTACCATGAGATTTGTACTGTACGGCTGGTTTAATGGCCGAAAGAAGTGTTTTCGATGATTTACTTGAATTTCGTCAAACTGCTTGATGGTCAATAAAGTGATACAGCCCAGAGCATCTGTCAGGAGGTTTGATTTCAGTGAGAGTGAGAGCAGAACAAAGCTTCTCACGAAAGTAGGTCAGACTGTTCCTCAATGTGGCCGCTAGAGGGCGCGCCTGACTGCTGCTTCAGCTGCGTTCATATGCAGATGGATTTTTAATATTTACATATAGGTTGCGTCTTTAATACGAAAGAGAAAACACATCTTTGTCATGCATGAAGCATAAAAAACTTTTCTATTACACTGAGTTTTAATATGTCGTCAACGCCACCAACTAAAGCAAAACGAGTCCTGTAGCAAGTGAGAAGTTAGAATAAACAAGGAGTACGTGAAAGCAGCAAGGGGGAGCTTCAAGATGGTGGTGCGTACCCAGATGCTAACGTGTTTCTGCTGTAAACTGCTCAGCTGGGGGGTCTCCCCTGAACTCTAACATCTCATTTTAACATGACAGAAATTCGGGCTGCAATTTAAAGCCACTCTGGAGAATGTGACCAAGGTTCGGCCGCTGGGTGACGACTTCCGCTGGTTTCTGAAGGTGGGGGAAGCTGCTGTCAAGCGAGCATGCTAACAAGCCTCACGGTGCTAATGCTAATAACACAGCTCAGTGACACCACTGCTCTGACAGATGCTCCAATTCCTATATTTATTAGAACCAAACAGTTTATAAAGTAACAGTCTGGCTCTGTTTTAACCAGATATTTTCTAAATCTCTTGTCTTCTTGTTAAGATCGACAAGTTGAAGTTTGATCCTCCTGCCCAGTGTCTCTCTTCATTTCTGTCTCGCTCACACCAACTCTCATTTTTTCGTCTTACTTCAGCTAAAATGTGGAAACTGTGGAGAGGTCCCAGACAAATGGCAGTATATAACCCTCGTGGTAAGAATCCAAATGACGTGACTTCATATATTTATGTAATAATCAAACTCGTGCACAATGCAACAAAATGTGTGTGTGTGTGTGCAGGAGAGTGTCCCGCTGAAAGGAGGACGAGGCAGTGCCAGCATGGTGCAGAAGTGTAAACTGTGTTCGAGGGAAAATTCGATCGGTACGATGATCCGACGTTCTCATTTGAGTTTCATACTGTTGTCATATCTGAGGTCAGAACCTTGCAGGTCTCATATGTCACCTGTTTCCTCACAGATATCCTGGGAGACACTGTCACGCCATATAATGTAAGTCAAAGCCCTGTACTCCTGCACAAATGCTGATATATTTATGTATACATGTCACAAGCTCCCTGATATTTTAACCAGACTTTATTGCAAATCCTGGATATTCAAATGCAAAAAGAGAATATATACCATATACCATGGTTAAATGCTGAATTTTTTTAGAATAACCCTTCAACAGTTAGAGCAAATCTGACAGATGATTTTACCATTGATGATGTTAGTTGACAATATAATAATAGTTTTACATAAACTGTGTCTTAGTTTTAGAGCCACTAACTGTGAGTGTGTCCATTGTTGCTCTCATGACGTTTGTTTGCTGGTTTGAAGGTTGAAGACAGTGAAAGCTTCAAAACAATGGTGCAGTTTGAGTGTCGAGGTCTGGAGCCCGTCGACTTCCATCCAAAAGTGAGAACCTTTGTTTGAACCAGAGTTTTACTTACATTTATATTTGTCTGTGTGTAAATAATGAATAGGTTAGGAAATGTGTATCTTTAGTCTTCAATGGAATTTGCCAAAAATATATATGTCTTCCCCTAGGCTGGATTTGCTGCACAAGGAGCAGAGTCCGGGACACAGTTCCCTGAAATTAACCTGGAAGAAAAGGTAGGAACAGTGAGAACAGCTTGTCACTCAGACCTTAACTGTTGGCTTATTCTAATGTTGTTTTAATCATCTGTCACTTCACTTCACTCTTTGATTCCCTGAAAGTGATTTTCAATGAACTTATGTGAACATTTCAGGACTGGACAGACTACGATGAGAAAGTGAGCGAGTCGGTGGGAATATATGAAGTCACCCATAAATTCATCAAGTGCTGATGTCATCATGTGACGAGCCTCAAAGTTTGACGAATGAACGCTGCGGCCAATCACACGCAGGCCTGGTTTCCTGGCAACATGGCTTCTTCTGTGGCTTGGGTTAGTTGATCATGAACATTAAAAGAAGTGGAATAAGAACACAGTTTGAAATTTACACACATCTTGGATTGATGAACGTGCCCCAAAGTGTTTTTTTTTTCAATACCTCAATAAAATTGAAGGTTGGAAATTGTGTCAGGTTTTTCCTCTGCTGTCAGTCCCTTATTATCGTTAGAAACATGTGTTAGATATTACTGCCGGAGAGTTAAGTAGATCAGACAACTTGAGGACACTTGAAACATTTGAAAATTGTAATAAAATAATATAAAATATACGGAGAGGTATATGATTTAGACTAAGTTAAAGTATTATACTTAAAGTATTTAAGGTTTACACATGTCTAAAGTTTAGTGATTTGGATCAACAGGTTTTTAGAAGATAATATTTTTTTACCAAATGTGTATGTGTGCGTTCAGCGAGCCACTTTCCTCACCGAGTCAGACATCGTGTAAGACAGAGACGATCTTTGCTGTGTGGTGCGTTTACAGACTGTTGTTCCCCTCACTACCCCTGTGTGTGGACCTGCAGCTGAGTAGAAGCCATGGCACCTGGGAAGAAGAACCGAGTGTTTGTCATCGGCGTGGGTCTGACGAAGGTAAGGAACAAATACACACATCCTTTTACAAAAGTACACAATTGGAACCCCAAGAACATCTTACACACAGTATCAGCCCTGAAGCTAGCTTAGCTTGCTAACCACACATAGCCTCACAGACAGTTGCTGCGTAGTCTGAAGTGTGTGTGCAGAACATATTAGTCATGTTTAATCATATGCTAATGTTTCGACTGCATGCCCCCCCCCCAGCCTGTCTGCTGTTAGCACAGTAAGCACCTGTTTAGCTTTCTCGACACACTTTGCTCCGTCTCCTCAGTCAGTCCAGGGTCCATGGCGCTCACTGTGCTAAGGCTAAGGGTCATGCCATGCATGGTGTTTTCCAACTTTTCCACTGATTGCGTTTAATTCACTGAGCTGTTGACAAACCGAGGCTTTATGAGACCAGTGCATTTGGTCATTATTCAGGTGAAGCGGCTTGTTTGGTCAGATGTCTCCTCAGTTCAGATGTTTAACTGTTTGTTGCTGTACCCTAAAGCTTCATTGTGTAAGATTTAGGTGAAAGGGAACCAAAGACAGACATCTAACCTAAAATACTTATCATGATGTTTTCACTAGTATACTAGTATGGTCATAGTTTTCCTCACCTTAGAGAAGCAATTTTTGCAATTATTTATATGTACACGTTTTTAATATTAAGTTTGATATTCTTATCCCGTTTCTTCAATTGTAAAGCTTCTATTTCACACTTTATCCTCCAATATATCAACTTAAACGCCCCAGCATTTTTAATGAAGTTCACTTGGAGGAATGTAAACGTAAAACCTTATGAACAGTATGGCACTAATCAGTCTGGCTTTTCTTTTTAATGTTGCTGCAGTTTGACAAGCCTGGGGCCCGAGAAAACTATGACTACCCTGACATGGCCAAGGAAGCAGGTGCTTATCTTCACTGCATGTGGCCTTTGTTCAGTCCTTCAAAAGATACCGTATCTGATCTTCAGTTGCATCTCTGCATCTTTAGGTCAAATGGCCTTGGCCGATGCCGGAATCCCATATTCCGCCATTGAGCAAGCCTGCGTGGGCTACGTCTATGGTGAGACCTTGTTTTCAAGTCTCCAATGAAATGTGATTGTGTACATTGTTATTTACAGTTTGCATGTTATCAACAGAAACCAGGTTTTTAGCTAAGGAGGCACTGATATGTCTCACTTGTGACGGGCAAAAGAAATCTCATCTCTCTCTCCTTGCTCATTCAGGGGACTCCACCTGTGGGCAGAGGGCCATTTATCACAGCCTGGGCCTGACGGGGATCCCCATCCTCAACGTCAACAATAACTGCTCCACAGGCTCCACCGCTCTCTTCATGGCACGGCAGTTGATCCAGGGAGGTGAGTGAGGACAAAAGAATTTATATTTTGAAAGAAAGGAAGCTGCTGAAGTCAATAAGTTGCTCTAAAACAGATTGGTCAATGGAGTCACAGAGGTTACAACATGTTTTCATGGTTCTTTTCTTTTGTGTAGCAGAAACTGTAAAACCCACTGTCTTTTGTAGGTCTCGCTGACTGTGTGCTGGCTCTGGGGTTTGAAAAGATGGAGAGAGGCTCTTTGTCCTCAAGGGTAAAGAATCACACCAATGTAGAGGTGGTAGACAACATTTATTGAGTGCTTTATGTCATCTTGCAAAATCTAATCTTGTAAGTCTTGGAGGGAGACTTAACAGGCTTAAGGGAAAAAATAAATGTGAATTTTATTCCTCATATTTTTGCCAATAAATATAAAAAAATAAAAATATATATAAAAATATGCAGGAACATGAAAACTTATATGGGAAATATCTGTTTGTAGTTCATGGACAGGACCAATCCTGTTGACAAGCATCTGGAGGTTATGATCAACCGTTATGGGATGGTGGCAGCACCAGTTGCACCACAGATGTTTGGCAACGCTGGCCGAGAGCACATGGAGAAATACGGTACATATGTCATCATTGATTAAATGAGCGATAATATGAAAGTTGTGACTGTGTCTTGTCAATAACTGTGTCGATGTTTTAAAGGCACAAAACCAGAACACTTTGCTAAAATTGCCTGGAAGAACCACAAGCATTCGACCATGAACCCGTAAGAAACACATCAGCGTGTGTATACAAATCTAGTTCGGTGTGTTGCTAACATTACAAACTGCACAAAGAAGCAGTTAGAGAAATATATATTACTACATAAAATACTGATATTATGCCTGTTAGAAACAAGTATGTGTTTGGATCATTCTTGCAGGTATTCCCAGTTCCAGGAGCAGTACAGTTTGGAGCAGGTGATAAACTCCAGGAAGGTGTTTGACTTCCTCACTCTGCTTCAGTGTTGGTAAGAGTCTCAGAGAGTTCAGTCAAGTGTTTGGAACTTTTCTTGGTCTCATTTGATCAAGATGCTGATTCTCATATAAAGGACTGAAACGATATTTGTCTTCTCTCCTACATCGACCTCATGCTCTCCTCAGCCCGACATCAGATGGCGCCGGAGCAGCAGTTCTGGCCAGCGAGGCCTTCGTCAGGAAACATCATCTGGAGAAGCAGGCAGTGGAGATCTTGGCCCAAGAGATGATGACTGACCTCTCGTCCACATTTGAGGAAAACAGCTGCATCAAGATGGTGTGAAACTTATTAATTTTACAATAGAAAAATGTTATTTTGATCAAATTAAAGTGATATCCTGCACAATCATGGGACACAGAGGATAAGATTTGTGGGGTTTTTTTCTCCGTGCAGGTGGGGTATGACATGTCTCGGATAGCAGCTGAAAAATGTTACAAGGCCACGGGTCTGAAGCCCAGTGATGTTGATGTGGTCGAGCTTCACGACTGCTTCTCAGCCAATGAGCTCATCACGTACGAGGCCCTGGGTCTGTGTGCAGAAGGTATGAGTTTCTCCAGATGCCGTGTATGCGCACATATCCGAGTGACAGCCTCCGGAGTTTCTACAGACTTTCCCCGTCTTAATATGTCAATGACTTCACTGTGAGAACACAGCAGGGGATCTCCTCCTGGATTCACCCCCAGCCAGTAGAGGGGGTTGAGGCTTATCCTGTGACACGCATCAATTTGAAAATACAAAAAGAAAGCAGAAGCAGTAGAAGAAACTGACAGCTTTATTGAAATCAGTCACTTCGTTCCTATGCTCACACTCAACACCTCAGATGTCAATGTCCTGACATGGGTTGTTCAGCTTTAGGAACGCTGCACATTGATGATGTCAGACAGAACTGGAGGCAACAGAGAGTCGGCTTCTACAAGTCGATAACACATGATCCCTCACCCTGAAACATTCAGTTGTGTCCTTTGTTTTCAACCCTGTCCAGGTAAAGCCGGGGAGCTCGTGGACAGAGGCGACAACACTTACGGTGGCAAGTTTGTGGTCAACCCCAGTGGCGGCCTCATCTCTAAAGGACATCCTCTGGGTGCCACAGGTATGAGCAGCCTGTCGCTGTCTTGATTTGTTCTTTACTGAGGGGGCAGAGGACCAGTCTTGGTTTTTCAGAAAATACCAGATCAGGGTTTGAAAATAATTTGCAAGCACTGATAATCTGTAACTTTTTTTTGGAGCGACACACAGGCTGAGCTTCCTCACTCGCTGCTCCCCTCTCACTGCATTGGGTGCGACCACCAGGTGGCATGTGTCTCTCAGCGATCGCCGGCTGGGTTGTAAACTGGATGAGTGCAACCCTGAGCCTGCATGTGAGGAGGCGGCCGGCTGTGGCTTTGGCTGGCCTCCCCTGTAATCTCTCAACATATTAAACCATGGTATGGTGAGACAGAGCAAACAGAAGCCTGCTTACGCTGCCTCTGCAATAACATCTTCGACAGACACCCCTGTGTCAGCTTGATGAAACAGGGCGCCCACCATCTTTCTGCCTCATTTTCATACAGATACAGTTTCATCGATTGATCATTTTTTGGATTCTCGCTCCTCTTCTCTGCTGCTCATCAGCTTGTCCTCAGTACTTCATCTCCTGGGGCGCACCATGAGTGCAAGTGCCCCAGTCGGATGAGCACCGTCTGATCCTCGGTGTTGCTCGTAAAGCTCCTACCTCTTCCCCCCGGAAGGCTAAGAGTAGCGCTATCGACACCTCTTTGACCGCCCAGAGCAGGGATCTCCATCACGGGGGTGGGGGGGGGCTGGCGCGTGAGCCTCGTCAGCTAGGTTCTGATTTAATGTTTTGACATGATATGCAGGGACCTTGAGGCAATGCTAATCAACAGCCTGACGTATCTGGTAAATTACAACCTGGCTTTATCCTTGTGGTCATCCCCTGTCACCATGACGGAGCGTGGTTACTGTGCGCCCCACAGAGGAACTTACTAGAGGCCTGTTGCTGGAAAAACACCATCATTAATTCTGCATAAATTAGTCTGAGGTGGGTTAAAGAGGTTCTTTTATCATTCTTGCCCGGTGAACCGGTCATTTGGCATTCAGGTTAAACTGCTTGTACTCAAACAAGTCCCCGTGCTGAAGCTTAGGAACAGGGCCGCACAATGTGAAAGACCCACCAAGATGAGGTCTTTACTGTTAAGTCCGTTAGCTTATTGGGATAATGGAGAAATACAAAAGCTCATTAAGCAGATGGGAAGAAATGCCTGGCTATAACGCTAATGCAGCAGCTGACCCTGGAGAGATTAGGGAGTGAGTTGTCAGATTAGGAGTCAACTTGTCACCCTCAAGGGTATTGTTTGTTTTTATTACACTTCCTCAATGCTACGGCGTCCTCCCCTTTGACAGCCGGGCACATTAATCATTGCAATACATGAGGCTCTGACATATTCCTTAAAGTTCATTCATCCTGAGGGTTGTTTTGTCAAAATAACTTTTACTCCTACTCGGTTGCATTTTCGAAGAATGAATGTGTTCTGTTACATTGTGCCAAGCGATTCTCGCTCCTATTCCATGTCTATGAGGTATTGATTCCTTCCACTCGGATGAGTGGAGACAGCGATGCCCGGGCCACGCTGGGCTTTGCATGAGCGCAACAGCTGCGCGGCGGATCTGCTGCTTGTCACGTTTGTCTGTTGTTCACGCAGGCAGCTCGGGTGCTGCGTGCCTGCAGCGGAGTCTCTGGTTAGACCACCGTACTTCTTTAAATAAAAGAGCAGCAGGTCCTGTGATGACGCTAAAATTCTTGCCAAAACGAAGCCTTGCTATAAGAGTAGAAACGTTGGAGTGCTTTTAATTTGAATGGAGTAAAGAAAGTGGTGCAAATATGTCTGTTTGTGACATTCTCCAGATGCATGGTAATGGACCCATCACTGAGAGAATATTTCATGCTTTAATGTATGTTGAATATTTAATATAATCAAAGATTAACTTTATTTAGTGGAATACATTTTTTTAATGACTGCATCTGAGCCACTGCTGCAGGGAGGAACATATAGGCTGACTTTGATCTTGTTCTGTATGTGACACTCACACAGCATCATGTGTCTATACTGCTCTTTACTGGTGTATCTTCACCAAAGATGTGTATATAATGCAGGCGGCAACCAAGCTTTTTATCTTGGTGTTTGAGAGCAAGCGGTGCTTAACACACAACACATTCGCCGTTTTTCAGGGTCAGCAGTGTTGCACATGGCTTTCATGTTCATGTCAGTATTCACAGCCGTGTGGCCTCCGCAGGACACTAGTACTCATTACTCTAAGATTGAACACGATGTCACAGGAGGCTGTGGCTCAGGAGGGAGAGTAGGTCAGGTGCTAATTACCTGGTTGTTGGATTGATCACTGGCACCTCCTAGAATGCTATGGTCATATGTTGAGAGTAGAGAAGAGCAATATATGGAAGCGGTTTATTTATGTGTGTGCCTGCGTCATTTAAAGCATTGAAGGGATTTGATAGTGAACAAAGTTTTTCAATTTTCAATGTCAGTGATCTTAAAAACCCTCATAGATATGACACATAAATGCAAATGAACCAAACAAAACACAAAAAATGGGTATGTGAGATAATTGGAATGAAACAAACAAAAACCAGAGAGGTGTTGTTTTCTTTTATAGAGTGAGAATGTGTTGCATAACCCAGAAAACACTCTGTCAATAGTATATTGCAAATTCTAGTTTATCTCACAAGCCTTTTCTCCAGACTTTATCCCACAGTCAGGTCCCGTCCTGAGTTACCAACCAGCTAGTTTCCAATGTGGTGCATATAGCTGCTAAAAAGACAAATCGTGTCCAGGGATGTCATAACAGGATTTGAAGAATAGGGAGGATTGGTATCACATCTATTAGGCTGTCAGAACCACCAGCACCGCATGAATGCTGATGTTGCTCCGTATGTGCTGGGTGTGCAAATGGGCTATGTGCTGAAAAGGTCTCCACACCAGGGACGGAACCACAATGAGCATCCTTGCAAATAAAACACTCACACATGCAGCGTACTACTTTAAGGCGAGTACTTTGTGGAGTGGTTTTGTCCTTTTTTGAAATATGAATTTTCTGTCCTGGAAGTCCATTTAAAAGCCTGAATCGGTTCTCACACCTGGACACGTAATTCGAATTGTAAAAAATAAAAGCAGAGTTCAATGAATAAAATAGAATAGAAAGCATTAGTGTCAGTGCTCCTCAGGAGCAACGCTGTAGAGACTGCGGGAGTTCTTTAATGCATAGTGATTAGCTTGTGGCAATTTGCTTCTCCAGGATTTAATGAAGCTGCAGTTCCGGCTCCTCACCCCATGTCTGAGCAGGGACACTCTCACTCTCACCCTCACCCTCACCCTCTCTCTCTCTCCTCCGCCCCCCTCAGGTCTGGCTCAGTGTGCTGAGCTCTGCTGGCAGCTCCGAGGTCAGGCTGACAAGAGGCAGGTCCCCGGGGCCAAAGTGGCCCTGCAACACAACATTGGCTTAGGCGGAGCTGTAGTTGTTGCTCTCTACAGGATGGGATTCCCACTGGAGGCCGGGTGAGCATGTCACTTGTTCAGTTTGTGAAGCATTGTTGATGAATTAAACATCATCTGTTCCCTAATGCACCAGAAATATAAAGTGCATATTACTGCTGAGGAATATTGAGATTTGTTGTTTGTTTTTTTGTGTGTTCAGTGTCCATTAGATTTTTTAGATTCTTTCTTATATATCTTTTTCAATATACTATATTAAATGTATTGACCAACATATTTTTCCTCAACAGTATTGAGTCTTTTATGTTTTTTAAACCAAGGCCATCTTCCCAAGGTTTCACACAGCTGTCTAAAAAGCAGGACCTTCCTCACATAGAATACTCTGTGACGAGCCACCGCTCACAGTCCAGGCCTTGAGAAGCATTTGTTGCACAGTTCCACCTACAATTTTCAGTTCTCCTGATTATTATTATTATTATTATTTTTATTATACATTGCTTCATTTAAGCCTTCGCAGCCTCACATGTAATTGAATCTGTATGAGGCCTCAGTGAGTTGGATTTTTTTTTTTTTTTTCCTCACACACTTCGTCTTTCTTACTCTCCCCAAGGAGCCACATTGGTGCCATCCCCACCAGCGCAGGCAGCGGGTTGGAAGAGTTTAAAGCCTACCCCATCTTCAAAGAGATAGAGAAACATTTACACGAGGTATGACCGCATTCTGTCACAATACATGTCACCCTCACACTAACATGTGGCTCCTCCATTTGATCTCACGTCAACTGCATCCATGTGATTGTGTTATCAAAGAACGTCTACACATGATAAACAAACCAGCAGTGGGCACTGGGCAGTTCATGGTTGTCACTTGCTTTTATTTAGGAAAGCAAGACACAGCATTACGCCGAGTGAACTGCATGGATTGGAGCAAATATTGCGTCAAAATTGCGGCGACATACAATGCAATTTATAAACTATTACTGTTATTACTATTACAGCACAAATATAATGTATATTATATGCATACTTTGGTTGCACAGATTGACAGCTCTAAAACTGATGAGCAGCTGATGACTCTGTGATGACGTTATGGTCAGCTGTGAAGTCAGTTGCCAAGGGGGGAATGATTTCACTGCTGCACATGAACGTTCACTCTCCTGATAATAAGCTATAAAGCTGTAATGTCAGGGGGATCAGTGGATCAGTCTGTCGACTGCGCTGATATGAGAAATTTGCAGTATTTTGTTGTTTTATTGTTTGAACTATCTCATATTATGACTTTTTTCCCTCATTAATTACGACTTCATTCTCACAATATTATGCCATTTAAACTTTCTTCAATATGACCCTAATACCATGTATTTAATATCTGTGGTATTCTGGGTGTAGCCCTGAACAGCCTCTGCACAAACATACCGCAATAACAATATAAATGGTGTTTTGATGTCACAAGGTCGGCACTGTCGCCTCTTAGTGAACCGACAAACCTTTCTGTTTGGAATTTGTATGCTTGTTGTGTGTGCGTGGGATTTTCTCAGTTTACTCGGGCTTTCTCCCTCAGTCCATGGACAAGGCTATTTAGCTTAAGTGGAATTGAAAATGGCCTGCAGCTGTGAGTGTGAATACTTGCCTCTGTGTGTTGATGCTGTCATGCATTTTTTTTTTTTCGACCTGTCCTGGGTGTCCCCTCCCTCCCCACTACCCTCAAAGTATTGGCGGTGTAGATAAATGGATGCCATCGGGTCAGCGGTGTCATGGTTTACAAAGTGGTGAAATGTGGGTGGAAAACAAGGAAAAGCTGCACTGTTAGTCAGTTCATACATTTTAAAGAGTAAACAGTCCAACACTGAAGCTTGCAGTATTCAGGAGGATAGAAGATGTCACTGAATGTCATCGGCTGATCATTGTGAACCGCTCTTATGTGTACACTTTGACCGTTTCATTCACTGCAGCTCTTTGTTTACCCTGTATATGAGCAGCACAGAACATACCTGAAGCAGGTAACCCAAGTCTTCACATGACAGGGGAGGTCCTCATTACATCTGGCAGTCACATCACACTAATGGTTGAATGGAACGTCTGGATTCCTGCAGGGAGGAGAGCAGCTTGTGAAGAAGATCGGTGGAGTGTTTGCATTTAAAGTGAGGGATGGACCTCATGGGAAGGAGGCGACTTGGGTCGTGGATGTGAAAAATGGCAAAGGCTCTGTCACCAATGACCCAGGTAGGTGTCTGTTTGGAGATGTTTGATTCTGATGTTATATATTTCACAGTGAAATTTTTGTGATTTGGAATACACAGTTGTGTATTTTGTGGTATTCAAAAAAACACATACACGTGCACTCCTGTTGTGATGTATTTCTCTCTGTCATTTCACTGAAAGAGCAACAGGATTCTTCGAAATTGTGCCTTTTAATGCTGTAAAATCAATGTCAGCCCGACTGAGCGAGCTGATAAAAGATCATGTTCGAGCAGACAGCCCATTTCCTCTCTCTGAACCATTGCAAGGATTAAATTTATTTAGTATGGTTTCAAAGATTTGCTTTGTCTGGGTTTTATATCAGATTCTGTGAACCGAACAAACACTGGAGTCAGGAAGTTTTCACAAAACCGTGCTGGCTTGGTGGGTGTTAAGAGTAATTTTGCTGCCTTTCACATCACAGTGTAAAAATTACTAAACTAGACTCACATGAGAGGGAAAGGAACAACACTCCTGAATGCACAGATTTACTACTGTTTTTGTTTTTTGGTCTGTGTTTTAGGATTTTACAAAAACTACAGGACATATTTGTCAGGAAAGCACCATTAAAATTTGGTCAAGTCAGTGTTTCCCACTGTGTCTCTCACTCAATGTAGTGTTGCAATGTTTTCAGATAAAAAATAATTTTCATGTCGCATAAAATCAGGATATCCTACGTGCAGTCAGTGGGTTCCTCACTATATCTTAGGCCTAATGGACTGCATTTAAAACCACTGCGTGCACAAGAAGTCATTCTTCCATCATTCACAATGTGACTCACACACAGTCAGAATGCATGGGCGCATTACTCCTAAAGCTTCTTAATGGTTGCCTCAGTCATAGAGTGTATTTGAGTTACAACGTACAACATGTTTTTTTGCACTAATGGAAAGCTCCATCAAATTGCCAGGTGTTCTATTTTCATGTGTCTTTTTTTTTTTTTTTGACTTAGATAAAAAGGCCGACTGCTCCTTGTCCATGTGTGACAAGGACCTTCCGGATTTGATGACGGGAAAGCTGAACCCACAGAGTGTATGTATCAGAATATTTACGACAAACTTTACCTTTTGATTTACTGCCTCTCAAATACTGCAGGTGACTTTTCCAGTTTCAGAGAGAAAACCGCCACCAGGATTAAAATGTATGAAATGGATTTCTTATATTTAATGTAAGAAATCCTATCATATTATTCATTTCATCAGATTAAATGCCGTTGAGGTCACTGTCAGACCTCTAATTAGGTTGGTTCGGCTGAAAACATGAGGAAAACAGTGAGGAGCCAATGATTGGACAGCGTGAGCAAGGAAGAAAAGACTGCAGCGGGACACTTTAAAATTATCATGAGCAGATACAAAATTGGAAAATAATAGGATTTTTTTCACAGTATTATGGGAGCATAGCGACCGAGTGCTATGCTTATCATTCACTCCACAGCTCAGACACAGGCTCAGCACACTGCTGTAAATAATTTTGTCCTCCCTGCACGTCAGCCTGATGGGGCACAATAGTCATCTTTCCATGGTTACAAAATGATCCTGTGTATACGCGCTACAGTTTGTAGCTGCTTTGACGTCAGCAGAGGCATTTCTCGATGTTAATCACGTGTCATTGCGGGCAACAATTCTGTGCTTCTCTTTGCGAGTACATCTTCTGGCCTTGGCCCTGCACTGATGATGAAGTGAACTTCAGGATATCTCTCCATTATCTGGCTGAACTCAACAGTCAGGCTGTTTTTTTTTTTTTTTGTGATAATAATTGTTTATTCCACCTGTTGTAAGTCTTGCGTGACACTGACCATGTAGGATATGAGGTCAGTCTGTTCAATCAGATCTGTAATAGTTGGACGGCATTACAAATGTTTTTATCTTCCTGTGTCCTCAGGCGTTCTTTGAAGGGAAGCTGAAGATCACTGGAAACATGGGGATGGCTCTGAAGCTGCAGAGCCTGCAGATCAGGCCAGGCCAGGCCAAACTGTGAGGTCGTCTGAGTAAAAGCTCAAACGCAAATGAATTCCTGGTTTCTCCTGATGAAACTGTAATTTAGCTCTCTAATAATGTGCCTTAATTGGTTCAAATGTTCTTTGTTCTGGATTGAATGAATGAACAGCTACATTACTGACCATTTATAAAATGGTTTTATCTTCACTTTTGGTGGAAATGTGCCTCTGACTCCAGTGTATAAAATCAATCCTATGGCTCAAAGGCATTTTTGGCTTCAAACAGGGTCATAGATCTTCTACAAATAGTGTATAAATCAATAAAATGTGTGTGTGTGTGTGTATATATACTTACAATTCCTTCCAAATAACATCTTCTCCACCTTATCAATAATATGAATGATTAAATAGATTTTTACCATCTCTATGTCCCTTCATCTTGTGTTATATTACTACATCGCTAAAAACTCCCTGAAGAGTTAAAAATGGTATGAATTTTTGTAAAAATGGTATATTGGTAATGTTATATATTTCACTGTGCCATACTTGTTGCTGGTGTAGAAGGTTTTAGTAGCCTGGTAAAATTAGTGTAAGCACTTGTGAAGGGAGGGGAAAAAAAAAAAAAATCACCAGTGTTTGCTGCCTAATGTCGACGTGCACCGCTATCATTTCTCACAGCGACCAGAACACAGTGTGTCGGTTATCTTCAGCTCTCTGCTCTGTGATTTAGATATTTCTTATTACTGACGAGGTCATAGCCTTGACGCTGTGTGAAAACTAATGCCTTTGCTTGCCCAACTGTCTCCGGGAGGGATGTTTTTAGATGCAAATCAAACCACTGACCTCCTACTTTTGGCTTTCTAACCTTTGAGAATCACCATGGTCGACCTTCTGATTGAGTTTGTTTTTGAATAAAATCATAAAGTTTGCTGCACATTCCCGCAGCAAAATAATGTTTGCAAAACACAGTCATCCATATTCAGTATCAGGCCTGGAGCTACAGTCCAGTTTCCCTTCATGAGAATTCAGGCAATTCAGGGGAATTCACTTTTCTTTCTCATCATTTTTTTTTTCATCTGACATGCTCCACTTCCTCCCATTTTCCCGTAATTTGTCTGTTTATTTTTTTCACTTGATCCACAGACTGTACCCCCCCCACCATGTCCACCTTCTGCCAGAACCAGCCTGTGCCGCTAATTGCATCTCTCTCTCGCTCTCTGCCGCTCCACCCCCACCTCTCCCTTGCTGTCCCTATGCCAGGTGGCCGACTCGGGCCAAATGGCTAAATATCCAGTGGCTGCACAGGCCGGCTCTTCTCACTGACCATTTGCACTGGGCTAATGGGCCTTTAGGAGATGTACGCAAGCAGGCGCAGCGTGAACGGGTGGGATGAGGTCAAGTGGAGCAGTGCTGCTAGCTGAGCATTTTCTGGCTTCATTCGCCTCAAGTCAACTTAAGAAGCTCAGCCAGCTCCAATAAGGAAGTATATATATTTATACATTATTCATTAAAACCATCACCAATCACTTCTGCACAGGCCCGTCTGAGCCGACACTGGCCCAGTGCATTGGTCCTCTGCATTAATTTAAATTCATTATCTGGATAGAAGTGACAGACATCTTTCACATTTTCAGTAAACAAGTCAGCGTACACAGCTGAAACCAACTGGGGACATGAAGTACCTGTTCACTACCGTGCCATTTGCGTGCGTGTGTTCACTTCGGTGTGGGAAAATGGCCGTCATAGAAGAACTTATTTGAATAAAATATCCTGAATAGATTCGAGTAGATTCCAGATGCCTGCATATAGAGTTTATGTTTGCTCTGCTGTGTTGGAACAATCCAAAGGTCAAAGGGCACAACCTAATCTCCGTGGCAAAGGTCATGACTTTCTGTTGCTGCGTTTTCCTCTGTCAGAGAGGGCTTGTTCATTATTCAAAGTGCCTTGAGATAATTAAAGTTGTGGCGTGAAGCGATACAAATCAAAAACTCAACCGAAATGGATAAACAGACGTTGCAGGGCCGCACTCCTTCCATTCGCCACTCTCCGTTGTCCAACACGTTCCGTTATGTACAGACTGTGGTGCACGTGGAAAGAATAAGACGTATGTACAGGCGTCCTTCACCTTTTCGCTCATGTTTCATTTTCCATGCAGACTTTATCTGTTCCCTCTCTAATGTAACCCCTTGTGACATTTTGCTCGCTGAGATGTGAATGTGCCTGTTGTGGTTCGTTCTTAATGGTTGCCTTGGTGATGCTTCTTTTGAAACACAACCTAATCTGGATCCCAGGGGGCACCTGCACCTCCTCAGGGCTTTTTCCATTAGCACAGCTCCATTACTGTTTAATTCCACCCATATTAATATTCTGTTGTTTCTTAGTCTGTGTGTGTGTGTGTGTGTACCATGAAACCTGTTGAACTGAGGTTCTCTCTGGGAAGCAAGTGGATTAAGTGCAGATCCAGATCCGGGGGCGGATCATTGTGAGATGATAATGATAATGTGGTTCATTAGGGGACTTGTTGTGCCGGGGGGCCCAAAGTTTGGATGCCATAGGTTTAGAGCATCGGCTTCGGTGAAAGAGAGGGCATTGACAAGAGGCAGTTATACGTAAAAGACCAAGATGTCCAAGGACAAACCCTGGGAGTGCATTCAACCTGGTGTGAGAAGTGCAACTTCAATCCAGGAAAAGGGTGAATCACGAAAGCAAAATGTAATGTGAAGACTCTTGAAGGCTGTTTTCTTCAGGTTCGTAGGGAAACACACGTTGGTCTGCTTGACCTGAGGACAGACACCTCTTGCCAATTTCTCCAGCACCTGCATTCAAATCTCAGCATCATGTGAAAAGTAAATCCACCAAACCTCTTACTACTATATTTTTGATATATTTTTCTCCATCTCTCAGTGTTTTCTTTTTTTTAACAGAGCTGGTACACTTTTATAAATGTTCGACTACAGTGAAACGTTTCGTTATACAAATACAGAATGGCAGCTTTTGCAACACACTGACATGGTGGTACAATCTACAGTAAATCTTTTTTCGTTTCAAAACGTTTGAAATACACACATGTACAGCGTTATATCACAGACATATGGACAGAGATGAGAGTGCGAGCTGTTGTTGCTGTGTTGCGTCGGGTCAGCGCCCTGGTCCCACGTGCTTCTCCTTTGGTCGTTTAAGGCAAAGAGGAAATACAACGGGGGCGCAAAGACAACTTGACAGGACTTCAACACAAGGACAAACACTTGTCTTCATTTTTGCTCTGATCACGTGATTGTTGTTTTCTTGTACTTCCCCAAATATCAGAGAAATTTCGCCCTTCAAGGTGAAACTGTTGCATGGGTGCGTTCAAATGAACCAGTTCTCGTTACAGTTCAATTATCTTGCTTGGTCGCGTTTTGTCTTTCTGTTTGTGCGCTTGATTGAATCAACTCGAGAAACACTTGTGCAGATTTTAGAGGACACAATGACGAAAAACCCATTGAAATGCTAAAGGAGCGGCGAACTCTTCGCCTTCGTCCCGTCGCTGCCAGAGAGACAAAGATCTGGGAGTGAATCTGCTCGTCAGCCGCAGCACGCGCTCACCGCTGCTGTCGAATAATACATTTGATAAATATGTACACTCACAAACATACACAATCAAATGTGGGTCATCTTTTAGGTTACGTAGAAAAAAAAGTGTCTTTTCTCTCCTATCTTCTCAGAGGAGAAGCGTGTGACCGTCAGTCACCTCAGTTCTTCGCTTTTTGTTCCTCCTCTCCTGCTCGTCCTGCAGGTGCGGACGCGGGAGGGTGTTGCTGCTTTTTTTTTATTTTTAATTTTTATTTTTTAAAATGAATTATTTATTTTTATACATTAGTCTCCAGGCCATTCATATCAATAGAACAGTGGTCCTTGTCCCTGTGCTCTCTCTTGTGATGAGAGGAGTGGCCGTGCTTCTTCTTCTCTATTGGCCGGATGCCTTCCTCCAGCTGCATCAGGCGGGCCACATCCGGGGCCAGGTGGTCGTGCTTGCTGCCCGGCGGGGGCGGCTGGTAGCAGCCGTTCTTCTGGTTCTGGTAGCTCATCATCTGCTGGATGCTGATCATGGGTTTGGTCTCGCAGATCAGAGGCACCTGGCGGAGGAGAGATAACGTGTTTATTCTTAGGCTTGCTTGTTTGGTGAAGGTCTGGACAACCTGCCTCGTCACTAGTGAAACGATAATGCAGAGTCCCCCAGAGTCCATTAGGTTTGGCCATGATGCGCTCACCTGCTCCCCCTCTTTGACAAAGTCTTTCCTGCAGATGTGAGCCATGATGCCTGTGGCCAGGGCGTCGCCCATCACGTTGACCATGGTCCTGAATCGATCCCTACATGATGAGACCAGAGCCGTGCTGTCAGTGAACATTTCACCCGTGTTTATACCACATAACAAGCTCCCAGTATAAATAATATGACAGCTGCATGAAGACATCTATGTAGTTCCGATAATTCCACCTTCCACACTGATGTTACTCTCCGTGAAAAGACAAACCGTCACTTACAAGGCCCAATCAACAGCAATGATGAGGGTGATGTCGTCAGTGGGTAGACCGACGGACGTCAGCACGATCACCATGGTAACGAGTCCAGCCTGTGGGATCCCAGCTGCACCGATGCTGGCTGCAGTGGCAGTGATGCTGGGAGGACAGACAGAAGGGCAGAGTGACTTGATTGTTGTAGGACACAGAAAGTTTACTGTTGGTTCTTGTGAGCGAAAGTACAGAATGGGTTGTCAGGGCTAGAATTACATGATTAACATGGGTTAACTTGGATTATTGCCCTGTGGTGTGGGGCCCCAGTGATGACCTTTGTCAGTCATGATCTATCAAATCATCTTCGAGTCTAATGTGAAGGAATACTCTGGAAGCCATCCTGAAATATTGGAGAATATTTGAAGAAATTCCCTTGAGGCTTTGAGATGTGTTCACAAAGGAAACGGAAATAGGATCTACTCATAGAAACTAGCTGTTGTTGGCACAAGGGCTTAAAAATAAAGTGAGTACACAGACACCTGTAGAAAGTAATTCCCCCCCCCATGAAGAGCTTATCCTTCTGCCCCTGTGCGTTTGTTTATTTCTCGACAGCAATACGCACAAAAATCAATGGAACTTGATGAAAATAAATGCAGACACGTTCAGGGAACCTATGAGTCAGGCAGGCGTTGATCAGGCCTTATTGAAGTGGAACTGTTTTTTCCTCTGAGGAGCTGTACTGAGTACCATTCTAGTTATTAAAGGAATCAAACTCACTCAAGTGCAATGTGCTTCATTACTCCCACATATTTCAGTAGTTTTTTCACACAATACAATAAATGACAGTGTCGTCACACTGAAATCTTTATTATCATCAGGCTGTGCTAGTGGTGACCAACTTGAGTAGAAAATTAATATGACAGGTAGAGCTGAAGTACTCTCCTGCTCATAAAAAACGATGCTTGCCAAATTCATCCGCTGCAGGTAGCACAAGCATATGGACTGAAGACTGTCTCTCTCAAAGAATTTTAAATGTCGTTTCAAGCCGTTTGTCAGAGAGGGTCTTCTATACACGCCACCACCCTCAGACAGACCCTTGGGAGGATGCTGCTGATGAAGCAATGAGAGTAAGAGGCTGCAGAACGAAGAGATGGACTTTGAGGTAGCTCATCGTGGCTGCAGGGTAGCAGCTCACTCGATTGAAGCTTATAGATGCAGGGGTTTTATTTCCAGGCTGTGCGAAATCCACAGACAAGCCCTGTGCCAGACCATAAAAGAAACAACATGGGCTGCACAACGCTGCAGCCGCTGGCTCTGGACCAGGAGGAAAGATCCTAACTGAGCCCAAAGATGACATGCACTAAGGTCTGATCAGCCCGCGATGGGCCTGCCTAAGCAGACTTATTGTGATTCAAGGCCCGAAACCCTGTTGATCCTAACAATGAAAGAATGATGAAATTATCATACAGCATGCAGTATTCATCACACTTAGTAAAAATACAATTATTTTGATTGTGGAACACAATGGGATCCCATGTTTCCCTGGTTCATCTTTTGTTTTGACAGCCACCTCTCTTCCTGTTCGGTTCAGTGTCTTGATGTAATCCCTTAAACAGTCCGTCTGTTCTGCTTCTTGCTCATGTACATATCATTAGTTTCTACATTTTCTGCTCCTAGGCTTCCTGCTGAGTTGCTTTTAACATCCTTCTCACGTCTTGCCTGCCTTGTTTCTTTGGTTTTTAACTCAAAGCCCCACTTCCCACCTACGTCTGTGTTTGGGTCCAGCTCCAGCTGTTCCCAAACATAGCACACAGCTCCATCGAAGCTACCTCGGCGTGTGGACAAATCCCAGGATGGCCAGGCCTTCTGTGACACTAGCTTTGACAGTCTGTTCTGGGATGGAGGGTTAGGGAGCAATAGCTGAAAATAATAGCTTAATATTAACTGTGCTGTCGTTGTTGTTGTTGTCTGCTGCTCCCATGAGGGGAAGCTACAGCCGATCACCATCTGCACATTTGTTTTGGCATAGTTTTCACTCTGTATGCCATTTCTGAATGACCTAGCATGGGGGGGGGGATACAGCCTACTTGCCCAACACATTCCATCATCCAGGTTTTTGTTCTGATTTTGGACTACGTGTTTTTTTTTTTTGGGCCATATTATTCTGGAGGCCTCATAAAAGGCTGCTGAGGCCGGGAGCCTCTGGCTTGCAGGGCACTAGAAGAGGAGGGAAGCTGGGTTTGGGTCGAGCATGCAGATGGAGCAGCTTCGTGGTCAGCAGCCAAACAGCACGGGAACAGGATCCAGAGGGGGAAAAATTATTATAATTCTGGCGTGACAAGGGAGATGAGTAATGCAGGTCATATGGGTCTTACAGCCAAGGGATTATGAGGGAATGGGCACAGACTGCAGCCGTGAGGAGAGGTCTGCTTAATGTTATCACAGCAGAAAAATTTCATTAAATTAGAGGAGGAGGAACGGCACTTTTTTTTCTGGGTGGACTTGTTTACCTTGGGCTGAAAGTTGTATTGCAGTAGTATTGGCCCGAGGGGGGGGGGTCTGTTGGGTGTTTGGGTTTGTCTGCCTGTCTGGGGGCTTCCAGACTGATTTAGCGGAAATCAGATCAGACTAAGAAGCTCATATGAGGCGTAATCTGTGTGACATTTACATATATGTGTATCGAGTAAATCCCATAATATTTTTTGTATTAATCAGAATTAAACCAAATGTGTGACGTTAGATTAACTCACATGTTGCACTGAAATCAGCACAGGCGTGCCTGCACCACTTCTTGAGCCAGATGAAGTTTGCTACTCAGATAGAAACCTGCCCAAAAAGGCCAATAATATCAAAAGCAAAAGTTTGAAATATGGGGACAGCCTTGTTCACTTTCTTCCCAAGTGTTAAGTGAGAAATATATATTTTTTTGTTACCCGTCATAAATACTAGGAACAGGAGGAAACAAAGGAAGAACTGTGCCTTAGTCTTACAAAAGGTGAAACCTGGGTTATTACATTTTCAGTTGCCTGGCAACCAATGTCGGTGGAAGTTAACTCAGCACATATCTCTCAACATGATATGAATGTATTTTTTTTCTGACATGGCCAAAATGACTCTGACACCTGAATAATGAAAGGTGCTGGAGGCCCCTGTTACCCTCAGGGTCTGTTGAAGAATACAAAATGTCTTTGTGGTGAGACAGTACATGTTTTTCAATAATCATCTCCCCTAGTTGGGGGACGTATTTGTTCAGCTCCAATAAAGGATGGGTTACTGATGTACATGGAAGATGAAGATGCCTGATACACTGACATTTAGTCTCTAGAAAAGGCCAAACCACTCGAGGGGCGTTTCCCAAATGCATCTTTTTATTTCATTTTTCCACATCTGCATCTGGATTTTAAATGCCTTTATAGTGTAGGCATTTAAAGCAATTATTTTGTAATATTAGCTGCACACCCTTTTAATCCCCTTTTATTTCACTTCTATTAATAATTTGAATACGGTTTTCATTTGCCCAAAGAGCTCAGATAATATCCTTAGTTCTCTTCAACCTCCCTCACCTGATGACATTTAAAACAAGTGTTTAGTTCTTATTACTTTGTGCCTACTCCTGCTCTTACCTGATTGTGATGATCTGCCCAAAGTCAAGTTCGTAGTTATTCACTTGGGCTATGAAGATGGCTGCCACAGCCTCGTAGAGCGCGGTGCCGTCCATGTTGATGGTGGCGCCGACAGGTAGCACAAAGCGGATGATGCGTCTGTCAATGTGGTTGTTCTCAAGGAGGCACTTGAAGGTGATAGGCAGAGTTGCAGAGCTGCGGGGGGGGGGGGCAGAATTGATGAAAACACCTCTCAGACAATCAGAACAATCCAAGGAATACCTCTTGTAAGGAGCTGCTATTATCCGCTTCATATAACGTGCTGCCAATGCAACAAAGATCTAAATACAAATCTTTTATCACCGCCAATGTGGCTCTATCCAAGTGCTCAAGATCTGCCTCTGCTTGGTGTTAATGCTTTTCTTAGTGATATGAACTAAAAAACATGATATCTGATGGAAAATGTGTAAATCTGGAAAATAACTTGTAAGGTGGATGCACATGCATGAATCACAGTCTCTTGGCATTATACTGTGAGGCTGTGAGGCAAAGGCTAAGATGTGAAAGGCAAGTGCACAGTGTATGTGTGTGTGCTGCATTGCATGCCACTTGTGTGTATATATTGGGCTGCAGCTAAATCTATGAGGTCTGACTTTGTGTTTGCTTGTAATGGGAAGTGATAAAAAAAAGGCTTTGGTTCACTGTGAAACTGGGCTGTGACAAATAAAAATATAGAGGGCTGCCACTGTCTCAATAATAAGTGGTCAATTATTCATAATTGCATTATTATCAATAGCTTATACTGGTAAATGGGGGAAGTAAATGGGTTCATTTGTCTTAATTTTGTGAATAAATTAAGCGAAACAGATTCCTTCTCCCTGAATTTGAAAATAAATATCAAGATAGATCAATAGACTTTTATACCTGGATGAGGTGGCTAAGGAGATGAGCAGGGCCTGCAGGATGCCTCTGATGTAGACGATGGGGCTCTTTTTAGTGATGAAGAAGTACATGGCCGGGAGGATGAAAAGCCCATGGAGCACCAAACCCATTACCACAGTGATGGCGTAAAAACCCAGTTTCTTCCCCATGGCTGAAGGGTCGTCCATCTCCAAGATCTTCCCAGCAACTAGGAACACAATGCCGAAGGGGAAGTACCTAGAGAGGAAATATTGGGGTTGCCATTCAAAAAGGCTTTTTCTCCTTTCTCTAGTATCTGAGAAATCCATGACTAGAGTATTTCAATGTAAAAAAAAAACAAAAAAAAAACTAGCTAAAGTTTAGATCACACCAAAAGAGTTAATTTGACATAGAGGCTTTGCAGCCATGCAAAGCTATTTTTATCAAACAAACATTTGCAGAGATGGCACATGTGAGAAATTCTGTCATTAATCGTCCCTACAGTTTTTGTTTATAAACATTTTTTACCCTATTGTGGGGCTTTTTAGTCTCATGATGCAACTCTTACCAGATGACTATGGCAACGATCTTCAACACTGCCTCATTTAAACTCTGGCAGAAGTTGACCAGAGCGCTTCCATTGGGCCCCATTCTCCCCAACATTATTCCTGGATTAAAAACAAAAACATATGCTGTGTGTACGTACATACTGAAAACCATCTGTGGGGCACAAGGTTATTGTATGTAAATATTAAAATGAAAATTCATATATTCAATTATATATCAACAATAACGCATTCAGCTGATGTCAACAAAACAGAATTACTTAGTGTCTTTGCTCTCTGCTGCTTACCCATGGTTGCAGAGAAAATAACGATCCCCAGCACGTTCATGCCTTCGCTGGTGCCGGGTGATGTTTTCATGATGACGTCAGGCGGCGGCGTGAGGTCCAGGGAGAAGTTCTGCACATCAGTGCCATTGTCATCCTGGATGCCGTAGATGTAGACCCTGCGTGTGGTGGTCTCATCCAGGAGCTGAGCCAACGTTGGCTTGGGGATGAGTTCTGGGACCCTTTGTGTTCGATACTTTCAAAACCCAAACAGACAGAAACCCGACGGGAACATGACGCAGCAGTTAGAAGCGCAACAAAGCACATGCGTGTGCGACATTTATGTGTCAGTTCATTATGCATCTCCACCTGTTAGCATTGTGTTTACTGGCCAAGATGAAAAGTGAATGTTGTCGCCTTACCTGTTGAAACGTGGCTTGAACAAGGTTGGCTGGAAACATGTTGCTGTGGAGGAGAATGTAGGAAACACGTTAATCAGACCCCAGGTTTTCAAAGTAGAGAGCAGATGCAGTCCCAGACAGTCTACATCAGATGCTTGTAAAAAAAAAAAAAGGATTCAAGATACTGCTCCTTACACTGAAAGCCTTCCTGTCACTGCACCCCCACATGCATGTATTTATTCTAATACACATCAGGTCTCTTTCTCTCAGTGCAGGTATCTATGACTCTAGATCTGCAGGAGAGCTACCATTGTTGTTATTATTATTAGTGGTAGTAATGGTCCCAGCAGTAGTGGTAGTGGTAGTAGTAGTATTGTAACTCAGATCTGATGCCTGAGGGTGCACAAATGATGTCAGTCTCTCTCCCTCCCCCCCTCTCCTCTTTTCATCTCTCCTCTCCCATTTACTCTGCTCACTGCTCTGCCCACATTAAGCCTGGAGGTTTTCTGTCTGTTAACACAAAGTTTTTCCTCCACAGTCTGTTGGCTTTTTCTATAATGAGTACGATTTTAGTGACTTGGTTGTTAGGTTAATTGGTCAATCAGCCCGTAGGTATGAGTAAAGTGCTCCAATATTTCTGAATATGACTGATCATCAGACTACATGTGGAGATTCACTGATCTTTATTTTTTGTACCTCTCAGATGTAGATTATTAAACTTTTTTTTTTAAATCTATGAGCGATACAGCCCCGTCCATTTTGCAGAACACGAGTGAAGCGCAACACAAAAATATGAACGTTTAATTATTATTAACGATTATTCCAAATCTAATTTTGACATTCATTTTTTTTATGACAATTATTTATTTGGAATTATAAAATATCATAAAAGAGGGTTTAAAAACACCTTCACCAGGAAGAAAAATCAATACCTAAACCTTTCATAAACAAGTATGTGAGCTTAAGGGATTCAGTGGTAATAATGATTATCATCTAGTGACATGAACAATCTATCTTGACATTACTTTCAGCCGTGCAAACTGCTTCAGGCTGCTGAACAGTTGTGTGCCACTCCTCCACAGGAGTGTCAGCTCAGCCAGGAGGATTAAAGGGCACGCTGCATTTTACAGCGTGTGCATTGAGCAGAGCGACATGAAAGAAGCATATGTCAGAGATCATGTTTGCTGACATTATGGTGCAACTCAGTGGACTGCAGTGAGAAGCCTGCACGGATTTGACCGCTCGGCAGCCTGTTCTGCTTCTAAGATGGAAAAGCAGGCTAATGAACCACTCTGACCCCTCAGCCCCTAATAAATCCAAGTATGTGCGTATTCATACATACTGGGCTCATTATACATACTTATCACACACTCGCTCACGTAAACACACGGCCGCAGACAGCACGGTCCATTTGTGAGAGGACCAGCATAGTATGCCTGCATGAGAGATGGAGGCTGTAAAGGAGCTTTGCGAGATAAATCCAAAGCACAGCTGTGCTCTGTGACGGACACACACACACACACAAACAGATATATGCAAAATTGTCCGTTGCCACGTGACAAGCACATCAGCAACTTTATGACCTTTTTGATATCGTTTTGAATTTTCCACCAGGATTTGACTTTGCCATTGGAACCCTCAAATGTTCAAAATCAAATCAGAATCAACAAAATATAAAAAAATAGAATTGTGAATGTCAAAGTCTGAAATAGTTTTGAAATGAGAAAACACGCAGTTTTCGACAGTTCCAGACGATTCGGACGCGTCGGGAGCGCTCCGCTCTGCTTTCTCTCAGCCCACTGACCGACTGTCACACTGACACAGTGGCTCAGGGCCTCGCCGTTGGGTTTCCTGTGGCTGCGACCTAGACTCACCTCTAACCTATGCCTCGAATGCAGCACGGCTCCCTCAGCAGCGCTAATTAGCTTAACACAATGACCTACTGGTACACGAGACTCCGGGCTTTACACGCTGACCTCGAGCACACAACCCCCCCCCCCCCCCCCCCCCCCCCCCCCCGAGCACCCACCCCCCCCCCCCCCCCGCCCCGTCACATGAGAGCGCACGCAGAGCTGGAGATGTCCAATCCCAGGTATTAATAGTCAGCCTCACATGAAGGTGTTGTGCACGAAGCAGCATCTGCTTTTCACTTGTAATCCTCATGTGTTTGCATGTCTTCCGTTTGTCTCCGAGGTGTGAAGACGACAATCATCCTTAGTCCCAGTGCTTGGAAATAGTCTGCCACCAGCCCTGCAGTCAGTGTTTGAGATTTAAAGTCCGCTCAAACACAAAGAAAATAATCTTGCATCTCACGATCGTACTGTTGGTTTCATTTTTTGATCTTTGAAAAAGAAACTATATTAGGGACCAATGTTGCATAAATATATCCCTCACGGTAGATCTCAGTACAAATATGTTCAATGAAAAAACATAACAGCACACAACAGATATTCCAACCTCGTAAGGCCAAGCATTCTTTATAGCCAATTGACGCTAATAGACTTACACCAGAGGTTGAATATATGCACCTGAGCTGGGTTTTCTTCCAGTGCTCAAATATTTTTAGAGAAAATGCTTTTTATATATTTCATAGTCAGCCAATAGGTCCTTATGCCTCCTCTGTGTGTTCACTCATGCCATGTTCATGCGAAGTTGTGACATTGGTCACGCACCTCACATTTGATCAATATATCCTCTGCTGTGAGAATGATGAGTCTCCTCTGAGGGAGTCACGGAGGAGAAACAACCTCTTACCGAATGAGATCCAGCAGAGCATCTGCAGAGCTGGTCATCGGCTTCTTGCTCTCCTCGGAGTCCTCCTTCTGGGCAGCCCCACCCGGGTGGATGATGTACACCATGACAATGCCCACTACCACGGCCACAAAGGTGGTCCAGAGGTAGTAGGAGATGGTCATAATGCCCAGGCGGCTGGAGCACTTGGCGTCCAGGGCGGCGAGGCCGGACATCAAACTGACATAGAGAGAGAGAGAGAGAGAGAGAGAGAGAGAAGCTTGTGTTAGAAATGGAGGACGGTGACATTCAGTTTTTCTCCAAGAGTGCACAGCAGCAAGTGACAGGTGAGCGCAAGGGTTAACAGGTTAGAGCCTCCCAGTGTTTCAGGCATTGTCAGATTCTTGACTTCAGTCTGTACAGGTTGTTGGGATAGCTTTTAAAATGCAATCTCTCTTCGACTCGCTCGCCTCCTCCTCTCGTCCTTGGGGCCATAGAGAGCTTTGTACGAGGAAAACCTGAGCGAGGAGAATAATTGTGGGTAATCATAAACATGATCATCCCATGATTTGCATTTAAATGAGAAAAAAAGCTTGAATTTAGTATATTGTTGTTTGAGGCGTTCATTTTCCCTGTGCTGACAGGGAACAGACGTCTGCTGCAACGTTTAACAAAATGAAACACTTCAGACTGCTTCAGCTTGTGTCGAAGAAACGGAAAAAACAAACCAAAAAAAAAAAAAAAAAAGGGGAAGATGTGGGAAATAATGAAGGAGAGTGAGGAGATGATGAAGAAGGGGGAGGACGAGAACTACAAGGACGAGAGAAAGTGTCAGCCTTTCAGTTGTGATTGATGTGCAACACATGGGGTGTCGCAGCCTGTGTTTTTGCGTGAAATATTGTGTTTGACAGTGTCAGGTTAAGCGACAGGAATTTGAAGATATGTGTGTATAATGTCTGCTCATCCATTATCTGACTGCTTATCCTCTGATGGTACAATCCTAGCTGGCACTCTCTTGATTTCCAAATATTTATCGATGTAACTGACATTAGACTGTGGTTGAACTGCAGCCACAGGGGGTGCAGATGATAAACCCGGTTTTGTGAAGTTGGCTTTCTGATCATTCTGAAGACGCAGGCTCTGCTCTGCAGAGAGAGCTGTGGGGAATGTATATATTAACATATTAACTAACACCACAAAGAGGTTGGAGTGGAGATTCAGGCAGACCACGGGCGAGATAGGCTGTCGGCTGAAAGATCAATGTTTTCTGTCTGGACTCACAAAGTGTTTGCTCTTTGTGGGAGCTGTTGGGTTGCCAGTTATAGTCTCAACCTTGAAAATGAAAAGTGAACATTTCATGGAGCTGGCTCCTGTAGATCTTTCGATGAAATTTCTTGAAATAAAGTTGAATCAGAGCTGTGTAGTTGTGGCGGTTTTAGGACGATGATGATGCTTAAAAAACACGCTGTCAACATATGTCAGGGATTTGCCTCTGTACTGACTGTACTGACATGACAGCTATTGCATCAAAACTCCTGAGTGTGCTGAGGCAGGTGGGAGGATATTAAAGTCAAGGTTTATTTCATCTTCCAAAGGCTTTGCAGTCTCACTTTAAAGGAGCATTAGAGAAAACCCACTTATATTGCCTTACTCTCTGCAATGACAGGCTCTCCATTGACTTTGCTCTGTCACAGGTGTTATGTGCAGTCTGCACTATGAGCGTGTCACATTCATAGAACATGTGCAGCTCAGTGCTGGCAGGTATCCGACCAGCTAATGCTGCTTGTTGCTTCTGTCTTGCTTCACTGTATCCAAGATCATTTCTTCTTCCAGAAATGGCCATATTTGTCAGCCCTGAAATCGTCTTCAGCGACTCCACTTTCACCTTCTTCACTTCCCTCTTTTTCTGTCGTGCTCATCAGAATATAGCTACATTTCCTCTCCATGCACAATGGCTTGTCAAGAAGTGAATCTCGGGGAAAGAGAACTAAGAATAATCTATTCATAGATTCCTTTCACTCCTTATTGCAGTGGTGCCATCCTTCATCTTTGTTTCCTTTGAGTCTTCCAGGAAGATGCTGGTCTTCAACAATCGCAGCTATGACTGCAGCTGGATTGTGCATTTAGCTTCAGTGACATGTGGAACTCACAAATCTCTAATTTATTATGCCCAATAATGTTTGCCATTATTATGACAAGTGAACAAATGAAGGGGGTTCTGAGGTGAAGTGCCCCGACTCAACGATGTATTTGTTACACTCCCTGAGGTGACGGGGAGCAGGGGTGGTGTGTAACGCTGAAAATTTGAGAGCTGAGAGCTTCCTGGGAGCTTCCCAGGGCAGAAACAGACCTTCAAAATAAAACTCTATCCCAGTAATAGCTTCACCCACAAAAATAAACAAATAAAAATGGTGTATAACCGATATAACTAAATATAATTAGGTAAACAATGTAGCCAAACTGCACATTTCAACGTTGGAAAATAATAGTGCTACCTTAACACATATACACATTACATATACACGACACTATATACGAGTCTCTGGTGAATGACCACAGGGATTTTGTCATTTGAATGCAATTATTGACTGTTATGTGTGGCATGTGGAGATCTAAGCTATTACCCCCCCCCCACATGAAAGGAGTATTTACATTATCAACTATGTGGTTTTCCATCTTATCTCGGGCAGCTATGGAAATAGACGACCGAAGCTGTGGAGACGTGACCAGAGCTACAATAACACAGAGATATGCAGCATGGGTGGATACCCTCTGACCCCCTGCTCTCCTCCTCGGGCTTATCAGGCAGCAAGTGCAAGTGCAGCTGCAGCGGCTACAACTAAGGGGCTTGTCCCGCGTCGGTCAGGGATTAGACGACCTCCGACAGGAAAATCAGGACGTTATAAGCACAAAACTCAAGCGGAGGTGGATTCATGCCCCCAACAACAAAACATCAAATGGCAGGCAAAGATGTTTCAACTGGATTGTGCTGCGCTTTGTGTCCAGATGTTTGATGCCAGTTGGACGTGAATATTTATTTTCCCTATTTCAGCTCTTCTGAAAAAGTACAAACTGCAGCCAAGAGATGAAAGGGGGGGGGGGGGGGGTGACATTTGTTATTTCAGGGATTTACCTCGTGACCTTCTCCTCCCAACTCATTTATATTTGATGATAATGTCACATGTTGTTTAAGGAAACTAAGCACGATAATATTTTGAGAGTTAAGCGGTAAAGACGAGAAAACAATTGAATAGTAATTGGTGTTTACAATACAGAGTCACTTAACGATTACATTTGATAGGCAGCTTTATTAAACCGGCAAACCTGTCCTTCAATATTCAAACCACCTGCTAGTTTGCTATCCAGATTGTATATATAGACATTTCTGAACACTGTCTGTGCTGAGTTCTCTTGCCTTTGCTCTCTGATGTCAGAGTCAGGGTGGGATTAGAGTGTCACCTGTCATGTGTGGCTGCTTTAATTGTGAGTATGTGAGGACTTGTACAGCAGATCTGCCGCAAGGTTTTGGGCCATATGGGGCTTACAGTTCTCAGTGCTCGCCTTCGCAAAGGAACCAAGAGCATTACAGTAATCCTGCGATGTGAAAGAGAAGGCAGAGGCTCCTTGGAGGAGGGTTGTCCATGACGTCCACAAAGTGGTGACACTGTCGCTGTGCTTTATCGGATCTATGATTTATCAGATGCTGGATCTGTTCGTACGGCAAATGCCAGTTTGTTTCAAATGGAGCGATGCTCGTGAGCTCCTCTGAACCAAGGGCAGCTTCACCGCTCCACTCATGTGACATGAACATACACAAATGGATGTCCATTTAAGGTGCAGAAATGTCCCATCACCCCCTTTGCTTGTTTACTGCTGAGGACTGCAGCTGGTGGATTCCACCCCTCCACCACTCCAGCATCCACCTGCAGGTCCCAATGGACGGGGTGGGGGGTGGGCGGAGGTCACTGCCTTTAAATCAATGCAATCATGGAGGACATGATGAAGTCGCCGCTCAGACTTGCAGACGCTATGTTCTGCTGCCATATCACAATTCAAAGCCCGAGTTGTCTGACTTATTTATTTCCTTGCGTCGGCTCCATGGACATTGACACACAGGTCTCTCGACACACTTGTCAGCCTGCTAACAATAACACTGGTCCTGTCCCTGCCAGGAAGTCAATATGTCTTTGAGTGAGTTGAAATAAAGGTCACGGCAGTCTGACCTTGTGACCCACTGTATCAATTATTAACTCCTTTGTAGAGAAGCTGGGAAACATGACACAGTGAGAAACCCATTTAGGATTTGATTGAACAAATCGATTATTTCTGAGATGAGTTTTCAGCTCTTCATTAACGTCGCTGTCAGTTAGGACGGAAAGGGCTCCCCGCCCTGCTGCCCACAGCTGTGCTTTTATCAGTCTCTTTGTGTGATGACATTAGAAACTAAATTGTCCATGCAGCTTTTATTCATCCAACTCCAACTGCCTGACCAGTTGAGCTGCCCAGTAACATTCAGCACAAGAAATCAATTTCAAATGTAGAGTTTTGATAGAAATGTACAGGGAGACTGTAATTTTGTGACAAACCACCAGCATGGCACCACTGTCTCTGTCTAATTAGCTCCACTGCTGATAGAGGAATGCAGCATGGGGCACAGTGCTAAGTTTAAAACTAAATGAATTACATGTCAGGGACCAGGCAGCTCACAGTCGAGGTTTCAGCTCCACTCCAGTGGCCTCTGGATTAATCTCTGGATAGAGAATGTAAGTATCTAGGCCTGGTCACACCGGACCAGGGAGAGTTTTGAGGATTTGTCAATTAACAGAAGTGGTGTTCATTTATGTAGAATATCATTCTGATATGTACATTTCATAAAATTAATAAACGTAATAATCTCACTGGCTTTTTGTTGGGTTACACACTTCAACGGTACTGAAACACACTGAAGAAAACAGCAGGGGGCCAGGTGAGGGGCCAGTTTGCTGTTTGCACCAGAATCAAGCAGGAACAGGAAATATTACACATCCTCCTTGCGCTGTAGCTGAGTACAAATTAAAAGAAAATGTTCACGATGCACAAACTATTATAATTCAAAGAGATCCTCTGCACCAACACTTCCCTGTTTATAAACGCGTGAAAGAGTAGCCCTGAGGAAAACACCCACTGCAGATGGAATTTTCGAGAAACAGACGCCTACAGTCGCTTCACGTTTAAACAAGTTTCAATACCTTCACAAACAATTAGCAGAGATAACTATGACCAAGTGAGATGTGGATGCGACCACCATGACCCTGGATATGGGTTGGGTCGACCGTATATTTGTGCAGATGCTGGATATCATTAAAACTGAGCTTCGCCTTTGACCTTCAGATCTGAGCATTGGTGAGGAGCTTTGAGGGGCTTTATCAAAAATGTTAATAATGTCTTAAACTAGATACAGCAAATTAACGGAACGGAATGGTGTCCCCGCTACTTCCCCATTTTAATTAAAGAGAACAGGTACACGGAACATAGGGAGGCAGTGAGCGGAGAGGCCATTGATTCTGCATGACGCGTTCATGAGATAATCTGGTTTCCTCTTTGGCTGGTGCGCAGATGGCCCTGGGAGGGAGGGAAAAATGGGAACAGGCAGGCTATAGGGCTAGATAAGCCCTACTGTACCATGCGCCATGGACCAGCCGGTCTGTGCATCCTGATCCAGATACGCTCTGCTGTCATCTGCGGCCATGACAGAGAAAAGGACATAGTTGTGTCCGTTGTTGGACGTTGGCTTGCGTGTCAGCAGCTCACACAAATATGCAGATATCCTGCAGCGCACCTCTGACTGGGTGGGAACAGGTGAAGTCGTCCAAACCTGGTTATTCCCTTCATTTTCCATTGTTGCCTTCACTAATTCACCTGGCCAACTGAGTGCACAACAGCACCAGGCGCACGAGCACGTGGTCAGCGTGTCGAATTGTTGCCCTGATTGCTTTTAGATTGCCGTGATCTGGAGCACTCGGTTGAACCTCTCAGATTAGATGTAATTAAGGTCTGTTTTCCTCATGTGCCTCACTGCGGACTGAAGTGATCCTCCGCTCTGAATCTGCGTAACGGGGCGTGGACGTGAATGAATCGGCAGATGCATGCTGCGACTGCCGTTTGCCGCGTGCTGAAAACGGTGTTGAAAAGACTGAAGGACGAACGGCGAGAGAGGAAACACTGACAGACAGAGAGGGAGACAGACAGAGACGGAGAGAGGCAGGGAGGATTAACTTCTCATCCAGTCTTTGCTGTTGCATAGATTGTAAGTAGCTTATTGCACAAAGCAGCCTGCATGGAAGCGGTGCGTTTGCATGATTTGTTTTGGGAGTTCTTTTGTGCGTTGGACATCGTTGACCTCATGCGGGCAACTGAGAGCTTTGGGCTCAAAATAGTCAAACGAGGAGAATCTGGCATGGTCGGTGCAACAGAGAGTAAACATCCAAAGCTATAAAAGGGAAATGAGTTGGCTTCTGCAAAAACATTGCTTTTTAATCCTTGATGTTGTACAAAAAAATGTAATTGGGTCCTTTCTCATCTAGGTTTGGCTTATGATCAATGCTAATCACCAAGCAGACGCACAGCCAGGGGAACGGATCCTGAAGGTCATGCATGAGAAAGACATGTGACCCTGGATTTGAGTTTCTAATTAAACTTCCACAAAAGTCTAAAGGTCTTTAGTCAGATACCTCTGACGGGTACAGACTCTTTTTGTATTATTGTTCGATGTGACGCAAATGTCTCATTTCAACATCAAAAACAAATGAATGGCTTTGAAATTTGTGGCTGTTAATTCTGTTGCCTTGTTAAACCTGTTTTATTTAAATGCAGGACATAGTTTTCATTCATATCTTGGCTCCAATCCTTTCATGTTTGCTTTAGAGCCTTTTGAATTGCCTTGTTGTTGTTGAAAGGAACTTTAGGACTAAACTGTAATTGCCAACTTTTTTTAGAGGCCGATTTGATAAGAATGGCCTCAGCCTGAAATCCATTAGATTGGACAGCAAAATGATTGTGTTTAATGTGTGAATGTGTAAAATGTTTCTATTGGATGAATGTTTGCTGCATTTTGGGTCACAGCTAGTGGTTTGTTGGGTCTTAACGAGAAAAAGATAGAAGCCGTGTCTAAGCAAAAGGTGAGTGATACAGATTCAGCCAGGGTAAATGTGAGGCCAGACAATAAATTCTCAGGAAAGGCTTTGCCAACAAATTCCAATATTCCTCAGAGGACCATTCACATAGTCCCCTGGTCAAATTTCAGGTTTCATCTGCTCAGAGAAAAGAGTCTTATTTCTCAGACAGCACATTTTGAGAAGTAACATTAACCACTGTGATGCATTCAGTGCCTTTCAGCAAGGCAAAATGAATACAATTTAAAATAAAACTTAAATACGACAGATAGCCACAGGTAGTGCGAAAAACAAACATTCATGCTTGCTTTTATGATCCACTTAAAATTCTTCCCCCTCAAGTGCAAGGCTCAACTAACAAGAAAGCTTTGATCAAGCATTTGTGCTGTGTGAACATGTGTGTGTGTGTGTGTGAGATTCTGTGTTTCTTACCTGGATACCACGAGGGGCAAAATCAACATTTTCAACATCCTCATAAGCAGCTCTCCGGGAAACTGGAAGTACTTCACCTCCTGCGAGAAGAAAACACACAGAAATAAACTCTTACATGATGCACAGGCAGCGGATGGACGGTCTCACTGATTGTGAAATGACAAGAACTTTGATTGTCCTCTCTGCATACAAGCTTCCGACACGCAACTCATATAGAGAAAATATTGTAAAATGTCTTTCTGCATGTGTTTTCCCTCCTACGTAAATACTGAATAAACACTAGAAAAGCTGTGGGTCCACCTCAGTCTGTCATTGACGGCCTGCTGCTGGTAAATTATTTACATTCTTTGTTGCTGGGTGTCTGAGGAGAAGGTATATTTATTTTTTACCAAATGAAAAGAAAAGTTTTCAAAAATTTTCAGCTTGTAGCTTCAGTCTAGCTGGGTTTATTTGTGTGTGTGTGTGCGTGTGTGCATGTGAGGCTGTTTTGTTTTTGTGCAGAGCTGCGGTGAATTTAATGCTAGCCTTCACCTAAAACACTGAATAGTGTTGTTATTCCGGTGACGAGAACCTTGGCTGTGAGTGCTATTGAAGTGAACACACAATTTAAAAATGCTTGAATATGAGCACCAAGCTGCATGTGTATTGTATTTTAAGACTTACAGCTAAAGCCACACTTGATTATACAGCAGCTCTCTGTAACAAGGGCTGGTTGATGGAAAGTACCTGGAGGACACTGACGTAGGCACGGGGAGAACATGCAGACGCCACACTGGGGCTTGAACCTTCTTATTATGAGACAGCAGTGCTGATCACTGCACCACCGTTCTGCCCTCCTACACACTTATTACCGGTATGATTTCATATGTAAGAATAATCATATTTCAGATTGAAAATTAGGTACATTACCGCACTGACTAGAGAAAGAAGGGGAATGGCTGCGTTAAAAGAACAGATGCATGTATTCTTTCTCCTGGCATCATCAACATCACCCAAAACACACACACACACACACAGCATGTCTTTTCAAAATTGTCCATTCACAAAGCAGTAATGGTCTAATCCAGTGTCCTGCCCAAGGCGTATTAAATCAGAGGAGCCGGGGATCGAATCATTGACGCTGTGATTAGTGGACGTCCTGATCTCCTGCCCTCTCTCCTGAGAACTGACAGAAACTGGGACAGACTGCGGGGGGACTAGCAACTTCGCGTCTTTCTAACTTTCCCTCCGACAGAGGGGAAAGGCCACTGGAAAAAACAATGCAAAAGTGAAGAGTTGCATTTAAAAAAAAAAAAAAAAAAATACAAGTACAAGTACAGCACATCTGTGCAGTCAGATGATGGAGCAATAAAAGCTTTTTACTCCTGCAGTGATGGTGCTTTTAGGCTAAATGGCTGAGTGTGTTTGTGCGAGATGGATGTACAATTGTTTTGTATTTGCTTCTTCAACATAGAGTGTATTTGTGCGTGCGTGTGTGTGTGTTTCCATGAAGGACAAACACATCTCTCTGTGAGATGTTACAAACTTTGTCTTCATCCTCAGTGTGTCTTCATAACACCGTGTGACTGTGCACATTTCCCTGCACGGAAACATTTGATAAACACACGAATCTATGAATAATTATATATCAGGCTGTGCTTGGTAACACTGTAATCACATCATATTGCAGATTATGTAAATATGTCTAATTGAGCATGATTGCAGGGGGCGTTTCACTCAAATGACTCTGCAGCACCTCAGTTAGTACATTAATTAACTGCATAGCAGAGAATAATACAATACTGGGACTCTCTGTTGAGCAAGAATTTCAGATACAAAATACTGAAAGCGCAAGACTAAATTTAGTTGCTATTTCAACTGCACATCACCAACGTACGTCAGTGGGGCGGCACTGGGCCAGACACATATTAATCTTTCCAGCTCCACTGGATTAAATGGAAGCTCTGCTCTTCATTTCCCCTTTGACCTGGTCAATCACAGTATCAGAGCTCCATTGATGATGACTTTTTTTGATTCGGCTGAAGGAGCATATGTGTAGCAGGATCTATCACAGATGGGATTTTGTTGTAAAATGAGTACAGGAACATGTCTTTCAGATCTGAATGAAAGCATCAAAAAAAAAATGTTTTTCGCCTTTGTGAAATGGGTTTTTCTTGAGAAACCCATTTCACGAAGGCTTCGTATAAACATGTTAAACACTCTAACCGCTACACCTGCCTTCATCTTGTATTCAATGACGTCTGAGTTCGACAATCTCCATCACTGTCTTCATCTTCACCCTCCCAGCTACAACACACAGTCAATCACTACCCTAAACAAAACCCTTTTCCATTATCACATGATCAAGCAACAGAGTGCTCTCACATACAATTTAATCCATTTTCTGCCTTCAAGGGATTTTAATCATCTTTATTTTTACGACCTAGTGCAAATGAAATACAAAAAAAAAAAAAAAAAAACTCAAGGAGCCACTGTTGTGGGGTTATTTGCATCACCTCAGGGTCATGGTGTTCTGGAGTGTTGTTGTCTGGCACTCCTCCAGTCACGAACAGACTTTTTTTTTTTTTTTTTTCCCTCCTTGTTGGTTGAGGTTTGAGGTTGTAAAATCCACGTGGTTGGATCAGCCTGACCTAATCTCACACAGAATGCAAAGCTTTTTCCTCCCATTCCCCTAAAGCTACGTCATCACAGTATTTGTTTTCACTTATTTCAGACCTCAGTCACCAACAAAGGAAAAAAAAAAAAAAAGTAGCATGACTAGGTGTTTTGTTCCCTCACATAAAATTTGGTTCACTGACGTGTGATGTTTAAAACGTGATAACATGGATGCACAGAGGAGAGAACACGTAACGTCTACAAGTGTGAATGGGGATGTGTGAAATTCAGCCGAGGAGGCGTGCACTCATCTGAAAAGGCATCTGCTCCTGCTAGTTAAGGGTGCGATTCAAGTCCACTCAAGAGGCAGTCAATTAGTAACTTCACCGAACACCCTGCGACAACAGACTCAGCTGCAACTCGCCAGTTTGCTGGTGAATGTTAAATCTTTAGCCGCAGTACATGCAGGACACATTAGGGCCGACCCAACGAAGTGCCTATTTACAGTCTATGGTCTCACTCCCTCTCTCCCGCTCTGTCGTATGTTTAACACCCCCCCAGCTCTATTACAGCAATGCATTGATTTCGCTCTAATAAACTCTCACATCAAATTCAAACACTTGTTAAAGACTTTCCAAAGCAGGTTCTAAATTCTGACGTGCCAGTGTTAGAGACCGCAGACTGGCAGCTACAACACCTTGATCCTCCCCTGCTGGCTCACTTATGGGATATAAACTCCATGATAGTTTATACGACATGGAACAAACTGAAAAGTCCAGGAACATGTCAAATGCATTTTCCTGTATTGTGCGGGTAAGTATTTCCAGTAGGTTATTGGATGCTAGAAAATGGGGTCACGCTTCAGGATTTACAGCTGAGGCGTGACATGTAATTCAATGCACCATTGTATTCTTCTGGTGAACTTGCTAAATATGCCTGGATAGTAAAGTATGACCTCAGACATGTTTCCTGTTCGTTTAGATTAACTAATTAACTAATCTAAGTCTCCATAATGAAGGCGATTATAGAAAATACAGGGAATGGTCATCCATTTTCCAAGCACTTATTTCCACAGCGAACATGCTTCTGAACATCTATTCCCCATATTAACTATCTTTACCAGACCACGTGGGCGGGTAAAGTGAGTTAGCCTTTTATTCACTTGACAGCCTCTGCACTGTGAGGACTATCAGCAGCTGTCAGGGACCAGGACGTGGACATCAAATCATTGTTAGAATTAAAATTAACAACACAGGCACAAATATTACTTGGAGATAGCTACACACATGCTACATGCCAGAGCACGCATGCACTCCGTTTCTCACCATCAAATTAAAAGACATGACATTTTTTCCCCCAGCTTTAGAGTCAAACGTAATCTGACACTCGCTCTCTCCGCCATCAAAGCCTATTTTGAATTAGAGGAACAATCAATACAAAAATATCTCCTTTTTTCCTCCGTTTCTTTTCTAGTAACTTAAGCCTTTACCAGCCCACACGGTCACAGTGATAATAATGCAGCTGCCTGTAGAAGTGTTATCTCAATATTCATCTGTGGTCTCTCAGCGTTTTTCCTGTATTCCCACAATTTAATTCCACTTCCCACTCAGTCATGTGTGAATTATATAAGTGAGGGCCAATGCTATGTTGTTGACTCCGTGAGTGATTGACAACTAATCTCCCCACTGGCTGCACATTTCCATGGATACTCAGAGTCCAGCTCAGGGGCTGCAGGCAATCGGAGCGAATGATGAGACTTTTAATGTTTTTATTAAGCAGAATAGAGAAAAAAAACCTATTTCCTTGCTTTTTTTCTTGCCAGAATCGCAATGAGCAGTCTGAAGTAGATGAACACTGAAGGCTGATTCGTGCCATATATCTAAAACTTTCGCTCTTTCTAACGTCTGTTCATTGTTCATGTTCCTCACGAGGTTTTTTTTTTTTTTTTAATCTAAAATGAATTTATGCACACTCGGTTGTGGGGAATTTTCTCCCACTGGGGGTGCAACATGGTTAATTATGAAAACAGGGTCAGGGGCTTGTGTGAGGCGTTGCTTCAAGGTTAAATTAGAATCCAGCTTAATGATTGTGTGTGTTGAGTGAAGTGTAAAGTGAGGTAAAGAGGCACAGGGAATTGGTATTAGGAGTTGTGGCATCTGAATCCATGGAGAGGACAGGGGTCACACTCAGACACCAGCAGGGGAGGAATCGGGCGGAGGGCATGGATGGGTAATGCGTTTGGGGAAAGGTCTTTTTTTTTTTTTTAACCAACTGACCTGCTCGGAGAGCTGTTTGCCTCTGAGGAAGAAGCCCAGCAGGCAGCCAATGACCACGGCCAGCACAGACAGGATGAGAAGCCCGTTCTGCTTGCAGACGTTCTTCACCCGCCCCCAAACTTCGTCCAGAGCCACCGCCATCCTCCTCCGCTGCCTCCGCCACCTGCTGCTTGTCCTGGTCCTGACCGCAACGTCGCAACCCCCCCTGCAGAGAAGACTAACCCCTTTTGCCACCTATTCAGCCATGCAGGCTCAGCCACAGAGCCAACCGCCGCCGCACCGGAGGAAAACAGCGGGACTGCGGATGCGGCAGGTGGAGCAGGGTGGGCCGATGCCGAGAAGTGATGAGACAGGAGTAACGGTCAAGAAAGAAAAGAAGTGAGGAAATAAAAATGTGGGATTTTGGTTAACGGAGGGGACGGGAAGTCAAATCAGAGAGGTAGTCGTCCGAATATAAAGCACTTCAGGAGTTTCTGGCTTCCTCCTCTGTCCTGCTTCATTGGTTATTCCACGAGACTAAAAGCATCAAACAGTCACTCTGTCAATCTGCCTCTGTCAGTCACCTCCCTCTCTGCCTCCCCCTGCCTCCCCCCACACAGTCCTGCTGGTGGCCAACAGGGGGCTCTGCGACAGCTGGTGGTATTGTCATCAGGGTTAATACTAAGATCCTATTAGGCCACACTGCACAACTCAGATCTAAGGCTGGATTAGAGAGCTCTCTGAACAATTGGACAGTGGATTGTTCCAGACCCAGAAAAAAACTAAAAAAAATATGACAACTGTAACAAAAGTGACATGAGGTAAAAGTAGAGCACCAAACAAAAACAACATGGCCGAACAGCCCTGACGCGTTGTTGTGTTTCACAGAGAAACAGTGCACAGACTCAGCTCAAGGTTGAAGATCACCTATTGCCCCTGCACTGAGTCTGTGATTTGGAAATGCTCTGGTAGAATTTCAAATAGTCCCCTAAGTCAATTTTATTTTTTGTTTTTATTATTTTATGAATAAATATAATTAATTCAATATTCGGTTCAGTTTGTTGTGCTTCATGAAAAACCTGAAATGACGAAGGCCATTAGTTAGAAGGTGTTGATATCTATTTTACCCTGGTGACTTGAGGACTCGTGACCTCGTGTAGCTGATCTTGGATTTGTTATTTTGGGTTCCCAGCATAAATTAAATATTTCCTGTTTTACTTGTGAGCTTTTCTCTTTACTTCCTGTCCTTTGTTGATGACCTGTCCCGCCCCTTGTTAGTTCCACCTGTGGTTGATCACGTGTCCTCCTCGTCTCGTCAGCTCCTCTGTCAGCAGGTCTGAGGCTCCTGTTCTTCAGTAAGTGCAAGTCCAAACCTTGAGTGTTTGTGCTTACTGGCACAAAAATCCATTTATTTCCACTAGACTGTATATTATTTGGTTTGAGTGTGAACCATACACTGAAATAGGGTTTCCCTGCAGGTTGAGGAGGGAATATTGAGATGATGACTTCTTTCTTCCACCAGAACCACTCAGAGGTACGTGCCTCTCAAAATACTACAGGCTTAGTGTGCTTTCTATTTTGACGTTTCAAATGTCACAGCAGACCACGGCACATTTTGTTGCTTGGCCAGGGAATGCATTAAAGCCTAAGTGAGTTTTGATTCACTGCCCACTGCCGACTCTAACAATGACAATAACATCCTTGAGGGAGAACATTAATGAACTTACTAATATCAGTATGCCTCATTTGGTTTACACTTAGAACTGATGCATTTTCTTTCAACCTGGAATCCTTTCATGTGTTTCTGAAGAAATATCTGAAGAAATATCTCGAGAGACTCCTCCCTCCGGGTACTTGGTAAAGCGTGCACATTAACTGACATATCCTGTTATGTACGAATATGTAGAAGAGTTTTTAATGTCCAATGTGGTAACGCTCTGGGGAAGTGTCATTATGAAGTGGTGGATTATTGATGAATGGAAAATTCCACAGTACAAATCCAATGTGAGATAGGAAAGGAATCAAAGGAGAGCTCTCCAGGCGAGATGGACGGTCTGTAACAATGGCCTCCGATTGTTCTGAAGGTGGAACAGTGATTTTATCACCATCCACGCTTCACTAAATGTGAGCGGCAGCTAGTTTGAATCCGGACTGTCACTGAGACGCTCATCTTTCGCTAACTCTCTAATTACTATTTGAATGATCTCTTGACATCTGTTGACGTTCTCTCGTACCGCTCTTCAGTAAACAGTCTTTGATTGTGCGAGTCTATGTGAATAATCAACCATCCATTTGCACATTGCTGCTTCTAGCAAAGGTGTGAAGAGCTCAGATGTGGTAAACTATTAATAACTGTTTTCATCTCACTCTGGTTTGGAGCAGAATACAACAACTACTGAATGGATCACTGTAAAACTTTCTGCAGGGACGCGGTAAGAATAATTTTCAATCAGATTTTGTCGCAGATGCAGGATTTATTTTGTTGAATTAAGTGTTTTTCAACGTGATTCTTGATAGAACAGAATAATTCATGGATATTACTGGGAAAACAAATCGGACATGTTCAGGGGTCTGCTCTTATCAATGAAAACAATTTAGTCCGGATTCAAATAAAACTCTTGTTTTGGGAAATAATGTGCTTTCATCAGTTTTGTGAGTGGGATTGCAAAAAAGCAACTCAAATAATTTTCTTTGTGTTTTGTAGAGGCATGATACACCATATAATTTTGGTTCAGATGCAGAATTAAAAAAAATTGAAATAGTGAGATGCTGTTAGCTCATAGATATCACCATAAACATGTTGTTTTTTTTGTATTACCGACCACATTTCCCACAGAGTTTTGCGGTGATCCATTCAGTTATTATTTACTGCATACAAACGGACACAGGTGAAAACACATCCCCCTTGGCAGAGGTGATGGAGAACCAAACATGGAATTAAACCACACATTGCTATGTGTCGACAGAAGCCCTCTGCAGTTCATCAATCAATGGAAACCTAGCAGTCCTCGGGGTTTCACACAATCGCACCAGCACTTTGCAGTTAATTAGGAAACATTATTTAGCCAGTGTCATGTTGTGTACTTTGTCCTGACAGGCTGGATAGATTCCAGGCTGCACTCCACATGGCATCCTTTAATGAGCATCGTTCCTCAGACATGCTTGCCAGCGTTCCTCTGGTTTCCACTCGCATCCAGGGAAATCATCCCCGACTCTCTCTCTCTCTCACACACACACACACACACACACACACACACACACACACACACACACATAGTCTTTACAAGGTCTGGGAAGATTTCAGTGATGCTTTTGACTTTGCTGTGGAGTCATCCATGATGCAAAGACATATGCCCTCAGCATATGCAACTGAATATGCACTTGAGAGCCTCAAATTCACAGTGACTCAATCTCAGTGTCAAAATGAATGTCGGTGCCCCCGTGCAGCAGCTTGTGAGGCTACTGCAGAGATCGACTCTTCAATTTAATGAATCTGTCAGGTTGAGGACTTTTCTCTTACCCTTCCAATTTTGGGGGTGCACACAATGCTGGTGGTTATGGTTACATGCAATGGTTATGTCTCAGGATAAGCTACATCATCAGGCCAGTGTGTCTTCAAGCCCTCAACTAAAATAATAAATACAAGTTTAACAGCCACATACTTTCTGCACCAGAATCCAATCATTGAGGCTGCGAATGTAACCCGAGTCATGGCCTGTGGTACAAAAAAATGGTTTGACATTAAAATTAGATTCAATGAATCACAAACCAGAAAAAGAAGGAAACAGGAGAAAGACATGGGACAGCAGAACTGACAGAACGAGATGCTGCAGTTACTGGATGGGTCATTATTAACTGCAAGCTGATGCCCACTAAGTACTGTGACCCAGAGGCAATTGTATTTCACAGTTGTTCAGATATATTCCTTCTGAAATTCAATTTCTTGTCTTTTGAAATTACCAAATTGAATTCTAGCTGAGAAATGTTCAAAGGAAAAAAAACATTGCTCATTACAACAGGTTATTTATCGGACTGAACAATATCATTTATAGGCTCAGCTGATGCAGGAGTGGAGGATGACCAGCAGACGACCTCCAGCACTGGCCAAATGGTCCACTTCCCGGTCTTCTTTCCCCGAGTCTGGACGATGCACAAACATTGTCACAACCGTGACAGGTACAGAAAACACTGAAATAGTCGTCAACCCAAAAAATGTCTTGGCACTAGAAACATCGCAGCCGGTATATTTGAAGATTTCGTTCTGACAAAAACTGCTAAGGATGAAAAAGCGTCCATTTCACGATCAGAATTTAATACGTCTTGTTGAGACGCACAGCTGCAGCAGAAACAAACTAAGTAACGCCGCTCCAGGGTAAATAATTAAATGGAGTTCTCTCTTTTATGAGAGCTGTGGAAAAGATAAATACAGTTTATTCATTATCAAAACTGAAGGCACCAATTAGAATCCGGTGGAATGCAAAAGTCGAGATAATTAAGTGGAAACACTGATTTCATGACCCAAGTCCCAGGTGCAGGTGTGAGGCGTGTGAACCCTGACTTCACTGTTCTCTCCATTTAATTTCATTTCCATTAACAACAATACCTCACATGTGGCACTGGGCGGGGACCGAGGAGGAGGGGGGTGGGGTGGGGTGGGGGGGCGGGTGAATGCGCTCCTGTTATGTTAACATAACAAGCTTTCACATGATGGATGATATTACTCTAATTGTAATCCCAGATGCCACATCTGCTGCGAGGCTGCTGTGTAATCCTGGACCCCGATGCAGACCGTGCATGCAGAATAACCTGACATGTTAATTGCTAATACCAATAGAAGTACAACCTTAAAAATGCCACGTGAAAAAGACGTTTTTAGGCGTAGCTCAGTGAAAGGATGTTCAGCTTGTTAACATGCCTCTGCAAAAAGTCAAAAGCCAGAGGACACAGGGACATGACTCCGCATAAAAAGCTCTATAGAGAGCCGGAAAGGCACAAATAGGCTCAGAGGATGGAGGAGTGGAGGTTATTGGATGGATGTTGAATTCACATCGGAGCTCAGTGTTATAGGATGATGAAATGGAAGTGACCTCATGCTCTGTCACACACTGTCAATCAGGTTATGCTGACATGCAAAACAAAAAAAAAAAAAAAAAAAAAAAGGAGAGCTATTTCAGTTTTTAAAAGTAGTTTTTCCAGTTTCCATGGTAGAGGAAATGTTCACTTTAAGATTGCGGCTGTTGTCAGGGAGGAAAAAGTGAATAGTCTTTGTTTGACAGCTGTGTTTCTTTGGTGTCTAAAAACCTACACGAGAGGAAGTTGGTGTGACGCAGCCGTCTCTGTTCTGATAACTGGATTTGCAAAGCGGTGATGAACCCGTCAGCACAGCGAGGCACAAAACATCCAGACATCCTGTTTGGATCAAGTACCTTTTGTCAGCCACATTTAATTAACGCAGATCAGATTTGGGTTGGATGAACTTGAATTTGTATAAGCACAATATACTTCAGTGAAGTGTGTATTGAATATTATGTCTTTTGTCTGTCTATTAAGTCCAGAACTGTCTGTATAAGGAAAGCACATCTTCAGAATTGTTTGTTTTAATGGCTTCACATTTGCGAAATTAGATCTGTGGCCAAATCTAATTCAAGGCTTTTAACTGGTCAGATGGAAACTTTTGAACTATTGCATGGTCTCGCCCTGTGATGCTGTGACATTGTTAAACCTCTCCCAGTGCTGTTTTTTTACGCCGCGCCTTTGTGATTACCCGTCACCCTTTGAGCAACCTAGCAGACAGCAGAATAAAAATGGAGGTTATGATTGCTTGGACATGAAACCATGCTGCCAAAGGCAATATGGTGACTATGAGATAAATATATTGGAGGTGCACACGCATCAGGCAGAGGGTGTGTGATTATTGACGTTGTGCATCAGTGGCCCGTGATGGAAGATGTTTATCATCTGTTGCAGACGTGTTGAGGGTGGAGGAGTGGCAGGTGAAGATGGGGACGGGGTGTCGATTGGCTGGCTGGGATCCCTCCCCTCTCCTGACATGTCCGAGAAAGAGGCAGTGATGGGAGAGTAGACCTAAACGTGAATCATGCACAGCGCGTCCGAAGTGGCAGATGTGCGGATCCCTTTCTGTTCGCGTGAGCGGCGTTCACAAGCGAGTAGGTGTGCGCTGTAGCCTGCGCTGCTCCACAATCCCCCCCGCCCCTCCAACACTGGCGAATAATCTCCTTTCTTCTGCCAATTTTTCCCCCCTGTTTTCTGGATTGGACAGGCAGAGATAATCTGGGATTAGAGCGAGCAGTCAGGCCTGGTGTGCCACTCATGCATTTTGATGGAGCGGACATGTTTAACATCCACAGGTCATCTGCTGGGCCTCAACATATTCCATTATATAGATCAACCCGGGGCAAAGTTTCAGCATATTTGGCAGCTTTGCATGTTCCACTGAGAGGAGTAAAATGTGGCCACTGCCTGTTGAGTCTGTGATGGAGCAGGTGGTTCCATCTTCATCCTCATCACGCTAACTGAATGTAGTGTGGAAATACTGACTGATATTGACCTGACAGGAATGAAAGCATCCTGTCCTTACTTTTGTTAATGATGCTCAGATATCCTGGCTATTTCTAGCATCACTGTCCCAACAGGAAAAAACAGTATTATTCATCTTGACCAAGGCTGTCACTGGAAAAAGACAACACGCCACACTCAGATTTTTGGATTTTTTGGATTTGTCAAATGTTTCGCAGTTTGTCATATTCGGCTGATAAAGACGAGTTTTAAATCCCTAGCTGTTGGGACTTGTTTGCATTCACTACAAAAAACAGGATGTACAGTATAATGATAAAGGTGCAGAGCGGCGAAGTCAGGAAAATGTAAAACTGCACTAAAAGGAATATTTATAGTTAAGAGGTAGCTATGGTAAACACCTGCTGCTCTGTGTCTGCTGCATGCGTAGACCAGCAACCGGGTGCTAATGCACTAGTATATGTTCATTAGTAGAAAAACCGGAACCACTGCTCATTAAAAGGGACATGTTATTTATGTTTAGCTACGGAAACAATTAAGCTCGTTTAGTTTGAATCTGATGGCCACTGTGAGTGGTTTTCTTCAGATCCTCTGGCTTCCTCCCATCGTACAGAGACATGTAGATTAATTGGAGACAGGCTGGGTGTCAGCATGTTTGTCTCTGTGTGTTGGCCCTGTGACACGGCCTGCCCAGTGTGTAGCCCAGCACCCCCTCTCCCTGATGAATAAGTGGTACAATGGGCTGTTTACCTGACAAACCAAATATACTGCCACCTTGTCATGCCCTGGTCATGTGTCCTAGCCTCGGAGACAGATTTTACAGCAGTCAGATTATTGGTATCCATGTAAACCATTTCAACCAAACCGAGCTTTTATGTCTGTCGTAAATCTGAGTGTCATGACCCCACCGATCCACAGTTCGGCTGTTAGACGAGAAATTCTGCTATCTTCTGCTTTTATCTTCAGCATAATAACTGAAAGTGGTTCAATTTTCTTTTTGCAGGCTCCTGCCACTCAAACCCGACTAGACAAAAACAGTGGCGAGATCCATGCAGTTGGAAAACAATATATATAGTGTGGAATGTTTACAATAAAAACAGCCTGTACATTAAATTACTGTGTTTATGATGGCAATATTTCATTCAAAAGCCCTGCACACACATCAGACTTGGCGTTGTGCGTGGGTGTGAAGCAGATGCGTTGGCTCACATTCACGTCACGTCACACAGACTGATGGCTACAAATTGTGTCCATTTACATCATCTGACAGCTAAAGAGTCAGGTACATGAAGGGTTGGTCTTGTGATGGTTAAAGTAGAGCTTTGACAGAATGGCACTATTTAATTACCTTTAATGAGTCACAGGGATGATGTGAGGCTGTAGATGTCTATGGCCTTCAAAGAAAAGCAGCATGGGTATGGCAAGTTGTGTGCTTGCCAGATTGTCTGGAGTCTGGGGCTCCTTCATCATTTGCAGCCACAACAAACAAAGCCTGTAAATACAGATGGGCAACGTGTTTACTCCCACAATGCAGAAATTAAAATGAAGTTCCTTGTATTGTAACTATAGATACGAATATCTAAGGAGACAGGGGCTGAGAGATATAGGCTATCTTTGATTATACCTATATATTGGTATTCGTGGAGATAAAAGGAGAGAGATGTATAGATGTATAGAATAGAACGTTTTTATCCCCCCCCCCAGGAGGAAACATTTACAGTAGCAACAGATTAGCAAAGGGCAGCAAAATAAACAATCTAAGTAAAATACAAAATATCCTGAGATGCTGTATACAAAAGAGAAGTAGTAAAGGGAATAAAAACGGGTATGTGCACATTGTAAACATTGTAAATACAATAAGAACAGTAAAAATAGTCATAATGTGCAGGATCTGTAAATTAGAACATTTGAAATTGCAGTGCAGTGAAACAGTAATAAGGTTTGTGTACACCTATTAGTATCTGTGGAGACGGAGGCAGATAGATATACAGCTATATGTTTGTCTTTGCCTATAGACATTGGTATTTGTGGAGACAGAAGGAGAGAGAGCTCCAGGCAGATGAAAGTTTGCCTCCTCCGTCTCTCTCAGCTCATTCGCGCAGCGCACGTTGGAGCACGCGGCTGACGGCGCGCGTCTCTCTGAGGAGGTTATGATGATGCTGTGATCCGCTTCCTCCCCTCAGTCCCCGGAGCGCAGGGTTTGTTTTTAGTTTCCCGTGCGCCTCTCCTCGCCGTGTGCAACCATGAGCGCTGACTGCAGCAGTTACTACAGCACCGACGGTGCGTTCGTGGACAGCTTCTCCTGCCCCAAACCTGGGAGCCCCGCCGGCGCCGTCTTCTGCTGCGGCTTCAATGATATGAAGTACTGCTGCAATGATCCCAACAGCTTCTTCCCTTACGAGTACAGATACATGTTGTGGCTGAGGTAAGAGACTCAAGAGTTTCCTCTCTTTATAGATGCGAATATTACTTTTTAGTTGGTATTGCACGACACGCTCCTCTGGTCATCAGCAGTCAGGTGACAGAGTGGAACTCGTTTCTTGACAATTTCAGCTCTCGTTCACTTTTTGCAATCTCGAAATTTAAAACCTTCCTCAAACCCTGACTCACCGAGATTCCCCTGAGATCCAGCACTGGCCAGCAGTCATTCACTAATTGCATCCACTACTCCAGTCCCCCACCCCCACTGTGTGTGTGTGTGTGTGTGAGAATCTATCCTTCTCTGAGACCTTTTAGGTTCAGGATCATTGATGTGAAATTTTTCTGGTCGACTGTGTTGCAGTGTTAGAATGAGCTTTGGGTTAGGTTAGGTGTGTATGCGTAGAGGGGTTAAGGGACTTTAATCTTACCACGTTTGATCTTTGGTGTTTTTCCTTTGATCTCTCCCCTCCTCTCAGTATTGGAGCTCTGGTTGGTCTGTCCATTGCAGCTGTGGTCCTCCTCGCCTTTCTCATAACTGTGTGTGTCCTCTGCTACCTCTTCATCGCCTCTAAACCCAGTCGTCCTGACAATGGCCTACCCCTCAGAGTTCCAGGTAAGTGTGTGTGTGTGTGTGTGTCCCTTTAGACTCTCTTAATCTCACAATGATACTTGGAATTGGTTTCATTCTGACATAGACCTTCAAAACGTCTCTGTGCTTTCCAGAATCAGATGCCAGCGAAGGATCCAGCCAAGCCACCCGTGCCTCTGGTCTGCTGGGCTTCAGGAAGCACTTCAGCAGGAAGCTGGACTGTGACAACCAGCCCCCGGACCCTGAGCGCCTGTTTCAGAGATGCTTCACAGCCACCGTCACCAGTGTGAAGGTGGAAAGTCCGTCGTAGGTTCAGTGACGGACACTTGACCGGCCGTCCAGGGGTCAACAGAGACACTGCGCGGCCAGGAGACGACTGTGAACCTGGGACGTTGTGGTGCTTGAGTGGTGAAAATATTATTTTAGACAATTGAATCCTGATAATCACACACTGTGAATGCTCTGACCTCTCATGCCTTGGGGTCCTTAATTTTGTGCAGCAGCAGCAGCAACAGCAGCAGCATTTGTTAGCTTGTAAAGGGATGATAATCATCCTGCATATTCTTGGAGGAGAACGTGATTGGCAGCTTTAAAGCCATATGGACCCAGTCAATGGTTAAAGCAGATGCGAGGGCAACACGTGAGGGAAGGGTGGGAATTGTGCCCTGACGTTCATTCAGGATGTACGGATCCGAGCTGAACCGAGCTGAGCCAGGCCGATTACACTCTATTTTGTCGCATACATTCTGCTCAGGGACCCAGGGATTTGTGATGAGTGTGAACTGTGTAATGAGAACATCATCACCACGCCATTGTGTTCACCAGAGGAACCCTGCCGAGGTGGAGGCGAATGGTTGGGCATAGCTGCCTCTGCATGGCGATTGGACTGGAGAACCACTTACCCCTTTATGTAGCACAAACCCAAAGACTATCGCAGCTTTAAGGTTTTTTGTTTTCCACGGCAGACATTCTGAAATGAAATAGTGAGTAATCGCATGAATTAAGGCTCAATCTAAACAGAGCACAACCTTCTAGCTACTGAGCGAACAAGTTGTCTGAACCATGGACTGTTGTGACACACTGTATATCAAGATGGACGATGTGTCTCCACTTCCTCCCTCTGTCCAGAAAGGAAGCTTGAGTGTCTATCCCTGAATAGAAACACTGCCATCTTGCACATATGAAGTCAGAGTCTGTAGTCGTGATCGTGTTCGGTAATATCTGTCAAATGTGCGAAGAGATAACGTTTTCTTTCAATGCTCATGTTGATGTTTTCAGTTTATAAATGTGAGGTCAAAGGTGTCCAGAGTACCACATTTCAAAGTGGAAACCAAGACTTAGCGCTTGGTAAATTTCCCCAAATGACGGATCGACAAGTTTGTTGATGTGTGATTTTTTTTTAACTCACTATATTCCAGGAATATAGTGAGTTATTTATTTCTGACACTTGAAAGAGCATCAATGCATTTTGAATCAAAAGATAAAATCGAATCGCCATTCAGCGATGCTGTGGTTTCAGCGGTGAGTGGAGCAGATGTCTCGATGATGGAGTTGCAACTCGCATCGCGAGCTGCACTGAGGGTGCGTGACGCACACGCTGTTCACAGAACTAATATCTGGATTTGAAACTGTGTTCGCAGCCAGAGGAAGCATTAGGAGAGCAATATGTCTCGAACGGAAGCGTTTGATTGCCCTATTGACGAGAAGAGAGACTCAATTAAAAACCAACCATGTGCCTCCTCTAATCTGAAGCTGTTCTCTGAAATTAAAACCCACGTTTCCTCGCACGGCAGACGGCACAGAGCGTGACCACCTCCGCTGACGCTCTGGCGCTGCGGTATGGTCAGTGGATGTGTTCTTTAATGAAGGTGACATGTGATGATAACTGCTGCACAAACGTGGTGCACTTGTCTTTTTTTTCTTGCTGCAGAAAGCTTCAGTGAAACTCACTCAAAGAAACATTCAGCCTAATGATCAACAGCGAGAGCAGCAATGCCAAATGAAGAATATATAACTCCATTTCATCAATTACAATCTGTGCCTACAGGACGTTTTGTGGTGCACAGAACAGAGCACATCCCTGATTTGCAGTTGCAAATTGACAAAATTGGCAAAATAATAAATTCACAGCATAGCCAATATCTCTGAGGAGACAAACAAACTGAGGGTCAGAGAAATATTGTTCTTGTCAGGAAAAAAGGTTCTACTGTGAATATCAATACATTGATTTAAATTTGGAGAGACCAGTAGGAGAATGGTAATGGACGGGTCCCCAGCAGCTGAAGGGAAAGAGCCAAGACGAGAATTTCAGTTTAATATAAAGGCCTCAGAGTCAGACACACAACGTCCTGCAGCCAGCCAAGATATTTTATATTCAGAGGACAGAGTTTATCCTCTGAAGGTAAAGGGAAAGGGATGATATAAAAGAGTCAGACAGCGACCTGACAGGTACGAAAAGGCATGTGTGTTTCATGAAAAGCAATTTAAAGTCTGAGCTGTTCTTTCTGGTGAAGCTCTAATTGCATAGTGATATTATTTCACTTGCAACAGCCTTTGCCCGGATGTTCAAAAAAAACCCTGGAAAGGCAGCAGTAGAAAGGTAGAAATGTTTGATATGACCACCTGCTGCCGGTTTTATCGTTTTTTTTACATGTTTGCTGTTTGTCGTACATTTCAGCCTTTTCATGGTCCGGCCCCAGGTTATGTCTCTTGTCTGTTACTTTCCTATTTGCTGCTGCGCTGAGTCTTTCCTAAAAACATGTCGTTTTTAAACCAGACTGAGAACCAGCCTGAACTGACTAATCTCTACAATTATTGCTGGCTTTATTAATTATATTTTATTTGTATTTGAACCATTTCTTTAACTGTTTTGCTGCGCTTTGCACTGTGTGTTGAAAAGTGCCCTATAAATAAAGTGATCACTATTGTTATTACACATTATTGGCATGGATTGTGATGAAGCTTCCCTGTGATGGTGCTTGGCCACTTTTTGCCAGTGGGTTCTCATGGCTTCACTTCCATGAACTGTTCGATGGGTATCGCCACTGTTGCAGATGTGTTTGCGTGATCCAGCTGAGCAGCTCCGATCATGTGGGATTTCTCTGTTCCGCCATTGCTTTAACGCCATGATGCCGGTTGAGGAGTTTAAGAGACAAGGATTAGGTGGTTCAGCGAGACTTAGAGTCAGGCAGTTCAGAGCTGCAGGCGCTGCTGCGAATTCTTAATCTTTGCCTGCAGAGAGAGGGTCACAGCGTCGCCACGGCAGTGATGATGACCCTGCTTTGATCCTTGCGCAGTCCATAAACGCACACAGATTTGTTTCCTGCTGTGACTCTCAGCTCCAGCTCTGACAGTGAGCACGAGGAGAACAAGGTGTTTGAATAAGATTAAAATTTAAAATGGATTCTAACAGCTTCTAATCTGCACACTGAGAGAGAAATGTTTCCCTATAGTCGAGGCACACTTGGCCGCGGAACATCCATTAAAGTCGATTGTGCTTAAATGTTAGAGGACAAGTGCTTTAATGGGCCACAGCACCGCTGTGTTGGATTGTTGACGAGAGCAGTTAAATGGAAATGGTTGTGGGCAGAACATGCACATTGTGTCTGGGTCTTTTGTAAAGCTAAAAACTGAGCAGGGGAATCAATGAGCATTTCCCAACATGACCTTTTCAAACCTGCCCATTATGCAAAAGCTGTCAATGAATATTGGAGCTGAGTGGGCTGTTATGTATTTCCCTTTTGTTGTCAGTTAGCACAAAGCAGCCCATTATAAACAATTTCAAAAAAGCTTGCATTGATTTGGAGCGGATTGAGCAGGGAACTGAGGGACCAAACTGATGTTATATTAAAAACTTTTGAAATTTACAAACCCAGAGAACAGGCTCTGATTTTCCCGGCGGGCACAGGAGTTGATTTCCTCTTCGCTTCACCTGCAGCATCTTAGCGACACATTGAAGAGAAATGTGCTTTGTAATATTGGCCTGTATCATATATTAAAGTGAGCCACTTCAAACCGTACATTTGCCTTGAGTTTGGAAATGTGCGTGTCAGCTCACTGGTGGCCTCACTTTAGCTGGAGATAAAAACTGCGGTGTGTCCTTGAAGCAGCAGAACAATTCATATTTTCCAAAGTCACAGATCTTTAAGATGCTGAGAGCTGTTTGAAAGAGCATTCATCATAAATGACTACCGGGGCCACCTGGAAAGAGCTTTAAAAAGAATGGGAAGCCAGAGTTGAGTCATCAGAGATGACGTCCAAATTAACAAGCCTCCTCGCTTTTCTTTTTGTTTGTTTTTACAAATCAAACGAACATGCGACTAAACATCACAGTACATGGTTGCGTGAAGCGGGCTCTTCATTAATTATCTCCAGAAGAAACAGCCCCCTCGGGCCACGCTGCACGCCAGCATGGAGCGCTCGAGCTCCGTGTCTGATGTGATTACACTGCCACTGTCTGGTCTCAGAGCACAGATGCAACGTCTCGTCCATTTAATCATGCGGCCGCTCCTGAGTCCTCCCAGTCGGTAGCTGGTAAATTACTCCACCTGACAACTCATTATTGGCATAGCTATCATAAATAAAACATGGATTAAAATCATGAGGAATCAAATCCAACCCCAAAGTAAGAATAATGACAAACATAATAAAGTTACTCATTAACACCTCTGTCTTGAGGGCATGAGCGGGGAGGGCGATTATGGCTTTTCCTGCAACCTTTGCCCGCCAGGTCGTTTATTTTGTTTCAGTAGGAGCTGAAGAAAAAGACGCAACACCCGCGACAAGTGGAGGAGAGAAACGCCTGCTCTGTCGGACTTCCCCCAGGTGAGCTGTTCTACACTCATTTTACCTGTTGTTGTGGATTGTGTGTGCGTATGTTGGCAACTAAAATGAGCTTTTCAATGCGTGCGGCGCAAGTCTGAGAGGTCAGGTGAGCTCAGGCACAGGCATTATTAAACCTTCACCTACTTCTTATCTCACCTCTGTGTGCCATTTAGAGTTGAGACCCACAGTTTGGATGTAATGTCTTTGATATTCACACCGACGATGGTCAACGCAACGTGTTTCAGTTTGAACAGTGAGCAGTTTAGTACTGTGAGATCGCTTCAGGAAGGCAGCTCCTCAACATCATGTGACAGCGTGGTGGGAAATAGAGTGAACACTGTTCACCTCAGCGTTCATGAACAAGTCACTTCCTGTGGCTAAAAAAAGTGACTCTAAACATAAACGCTCCGCTCCGCTTAATGGTGTTTAATATTTTCGCAAATGAAATGAATCACAATCAAAGCAAATGTCTTGTTTTCTTTTCCTAAATCAAGTCATATCAAGGGAATGCAGTTTCACTTGTGGACAAATGAAACACACGTGCCCTAAAAGCACCTTACGGAGAAGGACAAGAGTGTCCAGTCACAAAGACAAACCCAGTCGTTCGCTGAAGCAACACGTGGTGACAGTTGAGAGAAAGAAAACTGTACTACAGTAGATCTTGCCCAAGCAGAATCAGGTGGGCTGCCATCTGCTCAAGTGGGTCGCTGCAGACTGAGGGTCAGGCTCTCTCCAGTGCCACGGGAGAAGAGCCACTCTTCTTCCAATTCTATATAAACACCACACTCCATTCATTTCTTTAGATTCTGCCACAAGAAGGAGAGATGGGTGCGTGGAGCTGCGACATCCTTGTGGTGTTGTTTCTCTGTGGGGCATCCGTCACTGAGGCCCATCCTGCTTTTCTGTCCGATGTGGAGCACGGAGGTCCACAGAGACGTCTTCTAACAGAAGAAGAGCCCGCCAACAGCAACCTAAATGGGACCATCAGTAAGTAACGGAGGAAAAGCTGATGGGATTTTTTTTACCATAGGCCCTGCTCTTGCAGTCGGGCGTGTATGTGGAACTTTGAGCTCAATAACTCATTTACAAGAAGCATTTTTGTGTCAGTCTCTGTCTCTGACGCGGCGCATTCTTCTTCCCGCTCTTCTAGGGGGAGCCATTCCAGAGGGGAGCTCAAAGGCAGTGGAGTGGTCCTATCTGGCTGCAGGACTGGGCACGGTCCTCACCGTCTCCCTCCTCATCGTGATGGTGGTCAAGCTTCGCCTCTTCCACCGCTTCCTGGCCAGCTACAGACACTCCCTGCTGCACGAGGCCGATGGGGTCAGCCAGTACGGTCGAGACGACGACCCTTACCCGAGCAGCGTGTCTGGCAGAATGGGAGCGTTCCGAGGGACTGCGAGCGCCCAGGACGAAGACGACGACGGCTTCATCGAGGACAATTACATCCAGACTAGTGAGAGACACAGGGCAGAGAGGGCAGAGGAGGGGGAGGAGGAGGAGGAGGGGACAGAGGACAGCGACGACGATCCTCAGTTCACAATAGGCTGATTAGATAAAGGGAGACTAATTTTAGTCCTTAACGACTTATTAATTATTGCTAGGCACATCATATACACACGTATCAAACACAGGACATCGAGGAGTCTTGATTGTAAATTTAGATCGGCAGCACCTTCATATTCTGTTGGAAGACACTGAATATGAAATCATCTTGAGTGATGTCGGAATCCTGTAAATTGTACAAATTGTTGTTTCCTTCACGTATGACAACAAAAAGGGAAATGTTTAAAAAAAAAAAAAAAAAAAAGGTAGATTAGGAAGAAAGACAACAAATCCTCTGAACTCTGATTTTCTCATTTTCATTTCACTGCCGCCTTGAAAAAAACCGTTAGTGCTTGTCACTGAGTTCATTTGAGTTAAACCGATCGGTGCGCGGGATTTGCTGCCCACGCGCTTACGAGTTTGCAGTTTGTTGTGATTGCTTTTTCCTCACAGAACCTTTTAAGTCAAAAATGTTGTCTGTCGTTCAAATAAAAGCTGAAATCTGTAATGAGGAAGTTTATATCCTTCTGTATGGTGACACATTTTCACCCTGGCAGTTTATTGCCTGGCTCTTGAATATTTGATGAAGGAACTCAGAAAACACATCCAACACAGTGATGCTTTGATTTGATGTGAGCATTTACTTGAGTTTTTTTTTTTTTTCAACCTCTGAAAATGTTTTTCAGAGTCACCGCTGACAGCAGACGCTGCTATAGGACGCGTCATGTGCTGGTCTTTGAGTCGATGAAGATCCTCAGTCGCCAGTTTGTTTTGGATAATGGGAAAAAAAAACATTTCTTTCATTTCTTCTGAATGTCTTTGCTCCTTAGGTTCATTCAGATCAGACTTGTCCTGCTGGAGGACGTCTCTCTCCTGACTTGGCTCGTCTGTCCCCCTGAGACGTTGAACACCAGCACAGCTCGACTCCCCACCCTCCTCACTGTGCCCATCCTCATCCTCCTCCTCCTCCTCCTCTGCTCCCTTTGCTTCTGAAGGTAGATCGCCACGCCGTAACCCACAACGGCCACCGCCATGGCGGCCCCGGCAGCCAGCAGCACCAGCCCAGACCACAGCATCTCCCTGCTGTCGTAACCTCGGCTGCCGATGGTGGCCACGCAGAGCAGCACTGTCCCACAGAGCGCCACGGCCAGCCCCACAGCAAGAATCAGCACCGGGTCAGCCCTCCCGCCGCTCTTCAGCTGGTCAATGTGGCGCCGGCTGCGCACACAGTTCATGTCCTGGATGGCAGAGCTGAGCAGCTGCTTGAGCAAAACGGCAAGGGCCAAGAGGCAGAGGGTGGTGCCCACCCCGAGTCTCCAGTCTCCGGACAGGCTCTCGGTCGTGGAGAGGAGGCCCACGCCGCCGAGGCCCAGCCCCATGACGAGGGCCACGGAGGCGCAGTAGCACAGCAAGGAGAGGCGCGGCTCTCGGAACCACCACAGCTCCACCTGGTCTTCCAGGACGCGTCTCTGCATCAAGGCGGGCTCCAGGTAGAGGCCGGCATGCCGATGCATGTCGTGGTAGAGCGTCTGCATCTCAGGCATGAGGGGTCAGCGCAGTGACAGAATTTGATCCTGCGATCAGCTTCTGTTGAAACAATTACTCACATTATTGACGGCAAAACAAATGCAATGGTGCCGAAGCTCCCACAGCTGCCTGGTGTTGTATCATTCCTTAGAAGAGATTAGGTCCACTTAAAAAAAATCATATCCATCTTTAAAAAAACGCTTCAGGGATCAAATTCCTCTCTGTGAAGATGACATCCTGAAGTCAGGCTCAGGGCAGAAGAGCAGGGCAGCCAGGGGCTCCCGCTGTGTGTGTGTGTCCCACTGTCATGGTCACATGGTATTTGTGCTTGTGGCTTGTCCACACGTCTTCTCATCAAACCTCCGTCACCACAGTGACAGATCAATAATCTGTGCCCTCCTCACACTCTCGAACCCAGTGCCAGGCAGAACGGAGGACACCAAACGACCCCCCCACCCCCCGCTCTCATCACACAGGATCGCCATAATGTAGCGTTGGATCATGGTTTGGACAGAGATTGGCGACATTGTCCGCCGTGCCCCCCCCCCGCAGGCAGACAATGGGCTGAACGATGAACACAATGACTGTGGTGCAGGAGGAGGCCGGTGGTGTGCTGTGGGACGTGGAGGGCCGAGTGATGTCAGCGCGCACTGATAATGGTGGTTCTGTGATTCAAGGGATAGCGTCATTCACACACGCGGCTGAGCCTCTTGGATTGGCCATGATGAGCGCTGCTGACCCAGGCTTTCAGGTCTGGAGTCTTCTAGCGACACAAATGCTGGAAATACTTCAGCAGAACATTTTGCCTTCAATTTGGGAGTCGATAGCAGGAGATGATGTCTTTTGGAGAGGGAGTCGTCGTCTTTTTCAACTGACACTTCTTTGAAGAGTGGCTGTTTACGACAGATGTCTTTCAGTTCTGAGCACCTCAACGCTCACCGGCTTTCTCCTGCCACATTCTCAGAAAGACACTAAAGCTAAAGAGAAGAGAGAAACACACGGTGCTTTCCCATCCAGCAGTTTATTACACCTCAGAAATCTTTTTTTTACTTACTTATTATGGGCTTGAAATGTTTTGAATATATCCCTAACACTCACATTTTTTAGCCTTATCATGCCAGTGAGCCCCACCCATAAGACAGGATTGGTTTATTTCTTCTGACATCACAAACCCTGACTTAGCATTTTACTGCCTAGGAATACATTTACTGTCAAGAGAAATATTAATATAACATGGGGGTATTTCCCTTGTTATTTTTTTATATCATTTAAACTAAATCAACAACAATCACAATAATCACAAAAATCATTTTTACCTGGGATTTAAGGCTGTGGGGGAGATTTTCTCTTTTTGCCTCCAGCTTGAAATCAAAGCCTGTGAGAGAAGAATCAGGTCTTTGAAAATAATCACACTTCCTGTTGTGCACCAAAGAGCCAGCTGACATTTAGAGATAAGATGAAGCCATAACAATGTGATAATATGTTCCATTATAACAAGAGCATCTTAAAAACGACTTGACGCTTTGAAGTTCTACCTATTCTACCATGTTGTCCGCTTTAAACAGCATCTGAACTTTGAATGTCACAGGAATTTAAACTATGGAATCTACATTTAAATCAATTCAGCTGTCAATTCAGCTTTTGGGAGCTGTCATGCTGCTCATGCTGCGGGGCGCACAGAATTATCTTGTCATCGCAACAACATCTTTTTTGACAGTGTCTGCTGCTTGTTTTATTTTTTCATTGTATTCATTCGGCTCGCTACATGATGAGCTGATGCTTCACGGAAAAACACTCAAAGGTTGGACAGGAACAACTGTACTATCCCCCTCTAGTGGTCAGTGCTAGTCAGTGCAAATCCAACTTTAAATTCATAGGACAAACATTTGAATGATTAATTATAATCAAAACTAATTTCATAATTTCAATCTTGAGTATTTAAATTAATTAAAGCATCTCTGCCAGAAGTAAATACAATGGATATGCCACTGTATTTTATTCCGAATCTTCAAATCGTTGATAAATGTTTGTTTCTCCATTTTAAAGTAGAATCTCTACCTACTGTATATATGTGCACGTGTGTGTATTACATATTTAGATATATGAGACCAGCCCCAATACCCAAATAGAAATTAATAGTAATTGCAGAGATTCCTGTATTTCATGTACAAATGTGGTGTTGCTAGCATGGATTGACCTGTAGAGGGCAGCAGCCCCCAGAGTTGGACGGCAGCCTGCAGGATGTCCATACAGATGTTGTGTTCTACGAGATTTTAAGCGGTAGTGCTTCAAGTACTCTATTGAAGAAAGAGTTAAGTACTCAACTAAAAAAAAAAACTATTTTCAAAAAACATTTTGCATAAATGTGCCACCCATGGGCAGTATGGAATTCTCATGGATCCTTATATATAAAGGGATAACTCAAGTTCCTCATTGATTTCATGTGATACTAATGGTGAGTTTTTTCAGGTGGAAAATTAACTCCAATAATCTGCCTCCAGCATGAAAGTTCACATTGTTGGTAAATGGTTTTAACATGCTACTTATTTAATATTTTAAAGGTGGGCATGACATCACAGCCTGTATAAGTGCAGTGACCTGTACTATGGCTTTACTCTGTGATCACAACAGCAGAGCCTCTGGCTCCGAATATGAAATATTTTGGCTTCATTTCTGGACAGTGGCAGGAAGCGGCGATGCTTTGCCCGCCATTAAATACAATCTACGGTTAGATTAGAGTAAAGACCCAGCTACAGTCTGACAAACCGGTGTCCAAGCATTTGCAGCTGAGGGATCTGTGTGAACAGTTTGTGATTCTGGCTCCAGCACTCCAGCACCGACAGGTGCAACACCAGCCGAAGGAGATGAACTAATCTCTGGGCTGCAGATCGCTGGGTTAGACAAACAGGGCTTGTGACCAGAGCGTCACTGTTCCAGTTTCCCCCCTGCAGCAGCTGCTGAGAGGTGGGAGGAAACAGAGAGGAAATGCTGCTTCCTCGCCTCTCAACAGCAGCTGTTGCGGTGGTCTAGAGCGAGGTACTCAGGCCTAATTGCTTCAGTGCTCAGGAGCCATTTGGGGATAGACACACTGTTACTGAACTCGCGGTTCAGTCTTGCCTTGTCGATGCCGGCGACTGCCCTGTGTGAATGTGGAGCAGAGAGGCTTTGCTCAGCAAGTTTCCCCTAAAGATTAATTAAAAGGGAAATGTGGCCTAAGTAGAAGTCACACTATTTCCTGAACTGCTTTTCCCTTGCAATTGCAGATTTCCATGATGGTGGCGACTGCATGGGAGGATGATGGACGGCTCTCCCGTACAATGACGATAAAATGAGGGATCTGCAGCTGGTTTTCCAGCCCCTGACGACAGGTTACACAAACTTCAATAATCCACACTTTTTAGTGCACCCTACAACCTTTTCCCTGAATCCATGAAACTCCTGCACAGATGTTGTAAAAGCCAGGTGTCAGTCTGGCAGGAAAAGAAAACTGACGATGTGTCCTGAAGTGACTTTATCCCAGTATAACAGCTCTTATAATTCTGGCCACACTCTGTCAGGTGTGGGTGATGACGGGATTTGGCGTAAGCGATCGTTAAAGTGTTTTACAGGACACATCTGCAGTGTATCCATTTGTGTCGAAATTATTAGGCAGCTATTTCAATGCTTGACAACCGTACAAATCACTCCCACAGCGGCTTCTACGAAGGGAAATATTGAGCATGAGCTATAGTGGATGTGAAAACTCATATTTTCTGTCATGCTGGCAGCGTGGCTTTAGATGTGACGATACACACGCAGTAAAAACACTTGAAATACTGCAACAGCCCTATGATCAATGTCCTGTAGCATCAACATAAAGCTTTTTGTGTAAAGTGATGATTCAAACTAAAGTTCCAACATTATAATAAACTAACAACCTGAAACAACAAATGAGCAGAGTTCCAGGGCCCTTAAAAGAGGTCAAAACACAACTGTAGTGAAAATACTGCAAACTAAACTGGGTTCCAACTCTATTTAACCAATCCAAAATGAGTCATTAAGGCAACACATGTACTCAATGACCAAACCAATACACACCCAGGGGAGAACTATATAAACACAAACTGAAGCCCGGAGCAAACATATTCTAATCCCCCTCTGATGTCAGAACTCTTGGTTTGGACCTGTGGTTAAATTTAGGCCCCGCCCATCTTTAGGTCTTTCGTTGGACCAGGAAAAACAACACGAGGCAGGTAACTCCTAACAAACTAATACACTTTAACCAACTGTCACACTTACAAAGATTATTACTGGGTGACTTTAGTTCATGATCGTCAGGGACAAATGAAAATAAAAAACTCGGCATTGTGATAGTGATGTCGGCACATGTGTGGCTCTGACGACCTGAGTGCTCCCCTAAGTGAAGCCATGTTTGTAGACTGAACGCTTGCACTGATTTTGTAATTTGTTTCTAAAAAGCAGGACAAAATGGAGACATGTTGTGAAAATATCTTAAAAATACTTGTGCAATAAATAGATTCTAATCAACCTTTCATGACAATTAAGTTAATGTAGGTATACTAAGAATTTAAATTTAGGTGCTGGTCTTCTGTCTTCTTTCTTCTTGTAAACACATTTTGTAAGAAGCATGCGTCATGTGCTGGTTAACTGGGCGCTGGGATCTGAGCGTGACGCACCTGAAGTGTAAACTCAATTTAGGTGGTGTTATCGCTGATGTGTGAGAATCAGATGAAACCAGAAACAATTCTTGTGCCAAATCAATGTTAGTCACTTTGACTTTTTTTTTTCTTTTACTCTAGAAACCTCATAAAGTATAAAACCGTGTAAACACATCACATACGGTGTAAGCTTCGAAGGAGCATGTGTGAAATGACTGAGTGAGATCCTCAGGATTATGTGTGGATTTCTCCACCTGGACCCACCGGATAAAGTCTGCAGAATGTGTTGTGAGTGCACAGCAGGAGTTCCCCCACTGGATTCCCCCGCTTCCAACATGCAACAGATATAAACGTTACAAAAACAAACAGAAAACATACAGTCTATCCCAGGGTGAAACATCGGCGACACACGTAGAAGACGCTGGCATGTTAAAAGAGTTTGTTGTGGCAAAATCGTACAAAATATTTCTTGCCTCTGTCCTCTGTCTGGTGCACCCAGCTGCTCCATCTCTCGTCTGAATGAGGTGGAGGATTGTGGCTGTGAACGTCTTCGTGCAGAAAAGCAAACTTCCAGCTGTGTTGTTTGTGTGTGAAAGGCAAACTGTGGCTAAAGACCCAATCCTTTGGACTTTATCTGCAGGTCATGTCTGGAAATGGCTGAAGAAGATTGAATTTTTGTTTTGTGATTATTGAGAGAGGCATGCAGTATTAGAATTCAAACATTTTGTTTTCCTGTGTGAGGAAACATCCCGCTCAGAATCTGAATTCATCACCAGTTCTGGTAATGCCGACTCATTGATAGTAATTCCTGAGTACGATTTGAGTACCCGGTCAACAACTGCTGTTTGTTTCCTCCGTTTTTTTTTTTCTTCCGCCTCCTTGTTGAATGGTTGCTGTGCAACCATGACAACAGCTTCCAACCACAGTCACTTCTCACCTCGCCGCCATGAGTTGAACGGCTGTGAGTGATTGTGCTACTAAATACGTGCATATGTGCGTCAGTCTCTTTGTGCGTTTGCTATATGTTGAGGGTTATGGGTGGGGATTAAGTTATCCCTCAGCTTATCACCATTAAAATGATGAGCGCTGGTCGTGACCTAGTTTTGAAAGACAGCCTTGTTCTCTCTGGCTTATGGTGACTAGACCCCGTGGCCACTGATGCACTTTTATCTGTTAGGTCTTTGTGCGCTCAGAGCAACAGTGCTGCAGTTTGGTTAATAAAAGAGGTGCAGGGCCCTCTTCCTGTTGCTTCTGCCTCTGAGAAAGTACAGCCGGCAGTTCACCTTAGCACCGGCATAATTTGCATATAGATGAGAATCATACCCCATTATTGCTCAGGGGGTATATTAATAATGGGGCTGTTGAACAGGATACAGTTCTGTAGCAGATACTCGTGCAGATGCTGAAACAGATGGGGCTCACTGTGCTTGTTTCTGCTTCACTGAAGCCACAGTGTCCTGCATCTTTCTTCTCTTTTCATCAACAACACTGTAATTTTCTTTTTCTCTTTCTGACAGATTTGGGAATATCCTCTGCAGCATCCCCGAGCAGACTTCAGGCTGGCTGCTGGACGACTCCTCAAATCAACACCCAACACCACAGAGACACACAGTCGCTTCACCTTTCTGAGCCCATCTGCTCCTGTTAGTCCCCCCACTGTTCCACCAGTAGCTGCGTTTCATGCTGTAAAATTGATTTGCTGAGTGTGACTTTAAAATCATTAACCATTTAGTTCGTCAGAAGGGACAAAGGAGCTCTGACAATCTCTGTGATGCTCATTGTAAATATATGTAACTCCTTCATTTGTTGGTTAAAACTAAGTTGTCACATTAGAATTTAACATGTTCTCATCTAGAACACATTTGCCACAGAACTACACACTTGTTAAGTGTCACATACTGTATGTGTATAGACTATTTGTTCTCCTACTGCCTTTAGCAGAGTGAGTCACTTGTAAATTTCCATAAAATATTCCATAATCCATAAAGTTACGGCTATTTGATCTGAACGCAATGCATATTAACTTTATTTATATAGCAAAAGAAAAGATCAATATAACAATAGTTAGAGTAATGCATATTTATATAAGTTTTTTTTCTTAAACTTGTAAAGTTCCTGACGGAAGAACATGCACACAAATGTAAAGAACACCAATTAAATCAACAGATTCTTTTCTATTCTAATTTCTTCTGTACTCCGTATAGTCACCCTGCGTGGTGACGTCACGCCCCGGCCAGCCAGTGAGGCGCAGGGATGGAGGCAGGGGGAGGGGGAGTTTCTCTCACACACATACGCGCGCGCGCACACACGCACATAGTCAGGCGGCAGCAGCAGCACTGGCGTCGCGGCAGCAGCGGCAGAGCGGCTCTCGGGCTTTGTTCAGTGGATGCGAATGAGGCTGAGCTCCATCACCTGCTGCAGACATGTGGACGGATATACGGACGCTGCTACTTTTCCCTCTGCTCATCCTCAGGCTGCAGCTAACGGCAGGTCAGTGTGAGGGATCAGTGGGATGGAACGGTGTGTGTGTGTGTGGGATGTGGAGGTGAGAGACTGGCAGCGCTCCTACTCTGTGCGCGTGTGATGTTTCCACGAGATAGAAAGAGGGGGGAGCACGAGCACTTAATTGAAGCATTACCATTTAACACTGTGACTTAGTTCATTTGAAATCCACCACGAGGAAATGCTTGCGCGTGGTGAGGGAGCTGGAACAGCCTGTGAGTGTGTGTGTGTGTGTGTGTGTCATGTGTTCCTGAGCGTCCATACTGCATCAGGAGAGCTGGAGGAGCTGGAGTGGCCCGTGCACACTGAATCTTTGTCCTCATGGCTGCTGACAGACTCCGGGCCTCCTCCTCCTCCTCCTCTCTTGCTGCCGCTGCTGCTGCTGCTCATTATATCCTGAAATTAAACTGCATCAAAAACTGAAAGAAAAGCCACAAAAAAAAAACAAAAAAAAACAGAGCATGAGGGAGGCTCAGCCAATTGACCTGAATGAGGGCTGAATATCAATTAGGCATTCATTTGCAAATGACAGTTGAACTAGTTGCGGTTACTACAACATGGGGCTTGTCTCTCATCCATCTGGACCCCCCCCCCCCCCCCCCCCCCCCCCCCATCTGGGCCCCCCCCCCCCCCACCCCACCTCAACCCCCTGTGTGTGTTCTTGTTGCAGCCTCAGATGAGTGCGAGGATGGACAGTTCCAGTGCAACAACAAAAGGTGTATACCGACCATCTGGAGGTGCGACGATGATGACGACTGCTCAGACAACAGCGATGAAGAAAACTGTCGTAAGTGCTGAAACTGATACATGCAAACAATGGCTGTGAACTGTGTGTGTGTGTGTGTGTGTGTGTGGGGGGGGGGGGGGGGGGGGGGGGGGGGGGGGGGGGGTAATGGTTTAGATGCAAATGTCTTAATAATGAAGATTTATGTGTTAGACTGCCCCCCCCATCTCCTGGGTCTGCTCCTGCCACTTTAAAGATATAACACAGAACAGTACCTCACTGAGACCATACATGCGTTGTGTATTTGTTGACTTGTGTACCTGCATTATCAACAATCTGCCGTCTCATTTCGGTCGCCTTCACATCTGCTCTATCCGCCGCTTTGCCAGTCCATGCTGCAAGTTGAGTCGCGTGTGCTGACGAAGGGGAATACGCGCTGCTCTCCAGTTAGCCAGCAGGCTGTTGTTGTTCTGGAGAAGGTCTGAACGCTCACTGGCCACCTAATGTCGGCTGGAAGAAGGCTGAAGTCACATGTTGTGCGTTCAGTGGTCTGTTCCCTGACTGTTTCTTCTTCAGTTTTATGGAGCAGAAAATGCACCAGTGTCTCCCTCCTCTCATCTCTTTATTTTATTTTCATGGTGCATTTTAGTAGCACTTGATCTGTGTTTTCTCCCGTTAGCTCACTGTGCATGACATTACCTTTCACTCAGGCAGACGTAAAGCTTACTGTGTACCTAGTAGGGATTAGGTGTGAGCGTATGGGCCTCAGGCCTCATACTCAGGCAATTTTCATTCCTGAGACGGAAAATTTTTATATCACCTTCAAGGAACTGGGCCAGTTGAGAGCCAGGTTGCTGGAAAAAGCAAATCGGCTAAAACGTAAGAGCAACCAACTTCATGGAAATCGGTCTTTAATCCAAACATCCGATTCTTTGTTTTGTGTTTTTCTGGATTATCCACTTTGGCTCCTTGTTGTTCAACTTTCACATTCACCGTCCAAAACATTCTCGGAGCCTAACCTCTCCCTGACCTCTACGATGCAGCTGGCTTTTACGCTGTTGCATGAATATTATTTTTTCTGTTTCCATTGCGGAAGAAAATATTGCACATGCTTCATTTTCATTAAACGGATCCGTCTTCAAAGCTTTACTTTACTCCAAAACCCACTCTGACACCACATCTCTGTGCTGAACCCGTCTCATCCTCTGACGTGGGTGCCGGGTCTTGACTGCTGAGCACCACTCTGACATTTGATAGGGAGGGGAATCATAACGCTGGGTTCCGCGTTGTGACGACTGTCAGCCACGAGCGATGCTCAACCCGGACTTGGATGTGTCTGTGCAGAAATAATAGAATTTCAGTCTTCTTCGTTGCCTGTTTGCCAGTGGCCTATATTTTTTCGGAGAAAAAACCAGTGATGCTGTGCCAAATCTGAAGCCAAGCGCCGCATGTTTTCCTTCGCTGCTACGTTCTCATGCGTCTGGGTTAATTGTGGCTCGGGAGGAATTCCTGCACCTCCCAGCACGCATGTGTGCATTCGTCCTCTCTCTCTCGCTTTCTCCCCTCTTTGCCGTCTTTGTTTCTGCTGCTTCTGTCTCCCACAAACTCACAACAACCTGCGCCTGCACCTAGGGATTCTTGGACTTGATACTCTGGAGATGTCTCCGTTGTTTCTCTGAAAGCAGCAGGATGCATCCTGGGGCGCGCCAAAAAAAAAAAAAAAAAAGCAGGTCATTTGGAGCATCTTTGCTTCTAAAACATTCATGTATCTCACACACACACGCACACACACCCTCACATGCTGTTTAGAAAAAATGACTCTGCCTGCCTTTCCTCAGAATTCCTTTTTATGAATGAAGGAGGAAATGGTCGGTAAGGTTTTCATTAGCTGTCGCGCCTTTCCTCCCAGTCAGAGCTCCTGACACGTTTATTGTTTGAGTGGAAACACTTCTCCCCTGAAAGCCGAGACCAGTGCCCACGCTTCGATGATTGCGACACTCCGCCATTACATACCCCGTTACGTGCTGAACATCATCTTAGAGAGTGGCCTTCACTTTCTGCATCCATCTTTTATCCCTGTGAGACTAGCTGTATCTGCGTGGGCAGGTGGATGAGCCTGTGTGTCCACTCAGAGTCACATCTGTCTCTGCAAGTGCATCCTCACAGAGCTGCGCCGCTGGTTGTCTTAAGTAGCATCTATTTGTCCTGTCTTTAATAGAATACCTGTTTAAAATCACGTAGAGGAGAGAGAGCAGAGGTTGGACCTGAAGTCCTTTTGTCTGTGTCCGTGAGGGGAAACGTCATGTAGATGCCTGCAGTCTCTCCTTGAAAGTTTTTTGATCTTTTTGATCACCTAGATTTGGAGAGTTGTTAGACGCGACCATCTGCTCTTCATGCCAAAACAAAGTAGAAGCAAATAGTAGTTTATGGCTGGAAGAAAATAAAAAGTAACTGGAGATCAAGAAGCGACCAAGATACAAACTAGTAGTAGTTTTGTTTCTCTAGCCGAACCAGATTGTCCACATCTTTGAATCCGGCTGAACGTCCATATGCTCAAGTTGTTTTATTTGTTGGCGTTTTGACTGAGAATGACATCATCACGCCTGAGTGAGTTTTTCGCTTTCCATCTCAGACGAGGCGGACTGGAAATGGACCGAAGGCTCCTTCCTGTTACCAAATATGCATTTTATGCTGAGCATAAATGGGCCTTGAAGGGATTTGACTAGTTCATGTTGAACCATGTTTGATTTGGGGAAGAGGTTCTCGGGCACATCGCGCAGCTCCGGCAATATTTAATTAATGTGTTACTATTAAAGTCGTTCTCAGGGGTTGGGTCCGTAAGCGCTGTCTTCTATTCCTACATCGGAACAGGCCGAAAGACTAAAAGGCGGCGGAGTGGAGCCAGTGGACAGAAGCTTGTGCTGCACAGAGGGGTTTGCTGATGGTTAAATCACACACTTGGCTCCTGGTTGACTGGGAAGTGGTTGCTTTTTAAAAATTACGTTTCTGAGGGGCTGAAGGGACGGCGCCCCTTTCTGTCACTTTGTCTTACTTTTTCAATATATTATTTTACAGTACAATGCCCGGACCAAGCATCCAGTGACTGAACGCGTGCAACAGACCGTGGGTCTGAAATGTGCTGACAGCAGAGAACCTGCGCTGCTGCAGCTCCTGATTTATGTGCCCCCTCGCTTTCAACCGGGGCGGTGCAACTTCTCCGGGACCTGTGTAAAGGCCCTGAAAACGTAGTCGCTGCTCATATCGGAATCATAGTCCCTATATGCACCATTATCCTCCTCCTCCATCCTCCACCCAGTTTTTCCGTTCAAAACCACCATCCCCCACCAGCCCCAGCCCCCAGACGCCGCTCCCATCCCCCCCTCATCAAACTCTTATTCCCAGCTGACCAGGCTCTTGCTGCGTGCACCCACACATCCATAGATGCATAATTCCATGTACAAACCAGGACACAAGCCTGGACCTGATGAATATGAATGTATAAATGCACATGTACAGAAAAGCGGTGTAATGTTATCACAATTTTAGAGTTATACATCTTTCAATACCTTGATATAAAGACAAAAAGATCTTTGACAGATAAGATTATTATTTTCTTTCTTTCTCCTCCTGCTTCTGGGGGGGGGTGATGTAACAGCCACAGGTTCAACATCAGATGAACATTTCATAGTCGGTGTTTTTCATATCATGAAACTGAACTTTCTCTTGCTGATTAAATGTGTCTTTTATATATTAGTTTGGAGGCTTTATTTAGACGCAAGTTCAGAACTTTTCAAAATTCATTTCAGTAGTTCAACCCACCAGAAAGCGTTATGGCTACAAAATGAACGTGAGCGTAAAGAGGAAATGGAGACGTGTTGGACTGCTGCCCCGCCCCCTCTCCACTCGTTACATTTTTATGAATCTTAATATAACATTTGCATGACCTAAGCTTTGAAACTTTAAAGTTACTGAGGTATTGATACTTTCCACAGTTCTCATTCAGAACACTAACGGAGATGAACGCGCACCAAAGAACTCTTCTCTCCTACTTTCCTGACGGATTATTGTAAAGTAGAATCCACATGAACCCCGAAAGAAACTTTGTTCACCGTTGGGTTCATGTTTTTGAGGTGAGGATGAGATGTAAAGCCCCCCCCCCCGCCCCTCGCTGCGTCCAGGAGTGGGAGACTGCAGCTGAGGCAACAAAAGAATTCTTCCTCGAATTCTCAAAGTCAGATCTGTGCCAACTCTGACACGGAGCCGCCGTTTAATCCTCAGCCTGATTATAGCCGCGTATCAGCCACCCTCCCATCGCATCTGCGCTACCTTCAAAGGTCCAGCGGGTGTCCGCTCCACTTTGTTCTCGTGCTCGAATGTGATAACAATCTGTTTCTTCTGCGTCTGCGCTCGTGAATTTCACATCCGCACCTGTGGAAGAGCTCAACGCGCGCCTTTGTTTTCCTCAGCAGATGGCGTGCGTCTTTTTTTTTTTTTAACTTTATAAATCCCTCCTTTGGATGAAATTCACTTTTAAACCTGCGAGCGCTCTCGCCTCTCCCCCAGATACGAGAGTCATTGTTTATTTCTTTATTCTAAAGCCTTTCAGTGGAGGCAGCTTCCTCTGCGCAGCATCACAGAAGGAACAATGCAAAACTGCTATAGGAGGCCTGCACCGTTTAGCCATGCATATGCTAATCCTGACGTCTCCTGTGTTAGGAGCTCAGTTTACAGCTGCTACACCTGACTACATGTTTACAGGCACGCCGATATTCTGACTGTTGACCTTGTGTAGAATAAAACATTACTGGGATTTCGGCGGGCTGCTGAAATAATAATTATATTCATATTCCCATTTGCATGTTACAGAGCGAAAGCCCGGTTGTGTCCACTCAGCACGTGTCCAACGTCACTGCACCAGTTTCAAACCCCCAACAATAAATAGTTAATGTGCAGTGCCACCATACACCGTTTATGGATAAAAGCTACCACATTATTCCTGCGTCGCTTTCACATCCAGGGAACGAATCCAGCGTTTATCACCCATCGTACGTAGCAAAATAACAGTATGACATTAAAATGCACGAGGCCCAATGCGACTAATGTGGAAATACTCCACGTCTTCATGCATTTCTGCTTATTCTGATTCTGAAAATAGTCTTTATGGAGCGGTCGGTTGGATGGTCTCTTCTTTTTTGCAGTGTATGGAAATCAATTACGTAATCTCACAGCTCTTCTGGCTTCAAACCATGTTGGTTGTTTTGTGCTTGACTTCATGCTGGGTTCCTGACGGGAGCGTCCACCATTCCGTTGCCTTGAATTGATTCGGGTATTGATGGTAATTTAAAGCAAGTGACTATCTGTTTGTCATCCCCTGCATTTAGTGACCAACCTACTTTACTCTTCAGAAGCAGAAGCCGGTTTATGTGGAGATTTTTTTTCCCCCTCCTCTCCTCAGTATTTCTCTGCAGTATTGTGACTCTCTGTCGATGTAGCAGCAGGAGTGCAAACATTTCCAGTCGGCACCACATTTTGAGAACTGTTGGCTTTGTTTTTCTTGCTCTGGCAGGTTGTTGTTGTTCTCCGAGCTTGACGGAGCTTAACCCTGCAGCAGGATTTCCTACCCCCACCAGGAAGGTTCTTTGTTTTGCTGGTGATTTGGTAGTTAGCAGAATTACACACAAACTACCGGACAGATGACCGTGACACTTGCTTCAGCTGTGGTGTGGGTCAATCAGTCAGAATAGATCATAGTTTGTCTCAGAGCGTAACAAACAATCATCTGTTTTACCCTCAACAAGAGTTAGGAAGTGTTTGACATGACACAAATCCAAATAGGACACAGGAGGGATGAACATGACTCACTCTGTTCACCTTGTTCCAAACGCTTGTCGCAGGGATTCTATCTACCCCTTTGTTTTTGTGGTGAGTCCTAAATACTCACATAGTGAGTGGAGAGAATACTCACTCATCGGTGTCGAGAACAGATATGGTGGCTGCATGTTTTTTTATTTTTACTGCACTTTTACTGCGTTGATGTGTTTGACAGCGAAACAGTGAGAAAACAACCAGAGCAGGGTGAAAATGAGTCAAGTCAATGTAAGAGAAAATGGGAAAAGAAGTCATTTGAGATTTGCAGATTGAATTAAGTAGTTTGTGTTTCTGTCTATGGCTCTGTAATTTTTTTTTTTTTTTTTTTTAGTCATTCTGTGTCAGGCCTGGTGTATATTTCCCCTGACTTATTGCCGCTCACATAATCGCAACAGAGCCTCAATTACTGTAACGATCTCTAATAGCTGCTGTTTTGTGGCAAAGGCTGAAAATATTATTTGTGAAATGAGAAGTCAGCTATTGAGTCGGTGCTGGACTGAATCAAAACTCATGTGGTGGAAGTAAAAACACACATCCTCGGCTCATCAACATTTCTTCCTTTTTATAATTTGCACTAAATTATTAGCTAACAGTAACAAGAGGAGATATTATATCACTTTTAGTTATTCAGCAACAAATTTGGTTGGCAGCGTATTTCTTTCAAAAGAAACACGTTGGGTAAAAATCAGGTTTAAAATGAGGCAGACACAGACCAGACATTTTCTCCCAGGATGCTTTGCTCTTTGCATTTTCCGCCATCAAGTGTGTGTGTGTGTGTGTGTTTCCTGGCCCGAGCTGCCCTGTGTTTGCGTGTCTCACAGCCACCTTCCCCAAAGTGATCATTAAGAAGTCTGCGGCTCCAATTGAGCCATTATCTCAAATGAGCGTGTCCGTCGCTCGGCACACAGCTGCTGAAAGAGAGGGGATGAGGGAGAGACAGAGGGATTAATGTGTGGGTATAAAACCTCACTCAGCCTCGGCCTCTTGCCCTTCTCCTCCACGTATTTATCCCCCATTCCTCATAACCTTTTAGTGTCCAGCCCCTAAAACAAACCATTTGTTTGCATCTATTTTCACTTCACCTACCCTAAAAGTCTTTATTTCTTTTTAAGTATGAAAAGCAGACATTTCTCAGGGGACTCTCTGAGCTGTGTGCGTTGCCTTGAGAAATGTTTTGGTTCAGTTCAGTTGAATCAGAGAAAAACTGCTGTGATATAAACTGTAGTTTGAACAGAGCAGAATTGTTCTTGGGTGAAAGTGGATCGAGCGACTGAACATGTTTAAACACTGTCAGGGAATCTCTCTCAGTGCCATAACAGGTAATGTGACTTGACTGGTAGTTTTTTTTTTTTTACAGCCAAGCAAAGTATATATACTTGAGACATTGCACCCACATAAACACTGACTGAAAACTGGTGGAAAGCGCCGGTGCTTTGCTTTGAAGCAAAAACACATTCGTGTGGATTTAGCATACATTGAAACCCCGCCCCTCAGTTTCCGCGAAGACGATAGTGACTGACTGATGCCTTTTGTCGCAGTGATTCAGGAGCAGCAGTGAAATGAACCCAGGTTAGATTCAGAATCAATAAGACACATGCTGGATGTTCGAGAGCGGCTGACTGCTCTGTGAACCCAGACCTCAGGGCCGCAGTCACCCAGGCAGACATCGCCTTTCATCCACAATCACTGTCAGGGGGAAAAAAAAAAAAAACACACAAACCCACGAGGGGGCTCGTTGGCACACACACACCACAAGAACTGCGGCAACTTCACTGAGTCACTTTCTGTGAAAAATGCCACTTCACGTGACTCGGCAGCCGCTCGTGGGATTCTGTGCCGGCAGCTTGGGACTGGAGTGAGGTTCTGACTCTGCCTCTATTTTGATTTATCTGTTTATGGATGAGTACACGCGCTCATCATGGGCCGACAGAGGACATTATTCCACTGTGAAGTCGGACCAGTTGAACGGGGAGCGTCGGGGGGGGCTCGGGCACGTGGTGGTGGCTGGAGCAGCCAAAGCCCTGAAGTCTCCTTCTTTTCACTGATGATTCAGTGATGCTGGATGAATTATGAGTGTCAGCTCCGCTCGGAGAGGCAGCAGCAGTCGCCTGTGCTGCACAGTGACTCATGACATCACCACCACCCCGATGTTAAAGCTTGGAATGCGGGCCAGCCCTGGCATGACATCATTCCACCTGCCTGCGTGTCTCAGTGTGGTCGTTACAACTAATGTGTCCAGTTACGAGTGAACTGGGACGTTGTCTTTCTGCGAGACAAAAGAATCACAACAAAAACAAACAATGGCGAACAAGGAGCAGGTACCATTATTTGTTATTTGTTATTTCTTCTCTATTACTTAGTTTTTTGTATAATTATTTCAATAATTGTTTATTTAGAATTTAGCATTTTTACAAGCAAAACTAAAGTACCAATTGCTGCAAGTTGTGACGGCATTAAGGGAGAAGAGAACAAGGCAAAAAGCAAACGTCATCATGCAGCAGTCATGGGCCTTTATCCGTTGTAGTGGTCAAGTGAAACTGCTTCCTATCTCCTCTGAATGCTCGATTAAATAAGGTTCTCAGCACTAATGCAGAATTTGTGAGCTAAACCCAAGATAAATAGGGATTTAATCACGCCAGCCACTCTATTACCTGAACAGTGACACAGCAAATAAGGACCAGGCTGGGACTCGTTTACTCAGGAGCAGTAGCTCTGAGTGTGCAGACGGCTCTCAGCCAGGAGCTGATGAATGATGACCAGTCCTCTGATAAGTGGAAGACTGGTTTACACGAGCCGATCAGCAGAGTCGAGAAGTTTCACAGGTGTTGGCTCTGCGCTGATCTGAGTGAAATGTGACACTTGTGGCACAGAGGAATGCAACATAACAGACTCTGAGACGATTCATTCTTTTCCCCCGCTCCTCTGCAGCAGAGAGGATTGTTTTTGCTTTCGCTGGGAGTCGGTGATGCATGAAAGGGAGTCAGGATTGTGTTGTTGCAAAGCCCTTAGATTTGTCGTGATTTAGAATACACTCTCTTTAAAATCCCTCTGAATTTTGAATCAAAGAACTTTTTTTCATTTTTATCCATAGAGCCGCCTCACCCTGCAGAGAGAACGTCTGGTTTGAGCCACGCCCGTTTCACTTGAGCTAATATTTAAATTATAGACTGCGTAAGAATTTAATTTAAGAGTCACCTTGAACGTGTGTGTCGTACTTCAGGAGAACTTTTCCTGGAAGGATTTGTGCAAGAAAGCAGAGGAGAGGTAAACTCTTCCTGACCTTGGGAATTATGGGAAACCAGATTTTGATCACTGACACACACACACTAATGGAATGGATTACTTAACACAAACGTATATAATCTCATGTGACACGGATCACCAGAGAGGGAGGGAGAGGGGAAGGTGAAAATGAAAGGAGAGAAGAAAAGAAAGAGGGAGGAGTCACGGCGAGCCCAGCGGAGCGTTGTTATGGAGGCAGGGATGACGGGTGCTGCAGGGCCATTGATTTTGGCTGTTTTGTTATTGTTGTGATGCAGGTCAGATAGCAGTGCATTGGATAAGACAGACAGCCCATTAAGAGTCACCGGATGTGTCACCTTCACCAAGGTCACAGCGGAGGATATTGTTCTCGGCGGCACAGCCGGCTCGACGTCGCGGTTAAGCCGCGCAGACAGGAGAGCGTCCACAGAGATAACGACAGTGGCAGCCGTTTGGTGTGAATGAAGACAAACAGCCGCCTTCCAGGAGGCTTCGGCTTACTGCACAACATCTGCTCAGCCGTACTGCTGGGGACACCTGGCACACGTACAGCACAATACTGTTTGAAGTCCGTTTTCTCCAGTTAGCTCTAAAAACAGAGGCAAAGCAGACGCCCTGTATTTCTGTTGGAGGCAACGTTTTTCCTCTGTATCTTTCGAATTGTAGTGATCCCCAGCGATGTGTCACTTCTCTGTATCCACCGGGCACACGGCACTACAGCCTACTTAATTTCAACGGCACATACTGTATATTGGTTTTTATTGCAGGGTAGAAATTTCCCGGGCAGTAGCCTTGTCCAAGAAAAGCCTTCATTAAACCGCCTCATGCAACAGGAAGCCGCTATTGCATTTGCGGCCCATTTCACACAGTGCGTTGTAAAAATGAAAAAATAAGTGAACGCAGTGCATGTTTCCTGTATTAGCCCTAATGTGGTGTCAGCAAGCAGCAGAACCACCTCTGCCTGAGGTGTAGGCATACGCTGTGCTTCCAAATAACTTGTCAAAAACTCAATCCGCTGACATTGTAACGCTCCCGAAGCCACCTCAGCTTTAGACTGGATACTATAGAGACGTCTTGGCTTCCTCACCTGTCTTATTCAAGAAATCACCTTTGTGGTGTGACATTTGGGAATGGATTTGATATCCCTTAATAATATTATGAAAAGAACTCACTTGGTTCATCGGTTTAAGTGTGGCCGACCAGAGTTACTGCATCTCCAGCACCCTCTGAGTGCTACAGTACACGCGTACTGCGTGTTGTGGCAGCGAGGGGAGTCAAGTCTGGGGGTTGACTATTAATAATTTACCTACATATCACATACAGTATTTACAACTCTGCTTTTCTATTTAACACCCCAGTCCCTCCTCACCCTCAGGGCATCAAGGTGCATTCAATCCGTTTATATACAACATACAAACATGGCAGTAAACGGCGTCTGTCATGTCCCTGCTCTGAACTGCGTTGTGTTGCTGTGCGTGTGTTCAGCTGCTCTGGTTGTGAGGCTGCAAGTCTGCGTCTGTGTGGGTGGCTGCTGGACGCGCTGATTGACTCCTGCTCACAGTGGGCATTTGGTGGACCCACGCTAAAGCTCCAGCCCTGACAGAGTCCATCGATGCCTGTCTGCCTTTGTGTTCCCCAGTGGGAAGAGGAAGAAGAAGAAACGATGGAAAAAAAAACCCCAAAAAGAACAACAAAAAAAGCAAATTAAAAACTGAGCTTGAAGCACATGGGGTCTACCTGAGCGTGTGAGAGCATTGTGTTCAAGGTCCATATGCAAACATCAGCTGCTGCAGAAATCTGAGGTTATCTTAATTACGCTGTCGTCGCTACGGGCAGATTTTCTAGAACAAGAAGTTTAACCTCGGGCAGCGTTACACTTATGCTAATGCATGTCTGCAGTGGGATATGTAAAACCCCGCTCTCAAGGCCTTGTCACAGCAATTTGCCGTGCCTTAGTTTTCAGGCCAGTGGGGGTCTCTCTGCAAATTTAGTCCGCTGCATAGCATTGTGTTTCCTGCAACGGAACTGCAAGGAAAAGAGGGAGAAGAGGGAAAAGAGGAGAGAGAAGGAGAGAGATGGCTCTTTCGCCTTGCAGGGTAAAAGGCTAATCCCCCAATTCCCATTGTAGGCCCTTGGTTAGTAGACGCACACTATAATCCAGTATGCCACAGATTTCCATATCCAGGAGTAGCTGCGCTGCTAATGCATCTGTCTGCCTGTGACTTAGATGGGCAAGGCACTTCTTGCATTTATTCTTAAATCCAGACAGATTATGGGCTAAAAATGAATAATAGACTCCTGAAAAGTAATGAGACTAGTCAGAAACCTTTCTGAGGGCTTTAACAGCCATCTTATTTCTGTCTTGTATTCAGAAACAGGGATGTAATTACATACTTAGGGCTGCCTGCGAGCACTTTCATAGATTCATCTACACAGCCTGAATGCAGTGAACTGTCAGAGACCTAAATATCCATGACAAATAGCTCTGCTGTGGCTAATAGGCTGCATTTTAACTTATTTATGATTTATCTAAGTTATTCTATTTTAACCTTAGCGGTATATGTCTTCATCAGCAAGATTGCAATCGTGGGCGCGTTTGTCTTCCCACTACTCTGCTATTGATTTGTTTCTCTCCGTAACGTCAACTGATTCAGGCCTCACTCCAGAGATTTTCAGATACAGACGTTCCCTTCCTGATACCTGGACCCTTGGTACTGGCCAAATACGCGGAACCAATTCGATACCAGTGGTGCATAAATAACACAGCAGCCTGCTTAAAGCATTATTATTACCTGGTTTAGTTTGATCAAAACTCCACAGTACACACTAAACTACAGTAAATATATGCGAACATGTCTGGGAGGACTTTCTTTCGTATGTGGCAGGAGGAGAACGGATCATTCAGCAGCTGTTATCACAAGGGACAGACTCCATTAGTGGCTTATTCCACGGATCGTTCACTGACCTAGTTACACTGGGAAGAAGTGAGATATGAAAAACCTGGAAAGTAATGCACATTTCACCATTTGTACCTTAGATTTCTAACCATGTTTGTGGCTCATTCCATGTTGTTTATACAAAGCTGACCACACTGTAAGATCCCGCCGACTTTTGATAATTCAATTTATCATTGTCATTACAGTTGATGTAGCGATGCCTCCATTAAGCCTCGGCAGAGGTATGTTCCCTTCAAGCGCCCGTCGAGTTATAACGTGGTTAAATGGGGTTCAATGGGGGAAATCATTTTTCTAAAGTAAAAGCACGTCTATCTGTCACTGAATCAGCCTTTTTAAACTGTTGTCAGTCAGACCTCCGGAGTGAGGGATGACTCTTGGTCCTGGAGTCATAACTATTTTTGACAGCTGGTTAATGATCAATAAAAGCAGTGTCTCTCGTGAGCCACTAGAATGAAAATGGGACGAGATTGTCCAAGTGGAGGGGAAATCTCTCTGGGATACTCCTCATTAATTTCTTTTCATCGGTTTCACTCAGCGGGACAGGCTGTAGCTTCTGAGTCACACATTATTCTGAAATTGCTGTAAAAAAAGGTTAAGGGCTGATTTAGTCTTTTTAACAAAGTCCATGGTTGGATAAAAATTGGATATAATGATTAATGTACGGTCACAAAAGTAAAAAAGTAAGTACATGTAGTTTAGTAGTGAACTGTGTATGCTCATTATGGATTTTACAAGAATCTCACTGTGCTGATTTTCTTTGAAAGGTTTTCTGCTGTTTAGATCTAAACAACTTCTCTAGTGTGGTATGATAAAAAAAAAAAGAAAAACTGGAATGTGAAGAAAAGCAGCCGTCAACTTTCAGAATTAATGCTTTACTTTTGCTCTTTCCAAATATCGTCGAGCGTCAGCATTTTTTATGTCTGAGCCTGCCTTAGCTGCATGTGCCAGTGGAGCTGTTGATGGTAAAATACTGTAATCTGGCTGGGATGTGGCAGGTTTGTCACGGTGGAGTAAACAATTTAAACCTGAAGCAAATCATTTCTGAGAAAATGTTTTTTTTCTTGTGTGGTCATTCCCTGAATCATTAGAGGTTAAAAAAACAGTGACTCTATTTCTCGGGGGGTAAAGGCCTGGGCGGCCCACTGCGATGAGAAATGCACGACCTCCATCCTCAATAACACCCAGCAGGAGGGTGCAGCCTCTGCAGAACGTCTGAGTTATGTTCACCAGGGTGTTGGTTTGAACCCCAGACTGGTGTTTCTGTCCAAGAGGAGGCGTGTATGCTGCTGCGTTGATTCACAGTCATTTCCACTGAAGCGTGCAGGAGAGAATCTGGAGGGAATAGTGATGGTAAATGTGTCAGCAGTTCTCCTGAAAGACCTTCTCTTAAGCTGTGTGTTTCTTTGGTTTCTAGCCCAGTGGGACATTATCACCAAAACCTCAGGGTCAGGTAACTCACTGCAGGGACCACACACACACACACACACACGTACACATTAGCTTCAGTTTTGGAGGCTTCTCGCCTCTTTTTCCTGATGGCCAAGACCAGGCTGGTGCAGAGACAGCTGGGGCTAAGCCATGTCTGAAGAGGACGCTGGTCCCGAGACATTCGAGCTGTTGGCACATGTTGCTGTCTCTGCCAGCAGCTGAAATATGTGTGTCTGTGTGTGTCAGACAGCCGAGGGTCTGGAGTCAATGGTGGGACATCCACGCACGTGAGGCGATGCTGTGGTTTGGTGGTTTAGCTCCGAGACCGATTTGAAATGAATGTGGTTTTTCAGATTAACACTGACAAGCAGTTGCTGGTGACTTTTCCAAAAAAATGTCATGACACCAGTATCAATGTGTTTCACTATAGAAGTTAAATCACATTTAAGTTTGTTTCTGCATTTGATTGAAAAAGAAAAATTATTTAATTATTAAAATCAATCGCAAACCTTTAACTTTTTTATCCAAACCACGAGTAAGTCCATCTTATTAGCAGGATTTGTTTTGAGAGGACGTTTCGTGTTTTGATCAAAATAGGGCTTAACATTAATAGAAACATTCAGCCGCTCCAGCTGGAGAAAAGTACACACCGTCTCACCCTTGTCAGAGATTTGGAGACAGCAGCAGGGGCTGGGTCCTGCAGACGCCCACTGTCAAAACCTCGCCTTGCTTCTGTCACTGCCGGCCATAATGAGATTCCCCTGCCAAACCGCTTTATATCTCTCCGAGCACGAGTTTCTCAATGAAATGCTCAGTAATTGCTCGGCTCTTAATCGTGGCTGCTCATAATTTTACAAGGCACGCCGGTCCTTGAGGAACAACCACACGCACGTCGCCCTGCACCGTCTAAGCAACTCATACGAACACGCACGCTGTCCAGAATGAGGCGGGTGTGTCCCTGCGGTCGCTACCTGCTGCTCCTCCGCAGACTATTTGTGCAGTTCAGTCCCTCCGCCGCCGCACCCTCCTCCTGTGTGGCTCCTGCTGTGCTGTTTCAAAGCCATTTCTCTTGAAGTTTTGCCTTGCATTTCTCAGAGATAAATGTCCGCTGTGCTGTTGTGACACCCCTGCGGATCGACTGGCCTCCCTGCGGAATCATTAGCTCGCCATGCTGAAGCACATTCTCCCCAACAAGACGGCAAAGAGAGAAAAGTTGTCTCTTTTTAAACAAAACTGCGCAACTCCTCGCGCAACCTGACTTACACAAAGAGAAGTGCAATTCCTGGCTGAATCTGGGATAGATTTCCCAGCAGAAAGAGGTTATTAAAAAGGATTGGATGAAAATTACAGTCTGGTTGCATCACTACTTTAGAACTACCGGCGGTGTGAAGGAGGATCGGTATGTCACGAAATCCATTCTTTCGCCTGTTAGCAGTACCCTCTATTCAATTAGAGTCATTAAGGCAATCCAAAGCCGCCTTTTCCTCTGATCAAAAAACCCCTCACACCCACCAGCATCTGTCTTTTGTCTGCAGTGTGAATGGATGCCAGAGACTTTCACTCCTGAGGCGAATGTGTCTGCAGTCGAACCAGGTTTGGAATGACTCCTGTTCTGATTGACAGTGATGGAAACATGAGCCCAAGATGTTTTGTTATTACTCTAATGCTTTGAAAGTCTTATATGTAGACGCGGCAACTTTTGTGGTGCAATGTTATGAAGCGGACTGACTGACAGCTTCAATTGTTTCACATATTCAGAATTAGAATGCTTGTCATTGCACACAGTGAAGTGTGAAGTGTAGCTCGCACCCATTCCGACACAAACAGCAATCCACTTTCATAATTGATAAACAATATTTATTTATTGATTAATTAACTTTTTTAATATTAGAGGAATATTAGGAGATAAGAGGTACACCCTTTCCAACAGGGGACAAACCATTCATGCTCACTGTCACACCTACAAACAACAGTCTTTAGACTGTTCTCATCTCTGTTGTGAAATATTCATAAATGTGTTATGAATAGTTTATTTCTGTGTGGTCTTATTCTTTGTACCTGATGTGCTGATACGGTGGCGGCGCCGCGCGTGGTGGAAGGAGACCGGTGAGCTAATATGTAGGCCACTTCATTATCTGACGTCTGTCGTTCAGCGGCTCGAGCCCGAGTCGCTGCTGACCAGGACATTTCTGCATCAAGCAAACGCGTCAGGGATTTATTGCTCCCTCCTCTGTGTAGATACAGTAAACAAATGAATGTGTCTGCCGCTGCTCTTATCTACTTTAGTCCCACACAGTAAATCACAGTGTGCTTATTATTCATGTCCCAGCATTTAAACAAAGCCCCTGCTCCGTGTAAAAAGAGCGCACTGCTGCACTATGCTGTATGTGTACCCTGCAGGAGCTCCATGAAGTTTGCTGTCCTCGTGTTCAGAAGCTCGATGACAAATGTCCCCACGTGGCCAGAAGACTGGAGTCATATCTCTCTCTCTTTCCACGCTTGACCGGCCTTAATTTAAAGAGTGTTCAGCATGTTTGACTCCACAGAATGCAGTGGCCCGTGGTGCTTTGGCTCACCACCTCCCTGTACTTTGTGTAAATGTACATTGTGTCGCTGTTTCCGTGCCAGGCCGTGTGGGTAAAAATATTGACATATGGCTGCAGATCCACTTTATCTGTGTTTCTCTAAAACGGCAAGAACAGAAGGAAAAAGTGAGCTTAGCAGACGGCCAGACACATGGAGGAGGAGTCATGCTGTGAACGGCAGGGAGGGTGTGTCTGTGTGTGTGTGTGTGTACTGCAACTTTCTTTCGTGTAAACAATGCTGCACAATACTATCTGTTTTATTCTGACTGTATTTGTCAGTTTGATTCCACTGCGTTGTGATATTGTGTGTATTGTGGGTCTGTGTTTTTGTACACTTGCATGCTCCATATGAGCCTGCTATGCAAGTAGTTACTTGAAGCATGAATTAAAAAGAAAGAAAACAGCTTATTCTATGTGTCAATATCTCTCCGCTGCGTCTTGTTTCCTTCTCATAGGCGTTCCATATAACCACCTGTGCTTGTCTGACATGGCTCGGACATAAAATGAGTATCTTCGTGTTTGAGGGAGGCTGAAGCAAATCAGAAATCACTCTGAAGCTGCTGCCTCACAGGGACAGCGACCTGATGCTGCCCAGACTCCACGTCGGTCTGGAGATGTTTGTGCCGACGTGACCTGACAGGGGGAGAGAAAATATGTCTTATAGCAGTGTGAGGGCTATAATTAGCACAGTATGTGTCTTTTGATGAGGACACAAGGTCGAAAGAAAAGCAGCAACCGCACCAAGTAGCCTCCTTTTATCAATTATGGTGCAATCCAAAGTTAAGGACAGGAAACAAGTTGTTTTACTCACATTTAGGAGTCATTGAGTAAAATCCATCACTGGAAAGATGAAAACATAGAAAGAGCCCATAAAAACGATTGAGGAGAAGTCATATCGTCCATCTTTACATACAGTAGGAGAGGAGAGTTGGGCTGATAGCTTTAACTGTAATATTTGTTTTTCTCGATTATTTCAAAAGGGCAAAATGGTACGACAGGAGAGAGAGTGATATATATAGTGAATCAGTAGATGCCACTCCTGCTGATCTGTGCTTCTGGATCAATACTCCATCAACAGGAGCTGAGTTAGGGCTCAGTCCCATCTGACTTTTTGTCTCTGTGTTGGCTACACTGGGTGATTGCTGTCCCCCCAGGTCTGAGTGACAGCACACAAGTGACAGATAAGGTAAAGTTAAAACTATCAACATGAGAAATAATGTTGTCAGTCTCAGGACACTTCTCCATTCAGCTACATGGACCTCTGTATTCATGCGTCAAAGTAGAAAATGTCTGCCTTCCAGCCAACTCCAACACTAAAAATAGGCCAATGAAAATCCATAATCATTTGTAACAACAATTTCAGGAGCAGCTCATTGGGAGCCTTGTTGATGCCATGCTGTATTTTGTGTGCCACCATGATATCCCATTAATTTTGGACGCTTTAGTCATTTGCATGCCGGCTTAAGCCAACAGGATACATTATGTTTCCTGCTCCGACAACACTCCCCTACTTCACTCCGAGCTAATGAGGCCATTTGTCTTGTGATGCCCAGGAGACTGTGCTTATCACTGCATTACCTATTAAGCTTCTCGTGGCCTCCAAATGGAAAGAGCTGTCATTAATATCCTTCATGGTAAAAATGAAATATACATTAAGGAAGTGTGTGTGTGTGTCTGCCAGATCACTGAAGGCTGTCTGCCTGCTCCGCATGAATGTCTCTGGGTGACTGAGCTCAGATGTTTACATCAACATGTTTATCCAGTAGCCCCACACTTAAATACACATATTTCACGTCAAGCTCCCTCATTAATAACTGCTAGAAAGTGCTCTGTTGATATAGTGCTGAAAATCAATCAAACCTTGTTTCCATGTCCTTTCCACTAACATGGAGGACATCATAACCTGTTGTTAACATATTTATCTGTTTGCTGAGTGTCTATTGAACCGGTGACTTTGTAAGGCTACAATTTCACAGCAGGGATTTTCTACTAAATGTTCACATCCGAGTATAATCTTCACCATCTCCTGCATCTCATTCTGGAGTATCAGCATGCTAACATTTGCTAATTAGCATTAATTGATCAATTAGCAGATAAGGTCTTATGAGGTTTAGAGGAGCTATTTTGGTGGCTGCATGGCTCCAGACGATGCTCCCGCAGACAGTGTCATGTTACTCGGAGCTTGGGCCTGAAACTCAACTCAAATCACAGGACGTCTTGGCTGCATTTCAGAAAAAAAATATTGATTTGTTTACAAAATAAAACAACTAAGCTAATTTTAGTCACTAAGCAGGAAGGTTTAAACTTTGCTCCGACAAGAAAACGCGTCGGCCACATCAGCAGTGAGCCGCAATGACATCTGACTCTCACGTGAAGCTCATCCCCCCAGTGTATCAGCCAACTCTTAATGCATATGCACTGTAGGTCTCCCATGCTCATTCACATGGCAGCAGTTTAAGAAAGATGAAGCAGCAGTGAAACGCTTAAAACCTCAGCCCCACAGGAGAAGGCTCCAGGTGGGTTTGTCGGAGCGTAGAGCTCCTTCCCCCTGAACCTCCTCCAGGAGACACAGCATGGCTGGGTGAGCTCCCCTGTGCAGGGCCCACAATCTATCCGTGTCACATCCCATTTGTTATGTTCACCATAGGCGACGCTCGCACGAAATACCGAATGGCTATTGCTTTCGTTTTCCTTCCATTTTTCCCAGACGGACGTAGGCTGCTGGAGCCGTGTCTCTCTAAAAGGCTGCAATATGAAACGCTGTGTGCGATGCAGTGTGTGTGAGAGTGAGTGGGTTTACATGTGAGCCTGGCATGTGCTCGAGATTAATGGTCGGTAAGTGATATCCGCCTACAGAACAGTAATATTGCCTGTTTCCATTCAGTGTCACACTCACATGCTCATAAAGCATTATTACTGTGTGTGTCGCGCTCCATCTCTGCTGCTATTACTCACTTGTTATTTCTCGTCTGTCTGTCCGAGGGCTTGGCCTCGCCTCCTCGTTCTCCTGCAACTCTCTCCTTCAGTGTACCCTCACACTCGCTGACCCAACATTTTAAAAACCTCTCCTAATTAAAACTGAAACGTTATTCCAAGCATATGGCACGGGACGGCCTGGGTAATTATTGCCAAGCGAACCATGGCCCCTGTAGACCTTGACTGAAACAAGTTGCAAGTTCGGTTGGATTGGCTAAGGAGCTCGGGCTGAGCAGCACAACATGTCCGACTTGACCTGCGGGGGCCACGCAGTGATACGAGATTTTCAAGGTCTTTGTCATGCGATCAAAGAAAGTCTTACTCAGCACCTTCTGCACCTTGGCCTCTCAGCGCTGGCCTCAGCTCCCCTTTTGTCCATCTCCTGGGAGGCATATCAACACAGTATGCACACTCATGCAAGGATTTACTGTATAGAAATGAAGTATTTGTTTTAGGGGTTAAAATGCTCAACTTGAATATCAATGCTAAGGTGTATCTTCTGCCAGGATTCATGGGAAGGATCTCATGAATGTGATTAGTCTGCTGAGGAAGGTGAGCCTTCTCGGTTTGCTGCCCCATCCGCCGACATGAGTGCTAAAGAGGCTCTGAAAATACGCACGCAAAATACAAATACATATGCCAGAGTTAAGCGTGAGCGCGCCACTAATGAGTTCATAAACCTGAGGGAGGTGCTGGTTAAAAGGATGTCACACTCCCCATTTTCGTCACCATGCGGCTTCACCTTTAACAAAGGCCCACATTCCAGCTCTCTAATGAGGACACGAGTGGCACTTAAGCTCCCGACAAACAACAATCAGAAATGTGTTTTTGCAGAGGGCGACTTAGACAAGAGGCTGGGTATTATGGAGAAGTAGAGAAACAAAGCAAAAAGAAAAGGGCGGGGGGAGGAAGAGGCTGTACGATTGAATGAACAAAAGGAGCAGAGGGAATGTTTGTCTCTGGAGTTTAATGGGGTCAGTTCATTATGTTTTGCAGTAGAAGGAGAGAAGGAATGATAATTTACATGTTTGGACTGAAACGTAAAAAGGGTTTGTGATTGTGACCAAAGCCTGAAAACACATTGGCTGCAACGTGTCCTATTAGAGCAACAATCCGAGACGTTTCGTCCCCTTTGATAGCGCCAAGGTGAGCCATTATTGGTTTGACTTTGTTCCTCTGACACACGGGATAATTGAGAATAGGGCAATTAAACAAGATTTAGAATTAGAAACAAGCAGTCTCTAATCTGGGTGACAGGTTGCCTGCCACCATTGGACTGCACTAACAAGACTTACGACCACAGCACAGGTGGCTCTTGGGTAACCCCAGCTGTAAATATGACGTTTAGTTTTCATTGTGTGTTTATGCATTTTGATTGGGAGCCAAATATCAAGAGGGAGGTTTGTAGCTGGACACTCATCATAATTCCACTGAGGTCCTCTCTTAATTGAGAGGTTTACATTTTGATTAAGTCTACTTTTCATACACTTTAATGAGATGACGTTCTGAAGTTAATAGCAGTGAAGGCAGTGATGGACAGGGCCTTTGATACAACAATAAATACATTTGTAAAGTCAAAATAAACAGTTTCATACTTGCAGCTGCACCTATAGGATGTTTATTTGCCGGTGGATAATTCCTTCCCTGTCTTGTTTTTCATTGATTTGACGACTTGTTGTAAAAGGACCATATGACTATCAGTGATTTCAACCACCCTCTTTTTCATATGGGGACACCAGATCATGGTTCAAATGGTGGTTTTGAGTCATGCTTGTAGTGTTTTGCTCCGTTGACTCTTCCGCGAGCTACCTGCGGCGCTATTTGCCTCGTGCAAACGCCGTCTCTCCCTCTCGCACGCTATCGTCCATGAAGAATTTACTGCCTACGCAGACGAGCCAGACGTCGTAGCTTCAGCCACAGCTGTGTGCATAGCTGCGAGTGGCATCCAGTGCAGTTCTCACACAAACAGGAACTTCCCTTTTGCTGTCTGTCACTTGGGCTCCGTTCCGAGTGAGAGTGAGCGCCATGCAGGAGATCTGTGGGAAATGCCTGTCATCGCTATATTTATAGTCCAAACGCTCTAATATGTGAAGGAGATGAGGCAGATTCTGTCCTTTCAGTAGCGTACAGAACAGTGCAGATCGCAGAAGGACCCTGATCTTAATCATTTGACATGTCCTGACAGAGCACACTCTATGTAACATCAACATGAATCCAAGGGGAATACTTCTGAATTCAAAAGTAGGACATCAGGAAAAAAAAAACTGCGTACGTTAGCCAACTGATGATACCCCTGATCTATACTGCTCTTGAAATTGGTGTGAGCCGAGCGCAGAAACACTCCCCTTGAGCTCCCCGGACATCGCTAAACGCTATATCTAATTTGAAGCATCAGAGCCGAGATGTGGCGAGCTTAGCAACGGTTGCGGTTGTGTAACAGCACCGGGGGGGCCGGCTTGCCACTGATTTATTAAACCATATTGCCGGTCCTCCTGGAGTAACAGGCAGAGGGAAATGAAAGGCTTTGACCTCTGCTTGCTTCAAGCTCTCCGGCCGGGTTGCTACAGGTGGTCGGTGTGTGGTGAACTGTCAGCTGTTGCCCAGACATTTTGAGCACTCTCCGGTCCCCTCTCATCGCTAGAACCTTTCTTTTGCTGACGTGCTATTTGAGGTAATCAGGTTTGCGAGGTAAAAGGTTTAACCTCTCTGGGCGAAACGGTGCTCGACAACCAGCATCCATTTTCTCTGCTCTGTGACTGAGAACCAGCTGGAGAGATTATACTGTTTTTTGGAGACCAGCAGATGGAGGGAGGGAGGAGCAGACAGGGTGATGGGGGGGGAGGCAAACAGCACAGTAAGTAAGAGTCAAGGAAATATGGAGAGTTTGATTAACGAGGGATATCAGTGGAGAGGTCTGCAGAGGAGTAATGTCAGAGATAAGCCCCGTCTCTCTTGATCCCGCTGATGATTGCCGGGATTCACACATCGTGACCAGTTCACGACAGCTTCAAGGCTTCTGACGATGTTAATGAGCCAGCTTTAACTTTCTTCATTTAACTTTGTTATTCTCTCTGTGCTTCTCTCTCTCTCTGAGCAGCCAGGAAAACCTGTGCCCCTGCAGAGTTCGCCTGTTTAAACGGCCAGTGCGTCCCGGGACGCTGGCGCTGCGACGGGGAACCAGAGTGTCCCGACGGCTCTGACGAGGCCGAGGAGACCTGCAGTAAGTGAAAGCATTCAGCCGCACGATTAGAAGTTTCTGATTATAGTTTGAGCTTGAGGGGGAGGAATGAAAAACACTGTAAACAAGACATTGATTTGTTATTTGTTTGTCAGCATTTTGGTTTAGATTCCCAATTTCTTTAACATTGTGAGATTCATAAATAATCAGGTGCATCTAGAGGCCTGTTATTTCACCTTTACAGTTGACTGGTTTTCCCCCATTTTGTTTTGCTGGTATGTGATTTCAAATTGTTTTTAGACTATCTTTGTCCAATCAAATGGTAAACAAAATAAAGAATGCCAAGACAGGAAAAATCTTACCTGGAATTAGGTTTATTTATTTATTTATTTATTTATTGACTTTTTTCCACTCTTTGCTGTCTTTGATATGTCTTCAGACTTATGCGGCTCATAGCAAATGCTGCGTCTCATCAAGAGGTTGCAAGCAAGATAAAAAATGTAAGGCAATTTATTTGGTGGTAAAACTGACAGAGGGCAATAAAATGAACTTCCTACAATCTTAAACATGTTGTTTCTAATGGAAATCAGGGACAATCAGAAACTACAACAATCTCAACAGTAGCTTCAAAGAGGCACGTGAGAATCTGCAGTGACAGTCACACTGCTGACATTTTGCTCGCAGCAGAAGAGTCAGGTTCAGATTGCTAATTTCCCTTGTTATCGTCTCCCTGGCGGGAGTTCAGCCACCTCGCCTGCCTCTGCTGTCGCCCACACACTTCAATACTCACTGATGTCTGATGGCGAGTGCAAAAAAAAAAACAAAAAAAAAAAAAACACCTTGATTGCTTCTCTGCCAAGCTGTTAAAGCCGAGCGTCTCTGGCTGGCTCCCTCATAGGCGATGCCAGTCGAGCGCACCCACACGCAGGCCCTGGTGGGGGTGAGGCAAGTCGATGTTTCCTCAGCCAGGCAGGGACCAATGAGTGGGAGACTTGAACTACTTATTAATTGTTTTCCTTCTTTCGAAAATGCTAATCTCCCTTTTCCTCCCCTGGCTGCCGTCTTTTCCCACGGGGTTACTCGCGTATCAGACAGAGCTCCAAGCATCGCACAGAAATACAGCTGCTGAAATCTGTTTAACTGAGTGAACGTGTTCCAACCTTTGGTTTTCATCTGACGAGCGCTGATAACCAATATCTGGTATCGCACGCCTCTCTGGGAGTTAAAAGATTTTGAATGTAGCGAGGTGTTCTGCTCAGATGAACTGCGACCTGCGACAGATGGGTTGGATTTCGACTCCGAGGCCTGAGTTTGACTTTCAGAGTGAATTACGTTTCATGTTTAAAAACGCTGCGGAGATGTATCTGCACCATCGCTCTCATTCAGACTGTGCCACTGCAGGGAGAAGAGTGGCAGAGCACAGGTCCTCACAGCTCGTCTCTGCAAATGTCAGAGCAATCATGTCAGTCATGGAAGGCTCCCCTTTTCCTTACAGCGGAAAACAGGTAATTAAAGGCAAACTCAAAAAACAAAAACAAAAAAAAAACTGAACAAACATTCTTGTGAAAGAAAACAACTTTGAATGACTGAAACTGTCTCTAGTCACTTAACACTGAATTTGCTCGAAAACATTTCCCCGATTATAAAATACAGTAATAGAACTTGTTGAACCATAAACCCTGTTTTGAGAGCTGTTCCTTAGTTCCAGCCACGCTGTCCTTTTTTTAAACTCTCAACTCCTTTCAAAGTTAGCGTGGGAGGGAATTAAAATGTGTCCAGCTGAGCAGGAAATGAATCCAGAAAGAGCCAAATGAATCTTTCAGAGGATATTCATCCCACTTTTGTCACATTTTATTGGCCGTGGATGTGTGGGCCGGTTCGATGAATAATGCAGCAGCCCCACCACTGGGCACAGCCTCTACTGTCACCCCCCAGAAAGTTAGGGCTAAGGAGGGAGACATGAAGGGACCTCTGAAGGATAACAAGTTCATCTTGGAAATCCAATTAAAGATAAATGAAGGAGGGATTCATCTCTTGGCTGCAGAAGAAAGAGGGAGAGATCTGGGCAGAGGAGAGATTCATTTATATGGAAATCCCTTATGCGTTCACATGATGTAGTGTAAAAATTACACCAACACCTAAAACGCCAACTCTGAAAACTGGCGCTGGGGTTTGGGCTCTGCTCTGCAAACAGAAGTTCTGCTCACTTCCATGCAGGTTGGAAGAAATATGGAAGCTGGTGTGAAAACAAACACTTAATGTCCGCTTCCTCGTTAAAGGCATAGTTCATCCTAAAGGAAAATTACCTGCTCACCACTACGCCGGTGGAGGGGTGGGGGTTGAATCCACAAAACACTGGAGGGGCAAATGGTGTTTCAGCCACTGAACAAAATGGTGTCTATGTAGAATAACCTGTTTACCCCTGAAACCCCGCCCCTTCCATGGGATGGCTGGGATTGCGTTCAAAAGAGAAATGTCAGGCCGACGAACAGAGGCAGCGTTAATGAGATCCACTTCATCACAGCTGTCTTTGTGTTTGAGTGGATGCAACTGTGCCCTGATCACACAGAGGAGAGGAGGAGAGAAAGGACTCGCAGGATTGACATTGTGCGAAAACGGCAACCGACCCACCCTCATCATGTGTCTCATTAACTTCTTCTCACTGGAAATTTCCCCGTCCGTGGCGGCCGCTCGTTCCGATTACACAACCCTAATGAGGACCGCACATCTGTCAGCGAGCACGTCTCGACTGAAGGTGCGAGCGCCCAAAAACACCCCGCCTCCGACATGACATCACATCTCGGCTCTGATGCTTCCCCCCCATCCCATGCAACGTTTCCTTCTGAAATCAAACGCTGTCGAGCTTCACATTCATCAGTTCGAACTTTGCTCAAGTGAAGCTTGTAACGATGACCTCGCCCCTTATGCAAACGGCGGCGACCGGTGAGCGCACGGCTGTCTTCCACGGGGCTAATTAGATATAGCTCCACACATGCACCTTAATGCATCACGCTCCAGTTATGCTGAAGCCTGATAAGCTGCGCTGCCGTCTCTCACGTGGAGAATACCCTCGTCTTGTATTTCTTTAATTTGCCCCCCACCCCTCCCTGCTGCTGTCCTGTACTGTGCATTTCAGTCTCACGTGCACAAAAGAGTAACAGCAGACACACACAGACACAAACACAGTCGAGGCACCCTCAGCTAAGGCACTTTGGACCCGGGTGCTGCAGACATCTGTGCCACAATCATTCTGGCTCACTGCGTGGATTCTCAATTACACGCTGGAGTAGCGTTACACCATCGCATTAAGAATTCAGATTTGGGCCACACTGAGCGAGTTACTTGCGTGCGCTGAAAAATGAATGACTCTTCGGAGGAACACGGGAAGTGCCAGGGCTCGTAGTCTTTGGATCAGATTAATGTGTAATCAAGGAGGAAGTGGGCCACCGCGTCCAGCTGTGCCGCAGCTTCCCCGCTCCCCGGCCGGGGCTGCGACATTTCCTACCTTGCTCCTGTATTTGGGTAATATAGGGCGGTGGGTGGGGGGGGCGTGTTCGCTTCCTGACAAATTCTGCTGAGTGCAGCTCACTTCTGCTCGTCAGTCTGAGCCGGGCTGTGAAGTCTTCCCTCAGAGTTGTCAAGCGTGAGGTAACTCCAGTGTCTCCTCGTTCGTTATATGAGGACACAACCCCCGACTGCTTGGAAAAATGTGAATTATTCAAAGAGATCTTCTTTTCAAGCCCACCGTATTGTGCCTTTGGTTTGCTCTTCTAAGTGTCGTGTGATTTGCAGTGGGTTATGGTGATAGGGGTTTGATGAAAACTTCTATACAACTATTTGTAGATTTTGAGCTTCAAACCCCTCTGAGCTTCTCTACGGGAGTTATTTAAAGAGCCACCCTTTTTTACCAACTTCATAATGGGAACATTTCCACTGTAAAGGTGTTTGTGACGCTGTGTGCAGCACTGATGTGAGGTGGAATATTCAGTGCCATGAGAACATTTTAAGTGTAATTAAGGTAATTATGTCATGGTTCTGTTTCCGGTCCTCTCTGTCTCCACTACGATATTTGCTTACGTGGTGAATTGTTGATGGATCACAGAAGTAGGGTAAAGACGTTGGTGAGCTCAGAACTGAAGCGGATGAGGCTGACAGCGCGGCTGCTTTGAGGATAATGTGTTCGTTAGAGGAAACGGGTACAATCCTCGTTCTTTGAATTCCAGTTGGTTGCTGTACCTGCAAACAAGTTAGTATCGTGGTATTGCTCTCCCAGAACAAAGTCAGGAGGCCGAGGTCTCAACATTTCAAGGTCACATGTCACATGACTAGCGTTGAAATCTGTCTCTTTTCTCTCTTCTTTGCCTCTGTTCCTACATGAAGTACTAGTTAAAGCAATAAATCCCAGGAGGCTGTGGTTTACAGTGATTTTATAACAGCTAAGGGGCTGTCACACCAGAGCTGTCTGTTTTATATCAAAGTATTTACTGATGTGAAATGCAGTTTCACAAAATCATCTCGACTACTGTATCAGGATTAACTCTCAGATGAAATGGACTACAAAGGGACTTCTCCAGTTCTCTCAAAGCACTGTACATTCTCACACACTGAACTGGCCCCCGGCAGTTGACTATGAACAGTTGTCAGTATGTGTTACCCTGTGATGACTGCATCGTCGGTGTGTCGCTCGAAATTCTTAAACCAAAAATTCAGGCAGATCAGCAGCATCAGTTAATATTAAAGGGACGTTCATGCCACAGTACATTACCTGCGTATAAACAACCATTTCCCATCATGCATTTTGCAACCAGCAAGCGTGCTCTTGGCCGTAGCACATGCATAATTCAAGGAGGAGGACACAGCCACGCTAACACGGTTTAATGAAGCAATGAATCAGCCTGTGACTCATGTTACTGTGACTCATGTTACTGTGAGTGTTTTGTTTTTAGATCTGAGGCGGTTGTTAAGCATTCAGCGCCTGACAGAGACAGGTGTAGTTTTTTTTTCCCGTTACTCTTCAACAGTTTGCAGACATAAACGTCCCGTCGGTGGTAAAGAGGAGCAGGAATTCTCAGAAACAGGTTTTGAAGACTTGCGGTTTTTTTTTTTATACGTGTTTCTCAGTGGAAGCAGCTGTAGTGAGTACGGGTTGTCGGAGAGCAAGAGCTGTCATGACCTGTTTGCGGGATGAATCACCGTCGCACATTATCTACAAGCATTTGAAAGCAGCAAAATGGCCATCAATTAATTAATAGGCCCCTCATCATTACTCCCACGGCATGGTGCAGTTTGTTGCTCCATTTTTTATGAAGCTTCACTTCATTATATCTGATCAATTTAACAGGATTTTCACACCAAAGTGCTTATTCGCTATCCATTTATCTCATCACATGCCTCGTCGACAATAGACTAACTGAAGGGCCTCTGCACGCCGCCACCGAGCGCCTCATTTTTAGGGTGAGCGCAATAACAAGGGCGCTCGCGAATTAAAAGCAAAGCTATCACACCCCCACGCTGAGGAAATTAACACTGTCTTTGGTCTGGTAAAAAACGGTGATGGATTCTGAACGGATGTCCTGCCAAAAACGCCACAGGGGAGACGAATCCTCATTTCTCACTCTGGTAGTAAACAACACTCAGGCTGTCAGTTTGTCTTTGAGTAATTGTTTTTTTATGAAGTCACCTCATCCTTGTCACCTTTGTCTTCGTTAGATTTGGCTCGACCACTTCCTGGTTCTTGCAACTGTTCATTAAAGAGTCGTCAGTCAGTCAGAGATCGTCCTCTGCTTTGTGGATTAACATTCTGCTTTCACCCGTCTTTCATCCGTCCTCCATCTCTTTCTTCCCGGTTTGAGTGGCTTTGATTTTGCTTTGCGTATGAATCTGAAAGGTCATCCGGCGCTTTGCCTCATCATCTTTTCCTCTTTTATACACTTTCTTGCTCCTGGTGCGCCTCCCCTCTTATGCATTCCTTTTATTCTCTCCCCCCTCCTCCCCCTGCTCTGATCTGTGTCACCCCCTCTTTCATTTTCTCCCTGTGTCTTGTTTTCTGTCAGTTCCTCTTTGGCCCCGCATTAGACTGAATTCGCTCCGACAGCTTCTTATTTCCACGTTATAAGATCCCACCTACTCGCCTCTTTCATCTCGACATTTCTCAGAACCTCCATTTCCACTCTGACCAGTCGCGGCGGTGATTATTCACATTGTGGCTCATCACTGCCTCTCCTTGTCTCTTTGTTTCCTCAGTTATTTCCTTTCATTCAGCTCGTTTGCTCTCGTGACAATTGTGACTAGAAATAACTAACTTAATTACACTTGAATAAGAAGAAATGAAATGCTGTTTCTGTAATTTGTTCCGTCAAGGTTGGTCAGTTTCTGTCAAATTTTATTTTAATGAATACAACACCAAACTCTGTCACTATACTGATAAGTGATTTTTGTTTTTAATTTTGTCTTGCTTCAACAAGGCACAATTTTCAAAACATATTCAAGGCTCGGTTCAAACCAATAGAGCAAACAACAGCAAACAAGCACTGACTTAAATGTGCACCTTTAAGAATAGTGCATGGATGTTGGACACATAATGAAGCCCTCTGTGGAAACTGTGGCCCCTTTAAGTCCTCTGATCTAGAAAAATCTATCACTGGCCACAGCGTGGTTGGAGGTCTTTGGCACCGTGGTTGCAGGTCTACAGAGTCAGGGGTGTTGTCTGCTTTTCGAAACACCTCTGAACACTGCAGTTGCAAGTGCTTCTCTTTTTTCTCCTGTGGGGTCAGGGCCTGGCTGCCTCAGCCATTCTCAGATTGTGATCTCCCCAGGCACCAGCTGCCCCTCCGTCCCCCCCCCCCCCCCCCCCCCCCCCCCCCCCACATCCCTTCTGTCACCGCTCCTCGCTGCATGGTCAGTAGAATACCCAATGAAGGCGGACGAAAAAAAAAAAAAAACATCCTCTTTGAAACATGGCGTTCAATGGTGGGTGCCTGTTGGTGCTTGGTTTCCTCACTTACCTACCAGGCTGACACTGAGTCAATAGATATAGTATGTATTGTATGATAATTCACATTTCGGTTACAGATGCTTAACATCACACTGCATTGGTTTCTGTGTATTTCTATCCTTGGGACTGGAACAAATCCCTTTCAGATTTCTGATTATCATGTGACAGTTTGGACGATGAGGAAGAGGAAAGCGTAGTAGCGAACTGCCAAAGACTGCGCTGTCACACCACTTCCTCTCACTACACTGGTCACGGTCAGACTCGACTCCTCGGCCCAACCACTGCGCTCCGCTGCCTCGCTGTGCTGCCGCTTCCTGGCGTCTCTGCTCTTTGACTGAGATGAGTGACAGGACTCGTCTCTGTTTTGGCTCCACAGTGGTGGAAATAATTCCGCAGTGAAGTCACTGCCCACATCCTGCTGCAGAGTGAACCTCCGTGGTTTTTGTTGTTGCACCTTGATGCCCCCGGCTAGAGGTTCTGTTTCATTTCTTTTCAACAAAGAACACACGCACTTTTGATGCGTTTCAGTCTAATGCATTCATCACAAGTCGCTTCGGATTAAAGGCTCAGCCAGGCATCAGTGTGTGGTTAGACATCCTGAGCGATGTTCTGGCAGTTAAATGTTCATCAAATGGAGACCTTTATTATTTGAAACTTGCATCAAATCCATCACTCAGAAATCCAAATTAATGTGGATCAATATTTATCTATGAAAGAATACCTATTGTGTATTGTTATAGATACTCAAAGTACATATAGATTTATTTTTTGAGGACTTATACAATATAAAGACCTAAATCAACATGAAAACTTTTATCGACTCATTATGAAAGCATGACAAATTAAGGCTTAAATGATCCCTGCAATTTAAAATGACTGTAATTGTCCCAGAGATATACAGTAGCTGAGTTAATAATTGAAGCCTATTGCATATTGTATTTACATTAGCACTGAAGGAATTCAATTGAAGCCTAAGTGCAGCTTTCTAATTAATCCGTCTCCATGTGAACAGATGTACTGTGGCTCGGTAGATGTCTGGTCCAATTACCCGCAATACGGTTTAACCTCACATAAGATATTCAGTTCTAAACTCGTAAGTGGTTTTCATTATGGAGGTTGCTCCCATTGTTTGTGAGCTGAAACGAAGGCGTGCAGTGAGTTCATGTAAAAAGGAAAACTCGACTGTCAGAGGGTTTATGAATTCATGTTGATCAGCAGCCGTGAAAACCTCTGCAGACGGCAGGTCGTTAGTGCAAGGACAGCGGAGTAGCTTAATTAACAAATATATGCTTTATAAATTAAAAAGTACATAGCGAATAAATAGTGTATATCCATGTGGAGTCAGCTGTAATTTATTTTTTATGCATGTTATAGTTGGCAATGCCACAGCTAAGGTTAGGAAAATATGTTGAAATAATTGTTGGAAAATGATAAACATAAGAAGCGATAAGAACTGTCTGTAATGACAGAGCAGTAGAGCTTTACACTATTTGTGCCAGATCACACCAAACTTTTCAAAAACTTCAAATATGCAGGGCTAACAATCGAACACAGGCCACTGATTATGGAGTACATTCGATCATCTGACGGTGAAATTGAAATGATCAAAGAGAGGAATGTTTGGCTGTGTAGTCTGACCCTTTGGTTTCATTCTGCGAGCTTTAAGGCTGCACTGTAAGCAGAGATGTATAATTGACAACACGCCTCACATGAAACAAATCTGGATCAAACCCGCTCCGTGCCAACCACAGCAGATTGGCAGGAAGAAAGAGACGTGTGTGTGTGTGTGGGTGGGTGTGTTTTGCTCTTGCAGCCAACTGTGCATTTACTGTAGCTGATGATCTTTCTGCACGTCTCTTCAGAGGCAGCCCAGACAGTAAAATCAATTGGCCAGACTGGTGGAGATTTGGACGAGTTTTAACTGCGTCGTGGGGGCGACTGAAATCCAGTACATTAGTGTCTTGTGGTTGTTTTTGTTGCAGCCATTATGGGACCATAAAACCACTGCAGTAATCTCCCTATCTGTTTTTATCTCTGCCCACAGGCAAACAGACGTGCCCTCCGGAGAAATTTGACTGTGGAGGAGCCACCAACAAGTGTGTGTCGTTGTCATGGAGATGTGATGGGGAGAAGGACTGCGAGAACGGGGCGGACGAGGAGGACTGCGCTTCTGGTGAGTTAGTCGTCACGGAAATCGAGGAAGTAGAGGAGCCATTGTTTATTCTAGCTGTATCTTTTATTTCAAATGGTGGCAGTGACTGGGAGGGAATGGCTTGAAGAGAAATCACAATGCTTCCTTTTTGTATTTTGGAGGGTTTCGTTCTTTCTGAACCCAGTTTTCATCCAGGGGCTTAAGACTTTAAAGCACAGTAGGGAACGCTCCATATAATTAAAGGGATTTGAAGTAAGTTTTGATTTAAGCCGGCTGCACTCAAAAAAAAAAAAAGTCTACTTTCATGTGGAAGGACTTTTTCTTGTAGGATAATATCAGATTTCTGCAGCTTTCTGGTGATGTTTGGATTCTTCTGCCATCACGTTCTGAACCTTGACTCGTTCGACTTCCCGCTGCAGGGCGCTCAGAACCATCAGAAAATGACATCACCTCCCACACAGCCAATCAGACAACTCAACCGTAGAGCTGCCCCCACCCCTCCAACCCCTGCAGGGACTATTCCCTGCCCTACTTCTGAAGCACCGTGAAAAATCGGCTCCTTCTTTTTCTCTCTCTCTCTCTCTCCCTTGCCTCTCCGCATCAAGAAAAAAATGATTGAGGCAACAGAGCGGTAGGAAGTGCGGTGTTTAGACTTTGAAGATGGTGCATAAAGGCACGTGGGGGTCGGGGGGGTGGAAGACATTTCCTTATTATCCGTCATAAATGATGTTCTTTTTTTTTTTTTTTTTTTTTTTTACAAGGCATCTGCTCCCTTTCAGTTGTTGGTTGAGTGGGCGGGTGCTGAGACTGTGACTGAGTGGAATCCATGCAATTCACGTCATTTGTTTAAGAATCTAGCCTATTTGCTAATTTGTTGAGAGAGGGAACCAATGAATTTGTCATGAAATTCCTTATTATCCGTGGAAGACATTTCCTTATTATCCGTCATAAATGATGTTCTTTTTTTTTTTTTTTTTTTTTTTTACAAGGCATCTGCTCCCTTTCAGTTGTTGGTTGAGTGGGCGGGTGCTGAGACTGTGACTGAGTGGAATCCATGCAATTCACGTCATTTGTTTAAGAATCTAGCCTATTTGCTAATTTGTTGAGAGAGGGAACCAATGAATTTGTCATGAAATTAGAACATCAATCAGGGAAATGATCTTCCCGAACAGATATTTACCTTCCTCTCCCTCACAGACTGAGAGCTCTGCATTCATCGTGCCGTAAAGATATTTTTGTCACATCAGCCTGAAAGTGGCCCGTCAGTGTCTCCATGTCTCAATGAGCACCCCCCCCCCCTCTCACCCACACGCTCACGCCCGGGCAAGTGGTAGTGATTCCATCGACTTTAGATCTAATGCCTTCTTAGCTCTGATGGCTCTTCACTGCGCCGCCCATTGAGACCCAGTCTAGTCTGCGCTAATCCTTTTTTCATTCTAATGTCTGTATTGATGCGGCGGGCTTAAGCCTCTCAGTGGCGACACGAGGGCGGGCAGCGGGCGGATAGCCACCCAGGCAAAGGCTGCGCAGTGTGACCGGCAGGAAGAGGCCGACTCCGTCACCGGTGCAGGGATGGATCGCATATCCTGCTGTCAGTGACTAGTCTGAGTTGTTGTTTGTGTTTCAGCTCAATAACGTAAGGAATGAAACCATAAGGGACGACACTTCTGAATGCAATCATGTGTTATATAATTGCCAATCAGCATTCTCAGCACCTGTTGATCATTAGTAAATTGCCTTTTTTTGTGGCGTTTCTCTTTCTGATGCTGTATTCATCCATTCACAAATATACAGTGTGTCTATATGCAATGCTTTTCTCCTACATTGACATTGACATGCAGACTGTAGGAGCCAGGGATCAAACCACTGACCTCCTGGTTAGAGGACGACCCTTGCTACCTCTTTGTCCCGCAGCCCTGGTTAACCCTGTTTTGAATGAGACAGTGTGAATGTAAGTTTAAGTTCCCAGATTTAGAGCTGAGCTCTCAGATCTCTCTTTATACTGTAGACTGGCGGCTGCAGATCTTTCACATTTACAGTCACGATGTGAAGGGGGAGGTGTGTGATGGAAACTACCAATGGGTCTGAGTACGTCGGTTCGTTGCAGGCTCAGCTGCTGGCACAGGGGCGGCTGGAGAATTGACTTCAAAGCTGCGTTAACTCTATGTTTGAGGTTAGAAAGCAAAGACGAATGAATCACAATGTGTGATATAATGCCGCGGCAGTTGCAGGAGAGAGCGAGAGAGAGAGAATTCCTCTTTTTCATGCACAGAAGACGTTCCTTATACACACAGTGTCTCTCATCTTTTGTTTGCAGCAAGTTTTGGTGCCAACTTTGCTGTGATTGTGTTGTCGTGTATCTCTTCTGCCTCTGTGTTGTTGCTGTTTCATTGACCTGGCATCCTGCACCCAAATCAAAACAAAGCTTGACCTACAAGCTGACCCCTACCTTGTTTGGTCCGGGCCCACACACTGTAGTTTTAGTTTGACCCAAAGAAACATGTTTGCGATGCGAAAACTTTGAGTTTGGAATGCTGAGACAACATTTAACTAACTAACATTTAAAAGCCCGTTATATTTGTTTATTTCATGCCGAGCCCTGCAGTGGCTGGAAGTGGTTGCTGAACTAATATCAAATATCAAATATAAACACAGTAGGACATGAACCCTTGGACATCATTTTTTTTGTTCCGTATCTCCCACTTTCATATTTGCTCCTCTTTGGGTTTGCTGTGCGTTGGTGTGCACTGGATTCAGCAAAGAGACCAACGGAGGGAAAACAACCACATTTTAGTTTCACTGCTCCGCTGAGGCGGCAAGTAGCAGAAGCATCAACACAAGTCTTCCTGTCTTTCACCGCACTCGTAGTCGAGCACAACATCCAAACACGCTGTACGCCTTCACGTGTGTTTACTGCTGAGGAACAGACTGAGCCGGATAGCGCTCGGCCGAGCGAGAAAGGCAAACCTCGCCGAGGCACGCTGCTAATTGAGTCACCCACATGTTGAATTATGTATGGAGTAGAATTTAGCCCTCACCAGAGAAAGCTTCCCCTGATCAACATTACATTAAGTAGCAGCTCCAGAGAGGCAAGGAAGTTCAACCGCTTCCTCCTCAAGCCTCAGCGATGTGGGTTTTTAACGTGCACTCACTCGCTGGGCAACTCCCTCCCGGGACGCACGCCGAGGCAGAGGAGCCCATCCGGGCTCGTGTGTTTGCTAATGCTAATTCTTGTGCGGTGGGGCTTTTGCTTGTTCGTATTTAACGCAGCTCGGAAAGGACGAGGCGACAAATGAATTCTAGTCAATGCAGTCGAACTGAAGTGGGAGACACAGCACGTCCCCAGCGGCGATGCTCCACCGCCGACAACACGTCCACCTAATTTCAGCCTGGTAATAGAAACCCAGGCAGGTTTTCAATTCATCTAAGCGGTGGGTGTTTTGTCTCGTCTCGCTTCTCTGTCGCCTGCCTTCTCAGTCAGTAATAATATCTGAGAGGAGGTTAAAAGACAAACTCTTCGCTTTGACTCCCATCTTGTCGGCAGTTATCTTCTCCTGGTTGCAAGTGCAGATCAGAGGCTTGTCGTGGCCCGGCTGCGGCCGCGTTTGCCTTGTAAACGTGCGTGTGGCAGGAAAGGTCAGCCGCTGAGCCGCTTCCCTGGAGAGAGCCACTGTGACCGGCCCTGGAGTGGCCAGCAGCGCGACTGTGTGTTTGTCGCCTTTGTGTGAACGGCCCATTGACTCCGCTGCTAAACTGTCCCTTCAGAATAAGAGTATAAAAGCTGGAGCTGTTGTTGAGCGTGCAGATAAAGATACAGTTACTTCCACCTGGACTAAATGCGCTGTGCTTTGTGTCCGAAAAGAACAATACAACTGCCAACTTGGACTCTTACATATGCATCAGCTCATTCACTTTGAATGAGGGTGACAGACTTGCCTAACTGCATTGTGGGTCCTCTCTGCGTCACGTTGCTCATGCCGCGTACTGCCGGAGTTGAGCGGAGTTCAACTTTTAATTTATTATTTTGTAGACTGGATTTGTTTGTCACTCTGCTCTCAATAACCCACGCTGAAAAATTGATACGTTTTTGTATTTTTTGCAATAATCTAAAATTGAAATCTCTGTCTGTCTGTGACCCTTCGTTCAGTACGCTGTAGAGGCCTCGATGGCACCAATCTCTCTCTCCCTGGACAAGGCTCTATCAGCGTGGCACACCTGGATGAAGGCACTTTATCCCGTTCCTCCAGGCCGACACTCTGAAGCTGTGTCAGGCTGGATGAGAAGTGTCCGTGAACACCCGTCTTCTGCTCTGTTCACATGTTCTTTGGGGTTTAAATCTGCTCTTACTGCTCGTAATGGTTGTACTGGGGTCGTTCTTACTCAGTGCCGTTTTTCCGTGTGACAGGAATAAAACTTTAATACACGACCTCATCGCTGAACATGATATTTGCCTGAGATTGGACATTTTGAGATAAAAACTCCCATGATCCCAAGCTGATTCTAATTTTACATTTCATTCAGGTTTGTTTTTGTTTTGTTTTTTGTCATTCACGTGTAAGGCCTGTTCCCCACTGGCTCATTTTACACTCATTTAAAACTCACTGAGTTGTAAAACCTTGGCTTAAGGTTGTTCAGAAAGTCTTGACATCCATTTACACAGTTCCCCAACCGGAAAACATCCCCTCTCCAGTGTAACCAGGTCACTCATGTACAGTGCTAATGCTCTTCTTCTCGTATAATAATGTACACGACTCTTCAATCGCATGAATTTTTTAGCGCCAAATTAAATCGGAGTGAGGGGCATCACGGGGACAGTAGTTACGAAACACATCAGAATCAGATGGAGCCTGTTAAATATTAATGGGGGAAAAACCTTTTCCCTGATCTGAATCTCAGCTGCCTTTGCAAACGAGGCCGTTGGAGTAAATTAATGTGAGGCTGGTGTTTGCAAAGAAGAGCAAACAGAGACATGGAGTCTACCCATATAGCACAGTAATTATGATGCCATGTGTTCACTAGCTGAGGACATGTTAATCCAGTTTAACTCGGCACGTCGGCTCTTTCATTCTGTTTCACTTAATGTCTCTTTTTCCTTTACGGCGTCTTGATCCAGTTTGTCTTTGACGCCAGTGGAAAAACCGCTCGCTGCCTTACTTTTAACTGACAGTTCTAACGTTTGTTCGCATGTCTGATATTTAGAAGGATTATGAAAGAAACTTCTGCATTGTGGGTCAGGGAAGAACACATTCAATTTTGGTTGGGATGTGGATCAGAGGAGATCCAGGAAATGATTTTCACTTCCTCTGGCATTGCATGATCGGTTGTTTTGACGTCTGCGAGAATAAGTTGATCTTTAGAGAAATAAGCAGGCATCACGAGGGTTCAGATCTGGTGAATTTTAAATGTGGTATCACAGAGTGACTGTTGAGCCTGAGTGGAGATATGCGGTCTGTGTGTGCACTTCTTCCACTTTCCTTTCACAGACAACATTTTTTGAAGGTTTGTGTAAATACCTAAATGTGCTTCTGCCTCTGCTGGCACCTGTGCTGCTGTGGCTTTCGCAGTGGGAACCCTGACTCTCCTCACAGCCTCGGTGTCATTGGCCTGACAACAATAAAGAGCCAGAGAACGGTTCTTTAGGAGGAGAGAGTGAGAGGGCTTTAGAACAGTTTTTTAAGATGATCTGAATTCATATGGCAAATCTCTGTTAAGCAGCTGCTTGTTTTTTTGTGACGAAATGGTCGACTCGTATATTAAACAAACTAGTCAGACGATAAGCAGCGTTTAGTGAACAGATGTCACAGTCTTGGCTCGGTTGTTCTCTGCGTGCGCCGAGAGGCAGATTTCTCAACAGATGATTCTGATGTGATTGAAATGGTTTCTTTCATTTCAGTCTTTAGTTTTGATTTATTACAGTTTCTAGAGGATTTGTTGGTCGCTAGTCATTTTCAAAGAACAGGCCTTTCACCATATTTACTTGGTTTCGCTATCATTTTTTGAGTGTCAAAGGCATATTGACTCAAGTTAAAGCCTTCACTTCCCCTGCCTCTATTTTTTCTCTTTCTCTTCTCGTCCTCCAGACGCCAAGGCCTGTCCCAGCGGCGAGTTCATGTGTGCCAACCGCAAATGCCTGGCCACCGTCTACGTGTGCGACGGCGACGACGACTGCGGAGACGGCAGCGACGAGCTCAAGTGCGCCTCCCCTCTCACCTGCGGGCCCAACCACCTCCGGTGCAACACCTCGGAGTGCGTGCCGCTCATGTGGAGCTGTGACGGAGACCCCGACTGCTCCGACAGCTCAGACGAGGGGCCGGAGCGCTGCGGCGGGGACGGGGCCCTGACCAACCGCAGGGCTAACTGCACGACCGGAGAGTTCCGCTGCGCCAACGGCGAGTGCGTGCGACTGACGTGGAAATGCGACGGAGATCCAGACTGCAAGGACAAGTCCGACGAGTCTGATTGTCGTGAGTTGGTCTTTGTGTCTGTTCCTCACAAATCTCTCCTTGCTCTCTGTAGCCCTTCATCTGTGTCCTTTTTATTCTACGAGAACTTATTCGTATTTACCTTGTAACCAAACAGGCTGTCTTCTCAGCTCGCATTGAGAGATGAGATTGCTGCTCTGTCAGATAGAGGTGGTGGACATATGGAATACGGGACCAGGCCGTGGGAGAGTTGAAGTGCACACGTAACCATGGTTACAGGAGTGCACAGCAGATTTCATCCCACATACCATCTACATATAAACTAGATATTAATCCAATGCGGGCTGGAGGTGGCTGTTGAAGCAGCGTGAGAGAAAATAGAGGAACTAATAGCATTTGCAAAGCATCAAGTTGCAGGTGTTTGGAAATCTGCTCGAGAAAAGTTAGTTCCTGGAGCGAAATAACAGAAGAGACAAGGGAACAGTGAGACGTCAGTGGATCAGGGCAGAGCACGGCCGAGCGGCTGAGCTGCTTGAGGCAGAGCGGTGGTGGTGGCGGCGGCGGCGAGTGTGGCTGACAAATGCAGAGCTGCCAATGATCCTGAACTAGAGAGACAAAGGCTAAATGAGGCGGGCAGGAAGGTATTGAAAGACACTTCCAAAAAAGTAACAAGACTCGATTCAGAGTTGTTGTAATCGACACCAACACAGGGTTGAGTGACATGATGGCAGAGACGTGGTGGCTGAGTTGGCGGAATTGATTCAGACTGGGCCTGTGTTCACAGCCAATAAAGCATCGGAAAACACTTGGTTTAATCCAAACACTTGCGATTTGAACACTGTCGGGCCAGTGACGTTGGAGGAGGGGGACATTTTTGGTGGAAAATAAGTTAAGATTCTGTCAAATAACATCGCGAATTGATGCAAACACCAAGCAGCTGCTGCCAAATTTGCAGAGGACCTAGTTTGCCCTGCATTATTAATACGTCAGATTTTTATACGTGTCTCAGCTGATGCGCGACGAGAGAAGATTTAGCCTGAAGCCTGTTGCACGAACATACAACGGTACCAAAAAGACGCCTGACACACAGTGTCAGGATCAGACCAGAACAGTCCATAATATATAACAAATAACTAGTGTAAATATTTTCTCCTTGTGGCGTTTGCATTGACACCGATTAAAATGTAGATATTTTTTTTAATCTGTTAATGAATTTGTGTTTAAATCTCGCATGTTGTACATTTAAATATTGTTTAGCCTCCACACTGGAATGATCAGCCACAGTGCGCGATGCTAATTAGTTCAAAGAACATTGTGTTTACGATGAGCATGTAGGATGAAACTGGTACACTGCACATCTCCGCAGCCCCGGGCGGCTCATCGAAACTAACCGTCTCTGGTTGTTTGTTGTTTTGTCATTAAAATGTTTGCATTGAATTAAAGAAACAGCTTCAGCTTCATCTCATGTCAGTGATGTTATGATTGGGCAGAGTTTGAGTGGTTGCTATTGACTTCAGCAGCAGACTGATCACCCCCCCCCCCCACATTTATTCCACATTATCTTTTTTTGTGGACAGTTGTTCAGATATCCCTTTGATTCCAGATAAGCTATCTGTTTGCTTTCACACTGCAGAGTGGTTCGAACAAATCTCAGCCCAGTATTTCCTCGGACCTTAGAGCTGTTACTTTATCGTTTAGCACATTTCCACTCTGCTGGGAGTTCGGGACACTTTTGAATTTATTTCTCCTTCTAAATGTGTCAGGTAAAGAATGTGCGGCTTGATAAACACTGTGCAGAGATGAGGCTTTGCGATAAAGCAGGTTTTTCCCATTAGCCCGTCATGGATGGAGGAGCCCTGCAGCTCTTGTCTCACTAAGCCAGAGTGTGAAACCCAGATAGTCCCACTATTCATTATCAAGATGTGTGGTGCGCGCATCAAACCCACGGCTCACACTCCGCCGTGTCAAATAAGAAGCCCTTACAAGAGATTGATGTTTTGTTAAGCGGCTGGATCCCTGCTCTGAGGGAAAGGCCTGGAGGCGGTTAGAGGCACAACCGTGTATTTGTCCAGGGGTTATTATTGAAGCCACTTACGCTCTGCCCTGACTTACTTTTCTATCCGCACACACTTCCGCGTGTCTCTGTGCGAATTACCTTGTCGCAAAAAAAATTCAATTCACTGCCACCTGCTGTGGCCGTGATTCATCACCTCACTTTAGAATTCTCTGCTTTGAAATTGTATTCATAAATAGAAGGACACCCAGTAGAGCTCATATCGGCCAAGGCCTAACTGTACCCTTGATTTAAAACATGTTGTGTGGACCTAAATATGCTAAACTGAAACCTCATCCATTCATCATCTTTGCCTTCTCTCATGTGAGGGACCCAGGGGGAGCTGGAGATGGTCGCAGCTGACACTGGACCTAAAGATATCAGATCCCATGAACGATTCTGTGGAAAATGTCAAAAATCTCACTGCTGGAAAGAAGTAGATTCCTGGATCCATCCCCTAATCCTGATCTTCAGCAGAGTCAGACCCATGCCGTATCCATCCACTAAGATTCGTGGTAATCCATCCAATAGATTTTCGTGTAAGCTTCAAACAATCCAACCAATAAACACACAGGGGCGACCAGCTCTAGACTGCTCTCCCAGACACAGGGAAACATCACAGAGAAGGTACCTGTCTGCGTATGCATGCACGGGTCTCCTCCTGTGATAACACTAAATCACACCCCTCGCCGACCCCTCAGTCATATATATGGCCTTTAAGAGTGCTCGAGAGAGAAGTTATATGAGCTCACTGTGGCCTGTTGATGAACAGCTTGTCTCTGCTTGAGATATTAATGACATTTGGTGTGGCTGCATTACTATATTGAAAATCATTCGTCACACACACACTCGCTCGCAGGCCGTGAATGGAAAGAAGAGAGCGCTATTTCATTTTGCCATTTTTCTCGCCAGAGAGTTGACAAACAGCCGATGGGCTTAAATCCAACAAGGGCTCTTGACTTGGCTTTGAACCCCCAGGATGCTGAGTTCCTCCTGCAGGGATTACCGAGGATTTAGATTTCCTGTGTGTGTGTGTCCGTTGCAGCCCTGTTGACGTGTCGTCCGGATGAGTTCCAGTGCGGCGACGGCTCCTGCATCCACGGGACCAAGCAGTGTAACAAGGTCCACGACTGTCCCGACCAAAGCGATGAATCCGGCTGCGTCAATGGTGGGTACGCCTGTCCGGCCAATAATCACATTTGAATTCGCCTTATTTCATTTGCTAACTCTCCACATGAGCTCGCTGCTCGCTGTCGTTTGACGGGACTGGTTATGTTGATTAGACCTTTGGAGCTCAGAGAGGCAGTGTGCCATCCAGTGATGATTTAAAAGTGATCGTCAGACGTTATTCTGGCATAAAAAGTAATTTCAGCCACAAGCCAAGTGTTTCTTTGCTTTTGCACAACTAAGGAGAAACTAATTGAACTTGCTAGTGATCCCGAGAGGCTTTTTAGATGCATTTGAATCTGGAATCCTTTGCTGTAATGAGCACTGATGTTATGTTGTGTGGAATCAGCCTCCTCCTTCCTCTGATCGCGCTGCAAAATTTATCAGCGTTGTGCAAAATTATTTTGCAGGAAATAAAGCTGTGGCACCGTGAAACTGGACCAAATTCGTCTTCAATCGCACCAGGCTTTTAATGTGTGTTAATTGTTTCATGGCAGCACTTCAATGGTTTGATAAACTGCTGCACGTATTCACTTTGACCGCACATGCTTTTTGATTCACGAGCAGCACGTGTGACGTCTGTGACGCTGATCTTGCTGTTCTGGATTATTTCTTTTCCCCGACACAGCCACCAGGTGTGAGGGGCCGCTGAAGTTCCTGTGTAAGAACGGAGAGTGCATCGACAGCTCCAAGGTGTGTGACTCCGTCAAGGACTGCAAGGACCGATCAGACGAGCCCAAGAAAGAGTGTGGTGAGAGGAATTTCTCTGCACACAGCTCCTCCATCATGATCTCCCGTCAACTCTTGCCCCGAAAGTCTTCTACCCTCGACATAAACACGGTTTATTGCTTTTCGTCTGGGTACAGGACGAGGCGTATTCCTCAGTTCCCAGTCGTGTGAAATGCTCAGCTGTGAAATTACAGGAACTTGCGGAGCTTTTGTTTTTCATCGGCGAGGGAGCGCGTGCCATATGTATTTATCGTAAAACGGATTCTAACACGGAGCGGCGTAATCGTGTTTGCGGTAACAAAATGTGACTAACTCCCTCCTATTACCGTGCATTTCAAAGAGTTCCGAGGCGTGCTCAAATTAGGAGCAGCTTCTGTTGATCAGGAACGAGAGGCTTCGTGGACTAATTACCATCAAACGGAAGGAAAACGCTCCTTCTGCTCTCAGACAGTTTCCTCGTCAGCTCTCCCCCCGTCTCCATACACCTCTGTCTCTCTGTGACCATGGATGAGTGAAAGCGATGCCTTTGTCTATGTCTTTCCTCTGCGAAAGCATCCAGTGTCAGATAGTGAAATGTTAAATCATAAAATGAAGTTAAAAAAAAAAAAAAAAAAAATCAAAAAAGATCATCAGACCCACTTGCCCTGTTATCCCAGCCGGGGTCCACAGGCTTCACCTCTTTGCAACTCCAGTTCAAAAAAGTTCTTTTCATGAGCTTCCACATTTTTCTTCCCATCGCACAGCCAGCTCCCAAATGATCACCTGCTTGTTGGAGTCTGGGAGGAGCTTCATGTGTGATGGGTTCAAAAGAGACTAAAGCAGCGATATTCAGTTCAAATTTAAAGGGATCCAGACAGGGATTGGCTTCTCCAGCCGCGGCTCAGAACATGTTTATGTCCGGCTCGTGTTGATTTGGTGCTGTCTGGTGTCTCTGTAGGTGAATCAAAAGTTCTCTCTCAATGCATCGGTGGCAACCATCTTGTTTTTTTTTTTTTTTTTTTACGGAAACTCCTTCAGCAGCGCGTGCTCCTCCTCTGTCCGTCGCTCCATCAGAGATGAAGGGTTGCGATTGGCCCACCAGATTTGGGATGGATGCTCCATCTGAATGAGGAGGAGAGGGGGAATATATCTGAACTCTGATTGGTTTGGTTCCAGGCCGGCGACAGCTGGCTCCCCCCACTCTTCCTCACTCTCTCCTTCAACTCCGGGCTTGTGCTCGGGCTCATTAAAAGCGTGTCCACACACACCTAGCCCATCGCTCTGCTCACTCAACCGTTCACTCACAAGATGTTCCCCCGACCGCAACACACCCACGGAAAACACCAGACAACACACACCCGTGGATGGTCGGTGTGATTGTTTTAGTCGCCTTGTCCTCGTCAGAGAAAATAAACACAACACATTCCTCTCTGGGTTCGTGCCGGGTTTTTGTCTTTCCCCCTTCTCATTAGAAATAATGGCATATTACCACAGTACTGACTGGATTGCTTGCCACTCCATTTATTCCTTAAAACGGCTCCATCGTTTTCTGCTTTCACTGAGAACTGGCTCGAAATAGGTACATAATGGGTTATCGCAGTGAGAGAGAGAGATGGAGGAAGAGTGGAAGAGGGGAGCCGTCATGTTTTATTTCCCCACGGGAAGGGACAAGTGACCTCTAAATCACGACTGTCCTTGGAAGCAATCTGGAAAAGGCTGCTGGTGTGTTCACGCGGCAGACTCTCCTGGGGCATCTTTGTTTCCCGCCCGGCTCCGCTCAGAGAGACAGGGCGGAGTGAGTCCTCAAACAAGGCTACGTCTCAGTCTTTTCATTCTGAACCGACAGAGTGAAAGGAGCGGGAGCGAGGCAGGTTGCTGTCACAGATCCAGCGGAAGTAGAGATGAGGTATCAGCGCCAGTGGTATTGTGCAGAGTCGGCTGGCATCCAACACATAACACAGAAAAGGCTTTTTCTACAAACAAAGCTTCAGTCAACACGGAGGGAGTTAACTATGTCATAATGGAGGAGGTTGTTGCTTATAACACTGCTGAGCAGTGCAGTGTTATTTTTTTCCCCAGACTCAAAGCTGCATTAGTTGTGATGGACAGCTCTACCTCCAGACAATGATGTGTGTGGGCGGGACTTAATTACCATGGCTCCAAATGACATCATCAACAGCATGGCAGCGCTTGAGTTCCAGGATATTTTGGCGTCACTTCTGGATGGGAGAAGGTGGAGCCATTTTGTGCATCTTAATATACAGACCAAACACAATCGATGATAATATTTGTGTTTTCATTAATTCTGCTACTGAAAAACACATTGACGTTATCTACTGTAAATGCCCCGACAATGACATTCACAACGTAACACGTGCAAGCGCAACCATCCAAAAATATTAAATGTTAAAGATGCTGGAGGTGAGACTATGTGATGTGAAAGCTGCAGTCCAAACAACAAAAGATGTGTGCAGTTTGCTCTTTTCATATTTAACTGCTGAGGTTTGACGTCGGAACGGTTGAATAACGCTGAGCTTTGCTTTAGGCCGACTCTGGCTCACACAGCGCAGCCTTGCTTCCGGGGACTGACGGAAAAGCCGAATGCCTATTGGCTAACGTGTTACACTAGATTGCGTAGGATACTGTTGACAGAAATAAGCGCTTTCTCTCTCTCACAGTTCAATCCATTTTTCTTCCCTTTATCGCCCCTTTCCAGTTGTTAGTTGCTCTTTGTGCAGATTAATTGTTTGTGGTGGGAAAAAAAGCCTGCAGTTGTTGGATTAAATAAGATTTGGGTTTGTTTTTTTTGGTGTTTGGTGCACCTTCTATGATTACTTTAGACAATAGGAATTTCTTTTCTTCACAAAATGTTTTAAAGAGCTGAACAAAATCCTGTCACTGAAGCAGTGACATGATACAGACCTACACGTAGCTGCTTCTAATGACATCATATCCTCAGTTATATTGAATAAACTTGAGGCGATTGAAGACCTGGTCCTAACGTTTCCTCTTGCTGTCATGTCAACCCATTGTGTGCAGCACAATCATGTCTTACTGCCGCTCCTCCCTCCACTGAGTGCCAACCTTGGGCAGGCTGCTTTGACCTACTTTCAAATGAGAGTGCTTGTGTTTTTACATCTTCCTTTTTTTTTTTTTTTTTCTTGGCTGTCATTTCCGTGACGCGTTTACATCACTCTGCCTCGACTTAGCGTGCCGGTTTAATTTAGATGTCCTCGCCTGCTCCCATGATCGATCCTTATGGGACATCTCAGAGTCCCAACACACCGACGGACCTGATTCTCAGTTAAAGCGCTCGCTCGGTGTGTGCGCGTGCAGCGTTGAGCATCCTTAATTCCCTCTCCACATTTTGCAAACATTTGATAAAGATTAAAAAAGGATGAAGATGTGCCGGGCGCAGGAGATGAAATAAAAAATATGAGAAAATGGAGCTGATGTCCGTTTCCCCAACACCTTTAACAAAGATTACAAGCCTCTATCCCCTCACCCCTTGAAATATTTTATAGGAAATGGAGGCGCATGGGGCTCTTTCTGAATTCAATATAAACCCTTGTTTATGTCCTTCCGGATGACCTAAACATCCCCACGTCCAAGGTGATAGGTTGCGTTTGACCACAGGCTCCTTCTCTCCGTCTCTCAGGCCTGAATGAGTGTATGATCAACAACGGAGGCTGCTCGCATGTCTGCATGGACCGACCAATCGGCTTTGAGTGCCAGTGTCCCACGGGCTATCAGCTGCTGGACAAAAAGACCTGTGGAGGTAAAGAAACGCTCAAGATTGATGGATGGATGGATGAGTAAAAGGATAGATAGAAGTGGAGGTGTGTGTGTTGATGTGGGTTTGTGCCCGGGCTGTCACTCCCGCAGGGGACCATGGCACACTCTTACTGTCACTGTCTCTCACTCACACACACACACGGTTCTATCCTTCACACCTTCCTCATGCTTTTAACACAACCATTTCCTCACATCACACACAAGGAAAAAGCCTGGGAAGTTGTGGATGGAAACGGAGCAGAGAGGCCGACAGGGTCACACTTTCTCTCCCTCTGACCGTGTCTGTCCTTCGCCACACATTTGCTTTTTTTCTCACCTCTAATCGCTATTATCTTACCGAGAAGTAAAGCAGCAATGCAGATTCTGATCAGCTCAGGACGGCGAGGTAGTCTCTGTCTCTCTCCGTCTGATTGTGTCTGTTGAGCCTTTCACTCTCTCTTGTCTCTGCAGACATCGATGAGTGTGAGTCCCCTGATGCCTGTAGCCAGATCTGCATTAACTACAAGGGGGATTTCAAGTGCGAATGCTACGAAGGTTATGAGATGGACCCCGTCACTAAGACCTGCAAGGCCGAGGGTGAGTTTCAGTGACTGCTCGTCATCATTTTCTTTCTCTTTCAAAATTCTAAATATGCCTTTAGAACACAAATATGTATAAACACACATGTACCAAATAGCCTGGTTACCTACCTTCAAATGAGAAAGAGACTTCTGCAAGAATAAAGTTCCTGTTTAGTTCTGAGCCTTAGTTGCTTTTTAAAAAATAATAATAATAAATTGGGCATTTGGATGGCGTCTGTTTCCGTTTTCTGAAGCTCATGAATTAATGTTCCTCACGGAAATGCTCGGCTTGTTTGGAGAAAAAACTTTGGTCTGTGCTGAAAGTTGAAAAGCTTTGTTGTGGGGTTGATAACAAGACATTCTCTCAGATATTACTCGGCCTCATTAGTGCAACCCTTCCTCTCGCAGCTTTTGTGCCTCGGTGTCAAACCCTCCTCGCTTCATAATCACCGACATCTTTCTGCTGTTAGCTTCTTATCACTGCTCGGCACCCGCTTGTTCACTCGACATAATTGCAGACAAGAAAAAAAAAAAAAAAAAAAACAAGAATCACCAAGGCAACCACTTATTTTCTCCCATTGGACGCTTTCATGACTGACAAGACCGATGTGGTTAGCCGTGCTGAACACTTATAATTAGGTGCGGCATCTCTTCAGGGGCACCTGGCTGAGTCACAGTGGAAGCTAATTACATCACTTTAATCTGGTCTGCTGTTGGGCTTGTTGTCGAGAGGCCAGCGTCAAACTAGTGGAGAACAGAGTGAACTGTGATGAGGCAAATTGATTTTCCCTTCAACTCCAGCGACGGTAAAAAAAAAAAAAGATGCTACTATTTAGAGGAATTCAGTGCCAGGCCAGTTGATATATTTATACTTCATTTCCCCACAAAATGTTCATTATTTAATTGGCAGGAATCAGTAAGTGCAAATGAAATGTGGTGATTTGGTCCCTGTGGCTGTCGATCGCTCACATTTTATTTCCCTCAATTAAACTGAGCTGATATCAAAGCTCAGCACTTGTGTGTGTGTGTGTGTGTGTGTGTTTACATTTGGACACACTCTACTTGTGTGTGGATTTTATCTACCCTCCCCTGCCTGTGGGTTTTCTATCAGTTTATCATGAACAGGAGACAACTGTGTCAGACGCAGCCAAAAGCAGAATCGCTCCCTAAAACACAGCAACTCCACCGCCTGGTTTTCTCCAATGAAAGCCTCATAAATCCAATAATTCTCGGCGTTGCACTGGCTGAAAGTGTTGTCGTGGCCATTTTTTTTTTTTGGGGTAGAACATTTAGTGAGCGAACAGCACTGTCATTATTACTAGGACGGGCTGGGACAGGAAGGGGAGGACAGAAAGTGGGCTTCGACACAGACCAAAAGGGGACAGTCTGGCAAGCGGGCCATTAATGAGAGATTTTCCCATCTGCCTCTCGAGGATACTGGCTGCATATGGCGTCCTATTACCACACAGTGTCAGAAAGCTATGAGCTCCATATAGATGTTACAGGAGGACAAAGGTGGCTGCTCTCACCAGACTGATTAAACTTTCCCTGCAGACTCTCACTATGTCAGTTAACCCTCTTGGCTTTTCCCTGCCAGCACCGGATCAGAACAGGCATATAGGAATAATTAGGATATGAATGTGCATGATCTTAATTGAAATGCATCCTTGGATGACCTCATCACAAGTGGACAGCTCTAAAAATAGACGTGAATGCACAGAAACAGTGAAACGAGGACACAGTGGGACGCAGGCGCTGAGGTGAAGGGACCTGTGTCCACGCAGGCAAATGGAAAGTCAAGAGTGATTATATTATATAGACATCACACAGCTGAGTATTCATTATTCATTGAGTCTGCACATGTCTCTTGCCAAAAAACTACTTTGTAGACACTTTTTATTGTTTTCCCACGTAGTTTCAGAGCCCTGTGTGTAAATGTATGTTCTTGGTGAATGGTCACATAATAAGCGGCATCTAAATTAATGATTTAAACAGAAACACTGATCACTACTTCAACTCCGACTTCAATAAATGCTCTTAATGTATTTTAAAGAAAATATTGTTTTCCCGGTGCTCTTGTTACGAGGAGGATATTTAGCTGTTGTTATTTATCCATGTTCATAGATCACTTTCAGTTTTATCGACTGCACTGCTTCAAACGTGCAGGGCCACATTAAGCTGCGATGCTTTTTGACAGTGCTGAAGCCTCTGTGTTATTACTGCAGGGGGAAGGTCTGCATCATTCCCTGACATGCAGCGATTGCCATCAGGGTCAACGGTCTTCAGCCCAGCGCACAAACGCATAGCTGTGCTGGAAAAAAACAATCCCTCAGACTTATTGTCTTTTCCTGTTTGTTATGTCTGTCCTCTATCTCCCGGATGAGGGCTGGATATTCTTGGTTTAATTACTGACACAAGAACAGGTAGAGCCATTACTTCTTACTCAGTCCATATCCAGGCCGTGGTATGGGTCAGAATGGGTTTGGAATTTGATTTCACAAGATGAACAATAGAAGTGTTTTAATACACTGCTCTGGCTGATGGATGCAGCCTTTCTTTGGCTCTTAACCAAACTGTCAGAAGTGATTTGACTGGTCATCAGAGAAGCAACATCTCAGCCCTCAATGTGTTCACCCTCCTTCAGCTCCCTTTTATAACTCAACTTGCTGGAACCACACGTTTACAGGTTGCCCTGAGAGTTGTGTTTCCTTTTCTGCCATTGGAGCCAAACTAAATGTTGCCTGACTTGACGTGCAGGGAAAAGCCCGTACCTCCTGTTCACCAACCGGCATGAGATCCGACGCATTGACCTGGTGAAGAGGGACTACAGCCAGGTGGTGTCCACGCAGAAGAATGCAGTGGCTCTGGACCTGGACGTGGCCAATAACCGGGTGTTCTGGTGCGATCGCTTTTACCGGAGAATCTACAGGTAATGTGGTGTCATTTTTGTGTTTCCATGGCAGAAAAAAACATGTTTTTGTTGTAATCTTAATTTTTGGAGGAATGTGAAACCTCTATTTTGTTTATGTTTGTCTACTGGCAGCCCTTATCTCTGTTATGAACACACGTGATTGTGTGTAATGTCTTCAGTCTAATTCACTTTGCAATCAACATGATGATAAACAAAATAACCTGTTTTTTCCACATTAATCAACAAAGCGAATGGCACAGTCTATTCATTTAGATTCCATCCACTTGCCCTATTGTTATCCCAACAACCTCATTAATGGTTGGAGCACCGTGTTCTCTCCATGAAATGGATATTAAGGGAAAGACCTCTGGGGGAAGGAAAATTCTCATTCCTGCTTGGGGGAGCACATCTGCCTGGCCCTCACCTTTACAGCCCTGCCAGGGCCGATTCATTAATGTGTGGGCCCGCCCCTGAGTGAGGCCTTGTCTATTCTGATAAAGGCTGCGCCTCAGAAGGACGCTAGCCCCTGAGTGAACCTGTTCAGTGCATTTAGCCCAAGGCTGGAGCTCCCGGTCCAGTCCCTCTCTGCACGCTGTCGTCACATTAGAGCACACTAACCACCTGATTGTCCTCGTCATTTATCAAACAATGGACAGCAGCATACCTCTCTACTGAATCTCGCACCAAACAGATTTTACATATATTTTGTATTCCCTATTTTAAGTTTGTGTGTCATCAAAATGATTCTGAATGTTATTTTAAGGGACATATAGTTGTTTCATCAACCTTTTTGTAAAATGCTTTGGCTTGTAATTAAATAACTTAAACCTCCGAATGAGAAATATTGTGACTCAATGCTCAAAAACCAGTGGCCACAGTGCTCTCAGCATCCCTCTACACTGATTTTGCAGTAATTGCTGACCTGCTGTAAATTGTTCCTTACAAATTCTTAGCACGTGACTGCACTCCTTGCTCCCCTCGCTGCTGTCTTCAATTTCTTCCCTCCCCTCCACCTGCAGCGCCTTCATCCACGAGGCCAACGACCCCTCCCAGCAGGTGCCACTGGTGGATTCATCCCTGCAGACCCCCGTGGGCCTGGCTCTGGACTGGCTCCAACACAACCTGTACTGGGCCGACTCTGGGGACAAGTCCATCTCTGTGGCCTCGGTGGACGGCACCAAGAGACGCGTCCTCATCAACACCGACCTCAGTGAGCCCCGAGCCATAGCCCTGGATCCCCACCACGGGTAAGAAGGATGTAGTGGAGGCTCTATATGGTTGAATCACTCACCCCATTTTATAACAGCCAGTATTAAAGAACATTTAATTTCCAAATAAACTCTAATTTAACACTATGCTGTAAACACACCACTTTATAATGGTGCTTCACTATATGGGTGGCCCTCTTCCTGATCTTTTATATTCTTTATGTTTAATATTTAAGACAATGACCCCAGATCAAGATTTGTGATTTCAATTTGAAAAAGTATAATCCTTCTCTTGGACAGTGTGTAATGACAAACAGAAGAGGACTTTAGTTGCTCCCCAGTGGAATCCAGAGTAACAAGCTTGTGGCACATTTACAATCCTGACTCAGCCTTTTCTTGGTGGTGAAATTCTGTCCAGGATGATCGCTCCTAATCTGTAGAGCTTTGTGAAATTGTGCCAACTTGTCTTTCTGTGGCTTTTGTGTTCTGTTGATCCGAAACCAAGATGAAAGCAAATGCACTTAAAAAAAAAAAAAAAAAACAGCACAGAGGCATAGACACAGTGAGACGTTCTGCATGTTACAGGCCCAACCACAGCTGCCCAACAGAAAGCCAGCTCAGACTGAATCCTTATTCTGATGCCAAATCTCACGAGAGGAAATCTCACTAGATGTCAGTGTTAATTATTTATATGGACTGTGCTAATCACTGTGTACTTTTTAATGTGGTCTGTGAAATACTACCGAATAACCATTGAACTATGTATGGTTTATCTATGTATATGCCAAGACTGATGATTGAACACCACCACACACGGGCTTCTTGTCTTGTACGGAGGTGGAAAGCAAAAAAAGTGCAAACCAAAGATATCCTCCCTTCATTCCTTCCTTTATTTAAGGAGGGCAGTTAGAAATCATAAACTGTATGAATGTGTATGAACCTTCTCTCTCCACGTGAAGGTGGTTGGGCAAATAACTTATATTGTAGCCAGCCACCAGGGGGCAGTTAAGATGATTTGGCTTCATCTTAAAGAGCTGTCATGTTATCCAGCTTTACACAGTATAAAGTAATAAACATAGAAATGGTAACAAATCTTTTTGAGAGATATTTGTTCAATTAAAATCACCTTTGTGAGATGACTTAATGCAGATAAAGAAAACTGTAAATAATAAGTAATATTGAAAAATAAAAAGCAATTGATCACATCATGAGGCTGTAAGATGGCTGCTTAAATCATCATAACAGTATCATGATGGGAAACTCTCAGTTCTATTGTATGAGGAGAAATAAATAACTCTTAAGTAGAAAGTGTTGGGAGATGACACCTGACGTGTGTTGTGGGTTGGTGGTGCTGAACGGACAGCTCCCTTAAAGGGATCTCTGTTTGCTGCAGGAATCAAATCGTTCTGACGTCTGCGATCTCAAGTGATCTTATAAGATATCAGTGGCTATCAAAAGACGTTCTCTGTGTCCTGTACAAAACAATGGTGCCACAAATTTTACAGGAAGTAAAATCAAACAGTGATATGACCGCGTTAGTGTTCAGTCTGCAGGGATAAGGTATTCCTCTGCCTTTTCTAAAAATGCTCATTTCCTGTCCTACATTTTGTCGTCTTGTATAGAAATGTCCAACAATAGGCTGCTGCTTCTTTTTTTTCCATCCCGGTAGAGCAAACATTACGGCGCAGACAGTCCCAGTAATAAATATAGAGGGAAGCTGTCAGATTTTTACCTAAAAAAAAAAAAGACAGTGACATAAAGTGAGGAAAACAACCCTGCAGGCTTCTGCTGAAGCAGAGAGCTCTACCTGCTGAACAGACACTCACAGCTTCATCAAATGTTAAAAGTGTATCCAATTCAGGATAATTATACTAACAGCACTGACACTACAGCATTGTTATTTTCACGTTCCACACTGAGTACAGCAGCACTGCATGAGCCCTCATTGATAACACAATCCATGTGCTTTCTTTTCTTCAATCCAGCTTTATGTACTGGTCAGACTGGGGCACTCGAGCCAAGATAGAGAAGGCTGGGATGAATGGTGTGGACCGACAGGTGCTGGTGGCTGATAACATTGAATGGCCCAATGGCATCACACTCGGTAAGGACGGAAAAAAAAAAACCTTTTCTATTTTACATTAGGATTCATAGTCTGCTTTGTGTCACACGTTTCTAGTTATTGTTATGTGTTGCTAAATATGGCCGTGGCAGAGTCCTGCACAGCGCTAATGGGCTCACTCATGTCATTATGGGTAAAGGTCAAAACTGAATGAAATTGTTATTTCAAAGGATAATGGAAAGAAGTAGATAAAGAAAAAGTTATCATATTTGCTCTGGGATGACATTTGAAGCATTTCAGAAGGTATGGATCGACGCAGTAAAACCTGCCTTGTGGGAAACTGACATTTTAAAATGGAATCAATATAACCTGATGGGATTTGTTGATCAGAGTGCAGGAGGGTTTACTGTGAAGGGAATCAATTTCTGCTTGAAAAAGTAATTTATAATGAAGGAATCACTTTTCATTTTTACATCATGTGGACGGTTTATGTGCGGCGCTACCAGAGGAAGAAGACAAAGGAGAGAAGTAAGCAGGAGGAGACCCTGTGATGCTTTCTGCAATGCTCAACCTCCTGGCATTCATGTGGATGTTACTTAAGCCCCTTTTCCATCCCTCAAGAAACCCACTAACATCTGGCTCTCACTCCCAGGTCAAATGTCTCTGCAGCAGACGTGGGCTTTGATTGGCTGTGGGTTCAGATTGGTGGTGATGGTACAGTATTATAAGCTGGCAACACAGTGAGGCGAGAGCTCCTCAGCTTACCATCACATTAATTCATGGCAATGTAGCGTCTGTATCTCTGAAATCACGGCCCTGTTTTCTAGCAGGCCAATCTTTCCTGCCATGAACGAAAAGGTGTTGACATGACCTTGCAATTTCCTATATTTCGTTCTGTTCAACAATCTGGGCAGAAAAAAAAAAAAAAAAACAAGACCTCCAACTCGCAACATTATCGAGACTTGGAGCTGGATATCACTAGGGTTCTGGAGCCTTGACAGGTCGAAGTGTTTTGGTGTCTTTACCCGCGAGATATATAGACAGGAGGTAGTGTTAGTGTTGTGGTTTGTCTGAGTGTGTGTGTGTGTGTGTGTTTCTCAGACATGACCAACAGGCGTCTGTACTGGGTGGACTCAAAGCTGCACCTCATAGCCAGCGTGGACCTGAATGGAGCTCACCGCAGAACACACATGTCGTCTGCGGAGAGGCTGGGACATCCCTACGCCCTGGCTGTGTTTGAGGTATGTGTGTGTGTGTGTGTGTGTGAGAGATGTTTCATTGATGAATCACGGCCTCTAATACTGTGACACTAAACAATAGACTACAGGGATTCGGGGCAGCGGTCCATGATATCATTCAGCCTCCCACTACTCATCACATCTTCATCTCTCATTAGCCTCTCAGAGCCTGCAGTCTGATGGGGAGAAATGAATGTAATGACTGTTTAGTTCAGTTTTGTGTGTGCGTCTGGCTGCGTGTTTGTGTGTGTCCCTTTAGGCTGCGCCGCCTAGCACAGACCGAGCATACTAAATATAGGAGCTATATGGAATCGAGAGCAGCCCGAAGCAACGCGCTGTGTGGTCATCAGCCAACTTGTGTGTGTTTGTGTGCGATACGTCAGGCCTGTCCGTGAGCAGACATGTGCCAACCAATCCAGTAAATCTGCTGCCTCGTGGTTTCTTCTGCTGTTTGTGTGAAAACAGAGTTGTGTTGCTGTTGCTGACAAATCCCTCCCGGTTTCCCCCGATGGTGCAGCCGCAGAAATCTTCCAGCCAGTTTCACATGGGTGGGAATAGCATCCCCCTGGTGGTCTATTCTCCCCTGGCATTCCTCTCTAGGGGGAGCTGGTCCCAGAGGAGACACAGATAGGCGATTCATTCAGAAATTTACTATTATTAGTTTTTTAAAAGGATCCACTTTGGAATTATATTTTGGGCTCAAGGGCCAAGGAGAATACTGAACTCCCTAACAGCCACACATGGAAAATCTCACTGCAACTAAAATATTTATATACATATAAAAGGTCTTATCATCATATCAGATATTTGGTATCAAATCAATCAGTAAATCAATTGAACTTTATTTGTATAGCACCTTTCATGCAGGGCAGTGCAATTCAAACAGCTTCACATATAATAGGACAGAAATAATAAGGACAGATATTGAACATATATTTGGTCTCTTGGACATGATATCGCAAATCTGCTTTAAGGTGGACAGAGGTCAAAGGTCACCGTGAATGGGGAAAAATGTCTGTAGAATTAAGTTGCACTGGCTAATGGAGGTAAGCACAGGGCAGTACTTTTTCTTTTTCTCCATAATTTTATCAAAAATGGAAATATCCCAAGCATAACCTTGAGATTCTCGCGGTGCACTGTTCACTGGGCCTGCAGGCGGCCCTGTGGTCTCTGCTCTCTGCCCTGTTGTGATTACAAGGTGACCTTTTGCTGCAGTTCTATTGAACGGAGCTCATTGTGGTGTTCATCACATCACCATCCCTCTCTGACTCAATGCAAACACACACACAACACACACGAACACTGTCTCCCCGCTCACTTCACCGGAGATTAGCCCGTCGTTTCTAAGGCAACCGAGGAAATATCTGCCACTGTCTCAAACCGTTGAGGGAAACAAAGCAAACAAATCAGTTAATAAACAACGAGGGTGGTTAATGTTGCCTTTCAGCGTCTGTACTTTGATCTTAATAGGAGATGTTTTAATCATTTAGCTCTGAACACTGTAAGGAAACACTGTAAGGAAACACATAGGAAACGCCAGATACTTAAAAACAAAGTGAAAGATTAAATTGCTTTATAGGACAGGCCCATTTATCACCTGCCGGTCCCCGACTGCTCGTGTTGCCTCTAAACCTTCATATACATTTCCTTCATGCCTTCGTCCCATCACATTTGCAGTAAAAGCCAAATTAACATCTCTCTCTCTCTCTCTCTCCTGCTCCAACTCCATAAAATGAATTAGATTGTGTGTGGCAACAAATGTGCATCAGTGCATTATTCACTCGCCCTAATTCTCCTCTCTATTATTTTTTCCTCTAATAAATTAGACTTGTGAACACTGAGCCAGTCGCTGTGAAACCCCATACCCCCCCCCCCCCCCCCCCCCCCCCTCTCTGTGGTTCAGCTGTCCCTGAGCTTCTTATCAGTCATACTGGCTTGTTTTAGTCATTCAGCTTCTCTCAGTTGCGGTCAGAAGATTTCTTAACATGCATGCCTAGAAACATCAGACATCATGCATGTACAGCTGTAAAATAAATCTGTATTTCTATTCACGGCTTTGTCCTGCTGGTTAAGTCCAGCACAACCCTGATGAACTTGCGATGTGTGAAAATATTAATGCATGGTGTCCCCTGTCTCTCAGGACCGGATCTACTGGACAGACAGAGACAGAGCGGCAGTCTTCACGGCCAACAGGCTGACCGGGCAAGATGTCCACACGCTGGCCGAAAACCTCAACGACCCCCACGATATTGTGGTCTTCCACCAGCTGCGGCAGCCACAAGGTGCGTGCGCTCTGCGAGGGGCCGCTGCTGGCGTGCCATCACACCCCGCCGCCCTGTGATCGTGTGAGCGGACTCGCGTCTCTGTGAGCGCCGTTCCTCTGTGGCTCCATGTCGACCCAGGCGACATGAATAAATGATACTGAGGCTTGTGACTGTGGCGCTCTAATCAAAGCGGCGAGAGCAGCAGTACATCCACACGTCTGTCAAATCCCTGCCCAGGACCAGCTTCTCTCTAACAGGGCAGTCTGGATTTTAGCTCAACTGAACGCAGCGCTTCAGATTTCCAGTTGGATCTTGAGGGGGCAGCAGTGGCTCTGGGCTGCCCTTTGCCTATGAAGAATGCAGCAGAAGGTTCTCCATTAAATTAAATGGGTTCATATTGACTCTCTCTCTCAGCCCAGAGGTCATGCTGTAGGCAGAGGCAGGATGTAATCTATTCATTCTACTGCTGAGATGTTTGTTTAAAGCAGCGAAAACCCTCGTTTCCATCATCACATCTCCATCACTATCCTCTGCATGTAACGGCACCGCTCTTTCCTCCTGAGAAATTTCTTTTGCTTTTCGCATCCGTCGTGTTTCTGAAACACCATCAACAAGCCCACTTGTGACAAATCCCCCGCTGCCGTTCTCACATCACTCACTAGGAAATCACCCAACGTTTTTACAGTCCAGAGCCGCTCACTTGGACTCACTCCGCCCTCATGCCTTCGGAGAATGTCACGGGATAATCTGGAAGTCAGCTCTGAAGGTCTGAAAGCAGCTTGAGAAGGTCATCCACTGATCGAAAGGTTAACGGTTCGATCCTCGGCGTCTGCATTCTGTCCCATTCATGAGCTGGACAGTCTATGAAAGCTGTGTAATTCCTGCATATCAGAGCGTTGGATGAATATGTGGGAATGCGGCACAGACTGTAAAGTGCCTTGGGTAACCAATAAGACTGGAAAAGCGCGACATTAATTCAATCCATTCACCATGCATACACTGTATGCTTCCTAGTGTTTATGTACTCAGGAGTTGAGGATGGCCACAGTGGAGTTGTTTCAGCTGAAGCTGCTCAGAAACTGGTTATTATTTACTGCAACTTCCTGCGGTTGCCAGATTTGATTCTTTTCTATTCCCTGAGATTTTGTTTACGCAGAGTAAATGGGCTTTGTTGAAAGGGAATTCAACAGTGTTCACAGCGGGGGAACAATGAGAGTGGAGCAACTTCCTCTGACTCTCTGTTCTCTCCCCAAGCTGAATAAGTGATAATCTTATTTACGTAACCATGGCTGTGTAATTCTTCATGTCGCTCCTCTGTCTCCAGGTCCTGACAGCTGTAATCTGGGCAGCGTGGCCAATGGCGGCTGTGAGTACTTGTGTCTTAAGGCTCCGCAAATAACGGAGCACTCGCCCAAATACACATGCGCCTGCCCCGACGGACAGGACCTGGGGCCCGATATGAGGGGCTGCGTGCCAGGTGAGTGTGTTAATTCTTTGGTAATTGGCAATGTGGTCATCTTCCGTGTTTATTCTCCGGTAATTGAGGGTATTTAGTGATCAATAGTACTTAAAGGGATTTGTTGGGCAGAGCGTTGCCGTCCTCACTGTGCAGATAATGTGATTTTGCTTCACTTTACAAAGCTTTTGCTGTTTGTGTGTCATCTGAGGGGACAGAAGTGGGATTGTGGCCAGTAGCTGCTACTAGATTAAAAAGAGACTTGTTGCTTCATGCAATGTATTATGGTGCTGACAAAGGTTTAGTCAGCAAATATTCTAGAGCAACACTAAGAATCAGTCCCACAGTTAAAGTAACAACAAAGCAAAAATGATATTAATAAAACATATTACAATAATAATAATAATAATATAATTGAGCACTAATAAACTAATGATATAGAAAGACAAATGTTAGAGAGCGTTTGGATGAATTCATTTTCTTATGCTCAAGGTTTCTTCCCATGCTCCCTCTGCTTTCGTTGTCGCAGCACCAAGAAACAACATGTCGCTGACATCCACACCCCCCTCTGGTCTTACACCTGGCACCGGTGCAACTGCTGCTGAAGACTCCCCTCCGCCATCAGGGGGAGTATCGCAGGCCGACGCCACCCCGCACTTGACCACCGCTCCGTCCGGAGCCCCGGACCTCCTCACGCCCCTCTCCACGCTGAAGCCCATGTCATCGCAGGAGTCGAAGGCGCTGGGCTCCCACTCCACGGCCACCGCTATGGTCATCTCCACCACGCCGGCAGGGGACAGCAGCGTGTCACAGCACTGTAAGTGGACTGTGAATTAAAAAAAAAAAAAGATTTAGGACTTTAAAAGTCGTCACTGCATGTGATTTCACTTTTCTAATGAGGCCCCTCGGGGTCCTCTGTTCGATTTGGAAAGGGCAGAGTGACGGATTGAGGATTTTACAGGGGATGGATCCCAGTCCTCTGCAAGCACAACTCTCACCTGAGAGCCCGCATCTCCTGCCAAGTACCACATCCTGTAGCCCTACTCACAGTTGTAATGTAGCCAACAGCCTCATCCTCAGTGTAATGATGACATTAAAGTGAGATATCTGCAAGGCTCTACGACCATGCTCGACTGGCTTTAATAGGGGTGATGGATGGTACCTTGCCTCTCCCTTCATAAAGAGTGGAGTGTCGCATGTCTGCGAGGGCACATGCGCTCCAGTGTAATTGCACACAGTGTAAATGTGCACGTTAGTAAGTGCGTGGTATGCAAATGAGCTCGAGCCGGGAGGTGACATTGGAGCCCGACAGAGCAGAGATGGATGAAGCGTGGAAGGTCAGGGTGCATCGTCAAGGTCGCAGTCGGGCAAATGCCAACAGACTAATCATTTCTCTTTCCCTGTTTCACTTTTGTTCCAAGCTCTTTGTAAAACCCTCACGGCCGCACATGCATGATCACCCGCTCCGCTTTTATCTCCCTCCTTTTCCTTCCTGCTTATCTTTAAGTCGACTTTTCATACTTTTTTTTTTTCCATTCTGTACGCTTTCCCACTCTTATCCTCTCTGGCTTTGCTGTGTTTCCATCCCCTTCCTCTAACTCCTCTCTGTCGTCTCCTCTCTCCCTCACAGCTGGCGGGGAGCATTTCCTCCTGGGCGAGAACCTGACAGTAGCTGTTCTGGGAGTGGTCATCCCCATCGGTAAGTCACCTCAAGCGTCCTTTTCCGCATCCACACGAGAGGCCGGCCGCTTTCTACCCCGACCCCTCTGGCCTCTCTGTTTGTTCTCAATCCACTGACCCTGCCGTGGCAGGTCGAGAGAAGCCTGCCCCACAGGTCTCTGTCTCGGAGGTTTATCTCATTAGTCATTTTCCGTGTCCGACATCTCTGCCACGCTGCATCAGTCACCTCACGCTGTGTTGTTGTGTACGGCCCTGCTACAGCCAGAGGCCCCCTTGTCAGTGGACACTTTGTCTCTGTAGTTTAATAGAGCAATAAAATATACTTGGAACACCCACCGACCTCTCTGGGTGAGGCAGGTGTGGAGCCACCGCAGCCACACCAGTGTGTTGTTTATCTACTATATGTCCGTTACCCTCAAATAGGAAACAAGTGATATTCAGTATGAAACCAGAACTGACTGGATCAACCTTTATTCAGACGTTCGGGTGTGAAAAGACCCAGAGTCTTCACTTAAACATGAGAGGAAATCTAACTCTGACTTCCATATCTTTGGTGTGGTCAAAAAGTCACAGGATAAAAGCATTTAAGGATGGAAAGTGATGCTGAACCCGCTTCGGTTTACTTAAGAAATATACATATATGTAATTGTTTTAAATGGGTTTATTTACCCTGTAACCCCAGTGTATTAACGTAACGATGTGCCAATTAGTCCTCACTGTTGTTTACAGCTCAGAGGCCAGTGCGTGTTTAATGACTGCAGAATAAATGAGATCTGATAAAAACACAGTTAAATTCATTCCTTACATGTTTTTGCTCTGGAAACTAAACACACACCAGCCTTTTAAAGGAGAATACAGGGACAGTAAAACAATCATTGCCCTTGGGACATTTTTTTTCCCTCTGGTTCTGCTTTGACGTCACTTAAAAAACCTTGTGGAAGATGTCATTGCAGAATGTCCTGTTGGGCAACGTGAGTAAGCCACTTCATCTCATCAGGTGAATATTAAGGCAAAGTTGGTCAGCGTTTGACCCGACTTTGACCCAGTCACTGGCTGAGCCAGATACACACACAACCCGTGCGGCTGCCCCTCTCTGTCCCCCCCTGCATGCCTGTGCTGCTCCTCCCCGTGCCTCTCATTTCATGCCATTGGACTCGTTCTGCCTCGTTAACGCTGCCCCCTTCCCATTTCCCCGCCGCTGTGTGTTAAACGCATGCAGTTCCTATCGTTGCCACAGTGGTGTTCGGCCTGGTCTGCGCCGGAGTCTACCTGGTGTGGCGGAACTGGCGGCGCAACTCCACCAAGAGCATGAACTTCGACAACCCCGTGTACCGCAAGACCACCGGTGAGGGCGAGGAGGACGAGATCCACATCGGCCGGACAGACGGCATGGGGCACCACGCGCACCACCACCCGTACCCGCAGGGCGTCAGCATGGGAGTTGTGGGAGCGGGAGGCGGGACCTGCCCGCAGTTCATCGCGCTGCCACTCGGGGGCAGCATGCCTGATCCGGGGACTCACTGGTACACGGAGCAGCCGATGCTCTCCACCGCAAAGTGATCAGGGAAAAGGGGACTTCCGGGGGAAGATGGCCGCTCAGGCACACGCACACACAGCGAGGTCAAAGGGGGGGGGGGGGCTCGGACCGAGTCTGCCGAAGGGACAAACAACATATCATCAAGTGTTACACGCAGCCATTCACAGCCATCTATGATGCCAATATCCATTTGAAGAACCAGTAAGTCGTGTCGAACCTTTTCTGTGCTGGAGCGGGATCTCTTTCTCTTCTGGTGAATCCTGAGATCTGATCACATCATTTTAAACAGTGTGCCAAAACTGACCTAAGCTGGGATACGGAGTCCAACTGGTTCCCTGTCATGAGTCGTCTCGTTGCATTGATAACTTAGTGAGGTGTGTGCTGTGTGTCTTACCTTTTGTGACAGGGCTATCGAGAGGTTATGTTTTGTCCTTGATGTTACTAATTCTGGCTCTGCGATTTTTTTTTTTCCCCCACTGGGCTGCTGGGAGCTCTGGGAGAACAGTTGAGGAGGGAGCTGTGAAAATGGGACAGAACCTGCGTTGATGGGACAATCTGTACAGATTCATGTCAGAATCAATCATAAATGTCATTACTGAAGCCGTGTTGTGTAGTTAACATTGTCCTTGATGTGTTTTCTGTAAGAGTTCTTATTCTCACATTGATTTTAGAGGAAGGTTCACGCCCAAGTGGGTTGTCCGGCCTCTTTTTCAGAGCAGTTGATTTGAAGGGTTATTTTTTTTTATTTTACGTCCAAAGTCCTAGAGATTTGGGAGAGTACAGAATCTGAGTGGATGGAATCTTAAGAGCATGGTTTTCTGTGAGCAGAGAGCAGGTGAGAGAGAAGTGGATTACATTACAGTTGTTCTCTTGGCTGTGACTTTTTTTAGATACCGAATGGTTTCGGGAGAAGCAATAGACTGCAGCTCTTCGTCAGGCCACCGAGTTCAGTGGTTGACACTAATTACTTCAGTGTTTTTATTGTCTTTGATCATCTGGATTTGACTGTGACAAACGTGCACATGAACACACACACACACACACACGGGGGGCAGTGCTGTGATAGCAGGCTCACGCTGGTCTCCAGAGGACAATGAGACAATGTGCACTTGGCCTCTGAAAACACAAACAGCATGCATAATTGCTCAGCAACTGACAGCACAGCTATTCATTGTTCCGGGCAACACACACACACACACACATGCACATGCATGCACACTTTCACAAAAGCCGGCGAGATTCCCTGCCCGCCCGCCTCCTCCTGAGGTGGCTGATATCCGAGCAGACAGTTTTGGATAGTGCCATGTGGGAGAGCCCAGCTGGTGGCTGCATGATGAGAGCGACCTGTCATGTGATGTAACCACACAAACGCAAAACTCCGACTGATGTACCGGGTATGAGGCCGACTTGTCCTGTCAGTGAGTGTGTTTCATGCTGGTTCAGTCCCATTGTTAATGGTGTTACTCCAGTCATACGACTTTAAAGGTGTGTGCGTGCGGGCGTGCGTGTTTGTTGTTATGCATGTGAGTGCCAATGTTCATCCCACAGCCATATTTGAAACTGTTTTGTATGCTCTTTGTTGCACAACCCTCTTAGAATGCCCTCTGTGCTGTGCATTGCATGGAAGAAAACAGTGTATGCTGGTGTGTGTCTGTCAGTGTGTGTGTGTGTGTGTGTGTGTGTGTGTGTGTGTGTGTGTGTGTGTGGGGGTGAGAGACTGGAGAAGCTCTGAGGGTGCTTTTTTGATTCATTGATTTGTAAATATGTTTTCATAAGGTTTTTGATAATGTATTATAGGATTATGTAAAAGAAAAAGCTGTACATAAGATTTTAGATAAAGTGTCGACAGGTATATTAATTTATTTGTATAAAGCTCTGCGTTCCCTGATTGTACCAACTTTGACTTACCCACCAAAGTGATTTGTGTTGTTTTCTTGCCGTGCATCGTTGGCCATCCGTCTTTCTGTTCACACATGGTATCCCCTCTCTCGCATCCACGTGCAACGCTTCCTGACCTCAGTGTTGATGACATGATTGGTTTTTGGTTATTTGTGCCTTTGTTTACTTTTTAAAAATTTTCCCTTGTGTTTTTTTTTTTTTTTTCTTTCATTAAACGGAAAGGTATCACTGTACAGGCAAGGATATACTGTAATAAGACCAAACTGCTTTCACTTTTTCATTTTCTGTAACGGATTGCTTTTAAATATCTCTATATATTGATATATAAAATCCAGCTGAAAACATCCTCAAAGTGTGCCGCGTCTCCTTCCTCTCTTCCGCGTCATCGAATATTTCTGAACAGTAAAGACCCCAAACCCTTTTACCGCGGCGGAAACGTCTGCATGTTTTTCAATCAAGCAACGTGTGCTTTACGGCGCGTGCATTCACATTTTATTAGACAACGGGAGAATGTTTTATTTATGCATTCAAAATCTATTAGGAGCCTGTGCTGTTTTACATCCATCCTGACTGTGTGTGATCCATCAGCAGAGAGGAAAACAGTGGCAGATAAATCCAAGCCATTATCATTATTAAAGGGAAACCAGGCAAATGCCTCAGACTCATCAGCCTCCTTGTTGTCCTCCCACTCCATTAGGATATTATGTAATGAGTATTTTAGTTTTTTTATTAATCTTGTGGTGCCCGCAGCAGAATGCTGGGTCCCAGCATTGCATGTCAACCTTTATTTATTGAAGTGTGAAGGTCTATCAGGGTGGGGGATGGTGTGTGCATCTATATCGGTGGCCTTGGTACTCACAATCAGTCCATATCATTGCAGGTGTTTTCTTCTATTGTTCATTTGTTTCAGGACGTTCTTGTAATTTGAGGGAGCAGTACGAGCCTCACTTTATAATAGAATTTGCTCATATTTAATCTGCGACCTCAGAGGAGGAGCAGGGCAGTCGGTCGGCGAGGCTGGAGAAAAAAAAAAAATCCCCAGGGGAAATGAGGTGGCTTTGCTCTTTCAGACGGAAATCCAGCCTCCTCCTCCTCCTCCTCCTCCTCGTCCTCCGTCTCTAAGATCAGTCCTCTGTGTCACACCAAAATAATCTCAAGTGTTTGCAGCAAAAATAAAACCCTGACACTTACTGTTCCCCAATGGGCTGAAGGGACAAAGGGCCAGTGTTACCGTACAGCTGGACTGCAGCTGACTCATATTGTGTCGTCTGTCGCAGAGGAATTCGATTCAGTGGGTGTCGTGTTTCTATCTGTCTGCCACACTTGAAGGGGATTAGATCTCATCCCTGGCTGCGGTCATTTTAAGAACTGAGAATATTGTTGCTCAATGCACGTGTGTTTTAGTTGACTTCAGTGATGCTGACATGGGGGAACTGCGCCCCCTGGTGGAGTGACAGCGCAACAGTTGGATTTCAGGACGCATGTTTGCTTGTTTGAAAATACACATCATCATGAGTTTTCTCTGATTTTATTGAAAAACGATGTTAATATCTTGATTGAAATTGCATTTGAGAGAACTCAACAGGTTGGTTTTCATCTATCATAACATGCAGCATTCTACAAGTTCTTTACATTTCTTGATATATTTGATTTAATTCAAAAAGTGCTGACCTGCTGCAGTCATGGAAACTGCAGCCTCTGCTTTCCCCTATAAACAGAAGCAACTGTGATAGAGAACAAGAATCATGACATTAACAATGTGTTTATAATAAATATATGTTTTCCTTGAAGTTAATATCTTGATTGAAATTGCATTTGAGAGAACTCAACAGGTTGGTTTTCATCTATCATAACATGCAGCATTCTACAAGTTCTTTACATTTCTTGATATATTTGATTTAATTCAAAAAGTGCTGACCTGCTGCAGTCATGGAAACTGCAGCCTCTGCTTTCCCCTATAAACAGAAGCAACTGTGATAGAGAACACTTTATCATGACATTAACAATGTGTTTATAATAAATATATGTTTTCCTTGAAGAGTTTGCAGAAGGAGGCTGCTGCTTGATTGTGCTAAGATCAGGCCTAACTACAAAAACACATTTTCCTTCACAACAAACACTTGCTGAAAGCCCCCCCCCCCCCCCCCCCCCCCCCCCCCCCCCCTACTGTAAACCCCCCCCCCCCCCCCCCTCATCCCATACAAAACTAACTAACTCCATGATTCAAAAACATGACAGAAGCAGGTCAATCCTTAAACATAGCATGAACCTTAAACTGCATTTTAAGGTGCGTCAGAGAAGAGAGCGCGTGTGAGTGGTTCTTCTGCATCTGCATATTCTGCTCTCCGGCTCTACAGAAGTCGAGCCTTAGCGTGGGCCTGCAGGAGGGCGGCTGTGTCCGTATGGGAGCCTTGCATTGCAAAAGAGATGGCAGTTCGACCATGCTGGAGGATGGAAAGAAAGAAAACAAACCAGATAAATATGTACTTATCCATCTAACTTTAGCCATACGAGCAGTATTCACTCATTCAGAACACTGTTGCCTGAGGATGAATCCCACTAACTCTGTTGATCCCTAGAGATTTCCTCAAACACCACCTTGAGATTGATTTTAGAGAAATTACTGCAGTAACTTCTGAGGTTTCAAAAACTGCCTGTTATGAACAGCGTCCAGTGGCCATGCTGGTTTCAGCTTTCTCTCTCTGACATTAAAGGCGGCCAGCAGCCTCGCCAAGTACAGACCTACTGGTCGACTCGGGCTCTGCTGCGGCACAATGATTTCATCACCTGTTTCTTCAAAGTTTATTGAGACTCGAGTCAGTCCACAGATCCCTTAATTGGTTTTAGCAGATGCCGTTGACACTGATGTGAGCGCGGCGTGAGCCTCTGGACGGCGTCACTTGTGTTGATGAGTCACAGCCTCTGCTGCTTCAGAAATCTGCATTTAGACGGTTTATAAATTGTGAAAGTGTCTCCACACCAGATCAGACACTTCCTCAGGCCTTTCATATTACAGTTGTGAAGCCAGTAAAATGAAATGTCCCTCAGATATTCATTCCAAACACAAACAGTAAGATGTCTTCGATGATCATATTATTTAACTGCTCAAAAGTCTAAATATATTTTACATTCCAATGCTGACAGCGGCCTGTGGCTCAGGAACAGAGTTGAGGCAGCACCTTGAATTCACTTATCAGCATGGTTGCATTTTCGGTTCATAGGGTCAATGTGTAAGAATTAATATGAGCTTAATTAGTTGAGTTAAAAAGGGTTTGGGTCAGGGTGAGATATGCTTTAGAGTGGAGACTGGACACCTGTGGATGAGGGTCTTTTCTTTCTCTGAAACTAAGATGGACTGCATCAAAAGATGCATGCGGATGCTCTCTTCCCTGCCTCCCCTCGCTCCAGACTGGCAGATAAATTACGGATTAGCTCATCTCAGCCCAGGGAGATTTGTCTTACTGTAGGCCCCGATTAATCCTGGGAATGCTCTATTCTGCTGCACGCTCACGCTCAGTCCACCCACGTGCACACACTGAGTCCAAACACTCACGCGTTCATACACCCAAGCTCCCTTTTAAGTTTAGATATGAGCGTAGGAAAGTTGGACGTTTTTGTTGTAAAAACCTAACAGGATTTCTCAAGAGAATTCAAGTTGGAGTTTTTATTTAAATGTCTGAAATTGAATTACCTTAGGCCGCTGCCTGTAGAATGTGAAAGAAGTGTTTTTCTTGTTTTTGGAATAATTAATACTCCACCAACTGTGACTGTGTGTCTCGCCCTAGGCAGTTAGGGGATATTAATTGGAATAAATACTCCGTGGGACTTGTGTGCTTCAGCGTCACCTTGTCAGTGAGGGTGAGGTCACACTGACTCCTCTCCAGCAGCAGCCGGGCGATGTGTGTGTGGCCCCTCTCTGATGCGAACATCAGGGCTGTGGTGCCCTGGCTGTCCTGGCTGTTGGTGTCGGCCCCACAGCTCAGCAGCAGGCGGACCATCACCACTCTGCCGTGTCTCACCGCCAAATGCAGAGCTGTCTGGCCCGTCTGTGCAGAAGTAGCAAACAAGGATGGGACACAAATTCTTCCTTAATGCAACACATTGTCATTCAGTTGACCCCCATTCTTCTAGTGGGATCAGCACAAGCTCCCTCTTTATGGACGTTTCTTCTTGTTGAACTTGGACAGACTCTTGTTCGTTTTAAATCCCCTCTTAAAACTTTCCCGTCTATGAAGGCTTTTACAGATGATTGACTTTGGCACTTATTTACATGGACTAATCCTATTTATTCACAATTCAATTCTGTCTACTTTCATGTTCTTTTTTTCTCTGCCATTATCTTATTTTTGTTGCTCCTTCCTTGTGAAGCCCTATGTAAATTAAAAGATTTTTATTATTTTACTAAACCCAACAGTATGTTACCATCTTAAAGGAATCGCTATTTCACAGACCTGACTGGAGTGAATGTTGACGTTGCCCAGCTCCATTATCTTCCGGACCACCTCCATGCCCCCCGGGCCGTCGGGGGCCGTCAGTGAGGCCAGCATCACTGCTGTGTAACCAGCGTTGTTCTGCAGGTTCACGTTACTCACGCCTGAGGTACACAGAAAGAAACAACTTGAACATTTACATTGCGGCTGCTCCTATGCACATAACTGTATGGTAACACGGTGGTGTTACCTGTGTCCAGTAGCAGGCTGACGATGTCGTAGTTGCAGTGGGACACGCTGTAATGCAGCACTGTGTTGCCATTGTCATCGGCCAGGTTGACGAGAAAGGCCAGGAGTGAAGGTGTGGATTTCTTCACCTCCCTCAGGTACACAGCCACCCTGTTGGCTACTGAGGCCTCTTCTGCCGCTGCACTGAACCAATACTGAAACAATACCACCAGGGCCTTCCTCTGGGGAAACAGACACACCGGATTGTCACAGTATGATTATTAAGGTGAACAAGACAAAGCCTGACCTGTTTTCATATCCAGCAAATATGGAGCAACTTCACAATCTATATGTGTTTGTGGCACATTTAGTCAGTGGAGTAATGTTTCCCATTAATTGAAGATATCTGAGTATTACTTCTTGAAGCAGCTTCAGTATAAATGAATGACTTTGGTTGTTTGAATCAAAAATCTGTTTAAGAGAAACCAGGTAACGTACCATATCATCGTTGGGATTATCCATGTTTTCCATGTGGTCATTGAGGAACTGACATGCAGTCAAGAAATCTGCAGTCACAGTTTCCCTGAAAGAGAAAAACATGAGCGCTTGGTGAAATATAGAAAGAGGGCTATTCATCTCACATCTTCAGGAATGCCCCCTGGAGCTGTTTCTGAGCCAGAGTACCTCTCCATCTGTTCTTCTGGGGGATTTGCTTTTGTCTTGGCCATTTTCTCCAGAGCTTCAGCTTCCACAGACGCCACGCCTCCATCTGTCTGCCCTGATCCCGTTCCTCCAGATGTCATCTGTGCATCTGGGCTCATGTGGCGCGCTCCCTCCATACCTCTCATCTCTCCCTCCACCTGGGCAGCAGCCATGTCTCTGGGGCTGGTGTTGTTCTCCTTCTGCTCCCAAAGGCCATGGAGGCTGTCATTCACACCTTCTCTCCCAAGTAGATTTCCCCTTGTGGTTGTTCTTTGTAAAAAAAAAAAAAAAATGTTGAAAATCCCAGCATAACAGTATTGACTCTTTTAGCTTTGTTGAAATTTGAAATTTCTATTCTGTCTCATTTGGCTCATTTTTGAGTAAAGTATTTTGAAGAGATGATTCATGTTTGGACCAATTAAGGATCATTCAATCAATCTTTCTTCAGCTCAGAGCAAGAAAGTTTTAAAAAAATATTGTTTTTCACATGAGGTGTTAAAAATGAAGGCTGTTCATTGTGATGCTGTCATCCTCAGAACCGGGAGACTGTGCTTTAGATCAAGTGGTATTCATCTTTCAGATTTAAATTATTATAATTTTCTCAGTGGGAGACAGCAACAGTAGCTTGAAGAACCTCAAGTTCAGTCCAGCTCCAATAAACATTCAGTGAGAGCTGTTTACTAACCCTTCATTAGAACCCCCAGAATGTTGGCCTGTTGACGGCTGGACGCAATCTGTCTTCATGATAGATTTAAAGGCTGGAGGGAAGAAGAGACACAGGCAACATTATAGAATTTCAACTGTTCAGAGGAAAACTGGTTCACATTAGTCTAAACACACTTACAAAAGAGGCTACAACAGCCAAAGACTACATATCATCCATGACAGGATTGTTGACTTTTGTTGAATATGTATAAAGACATTGTTTCATGTAGAATCGGTACCTTCCTGCTGAATCTTGTCTCCATCACTGTGTCCTTGTAGGCTGTAGTAGGAGGTGAGGATGTCAACAAGTCCCATCATCTCCTGCTGCAGGGAGTTGACTTTAGGGTCTGGGTGTTTGAGGGGTTTCCCTTCCTCTCCTGACTCCCTGTCTGCACACAAACACTCCCACTGCTCATCCAGGAGCCTCTTGATTCTCTTTATGTGGTGGAAGACTTCTGCTGTGTCCGCAGGTTCAGTTCTCGCACCACTCAGGGAGCTGATGTTATCATAATCTGCCTCGACGGTTCTCACCGACGTCTCATCTCCATCCTGGTCCACGACCACCCTCTCTGCCCGGACCCACACTGCAGGATTTGTGATAAGCTGCTGCATCTTCTCGTCTTTCGTCCTGCTCTCCTCCTGCTGCTCCCTCAGCAAGCCTAAGGCTCTCTGGAGCTCCAGACCAGTTTCATGGAGCTTTTGCTCCAGCACAGCCACCTTCGCTTGCAGGGATGTCACTGTCAGCAGCTCATCCAGATCCGTACTAGTCCTCCATTCATGTGTTGGATTAGACTCGTCTTGACTGACGATATGATTTTTAGGAAACATAACGTGACTTTCATGCCGAGGCCTTTTGATTTCCCTGGTGCCATAGTGGGACAAACAGTGAGGGTCTGTGCTTCCATTCATGGAAGGGGCTTGGATATGTGGATTCAGGCCCAGACGGAGCCTGTCTCGTTCCTCTTGGAGGATGCAGATCTGAGCCCTGAGCTCTGGAATGACCCTCACCTCCATTTCCAGCTCCCCGACACGTTCCAGGGCCTCGGTCAGGCGCCTCACTAGCCCCGAGCAGTCCCGAGGGCGTGGGCTATCTTGGGAGTAGAAAATGTCTTCACAGGAAGTGTTCCTTCCTCCGAGGTGATCCCTAGAACCCTGAAGGCTGCCAGGGTCATCTGTGGAGTCTGAGCTCTGTCTGAGTAATACCGTGAGAGGCAGACTGGAGGCACGGAGGAGGTGAGGTCTGATGTGCTCACCTAAAGGTTGCTCATCAAACTCCTTGATCCTGGCCTCCATCTCTGCCAAAGACTTGAGGCCCGTGGGAGAAAAGGGTCTTTTGTGATCACATGCCCACGAAGTATAGCTTTGATGGTGGGCATCGGATAATCGGGACCTTGGTCCCAGAGCTCCGGTAGATCCCCAGAGGTTCGAGCAGTGGCCATAACCAGAAGGGTTGAGGTGCCTGGGAAGGGTGCTTGCCCGGGTACCTTTGCTCCGCCGCTGAATCGGGACTCTTTTGATGGTGTTGCCCTTCTCTATGTCATCTACGTATTTCAGGAAGTCCAGGTCAATTCGGAAGCCATAGGGGGTCTCCACTGAGTAAGGGGGCTTCCCTTTGATTCCATTCTCTTTAGTTTTATGCGGTGAGATATTTCCTGCACACATCAAAACATTGATTGAGTATCTATCACAATTACAGGGCTCATTTAGTTGAGCTCCTTGCCTTTTTGTGGACTTACTCACCATTTAGTCTTTCCATGTTTAGCTCTCTTTGGTCGTCCTAAGCAGTTTGTTGTCATCTGTTGTGACCTTTGGCTAGAAAACAAAATAATAGGCAGTTACATGTAAGGGACTCTTATTTTAAAAGTGGTAGAAGTGATTATCGTGTGGTTACCTAATGAAGTAATGCACAGATGAACACAGGCAGGATTTGCAATTGCACCACTGATGAATTCTTAGCGATGGCTGTGGTGACTCAGTCTTAATTTTATAAACAGCATTAGTCCCGTTCTGCTCTACATTTCCAATGTTATTCATTTTCCCACAGATCACAAAACGCAAACATCCAATTACACCCGAGCGCCATCCCGCTCCTCTTCCCTGTCATTCCCTTCTTCTCTAAAAGACTTTTTTGTTTTTCTCACACTGTCACTGCTTCATTTCTTCCACGCACCAGGCGGTTATTATTCAGCGCTGGCAGGCCTGATCTTCATTTGATTACAGCCCTGCCATCCAGGACCAGAGATGAAAATAACTTGAGACGTTCAGCCCAGCAGCATTGGCCAGCGAGGCAAAATATACTCCTACAGACGTAAATACAGACAACCATTGTTCTGACTCACTACGTTCCTCCCTTCCCTCTCTCACTTCCCTTCCTACTAGGTCTACAGTCTTCTTACAGTCTACTTTCACTGAACTGTCTCTTGACTGTTACTTCCCTTTCCTCTCTTGTATTTCTATACATGTGGATTTGTAGTCTGCCGTTTCTATTCCCTGATTTTACTACTCTATATTATGATTATTCTCTGTTCGCTCAGTGTCTCTCCACCCTCACCTCCTCCCCTCACCCCCAACCCCCCTCTAACCCACGGCCACCACCCCCCCCTCTCCTGACCACCAGCCTCTGTGGCAGCTTGCTGTCCTCTTGAGGCACCGCAGCCACTGAGCCGCAGCCCCAAACAATGTCAGCTATGCAGTAAACAGACAAACACCACCAAATGGGCCTGCTGGGAATTTTATCTTCCATCTTTCACACCCTCTCAGATGGCCAAGAACAAACAGCAACAAATCAGCACATTATGCACAGCGATGCATATGTTTTTTTTGTTTTTTTTACAAGTTTAGATGTACTTATGTGCTTGAACTCAATGTTGCTAGTAGCTGTACTCTTATGCAGAACTATAGGCACACCTTGTCTGGTAGTTTCCAGATGGGTGGAGTGTACTTATTTATTATTATTATTATTATTATTTGCTGTTTTTGTTACATATTTTTGTTGTTACCAGAATTATAAGTTTGTCAGTTGAAATCCCTGACTAATCCATTTAAGACCAATATTCACTCTGCTTTTAGTCCAACTATTTTTTCTTTATTTTTTTTTGCACAAACTTTGACTTTGTACGGAAGGTTCACAGGAGCTTACATTTTCAGCAGCTGCCAGTCTCATCAGAAAATCTGTGATGGTGATCAATAACAGCCAAATGTCAAAGCGAGATCAGACCCATCAACAGTGCTGTGTAGAACTCAGGGAAACTACAGAGTTAATACAAATCACATTTTTTAATTTAACAAAACAAGCCACATTCTCCAATATCAGATGTCACAAGGCAAAAAGCAGACATTAAAGTGGATAATATGATTAATCTAATCCCAGAGAACAGGATGAACCCTAGTAAGCATTTAAAGTCAGCGGTCATATGACAGCTTTTACTGCTTGGCATTATAGATTTCAGTCAAATTTCAAATGATCATACTTCTTCTCATAGTTTGGTTCTGTTGGCCACACACACACACCTATAGTCAACAGATTGCACTGAATACAGCACCTGATACAGCGTGTGTGTTGTCACACCAGCGGACCTCTGTGACGTTCTTTCTGAAAAGTCTAATTTTAGCCCATGCACGTGGGTGCAAAGTGCATTACATGAGAAGAGATGGGATTTTATCTGAAATACTAATAGAAGATAATTCAGTGAACATCTTACACAGAGAGGGACAAGCCAGGAGGACATGATTTCCATATAGCCAGTGACGCTTTAATGTCAAAGAAAAAAATCTGCGGACTGCAAGTGGAGACTGAATTTAAGCCCACACCAATGGATGTTGTGCAGCAGAGCACCTGTTGCTGCTGATATCTCTATCAGTCATCCCGGTTAATGAATGACTGCTCAATGTACTTCAAGAGCAGTTTCATCCCCTCAACAGATGTCGGCTATGTAGGATATAATGCTGATATTAGTTAAATCAAATGTTGCAGTTATCAGAAAATATTATAATTTAAATACTTTAAATTTCCCACTCATATTTAGTCCATTAAATTTTAAACCATATGAGATATTACAACCTGGAAACTGTGGCACACTATGAGAGTGGTGTCTGTCTTCTAAAATCAATATCAATATTCCCTAACTGTCAAAACTGTCCTTCAAATTGTTCCTGATTTGTGCCAACATGCCAATTGAATCCACATTTGAATGTGTAGCATTAAGACAGAGCAGGATGTTCACTTCTAAACTATAGCATCTTCTTCTTCTTCTTCTCTTAAACAAACAAAGTGAGAAACAAACAGCAGCAGCCCACATGTTGCTTACACACAAATATAGACCCGCTCATGCATTTCATCCTCACCATGTTGCCACAGCGGAAACAATATAGCAGAGTAACGATCGGGCCACTGCTGTGAGTCATTGCCTAAATCTGTCCACATTTCCGTGGCACATGTTTTCATTTCGTACGCTGAGCCCACCTCACAGGAAACCCAACAAATGAAATGTAAAAGCAGGACCAAGCCAAACACGACGCAGCCAAGCAGCCCTGAAGTACCGCTAAGCTTGGCACCGAGATGAGTTGATTTTTTAAAATAAAGTTTCCTTAGCATCCTGCTGAAAGTCCCGTAGTAGCTATAGTGATTTTTTGGGGGGCGTCGGTTTTGCATGATTCAAATTCTTTTCGACTCTCTGGGTCTCAGTAAATGTGTTCTTTGTTGCACAGACCTTGCGTCTCTCCCTGCATCAGCGCAAACCTCATAATCACAACATCTCCGTCCACAGCATTCTTTACTCCAGCCACAAACTAAATTCATGACACAGCAAGTGGCGACCTCCCACTGAAGCAACAATAAATGCTTGAGCCTCAAATAAGCAAACATTGTTCCTTTATCCATCCATTGATTTTGAGCCACGCTCCTGTTGTCCTGAGGATGAACCCTTAACCTTTAGTGCCTTCATGGTTGGCAGTTGTTGTTTTTCAAGTTATGCCTTCAGCTTTTGAATGGGCTGCCATGCAATCTGATGCAAACATTAGGGGCAGCTGTGGCTCAGAGGGAAAATAGGGTTCTCCACTAATCAGATGGATTTTGGTTTGATCCGGCTCCAAGCTGCATTCCGAAATGTACTTGAGCAAGAAACTGCCCCTGACACGATAGAAAGTGTTGCATGTAGAAATTGGGGAGTTGATGAGGCTACATGGAGGCAGTCCATTGAACATTCATGTTCCTATAATGATTAAGTTTAAACACTTGACACGACATACATGGTTCTCTTTTCATCCTCACCCTGCCCATCTGCTTTCACAGTATAATGTACTCTCCATGTATAAATGTTTCCCTGTCTATGTTCTGTTCCTGGAAAAATGATTTCTCTCCTCCAACTTTTGGCTGAACAGACTGTGGTTTTTCCAGCACATAACTCCAAACCCCGTCTTCTGTTCGGAGTTGATTTAGAAACTGAAGCCAACTGTTTGGACTTAAGCTCCCTTTCCCCTCCTGCTTCTTTATTTTTCTGTAAAACTCTAGTTTTCACTTCCCCTAGAAATGTCTCAAGTTCTATGAGTTTTTCTTCAGTTTGTATTTCATCTCGGGGATTTTCTTCTTGACTGCTGGAATTGTCCTGATCCTGTTCCAATACCAACAGGGTCAGAGTTGCATTGAGACATCTAAGCCTCATTGAGTGGTATGTGAAGCTCAGGATGAAACAGCTGCCAGTGGCTTCACGCACTGAGGAGAGCTATGCTATGTTGACATGGCAAGGTTAAAATAGAAAGTGTACCGCTTGGGCATGTGTGTTCACGTGGACATGTGTGTTTGTGTTGCTTCAAGTGCATTTCTGCTCTGCGTGTGTCAACAGAAATATAATAAAAATGTAAATATAATGCAACGTTTTATCTGTAAAAAGGCAAACGTATTCCCCTGGATGTCCGATCAGCATTCAGCACAGGCCCAGAGGTCCACTCAACACAATTTGTTAAACCAGTTTATAGTCAAAAGCTTTCCTGACCCTGAGTTTGGATCTGATTTTTATTGGAGACTTTCAAGGTTAACATTCAGCATCCGGAGTTTGCGAGATAGAGACGTGAGATAAACATGAAATCAGGACTTACCTTGTGACATATGCTCAGCAGTTTCCTCCACTTTGTCCTCCTGATGTGAGGGCGTGTTTGCGAGACAGTTCACTCCAGTCTGTTTTCAGCTCAGCCCGTCTGTCTGTCTGTCTCCTGAGAAGGCAGGGGGAGCTGTCGGGGGAGAGTGGCATGCAGCAGCAGTTTGGGAGATGCCAATGTGCAGCCCCTGCCATAACAGAAGCCCCGAGTTGCTTGAATGCAAAAGAGTGCACGGAGCAGGGAGGGGCTTGTGGACATGCCTTCCCACAGTACCCACTGTCCTACAAGACGGACAAACGGGGGGTTAGGCACGACAAACCACACCCACTCCTCCAGACGGCAGCCAATAGGCGCTGAGAGGCTTGTCGGCTGTGAATGACAGCAACTCTTCTGGAACCCTGCTGACAGCCGGTCAAAGCATGGAGCATATGGTACGAAGCAAGAGAAAGTACCAGAGTCACCTTACGGTTTACCGCCCATAGTCATCTCGGATAACACCAGTGACTATGCAGTGGCTGAGAGACCTCCCTGCTGCAGACTGCAACCCTGCCCGGTGCTATGTGGTCTCTGGCCTCTCTAATCATCTGAACAGGAGGGGACATGTGAGGGCCTGGTTCCATTGATAGGGCCACATGTCTCTCATTCTTCATGGATCCTTTTTCCACCCATTACCAGCATCATCCTCTGAGGCACCACCATCATGCCAGGAAAGACATCTGCTCTTTAAAAGAAGCAGTCAAAGTCAACAGTTGTTATTGATTGCTTTTTTGATTCCCGTTTTAACTAAATATGTTGCGAAGCATTCAAAGTTGGCTTCAGGGACGGAATTGTTGGTCTGTCCACCACATTGGTGCAGACTAACATATCTCAATAGCTATCAGATGAATGTAGGCATTCACTGTCCCTGAAGGATAAAGTTTCCCAAAATCTACTGATGTTTCAACATTTCCTCTGGCATCGTTCTTTTTTCAGTTTATTCCAACATATAATTGTAAACTTGAACAAGTTAACAGACATTCATGGTTTTTCCAAAGGATGACTCCTGTAATGTTTTCGAAAGTTTTAGCAGTGCCCTTTCCCTCCTACAAATCTCCTGAACTCATAATTGGTGGGTTGGAAACTACAGTACATAGTGCCCAAAAGATGAATCAAAATGGCTTTGGCAAACTTACTTTTGTTTAAAGTGTTGTTCAGTCCACTGATATGCCATAACCTACAGTATAACAAATACATGATCATGTACTGAGGTTGATCTGTTATGGTTTTAAAGGATCCCTAAATCTTTTCTCTAATATCACCATTTGTTGTTGTAAAATATCACTTTTTTTTTTTTTTGGTAGAGATGTTCACATTCCTGATGGATGACTTTGCTGATTCATGACCATCCTCCCTTGTGTCTTGTGTTTCTTACTGATTAGCAAATTTTAGCATGCAAATACTCTAATAGGATCACTTTGTATGACATCACCTTTGTTGTAGACTCAGTTTACTAATGTTCTTTGTTCTCTTTCTCTAGTCGCTGTTCATCCCTGACTTTCTCTTTTTTTTCACATTTGCATCAGGGAGCAAGTGATTCAGTTCGTCTCCTCTGGCCATACGAAATTCCCTTTTCCACTGCACTGTACACCGCTGTATACAGCGAAAGTGACTGATCACAGCCTCCGACCTCGAGCACCCAACCTGAGCCTAACTTGAAAGCAAAATAAACCAGGGAAATGTTTATGAAAAGTCCCTGACGTGATGAGGAGAGAGCGGCTCATGGGGCTGCAACCACCGTGTTGTGCCCCGCCAGGGATGGAAAAGGAATTAGCAAGAATTAGCAGGAAATACTCCTTTTCCATTACCCAAGCAGACAACCGACTCCGAGAGGGATTGTGGTTTGACTCGAGGGAGAGAGAGAGAAAAAAACCAAGTCGTTATTGGACCAAATGACTGCTGACGGACTGACCACAGTCGGCACAGCACAAAAACGTTCTCAAAGGCAATTTCAGAGAAAGATGTAGAGTTGCATCATATGAGGGGAGAATGTGGGCTACAAATTCATTTTGTAACATATTTAAAATATTAGCTGAGAAAAAAAAAAAGATGTTAATTATTAACTTATACAAATAGACTTTTCTGGCCCAAACAGTATGAAGGAGGCGGCTGATTGTAAGCTGCAGGGTATTCATTTAATTAAATTATTACTTGTTGAAACTCCCTTGTGGTAAAAATTTTAGCTGGAGGTAAGTTAAATATTATGAAGCAGTCGTCCTTTTAGAAAAATCATGTTTGTGAAGCAGTGTTTATGGATGAAATAAGCCTTACTGATACTTTCATAATTTCATTCTGATAAGTGAATTTCTATTTTCCACAACGTGTAGCTGAGAGAGAACCACAACAAAGGGAAACGCTTAAAGTAGTTTAGTCCACTAGGGTCTGTCATGGCCTACAGCCTCTCCATTTGACGTCCGTTATGTAACTGTGGTGCTCGTGGTCAGGGGAGTAACAGGTTGTGCTGTGGCTGCATTGGCCGACTGCAGTGGGGTAGTTATGTATCAGTGACCTATGAATCAAAACCAAGGCCAACGACCCATGGCCACTGACGTTATTTAGAAGTCCAGGCAAGCTTGGGTTTCATTTGAGGTCGAGGAGTGAATAGTTCCTTGATCTATGTCATGTTAATTGGTTTTAGAAATACACAAAAGGCCATTAAGAAAATGGCCATCTGTTTGGTAATAGATGTGTTACCACCATTGAAATGACTGTGTCTCTGTTTCATATTAACCTGTCAGTTGAAGCTAAATAATATGCTAACTGACTTACTGTTGGGCAATTTGTTTTGGGGATCCACAAATTTTCTATATGGACATTCATGGTCAAGTCCACTGCATCAAATACATTCCAGTGCAGATGCCACTGGACTCCAGATGTTACGCAAGGAATAAGGAAAACTTGGTGCAGGGGGTGACCCAGTGTAACAAGGCAAGAATAAGTGAGGAGAAGCACAATTATACACAAAGGGAGTTGGTAACACAACTTCAACTAGGATAGGAAATGAAATCAACAATGGACACCTAAGGAAAATTGTTTCAAAATAAAACAGGGAGTAATATTCCTGTCAAGACACTTACTCAGATCAGCAGATCAGAATATCTGCTCTCATTTGGAGAATTCTGCACGTGGCCATGAAAATAAAAACATAGTAATGTAACACAGTAATAATAAAGGCCAGCACCGTCCTGCAGCACATGGGACAAACACACTGCTCTTTGAAGGCAGACGAACTGCTGCTTCTTCATGAGATAAGCCATAAAAAAAACAGGGCATTGACCACACGAAGGACACTGACCTCCTCTCTGAACAGAAGAGACTGGATGGCATGAACAGAGCGAATGAAGAAAGGGCCGGGCTGATCTCTATCCCCAGTGATTTGAGACCACTAGAACCACTAGTATCTCACCCAGTGTGTATATGTTTGTATTTATATACTGTACATCGAATGACATGAAAAATTCCATCTCATACATGTCAACAGCCTCTGGCCTGCTTCCCCCTCCTTGTTTATAACACTCACTTGCCCTCTCCGTGACCCCTCAGCACTGTACATTTGAAATGGATCCATTCGTGCTACACTGCACCAATACATTTTTACCCTCAGAAAGCAGGGCCTCCGTGGATGAAGTCAGGGTTGTGGACTGTGTTTACTGTACTGTTTACTGAGCACACACTGTTGGGCTCATACACTCCTGCTTTCATATGTGTGGTTAACAATTAACAGAGGAGATCCAGGGTCACCAGCCAACAGGATGCTGATGGTCGTTTATATTCTCACTCCTACTGAGGTACAGCAGGGAGTGTGCACCGCAAATATTTCTCACATTGTGTGGAAAGTAAGAGTAAACCGTCTTTGCAGATCACTAACTCAAATCAGAGCGTTAATACAATTTTTGCGATTATGATTTAAGTCTGAATTTTCTGTTTGTGTCAAATTAGACGACTCTGCCATTGCATTTAAGTGTGGACCACCCGTAAGCCACGGCAATTACTGCGTCCAATAGCATTTCTCCGCCCCACATGGCACACCCATGCCCACTGTATGTGTGTGTGGTCACTTGATATGCATTCCCAGGCATGTGAGAATGCATGCAGATTAAAACTCCTGTAGCCATAGAGGCAACATATTCTGGTCTCACCAGAAACATTGCACAGCTTGTGACATTACGAGCATGTACGAATGCATAACATCACTACTCGATCACCGATGGGTCAAAACAAAAGGACTACAACATTGCAAAACCACACATTCTTTAGTCATATTTTTATTGATCCAATATTTAAACTGGGTCAGTTTGTGTTTAAATATAAACCAGCCACACAATGGTCACGCTGAGCGGCCATGGCCTCAGAGCAGGTAACAACAGGTCATAAGGTGAAAAAACAATCATATTGTTCAGAGAGAAACGGAGAAGTAAAAAGTCGTCAAAGTGGGATAACATAGTGTTTTTCACAGTAATACAGCAGTAAATTCAACCTGCCAATTTAAGATTGGATGGAGTTGAATTCTTTGCATTATTCATTTAGTTTGAGAATATTGAATTCAGGAGAAGCCCAGTGTAAACACTCAACTAATGAAAATGTCAAAACTAAGCACTGATATTTGAAAAAGGATGAATTTAATTCAATTGACCAATCAGCAGGAAGAATCCACCTGTGTCCATATATTGATCACTTGAGGTTAATCATTAGCCTGCGATCAGACAGTGTGCGCATAAAACCCAAGCCGTGCACCCTTTGATCAGCCACAGAGGAGAAGGCTGCCAGACGGTCTCCTGACATCATCGACGCGCTGCTGGTGAAGCATCAACAACAACAACATGCGAATAATGATAATTCCCGTAGTGCTGGTCCTGTCGGCAGCCCTCTGCAGCAAAGGGGATCCCGGGGCTCCGGCGGATACGCGATCCCACTTCGCCGCCTTGGATGACGTGCGTCTCCTTGCCAACGGCCTCCTCCAGCTGGGCCAGAGCCTGCGGGAGTTCGTGCAGAGGACAAAGGGACAGATAAATGACATCTTCCAGAAGCTCAACATCTTCGACCGCTCCTTCTACCAGCTGTCGGTGCTCACCAGCGAAATCAAGGAGGAGGGCGAGGAGCTGAAGAAGACCGCTGTGGTGCTGAAGGCCAACAATGAAGAGATCAAAGGCCTGTCCTTTCAGATCAACTCCAAAGTGGACAACATCCTGCAGGAGAAGACTCAGCTGCAGGACAAAGTGGAGGGCCTTGAGAAGAAGCTGAGCAGTCTGTCGCACGGCTTGGTGACCAACGAGCAAGTGGCAGAGATCAACAGCCTCAGGGTGAATGACTTTGTTGCTGTAGCCCCTCACTAAGAATATTTTTTGAATAATTAGTTATGCCTTACTTTGAAATATTTTTGAAATGTACTGTATGTCTGTAATACTGTCTCACTGGGCTCGAGTACGTATCAGGTACATATAATATTAACTTTCGATAACACCTGTGCGCAGGCTGTGATCCACAGTCAAGAGATGAGCATCATTGAGCTGCTGAAGGCTGTGAGGGACCAGAACAACCAGATCAACCACCAGAGGGTCAAGATCAAGAATCTGGAGGAAAAGGTAGGAAAATTAGTTCAGTCTTCCCTTGGGATATTTAAAAAAAAAAAAAAATCAAATAGTTACACCACAGTGATGATTTTGGGGAAATAAAGAAATCACGTACTATTAAAGCCTTATTACTCTAATTACTTTAACTTATTATGACCTTTGTTATTTTAAAAATAAATTGTAGTTAATAAATAACTTGTTGTAAATTGTTGTTTTGATGTTTTTCTGGATGTTTGTCAATATATGATTTATTTTTGTCTTCTTTTTTCAACCAATTTGACTTACAAATAAAATTGTATCATATTCTAAATATATGTACATATTAAAATAATATTATAATCATACGTTGCAATACAAAATATTTGAATCACGCCAATGCACCTGTCAATTCTGAGCAATAGATTAGAGTGAAATTTATTGGTTTGGAATTGTTTTTCTATGGTCTGTCATGAGCATTATATCTGCAGGCTAAAGCTTTTTATTTTTATTTTATTTCCAGCTAATATTCAGCACATCAGCCCAAGAGACCATTGAGAGGACGCCCGAGACCTTCAGCAGCGAAGCTCCAACACTCGGCCCCTTTCTGAACTCAGACTATGCAGACGCAATGAGTAAGATGGATAATAAAAGATGAAGAAATGTTGAGTGATGTTCGGACTTGGTTTCTTTATACACTGCGTTCAGGATCGGCAAGGACTGTAGCTTAAGTATTAAATATAGGACCCATGATATAAGAATGTGTCCTTTCAATTTCCTGCAATTTTCTGCTTCATATTTATCCAGTTTCACAGAGTCACAGCAGGGAGCTGCATCCACAGCCTCTGTACTGAGCTTTCAATTATCCCGCACACATTTACTGCTGACTGTCTGTTCACATTGTCTGCACCAGATCACCAGTCGGATAGTTTTGTGGTCTGACACAAACTGTGTGCTCATCTTTATTTAGATCTGTCATCAGACTGCAGCCAGCTGTTCAACAGAGGGGAGCGAGCCAGTGGCATCTACATCATCAGACCCAGCGGATCAGAGCCCTTCATGGCCTTTTGTGACATGAGCAGAGGTATTCCACTCCTCCTTCAAAATGACACTTCTCCGCAGCACTCTCCTTTCATATCATGTGGCATGTTTTACTTTCGCATTCAGGTTACGGCTTAACAGTCATCCAGCGAAGGAGTGATGGCTCTGTGAATTTTGACCAAACCTGGGAGAGGTATGAAGACGGGTTTGGGGATTTTCATGGTAAGAGACACACAAGTTACAAAATCACATGCTGATCTAATTCTATTTCTTGTTTATAAGATTTTTTTTAAAGGAAATGAACCCACTGACTTTTGTTCTAGACTGGGATTAGGAAGCAGATCCAGGAATGTTTTTTCTCTTTCTTTCTTTATGTGGTGTTTATTGTTGATATCCCAGATAATAATTTATGGATCTTTACAACATCCAGCACGTTTCATGGACTGATAATAATGAGCATGTGAAATCTGGTGCAGATCCAAGTTGAAATCAAGATCTGGAGAATTTTAATGGGATTTCATTTGGGAACTGTGAGGCCTTGGCTAAGGGATGCAAGCTACCGAGTGAAATGCAAGAACTGTGTGTGTGCCCCCGCATCTAAATTTGTGTGTATCATGTGTGTATTTTTGAAACCACCCCTGAGCTGCCTCCCCTCTCTTTCTGTCTCTCTCTCTCTCTCTCTCTCACAGGAGAGGTGTGGCTGGGTCTCAAGAAGATTCATGCTCTCGCCTCCCAGGGCACCTCCATCCTCCACATCCAGCTGGAGGACTGGAAACAGAGCAAATACTTCATCAAATACAGATTTCACCTGGATGGTCCGGAGCGCAACTACACCATTCACCTCACATACCTGTCTGGAGATTTGCCAGACCCCATGAGCAACCACACAGGCATGATGTTCTCCACCAAGGACAGGGACAATGACAACCACCAGGGCTTCAACTGTGCCCACAACTACACGGGTACGGCAGAGGTTCACTTGTTGTGCAAATCAGTGGATAAATGAGTACTTGTCTGTACAACGTGTCCTTTCTTCCAGGTGGCTGGTGGTACAATGCCTGTGGAGACAGCAACCTGAATGGCAGGTACTTTCCTGTGAGACCAAAGGGGCGTTCAGAGCGTAGGAGGGGAATTCAGTGGAAGTCTGGACAAAAAGCCTCTTACTCCTTCAAGCTCGCCGAGCTCTCAGTGGAACCAGAGGCTCCACCGCCCTCCACCCCATCTGCCTCTGAGTCAGACGTCTCTCTCTGATCCAGCACCAAAAAAAGAAACATTCAGACAACAAACCGGCATCAAACAGTGGCCTCTGCAGGACAGACCTGTCAGCGCTTCTCATGGGGCAGTCAAGGTTTATAAAGGCTGAAGCAGAGAGGAAACTGTTTCCCTCTGGGTGTCAAGCCTTAATAGATTAAAATCAGTCACATATGACAAGTGCTCCTGTGTCCCAAAGAGATAAAAGGATGGGTTACTCCCATTTGCCAGGACACTGAATATCTAGTCTCTAATATCATATCATGGATAATCCAAATGGAATGGACAATCTAAAGCACAATTAATCACATTCAGCTTATTGTTAAGAATAAATACATCTTCACTCACGCTTTATCTCAGACATTAAGGGGTATGGAGAAGGAACTACAACATAAAGCCATCCATGAGCAGGTGTATATTGGGTCACATTGACTCACAGGTTACTGCAGTGGCTCCAGTAGGGGCCCGAGAGAGTTGCAAGATGCATACAAGGAGTCAGGAAGGAATTAACACTTGGTAAGCTCTGATTTTTTTCTGTCATTCTCTCATGTTATGATAAATATCAAAGTTTGAATCGATGGACCTGCTTACAATAAAACAAATGCTTGGGGTCCATAATAAACCCTGCTATAAATAACACTAATTTCACATAACAATACAAATTGAGAAATTGCTACATTATTTTTCATACATTTGCTACATTTTTATTTAATCTCAAAATCATGATGTTGACTTCCTACCATGCTGATATAAATTGGGCTGCAGATATTTTTATTATATCATGACATTTTTCTATATGATCACACAAACACTGAGACTGATAGGTAGTCCAATTTGTTACTGTGAGTTGGTAATTTTCTGCAGCTCTGGCATGTTATTGCGTTACTCTCAAACTTCCTGTATGTTGCACTGAGGTCGTTCTCTTTTGTACTGTGTTGCAAGGTTCCCTGATTAAACTCAGTGTTGCAGTGAGCAGTGTTGTTCCGTCTCCCGCGGGGACCTTCCGCTCATTTAGTGGTGCTGTATGTATACTTAGATTTGACCAATGATGTTTGCTTAAAACCACACGCCAGTGTCGGTATGCGCTGCTAATGACTCTCTAATCACTGGTCTCACTCTCACTCTCTGTTTTCACACTCATCTTAGACTCTAAACAGCAGAGGCGTGGTCTTCACCACCGACCCTTTCCTCTAAGCCTTAGAGGAAAGGGCACCACCGACCCTTTCCTCTAAGCCTTAGAGGAAAGGGTCGGTGGTGAAGACCACGCCTCTGCTGTTCATGAGCTGAGTGCGTCTTTGATGAGAGACGTCAACCTTCTCTTTGCATATCATTTCTCCCTGCGCAGCTGCAGCCCTTAACAGATGGACAGATTGCTCCCATAACAGTTCAGTAGCTTCCAGTCGGACATTCCCAAACACACACACACACACACAGCTTTGTGCCTGGGCTTGCAGCCTTGACAGTGATCCTCCTGCACATGTGTGAAGGAGCGTCTTCAGTTACTGCCTCTGCACATGCATTAGTCTGAAAGGTTATTTTGGGCTGCAGAAAGCACCACAGTAGCCCTGTGCTTCCAGTGAATTACTAGGAGGAGTCAGGCTTTTACCCTCCTATTTCGCCCCCATGTGCTGGTCCCTCCGCTGACGGGGGATTTCCCTCTAAGCAAGAGTTTCCCCAGTTCTTCACACCACAGCATTAGGTTGGATCTTCGTTTTGGAACTATGGACAACAGTCCTCTGCAAGTGTTGACCGTCCCCACGGCCCCCTACCCTGACCAGAGGCCTGGGACCAGCGGTCTGAGAAAAAGAGTGTTTGTATTTCAGTCCAGGAGGAACTACCTGCAAAACTTCATCCAGAGTATCTTCTCCTCCATTGACCTGCGTGACCGCCAGGGATCCACGGTCGTGGTCGGGGGAGACGGACGCTTCTTTAATCGAACAGCTATTGAGGTCATTGTGCAGATGGCAGCTGCCAACGGGGTCAGTGTCATCGTGTGTGGACTTACTTGCTTTGTTTGTGTGTGTGTGTGCACACGTGTGAGAGAGTGCGCCCATAGGTAGACGGGTCACTGTGCGGAGATCATGTTTGTCAGTGTCACCTGCCCTCGTCACCCAGTCGCCTGTCATTGGCTCCGCCAGCTTCATGTGTTATTGGTGTTCACTTGCAGTTCAAAGTTATATATCTCAGATTAAGTTAAAGGCACAAATTCTAATCCAACGATAAAAACAAAACTAAATTTAATGTTAATTTTTTTGTGTATTATGATTAATGAGAGTATTATTCATATTAAACCCAATCATAATTAAATATGTTAATAAAAATGTAAAATATTGCTCATATTGTTCGATGAATTAATTGAACTCAATAACATTTATTAAAAAATCTCTCATCATCATAAAAACTGGAGATTGGTCACTTTCATCATTTACCCAGGTGCATGAGATTGAGATTAAAATTCCTTTATTGTCCACCACAAACATGCGCACATGCAAAATGGGGTAAGTTGATCAATCTGTGTGTACACTGAGCAGTGGGCAGCTATATCAATAGTGCATCAACAGGCAGCATCACAAATATGCAAGCTTTGCCATTGTGTATCAGCGTGTCTGCATTAGACGGAGAAGGAAATAGAGACCATCAAGACCAAAGCAATCAATGAACGCTGTCCTCAAATAGAAACATGTTAACCCTGTTTTGTTCTCAACCCTCCTGTCAGCACCAGAGCTCTGGGCTCCTCAGGTTTAAACCACATAAGCTCCTGGTGCTTTCTCGTATGGGTGATATTCTTAGTGGCATTCAAAATACACTCGCACATGACTGGACCGGCTATCAACGCGCCGCAACTGTTCATTAAGTGAAATTCTGATACCACCTACCAGCACGACACATTCACACCCCTCCCCCAACCCAGATCTATTCGAGGTACTCACTCACACCTGTGTGTTTGTCTCAGGTGGGCCACCTGATCGTCGGACACCATGGGATCATGTCCACCCCGGCCGTCTCCTGCGCGATCAGGAAATACAAAGCCATCGGAGGCTTCGTCCTCACTGCCAGCCATAACCCCGGCGGACCTGATGGAGACTTTGGCATTAAGTTCAACACCGCCAACGGAGGTATGGTAACAGGAGAGGAAGGTGAATGCAGGGGCACCAGCCAAGTGTTGAATAGTGTTACGAGCCCATGAAGTCAGACGTTTAACACAACTGTGAAAGCCTTCGTTTGGACACGTCCTGCAGACACAGCACCCGGGACGTAAAGTTGACACTGGGTGAAGATAAGGATCTAGGAACCAACACCACGGTTTTAGCATTACAAATGAAAGATAAGACAGAAGATTACCATATAACTTGCAATGCTGGATGGATCTGCTCAGTAGCAACCAGCTACAGGTTCTATCAGAAACAATTGATAAAAAAAATGTATGTGATGTGTATTTCAACTTTATAGCTTGGTCCATCTCCTATTGATTGGCATAGGAGAGGCAGGATGAAATGCGCTTCACTTTTTGGGAGCTGACACATCGTCCATCTTTATAAACAGTCTGCATGACTGAGTATGTAGATTTACAGTGTGGAAATTAATGTAAATCCAAGGTTGTCGTGCTTCATCCAGGTCCAGCTAAGGAGGCCCACACAAACAAGATCTTTCAGCTCAGCAGAACCATTGAGGAGTTTGCCATCTGCCCCGGCCTCCGACTGGATCTGACCACCCTGGGGAAACAGATGTTTGATCTGGAGAACAAGTTCAAACCATTTACTGGTGAAATGCAGCATGTGTCTGTCACCCCATATTGATGAAAGTTTAGTTTCACTGTTCCATGTAAAAAAAAAAAAATACAGGGACAGCACTGAATCTGCCAAAATCAGTGACCCTCGTCTGTGTTTGGGTTCAGTGGAGATTGTGGACTCGGTGGAATCCTATGCCAACATGCTGAGGAACATCTTTGACTTTGCTACCCTGAAGGCGCTTCTGTCTGGAGAGAACCACATCAAGATAAGGCTGGATGCCATGCATGGAGGTGAGAGAGCAGCAGGTCATCAAGTAAGGATGTTATGAGTGATGGCAGCACCAGCTAATAAAAGTAGTAGAAGTTGTTATGATTATGATAACATAATAAAATGAAGAAGAATTTCTGGATACACTTGCTGAAATGCACAGACGTAAGATTCTAGATTCCACTGGATTAATTAACATTTTAACATATCTGTTACTCACTGTGGTGAGTTGGAAAGCAAGCTGTGGCTTCATGCCAGCTTCTCATCCTCTATTCCCCTCATCATCTCCTCTTTTTAGTATAATAAAGACAAAACTGACCATATGGTAAGTGCACCCAGGCCAGCAGATGCAGGTTATTTGTACTATTATGACTCAATGGTGTCGTTTTAGGGCAACAACAACATGTTTACCGCGGTCATGTTCCTCACTTTGTTTGCATGAGGTTAAAATGTGAAGGACGAGTTGGTACACAAGAATCCGGTTGGTCACTCAGTCACCAAAGCATCCAACTTTTGCAATAGTCAGACATAAGTAAATGATGTCTATGGGCCATGTGTGACAGACTAGTGGAGAAACAAACAAAGACTTGTGGATTTTAATCTGGTGCTTGTTCTTGCAGTGGGAGGGTGTCATGGCGTTTTAGGAATAATTCCTGACGATTAGGCTAAGGCTGAAGCTATTTCCAGAGTCCCCAAACGCTGTCACTCAAACCATAGTTGAATGAAGCCTCCAAACTCCTTATGCACACACATGCATTTCTAATCTCTTTAGCATTGTGAGTCACATTATAGTTCTTCCTTCTGTTCTTGCTCCCCAGTGGTTGGACCATATGTCAGGAGAATACTGTGTGAGGAGCTGGGCTGCCCGGCCAATTCTGCCATAAACTGTGTCCCACTGGAGGATTTTGGGGGTCAACACCCAGACCCTAACCCCACCTACGCTGTTGATCTGGTTGAGAGCATGAGAGATGGACAGTATGATTTTGGAGCTGCTTTTGATGGAGACGGGGTGTGTGACCACATCATTATTATCTGATCTTTTCCCTTTTGTAAAAGTCAAAGGATTTATATTTCAAATTTCTAGAACCTTGGCCTGAGGACCACTGACCTCTATCCTCTGACTCTCAGGACCGTAATATGATCCTTGGTAAACACGGCTTTTTCCTCACCCCATCTGACTCTGTGGCAGTGATTGCTGACAACATCTTCTGCATCCCGTACTTCCAGCATACAGGGGTGAGAGGCTTCGCTCGCAGCATGCCCACAAGTGCAGCCTTAGACAGGTAAAACTTTAGCCTGGCTTTCACCTTTCACTCTCAACAGCAAACAGCCTTTCATTTTCCCAGTTGTGGCCAAGTGAAACTTAGTATAATTAAGATTAAAATACAAATTAAAAAACAATTTATGTGCTGTTTTATGTAATACAAAGACACACTTGGACATGTCTAAATGATTAATACGCTGTTATTTCAGTGTTGCCTTCTAATGTTATTCCAAAGGTTCTCTGCTTTCTTAGAATACTATTTGGCTGTATTTCCCTCCAGAGTAGCCAGGGCAACAAAAATAGAGTTATATGAAACTCCCACTGGGTGGACGTTCTTCGGGAACCTGATGGATGCAGGCCGACTGTCTCTTTGTGGAGAGGAAAGCTTTGGTACAGGTAATGTATTCTCTTCAGCAAGTTGAAGAATATATCCGAAATAACAAAGGAGTGGAGGAGACGCTCTCAACAAATCAACTTCTAGGTGGAGACCACATCAGGGAGAAGGATGGGCTCTGGGCCGTGCTGGCATGGCTTTCCATCTTGGCCACCAGGAGGCAGAGTGTGGAGGATATCGTCAAGGACCACTGGATGAAATATGGAAGAAATTACTTCACCAGGTGAGATGGGAACAGGAGACAATCTCCCTCTGGCTATTTTTGACATTTTTCTAACAATCTTCTGTTAATGCAAATATTGTGAAATGAATGAGAGGGCACCAAAAAAAGAACACGTGAAAAACAGATTCATTATTTCAGAGAGGAAACTAACATATCTCATGTATGTGGGGAAAAAGAACTACCAATACAACAGGTTAAGACTGACATCTAGTGGTGAATATGTGATGGCACTTTTCCTCAAACCTTTTGCACTGTGCAGTTAATGATAATGACATTAAAACAACTGTTTTTATCTTTGCCCACTAACAATGTATTTAATTACTAATAAACTTAAAACGCATATAATGAAACTGGGTCAGTGGATATTGCATTTGTGGCTGTTGTGGTGGCAAAACCGCTTCCTTTTTGAGACTTAAATTAATTACATTAAATTAAGTAATTAGACCAAGCTATACAGTCCGTTACAGTAGGAGATAGACATTCAAATCACTACATGATTTAGATATGGATGAGATTAAAGAACAGTATGTCCTTTGTTTTTAATAACAGCCACTGTTGTTCCAGATATGACTATGAGAACGTAGACATAGATGCGGCCTGTGAGATGATGGAGGATTTGGAGATCATGATTTCCGACAAGTCCTTCTTGAAGCAGAGATTCGCTGTGGGGGACAAAATCTACCAAGTGGAAAAGGCTGACAACTTCGAGTACACAGACCCTGTAGACAGCACCATCTGCAGGAACCAGGTACATGTCACACACTCCGCTTTAGTGATAAACTTAGCACTTGCTGGGCATCTTATCAGCATCAGAGTGAGTTTGGTGTCTTTATGTCATCGGGCTGCCTATCACTGCAGGGCCTGCGGATAATCTTCTCCGACAGTTCTCGCATCATCTACAGACTCAGTGGGACAGGTAGTGAAGGGGCCACCGTTCGAATCTACATTGACAGTTTTGAGAAGGAGCACATTTTTGAAGACACCCAGGTACAGTATATAGTAGCTGTGTGACGGTTTAAGACTTATTGAGCCAGAGTAACCAATCACAAAAGGCTAATTTAACATTCCCAATCATCAACATAGAGCATGCCTTCGCTAATAATAAGTGGACAGGGATGAAAACATAACCTCCTTGACAGGGGTATAAAATAATATTGGTTTTTGTTGACGTAGAGGAAGTGTGTGGCAGCTACAGGTTGTTGAGTCTCTGACATGATTGTCCTTGTTTGGGACAGGTGATGCTGTCACCCCTTGCAACAATCGCTCTGAAGATTTCCCAACTCCATCACAGGACAGGTCGAAGTGGCCCATCAGTCATCACATGATTTCCTCCCACACGTCACTCCCAAGTGATGCCCACTTGTTTTTCTTTCCAGATGTTTTTTTTGTTTTGTTTTGTTTTGTATAAACTGAGCTTAAATTCCAAGTGTAGCTGCACATCATGCTTTGGTTTGCAAATTAGTTTGACCTGTAGTCAGTGACTGTCTCCGTGAAACAGCTTTTTATTTTTGGTTTATGTGTGACAGCTGGCACATGCACACATAGACAACGGTTGTGGGTAGTGCGGATGTCCTTTCACAAGGTTGTGGGTAAAATCCCACTCTTGCCCACTTGCCTGCACTGTTGATTGGCGGCTGGCATCCTGTTTATAGTTGCATTGCCGCCACCCACTTCATTTTATTTTGTTGATCCTCTTTTGTCTCTTGGCAAGATACTAAACCCTGAATTGCCCGTTGATGAAGGTTATTATCACAGTTTGCCCTTTTAACCCATCAGTCTAAAATAAATGAATGTCAAATCAGTGTGTGAACCACTGACCACTGTCATACACACTTGTCTGATTTTATCATTGAAAACCTCATTTTGTAAATTCCAACACACTTGTAATAACAATAAGTCTGTAATACTTTTAAAAGCACTTTCTAAATAAAAGAGAGTTGGTATTTGACCGATGTTATTCACTGATGAAGAAGCTATGTGGATTAAAATGGGAAATTGTGGATGTGATACAATGAAATGCCTCCTTCTGCATGGACTGCTGGATCATGATCAGATGGTGATACACACCTCGTGAGCACAGTCACATCAGTTTCTTCCATCTTGAAGCTGTAGTTCTCTACGCGATTCTGGCTGTTCCCCTCAATATCTAGTTTTTTTTATGTTCGCTGTGATAATTAAAGGAAAGTCGTCTTTCTGTTGTTAACCAATTATTACTTTGATGTCTTTAGTTTGTTTAACAAATGCTCCATGACCTTTGATGCTTGTTATTTGCTAATAAACCAAATAAACAAGAAGGATACCCTAACCCGACAGAGAGGTTTTAGACAGAAGGTTTTACTCTTTTAGCTGTGTCCAAGATGGATCCAACACTTACTGAGCAGGATATTTCTGTGTTTTCAAGTTCAAAGATAGCCAACTTTTGCCGAAACTTGGAGAACCTTGGCTTGCAAGGTGAGTAATTAATAATGCCCAAAGAAATTATTATCACACTCCATAGGCAGACAGCAAAATGCTAATTTAATGTAATAGCTATTTTTAACTGAAGGTAAAGGCAGCAAACATTTGTCTATATTTAGGCTGGAAGCGAATCATTGTGTAATGGAAGCAGAAAAAAACAGGGTTGGTTTGTTTATTGGAATACTAATCCCTTTCTCTCTCCTTGTTACTCTACACCTCCATGATGATGATTTTATCGGATGAAGACTGGAACAATCATATTTACAATGATGGTTTGGCTAATGCTGAAATCAGGGCTTTGAAGGAGGAGGTGAGTGTGACCATATTAGCATATCGCTTAAACTCATGACAACAAAGTGAGTGCTGGCAAACTACCTTCTGAATGTTGGCCATTCAAACATCCATTGTCCAATCAATCCCAACAATGGTGCAAATGATTGTTCACTGTCATTTTCTATCTTTTTCGACAACAGATCGCCAAAAAAGAGGCACAGCTGAACCAACTAGAGAACAAACACGAGAGCCACAATGATCGAATGCAACTAGTTGATGAGTTCTTCAAAAATGCTGCAGAAGAGCAGAAGAACACCGAGGTTGGTTTATCAGAATACAATGCACATCATCTTGTGTGCATCTCTTCTGGTAACTGGGTTATTGACACGGTCTCACTGATCGCAGCTCCATTGTTACTGGGTCTGTTCTGCTCTCAGATTCTGTGCAGGGCCAGTGAAAGAGGAGCCGAGGCTGCGAAGCACCTCACAGCCGTAACAAAGAGGAAGGAAGAAGGCTACTCACGGGACAACACCAAGAATGCAAACGAAATTCGGTCTTTGGCAGAGACGAAAAGCGTGCTGGAGGTCTGTGACATTAAGAGCCCAGGAAACAACTGCAGTGCTGCTATTTATGCATTTACATGTTGTAACCTTTGTGCACATCCCCAGGATCGAAATGACAGGAACTACCAGAAGATAGAGAATTTTCGGAAGCTGATGAACAAGAACCAGAAGACCATGGACGGCACTTTGAGGGAATCAACACGCAAACATGCCGACACTATGGCCATCATGAAGTACTCCCAGCACGACAAGCAGAGGATCAAGGCACAGGATCGATAAATAACCAGTCCAGTCAAATCGACCTGGCTGATTTGATGTTCGAGCTAACTGCCCTTTTCTGCCCGTCTTGTTACAGTCGATTACTCTGGAGACGGAGAGGAAGAACATGGAAGTCACTCAAAAGCGCAAAGCACATGACAAGGAGATGACTGAGACTCTATCTGCACAGGTACAGGAAAAAGAAGACTGACATATACTGTATATGTACAAATATGTTGAGCAGAACTGAACTTTTCATACGCCACTCAAACACTCAGAAATGAAATAGAGCATTCAAAAAAATCTTTCCCATTTTTACTTGTGAATTGTTTTATTATTTGTATATTTTATGATGATTTTAGATTTTCTCACTTAAGAATCAAATAAAAACCATTTCTAACATGGATGCACTGCTTTTTCGACCAGCTCGTCTTGGATAAGTCCACGCAGTTTTTGCAGCAGACCCACCTGGAGACAGAGCTGCTCCTCCTCCAGTGGGAGAAGACCATCAAACACTTGGCTCAGCGTGACGCCGAGTCTCACCAGTGTTTGCAGGTAAACCCCGCCGCTCCTGTTCCTCCTAATATTAACTGTGAGCAGAACCTTTTGAGTGTTTATTCTCCCGTTGCGTCCCCCCTTCATCCCTCCAGTGTTGTGCCGAAGCCAAGGAGAGATGGATGGAAAAGAACGCCACCCTCACAGAGATGAAGAGGAAAGATAATACTCTGAGGAACAGGATGGACATTGAAAATAACATATCTGCAGCCAGGCAACAGGCTTTAAGGCTGCAGCGGGAACAGAAGAAGTGGGAGAATGACTGCAGTGTACTGCAGGATGAGGTCAGCTACGAAAAGAACTTATGCCAAAGATGAATCGAATCTCTGATCTGGCTTCACAACTGATCGTAACGCATTCTAATGGTGCTTATTGCAGCTGGCTAATATCAAGGGAGAGCGGGACAAAAGTAGCGCCTGTGTCAAGTCTGAGATGTCCAACTGGTCCATAAAAAACAAAATGATCCAGGAGAGATGTAAGAAGTGAGTGGACTCTTCCAACGTGTCTCTGTTGAAAATTAGTCACTGCAGTACGTCATAAAGCAGCTCTGTCTTTGTGTGTGTGTGTGTGTCGCAGACTCAAGGAGGCCAAGGTTTTCAACTGTGCACTGGAGGAGAAGCTGAAAGAAGTCATCCAGATTGCCCTGAGTGAGGAGGAGAGAGTTGCTCAGATGGATCTGTATCTCAGCAATCTTGAGAAAGACAACAAGGTGAGCAGCCTGATTGAACAGAGAGCTGCTGTGGTGTCCAGTTTTGAGTTTGTAATTTCAGGACTTTCACGTCCTCATATCACCAACATATCGACGGTCTGTTCTCTCCTGTAGAAACTGGATTTCCAGCTGCGTGAATGCCAAGAGGAGCTGTTCCGCCAAAAATCAGTGTTATATGGTCTTAAGACAAAGGAGAAGGACACCGAGGCTATTATTTCCATGTGCCAAACACCCAGGAACCAGAAAAGGGAGCTAAAGAAACAAGCGGCAATCTTCACAAGACAGAAAATTATGTTAACCGAACAGGCAAGTTTACAGGAAAAAAGGTCATGAGATGGTGCCACTGTGAGTTGCTTCATGTTCTCCTCTCACGTTCCTGCATCATAGGACGCCCGGCTCATCACGCTGGAGAGGAAGCTGGCATGGATGCAAGGAGACCTTAAGCTGGACACAACAAAAGCACTTCAAGCAACGATCGATGAGCTGAAGCAAATCGTCGAGGAGAAGAAGTCGTTCAGCAAGCTAACCAACCTGCTCAAGGAGTCTGAGGTCAGTCTCACGGGTGGTTCTCTCTCTCTCTCTCTCTCACTCACTGTCCCACCGAATTAAAGCCTTTCCATCTCACTCACGTATCTACCTCTGCCCCTCTCTCTGACAGTGTGATATTCGCAAACTGAACAAAGAACTGGAAAATTATGACATTCAAACGAAGAACGTGACCAGCAAGTTGGAAGAGCTCAGTCTTTATTGTAAAAATATTAAGAAGGAGCTGAAGGCAGCCCAGCTCAGGAGACAGGTAACGTGCTCAGGACGTAGCAGAGGTCGCAGCCTCGCTCGAGTTGCTGATGTTTGGCGCTCATTTTGTCTTCAGGAAATCTCACATGGGAAGTTCATTTTTGACAGACATTTAAGTTGTGCAGCAGTGTAATTTAAAAACACAGTGTGTTGTGTTTTAAATTACACTGAACATGTATGCTTAAAACATGCTACGAACAATAGAATAGATTAATGGATTGATATGTATTTCCCAGCAATTGTAACGATGCCACGTGTTCCTCTGCAGGACGACATGGTGGACAATAACATCTTGAAGGTAGTTGTCACACGTGTCCGAGATCTGGTGTACGGCAAGACGGAATCGGTGCTGTCTCTGGAGAAGAAGAAGCTGGGGCTACAGAGAGCCTTAAAGGAGAGGGAGGGGGAGATCAGCGTCTACACTGAAATGCTCACCAAGAAGCTCAAGATATGTGAGAAGGAGAGACAGAGACTGAGGTAACAGCCGAATGGATGTGACGTGGTTTCACATCCTCTGGTTTTGAAGAAACTGCAACATACTGTGAGTTCAACACTCGAACAAAGAAAATATTCGCATTGGTGCCTGTTTCTGTTTCAGTATTGAATTCAATGAGAGGGTGGCCATGATCAAAAGGCTGGGGGATCATTTCGAAGTGCAAATGGTTTCACTTGCAGCTCCTGATGAGGATGTGGTGAAGTGGCAGGCTCACTGTATCACAAAGGTCACATGTCTTGACACACACAGACACGCACACACCATGTCACACGTCAAGTCTTCTGGAGCTCACCATGTTAATTGCGCGCACCAGTTCTCTGAATGACTCCCACTGTGCTTTTCACCAGGCTGCGCTGGAGAAAGAGGAGCACAAACGAAAGGGAGACGAACTCGCTGCAACAATATGCAAGACCCAGCTGGAGAACAAAGCTCTGGAGAACACCAACAGTTTGTTCACAAGCAACGCCTCAATGTTTCAGGAATCCCTCAAAAGAAATATTGAATTAGGTAGGAGGAGGCAGACAGAAGTATTCTGAACCAACAAATCAGCAACAACACTCTCTGTTTGTGCCTTTTTCTGCAGCTTTTTTTCGATCACAAAGTAATTCCACTTCTTGTTTTTTTGTCTCAGGTCCAGAATACAACGAAAAACTGAAGTTAGAGAAACAACTAAATGCAGTCGAAGATCAGTTTAAGATGAGGAAGAAATGCTCAGGAGAGTTTCAAAAAGAACTGCAGGTAAGTCTTGTTTATAGCTAGTGCTGAGCAGATGAGAGTTGTGACAAATAGTCCAGGAACCCAGAACTCAGCCTGATTGGTAACATATAACAAAAAATCATGTGTAGAAAGCCCATCCTGCATTTTTAAAAACTACTAGTGACATCATAATATCACCAACTTCTTGACAACACACAGTCCTATCACTAACTGAACAAGTTAACAGTATAAATTATTAATACATTAATTAAACGTGTGTTTCTGTGCACAACTCTCTGTTTCCAGAAATTACAGGATACTATTGAGTGTCTGCTGGAAGATGAGCAGATTTATAAAGAGGAGCTAAGGGAGCAACAACATCTTGTCAACTTACAGCTGAAAGAAATCAAGTCCCAGCATGAAAAAATGATCAGGGCAAAAAACCAGGTTTGATGTCTCACTCTTTGGTGAACCACACTTTTTATGTTTTGTGCTGGTAAATATAAGTAAACAATTAGCTATTGAAAATGATTTTTACCCCAGAAACAAAATATTGAAGTTACACTAACTCAATTGAACAAAACAACTGAAGTAGTATTTATAAATTATGATCAATTATTGGAACATTTTCTTCACTTTTGTATTTTCCCTGCGTTTTGTAGGACTCCAAACTGACCAAAGAGATCCGCTCAATGCAAAATACAGACTCTGAGACTTTGGAAGAAATGGAAATTAAACTGAATGAATTGAAGGATTTAGTTAAGAGATTTGATCAAATGCTGAGTGAGACTGTGATCAAGAAGCCTGATGTCAGAGCAGTACTGGAGCAATACTCGCAGGTATATAACACAGGACACTGCATTGGTATCGTATTCGGAGGATCATTTCAGCAAGTCATGTTGGGCTTTGCTTTAGTGTCAATAATTGGATCTGAGTCTTGGATTCTTGTCTCTCTTTACAGGACAATCAGTTGTTTCTAGCTCCTTCATTCAGTCCCACCATCTGTCACAGCTCCAAGACAAACCCTGCACACAGAGCTTTCAGGTCAGACTCTTTTTTTGTTAGATGGTCATTTAGCTACATTATTGCACTTGAAGAAACTGGGAGGAAAAGAATGTCCATTGTAAGTTATAGGCTTGTATCTAATGTTGAAATAAAAAGGAATGGAAATCTTTGTGTGTTCTACCTTAATGGTGCTGTTCTCCCTCTCTCTCTCTGTTTTACAGGCGTACTACATCCTCAGTCAGCAGCACCAATGGGGCCTCAGCACTAGCTACTCCCAAGGTCCAAGTTGTGGACCTGCAGCTGTAACCTCCCCCTGCCCCGGCTGCAAGTCTCAGCCAGAGGTTAAAGAAGTCCTATAGTGCACAGTATATCAATCTTGACGGACACAGATCCAAGCACTTCCTGAAACATGGATCCGTCCAGAAAACACTGCCACACCGACCACACTGTCCGCAGGCTCTACCTTCTCCCACTCCCCACAACCAACTGGCACAGGGTTTCGCATCTCTGAAAACTGGTCATTCACCGTTTCTTCTTTTGAGTACCATACTACTGGGGTCACTGCTTCTACCACTCTAACAGCAGTTGTGATATATTGACCACCCAAGTCCTGTCGAGGTGACTATGTAACTGAGCTTGACATGTTACTCTCGGTCTGGTCTTCAGCCAACCAAAAAGAACTCATGTCACTCCTCTGTCACCCCACAGCGGTGGAATGATCTTCTCTCAGATCAGCTGAGTCTCTCACAGCTTTTAAAAAAAAACAACTATTCTATTATCCACTGAATGCCTCCTCTCCTAGAGCTGACACCAGCCCACCTATAATAATGATGGTGTTGTGCTCTTGTTGTTCAGCACTACCTGTCAGCACTGAGTCCTAATGGACACAAACAGTCCTAAGCACTTACTTACGTTGCCTTTTGTTCCTTTGCTTGTGCTTGCACCTATAACTTGTATGTCGCTTTGGATATAAGCGTCTGCTAAATGACTTTGTAGACTTGTATATCGTGAAACATGTTGAAAATAAAGATTTATCCTATTGTTTCTTATACAGTAGAGTTTTATGCTTATTGATTTCATTCTATGTAGATGCCTAAAAGGAGAAGAAGAACTACAAAAAAATAAAATGAAGTATGAATTCATTATATCTTGATATTATTGTCTTTAATATTGCCAACTCCCCTGGGGAGAAGTCGGTTGAGCAAGGCTTTGTTTCACCTGTTGCCAAGGTGAATCTGTGTTCCCTTGATATGCTCAATATCGAAGAAAATAACACGTATGATTACTGACCTCCTCACACTGGATCTGCAAAGGGGAATACCAATCAAAATAACAAGACTTAAGATGGATCATTATTAAACTGTTTCCTCTGCCACAGCGAACAGACGCATTCAGTCATAATTGGAAACCTGTTCTTTGAGTCCTGCAAAGTGACGGAGTCCAGGCCTGCTGCTGCGCACTGTCACTTTAAGACGGTCACGTGACGACAGAGCCGAAGGAGGAAGCAGGAAGAATCTCCATCAGGAGGAAGGGACCGAGCACATAAACAACGAAGGAACAGAAACTAAAATCAGCACCCGCATCCATCGCCATGGCCGGCATCAAAGGTACGTCAAACACCGCGTTAGTGAAGTGGTTGAACAGTGGGGCGTTGCGTTGATGACGTAGGCGTTGTTTTCGTGCGACGGGGCTGCAACAAGTGTGTGAAACTCCTTTGAAATGTTTGAGGAGCTGCGCTCAGTCATGTCGACAACGACAACTCTGGCCCGGGGACATCGAGACCCGTTATAAGGTTTCTCATGTCACCGACAACGTTACCAACCTGTGACTGTCCACAGTCAGTGAACGTCACTGAGACACAAGCTCTTCACACGTGTCAACAGCCGGCTTTGTTTCTGATTTGAGGTTTGGACGTGTGTATGTGTGTGTGTGAGATGTGACTAATGCTTGTCTCCTCTTAGCACTGGTTGGTTTGTCCTTCAGTGGTGCTATTGGGCTCACGTTCCTCCTGCTGGGCTGTGCACTGGAAGAGTACGGGTATGTTCCTCTGACCATTGAGCACACACGCTTTGTTATTATCACTATTCTGACATTTCAGGATTCTTAGAACGAATTTAATATATGTGTTTGTGTCTTGAATGGAAGGCACAGATATTTAATATGTATTGTTGCATCTTTGGGTGTTACTTCATACGTCTTATCTACATTATTGGGCCTTTAAGGAATAATACAGTATTTAAATCTGTATCATTGGGTCATAGTTCATTTGGTTTGATATCAAACATACAATGATTATTTAAGGGAATGTACAGCTATCTAACGGTTATCTCTCAGAGTGATGACAAAGTTATTTAACTTTTTTTCTCAAAGGAATAGGGAAGGATGTTTTTTCTGAAAATTATTTTCCAATATCTAACATGTATTGTGTTCTAAAAGGATAGTGAAGGATTCTAACATCTATTAACACGTCTAAAGGGATAGCATAGCTATTTCTGCTAGTCACCTGTCAAGTATTAGAAATGAACGAAAAAGACTATGCCCAGTTCATCATTTTAGGGACTTCTTTCAGAGCTGACACTTCTGGTGGTTAACGTAGGAAAAAAGTTACATTTGCCCCTCCTGCATTTTTATTTGACAATCTGCAAACTCATTTCATCATCTGTCATCAAATCCAGCACATTTAACTCTTCCACACCTGTTTTGGCAGGGTATACTGGCCACTCTTTGTACTGATTTTCTACGTGTTGAGCCCCATCCCGACCTTCATATCCAGACGCCTCAGCGATGACGCCGACTCCTCCAGCAACGCATGCAGAGAGCTGGCCTACTTCTTAACAACTGGCATCGTTGTTTCCGCTTTCGGGCTCCCTGTTGTCTTAGCTCGAACTAACGCAGTGAGTTCTCTCTACCCACAACAATAGGCTCACGATTTCCTGTTTGTGTAAATCTGTGCCACATGCACCACATCAGACATTATTAGTCTGTCTCAGACTATATCTAAAGAAAACCAGTAAAGCAACATTGCATTGTCAAAGCATTATTATTCCTGACAAATTAAGGATGGTAAAATTGAAATATTTCTCTCACACAGATCAAGTGGGGTGCCTGCGGTCTGGTGATGACAGGAAACGCTGTCATCTTCCTCACCATCCTCGGCTTTTTTATCGTGTTTGGAGGCGGTGATGACTTCAGCTGGGAGCAGTGGTAGAATTCTGTTGGACAGTGGAAGGATAGATGGATTTGTAGATATATTGGTGGTTGAGGTGGATAGCTGGATGGATTAACTGCAGGCTAAGGAGCATATGTGTGCAGCACTCAGTGCAGCTGATGATGAGGATCAGGCTGCAAAATGTCAAATGTCTTTGCTATCAGGCTATTTTTTATATTGGGGGATGTTAGAAACAACGTTATAAACCCGATTAATGTGCCTTATGTTTGGAACCAGGGAAAGACCGATGCCTGTACCCTGCCTATGCTTTAACACCGTCACTATCCACCTTAACCTCTGTATTTTGGCTTGTCTTGCCTTCTTTTCAACCTGCAAACCCCACCCCACCCCACGTTCATTGCGGCTGCCTGCTATTTTATTATGGTCTGGTTAATATCGTAAAGGGATCCTTACACTAAAAGATAACCCTGTTTTTAAAGCACACCACAAAGCTTGCTGCATTACCTGTCCTCACTGTTCAAGAGGGAGGCGGCTGTGCTTTACTTAGGTTCGCTCGACATAAGCACTGTTTGCTGTCCAAGTGTAAAGGCACGGCAAGTTATCTTAACCAATGCTATCTGACAACTAGTTGTAGGACTCGTAATCAGGTATAAAAATATATATATTTGTATCATGGAAATGTGACTTTTAAGACTTTGCATTTTGTTTTTCGGTGCAATCGTTTACGTTCTCACCAAAGATCATTTTAGACTGCACGAATAGAGCGCGTTCACCACTGAGCTGTGTTTGCAGGAACATGATCCTCAAAGTCACCAGAAGCCTTTGACGAAGCATGGTTTTGTGCGCATCATACATTTTGTGTTCAGTGGGTGTGTCGAGCTGATGTTCATGTGATATTCCTGCAGGTTACAAAGAAATTCGTATATGACAACAGATCATGTTTTCAGTTTCTAAACGATTTTTTTCCATGTTGAATGGTAAATATTGTACATGTATATGTTTTCTAGTCCAGGAGGAGAGGGCTTCAGCTGCAAACCCTAAGTGCCTGCGCAAATTGTTCACAGCAACAGCCACTGTCTGACATTTGACGCTTGTTGTTTTGTGTTTCTTCTTCAGGGGCCATTGAAACCTTCAAGTGTAAATTGACATAAAATCCTTGTGTTCTCATCATCGTCGGTAACCATTAGCAGGAGGTTCCCATTTTTTTTTTTTTTTTTTTTTTTTTTTTTTTTTTTTTTTTTTTTTGTGTGTGTATAGTTTGCCCCACTCCAGAGACTATCAAGATACATATGTTCTCTTCAGTGTCCTGTAAAATGCTGATTATCTCTATCTCATGCAAATTCAACACAAAAGCTATAATACTGTATTTCCCACAACTGACATGATCAATTGGATGTTTGTTTTCTCTAGTGTGCATCTCGGTCCCACACTTTTAACACTAACTAGTGCTGAAAGGCTCTCTCGGATCATTTTTATTAGCTCCCGACTGCATTTTGTTTTCTAACATTGATTAAACGCTCTGTATAGTAAAACAAGCGAATGGGCTCTGTCTGTTTTTACTGCTGACCGCGTGACCAAGAAATGACTGCAGGCACGAAAAGTCAACCTTCCAGTGGTCAGTGGAGCGGAAGGACAACTGGGTCTGACCTCTGGAAAGCTCGTCTCTGTCCTGTGCTGATGGATGTTGCTTCTTATTATTTATACAGTGCCGGAGCAAACCTGTGGCTAACCTCAGTAACTGCTTCCCATGAGACTCAGATGAGAGAAAGCGGAGGTTGTCAGCGTTTCAGTACATTTCTGTTTGGCCTGAATTTGCTGGTGAATCTGTGGCCTGACTGACAGAATTTCAGGTGTGAGGAGCTGCTAAATAATTTAGATGTTTTGCAATATTCAACAAGCAGCATGTAAAACAGTTCAGTGTTTTTGCCTAGTAGCTCATAATTGTCAATGAAAGACATTTGGTTCCTGTTTGTTCTGCTCTTTGCAAGAACATGAATAATGCCAATCTGCAGTATTCTCTCTTGCCATTCAGCTTCAAAAACAAAGGGATTATTAAAAAGCCCAAATTATTATGACAGTCTTAAATAGATGGGCACAGACATAAACCTCTCAGCTGCAGCCAATTTGAGTGGTTCAATTTTACTCTCTGTTCATCTGTGTCAGGAATGCGGAGAAAAGCAGCCCACTCTCTGGAAATGAATGAATTCTGTGAAATACATCTGAGCCTATAGTAATCACATTTTACAAGGGGGAAGAAGGATAGTATGTATGGATCCCACAGAGACTATCAATGCTGCTGATGTACATTAGCAATGTATAACAAAGAGGCAATGTGTTAGCCCATGACAGGTCTTTTATTTTGCTTTGTTCTTTCATCCAGAGGTTTGTTCAGTATCACCAGGGAATAATCTGTGGATCTTTATTTAGAGATGTGATATCTATAATTGTGTGTTTATGATTAATGCATTCTTAATTTAGTTTAATGAAACATTGGAGCCTTGGTGGTTGTTTGTAATTCATTGAGCATCATTCACTTGTACACTAAATTAGTTTCCATGGGTTTTGCTGGACTGATGGGATCTGGCCTAAAAACAAGAAGTCATTCAATTTTGGCATGGATCTGGAAAAAATTAGCAGATCCATGAATTTTTAAGAATTATTTTTAACGCAGTGAAAATGGAAGTAAACACTCCCAGGGCTTATCGGAGTGATTTTTTTTTTTTTTAGGTCTGAATCCCAAATATCACCAGATTATTATTATTTTTTGCTAAAAACACTTAATGCTTTGCAGATGGACTCGGCTGGTGGTTGTCCGAGCGGTCTTCTGATGCTGGGATGTTGGGGAGACGTAAAGGTCTGAATGCAACTCATGTGCCAGAGGAAGGATTGACACCTTCACCCACTGAGGTTCTCTGCAGAGGACTTCCATGCCAAGTTTCCACTCCTGGGCCAGTGGGTGTGAGTTGAGGTCAGTCCAAAACAGTGAGAGCCCTAAAGGTGGCTGGAGATCAAGACAAGCCATCTGTTTACATTGCCACATTTCACTGTGGAAAACTGGGGATTGATTAACCCAGACACAAACACTCACTCCCCCCCAATCAGATTAGAAACTGGATATCTCCTGAATTATGTGAATTATACTATACCACACAACATATTGACACATTGATGGGCTGTATTGAAAAGAACGTGTGAGTGAGAGACCATGACGAAAATGGCAATAGAGAGGAAGAAAGACCCCAGGGACGCTTATTCAACTCTGTTCCCGGACAGCTGTTGCCTGGCAACAGCTAAAGCGTCAAAAAGATGATACCTATTCCAGCCTTGGACACCACACAGTGTAACACAATGTAGAGCGACGTCATGCACGTTTGTAATGTCTCAGTGTGAGAATGTAGTGCTGCTGTTGAAGGTTGCAGCATGAGATAAAAAATATATTCATTCAATATACCTGAGGGGAAAAAAATATTACAATGTATGTGTCAGTGTTTCCAACAAGGGGTGAACAAGTTTCCAAATTGAATCAAAGTACTTCAGATTCAGAGAACTTTATTTATTCCCAGGGGTCAATTTAAGGCTCAGAAGAGCAGCATGACGTCACATTAAGCACAGAGCTATATCAGTGTCTTTAAGTGGCTAAGGTGACAGATTTAAAAATAAAAAGTGAAAATAAACAAACTAAATTCAAAAATGAAAAAAAAAAAAATAGTTAAGACGCTTGGAGGAGAAAAAAAATTGCAAATTGAAATAACTGCCATTGTTTTTATACACAGCTATTCGGGGTATGGGGGTGGAGGTGCATGGAGGTCAGTCAATTACAGAAAAGGTGTTTAAATATTTCAAGAGAGGTGGAGAGGACTCATGGGGGGGGGGATGGTGGGGGGGGGGGGGGGGGGGGGGGGGGGGGGGGGGGGGGGGGTGCTGCCCCGATTGGTGGACGGCGAAATATGCGCAGCCAATGGGCGCGCTCGCGGGGTCTGGAGGGGGAACGAGCGCGAACTGGACAAATGGAGCCCGATAAAAAGGAGGCGCGTGCACGTAACGGCACAGGAAGAACAGCCGAACGCACATCGCGAGGCGGCGGCGGCGGCGACGGGGCGGAGAGGACGCGGCGCCGGTAAGACGAACCGCACCACGCGGCTGTACTTCACACCGAGGCTTTCAGCGTGGAGTTGAGCACGTCTTGCAGCCTGAAGCCACGCGACGTTAAAGTTTTAAATCCGCACGGTGTCCCCCCTGAAGTTCACCGAGCAGACACAGGAGGTTTGGAGGTTTTCGCAAAAACGGCTCAGTGTCTTTCCGTTTCCGTTGCATTTGAGATGCGCAGGATTTATTTTGGGGGAAACATGAGCTGCAGACAAAACACTGGAAGCTCCTCAGGTTCATTTACTGCGCTCACACACAGCATATGGTGTGTGTGTGTGTGTGTGTGTGTGTGTGAGAGAGAGAGAGAGTGTGAGTGTGAGTGGGAATGTGCGTGTGCGCATCCCTCTCGCCTCTGACGCCTCTTTGTGTCTAATGTGCAACTAACGATGTGCTGCTCCAGGTTGAACCCACACAGATGTCTCCCTCTCAAGTGTGATGCTGCAGACGCGCCAGACGGACAGTGTCACTTTGTGGGCGAGACATCGCCGAGTTTGGGACAATTAAGATGAGGCTGGGGAATATTTGTCCTAATGCATTAGTGCGAAGGCAGTTGGAGGTCGGCCCTTATTATCCAGGGTGGCTGTGAGTCTTGAAAGTGTCTTCAACTCAATTTGAGAATGTAAAAGCACTTCGAGATTGAACTGACTCAAATTCATGTTAGATGAGTGTTCATATTTTGAAGGGTTGTTATTGTCAAAGGTCACAGCAGAAAATGTCTCTTCTGCACACAGACGAAGACAAATACAGTTTTTTCCTCAGTCTCATATCTAGTATTATGCCATTCCTGAAAAGCCTCTAATTCATCTAGTTTATAGCTGTAGACTCCCTTGTTGGTAAAGGTTTAATGTGTCTTACATGAGTCAACACAAACTCGATAGAGACTGTTTTGTATTGGCTATAACAGGCTGTGACAGTTTCAGTGTTAGCGGCTGTGTGCGTTGTGAAGTGAAATAAAAGCCACCACTGTTCATCAGGGAGTTTCTCGACTTCTGCCACAGTGCTGCACACGATGTGAGGTAATGCATGAAGAAACCCAACGTGTGCCACTGTTTCCCTGTCCAATGTCACACAAGCCCTCTCTGTTTGCCTCTTAAGGGAACACGGTGAACACAGCAACTTGTTGTGTGCTAATCAATCACAATGGACTGAACTGGATCGGTTTGACTGGCTCTCGCCTTATGTCAAATATTTTAAACATAGAGTCTTGTTTAACTGTCATTTGAGCTTCTCTGTGTGGGTGTGCGGCTTTTGTTCTCTAGCTACATGGATTCAAACACCTGCACGTCTCCTCTGTTTGTGCTGTCTTTCATCTCTATTGGGATTTCTGACTCCGTCCCTCTGCAGCTAAAAAGAGGGAGTCCAACTGTGCTGCTGACTCAAACATCTGCGTGGACATCTGTTAGAACGTGCAGGTGGTTGTAGTGTGGAGGCTGGAGGTCGTGGGCTTCATCCTGTTGATGTTACTTTGGCATTTTCCATCAGTTTGACATGAATCCAATGTTGTCTCCCGATGTGTTCTGATGTGTTCTGAACATCATGATCATCATCAACAGCACTGAGTGTAGATTTTGTTTTACTGCCTGGTCAAATTCTGATGGTGAGAAAATGTTGGTTACGTTATCTAACCAGATTCGGTCTGATATTGGTAGCAACACTTTTGGTTTGTGGGATTTTTTTGTGTTTACAGCAAATAATAATAATAATAATTAATAATAATAGAGGGTATCCTATTGTTCCAAACATATTTCAGTGCCTATTGAAATATCTACTCTGGCCACTGAATCTGAGCCGGTCATGTGGCGTGAACTCATCTGGCCAATGTCTGGCCATTGTTAGTCGATGGTGCAACAACAGGACACACACAGCACATCCATGGCTTCTTGTTGGAAAACGACTCAGACCACCAGACTGATGACTCACTTACTGGCTGCTTACTGGTTATGTGGTTGCTGTTATTTTCCTTTCTGTTGCCGTACATTGACGTTTAGCTTTTGGCTGATGAATGCATTCTGTGTCTGCACTACAGACCTGAGGTGAATCAGACAGAGTCAAAGTCTGTCAATGTTAAAAATGAATCATAGTAATAAGTCGTGCATATAGAGCTGCTTTCGGACATGCACTGCATGCACAATACTACTAATGATAAATATGATAATGCTTATTCATCCTGGATGGGCTGGAGGGGCTTTATGTGAAAACAAAAATGTCGGTGTCATTTGCCATAGACGTTCTCCTGGCTCTCCTCTGGAGGAGTATTGGTGGGGCCCCTCAGAGACTCTAATCTTTTCATGGATGTTTGTTGCCGATCCAAGATCCATCACAGATACTGCCATCCTTTTTTTTTTTTCCATTTCAAATATTTTGCTGTGCTGTGTGATCTGTGGAATTTTAATCCGGTGTCTTTCCCTCAGACTGACAGTCTGCTGATGTGAATTCCCGCTCCTCCTCTCTCACGACTGGCTCAGGGAGAACGGCTTCATCTGTGAGTATGTCTCTTCAGGATCTCAGGGTGTGTTTTGTGGCCGGAATCTGTTTGTCCTGAGCCTGATGTAGAATATGACATTTCTCCACTGGATTCTGAGCAGAAAGGATCAGTTTTCCATGAATCATGGAGTTGTTTTCATCGACAGCATAAAAACAATTACCTGTCTGCTCTTATTTGACTTAAATTATCATAATTTGGGGGTGTTGGAATGAATGGACCGTGACACAGTGTGTGTATGTGTCATCTATCAGCAATTTGTGATTTCTGTCAAGGACTTGGGGCCATGTTAACATGGGGGGTTAGCAGCTGGTGACACTCAGCAAAGGTCGGCTCTGAATCTCATATCTCTGAGACTCTGCCAAGCCTTCTGCTGCCTCCTCCCCAACCATGTACTCCAAAAGCTTGTATTCCACGCAGCTGCCAGTGGAGCGCATTGTTTAGTAAATGTGTAACTGATAAGGTGCTGACACACAATACTGTAAAACACAATAACTGGCCCTATGTTTAATGGGGTGTGTGTGTATTGTTAGCTTTGCTACTTCCTCTTTATGTCTGGGGCTTTTCATTGAGTCAAACAATGACTCGTCCGGAGTCACGTTTGGCATGTGTTTCCTGGACCAACTATTTTTTTTCTTCAGACATCAATTTCTGTCCATTTTCTGTGCCAACATGTCTTCAAATTACCCCTGACAGCTGTGCTGGCATTGTGTGAGTGATTTGCGACAGAGAAGGGGCTGCACTTAGATGCACTGAATGGATGAGTGTGTGAATGGGTGAAAGGCACAACCGTAAATGCGAATACCGACCATTTATCGTTTCAATAAAAGCACACAACACAGTAGTGTCGCACTAGAGGCTCACATTGAATTAACATGTATTTATCTTTTTCACCAAATTATCAGAAAGGAATTCAGTTTGCCTCCTTGTTTGACGATAGATGGTCTTCTAGTGGTGATTTTGATGATAGAAACACGGTGTGATGACAGAACAACCCCAGAAGGGGTCTTGTGACCTGTGGTCCAGAGGAAACACAGGGTGTCACAGGGTCTGGCCTGTCCAATTTGTCTCTGTCTCTGCGTCTGTGCTGTAGGATAGAGAGCTCCCTTCATGTGACCTCCACAGTGACGTCATTTTCCAGCTGCTGCAAATGTGTCCCTCCTCTACAAACTCCTCTGTCTTCAATCATCTGAACAGCTTGTTTCAGCTGGAATCTGCTTGACCACGCTGAATGCACGCGGCAGTTTCCACTCTGACCTCTAAGTGATCCCAGAGTGTTCATTGGCTTTTTTTTTCAGTCATGTGAAAACGTGTCTTTGGGTAGTGATGAAAAACATGCTTTCTAACTGTGTATTTCATTCTGTATATTATCATATTACATGAGAGAACAGATGTTGAAGCATTGTATCCCCCCCATTCAATAATATCTTGAGATGGAATGTAAACAAACCATCATATTCTATGTTTTTATGTCCAAATCTGGCTGAGTAAGTGACTGTAGACACTTGCATGCTTTGTGTGTGGGACATGCCCACACAAACAGAGTGGGAAGAACGGATATGATTGGAAGAGATGACATAGTGTTCGGCTGGAAAAACAAATGCAACCTTCCATTATTGACATACACCCGGAGTTGTATTGACCTTATATAACCATCCAGAGTTAACCAACTAAAAACTATATATATATATTAATTCAGCATTAAAAGTGTTACTGGCATAATTACCCTGTATTTTTATCCATAGTTTTGAAAGTTCTGGAGGTCTATGCTCACAGTGCCCTTATAGATAAGCTTGTAAATACAGATTCAGGCCGTAACCCTTTGCTACAATGGCTCAGTGCATGTGTGATCTGCATCATGAGCAGTAACAGATACGTGTCCTCCCCTCTGGCCATTCGTCTTATATTTGTCAGCAGCTGCTACATTTGATATAACCGCCTTCGTGGAGCACATTAAACAGCTAGAAAGGTGCTCAGTAAAGCACATATTGTCCCTCTTCCCTGACCCATGCATCCCCTCTCCAAGTTTAATGCAAGACAGTTCTGTGTTTTTGAGGAATTATGCAGACGAAGGTTAAAAAAAAAAAAAAGTGGAGCTCCAGTGTGTGTTCATGGGTTAGTTGTGGTGATAAGTAACCTTGTCATTATGTAATGAGAACAAGTCCAAGTGTCTGAAGTGTTTGTGCTCCAGACAGATGGCTCATTCTGTTACCTGAGAAAAGCTCCTCTTTGTCTGCTCATCCCTCTGGTCGCCTCTGTTTGAACCACAATTTACATGCTTTTCTTTTTCGGCATTGACCTACACTTTGAAAAGATTTACCGTCATAAATGTATCGACATGCTTCCAAAATGTGCCCGCGCAATAGGATACTCAAAACACGAAATGGCTGCTTCCCGACTGAGCTGTATTTCAGTCTGTTGCCGTCTTTCCAGTAACAGCCACAGCTTTTAGCTTCAAGGTCAGTCGGAGAAACTGCTTTACAGTCTGAGGTGATAAAAGAAGATGCCTTCTCATGTGGCCATTTAACCCTGAGCTGGGTTTTCTCTGGACACTGCAGATCGGCGCGTAGGAGGCAGTTTTTTAAATCTGTATAGATGTGAGATGCAGCTTTGTGAAGAGATAGTTGCTCCCAAGGTGTGAATAAAATGGGTGTGGTGGTATTCAGATTGAGTAAATGTGGGTGGGCCCAGCAAGTCAAACAAGACCTGCCACTGTTTGCGTCAACAGCTTTTGTCCCTTGTGGTCTGAGCCTCTTACTTCTGCATTTACGCACACACAGTCTGACGAGTGTGAGGAAGCCTGACGTATAGAATACGCTCCGGCTCAAGGCTGGGTAAGTGAGGTCTTAACAACATGCTTTCTGTTTTTTGGCTTGACGTGGTTTCTCATTTATAACTGAATGGGAATGAACACTGAATGTGTGTTTGTGTGCGTGACCATTATAAATGCAGCCCGTCATGCTCGTGGTACACAAAAAAGCTCTGGAAGCCCTCACTGCGCACTCCAGGGTAATTGAGGGTACTATAAATGCATTCCAAAACATTATTTCTCGAGGCTCTTTTGTTTTGATGCTACAAAAGCTACCCTTGTGTGGGTGTCTGCTGATGTTTGACATATGACAGCTGCTTACTTTGAAAGCTCCCTGTTGTTACTGAGACCGTGTGACGTAGACTACGTGGTCAGATGGTCAGCAGTGCTGCCTCACTGAACCTTGTGTAAAATATTGGCTGTTGCGATTGCATCGTGAGTTACCCGTGGTCAGAGCAGTTAGGCTGTGTCAGGTGACTCGAAATGGCCGTTGCATATAACAGAATAGCTATTCTTCTGTTAGTTCTCTATGCGTTCCTGCTCAAGGCCACTGGGGATGGTGCTGGGGGTGTGACGTCGCTTTCAATGCAGATGGGATAAAAAGGAGTGTGTGAACAGAACACACACACAGCAGAATGATGTTTCAAATGCTTGACAGATGCAAAACTGACGATAAAAAGAATATTAAGGATTCAATCTGAGGATGAAATGTGTCAAAGATGTAAAAGACCACTGGAAAGACATTGATAAGGTCGGGCGTCAAAATAGCTGCTGCAGAATGAATCCCTCATGTCCAGCCTCCTTCGGGCTTTGCTCAAGCGCGACACCGCACCTGAATGCTCCCAACATTTTCCTGTTGTTGTAAACAAGTGTGACCTGGAAAATCACATGCTGCGTTCAGTCAATGTTTGCCAACAGATTCAGATTCATACCAAGCCCGACATCTCAGTTCACGTCTCACCACTGAGGTGGGCAGCCACAGCACCCGAGGGAAACCACTTATTATTATTTTACGTTGTTTGAATTAATTATTAAACTGGATGATTTGTGTTATTTCCCCTTTAGCAATGTTCCTGTCTTTAGATATATCTTGTCTTCCAAACAGTAAAAGCTTATTTAAAAATTACAATTGTAAGATTTCAGGAATGAGTAGATCTTTCATAACAATTAAAGTAACTTTTGACAAACTTCATCTAGACAAACTGGTCCCACTTCCAGCGTTCATGTTTAATGGAAGAAATAAAAGCCTCAAAGCAAACGCATGCGTTGGAAATCGTGCAGAAACGGAACAGTCTGCTGTCGTTTGTTTTGCTCCAAGTTGCTCTGATGATACCCAATCCTCCTCGCGACCAACTCCCCGGTGTTCTCCTCAGATCTCTTACAATCAGCATGTTAAGTGCAGCCTCATGACTGTGCATTCTGTCGCAAGCTTCCCATCAACAACCAATTATTTGTAGAGCTCCCGGCAGCCTCCATGGGGATGATCTATTGCAGGGGTTATGAGAACGAGAGGTCACTCGAAGCTCGCCTCTCAAATGTGAAGGCGGCGAGACAGCAGGGCCCTTCCAAGTAAGGCTTTAATAGTCAATACTGCTGCCCGTTGCTCCACACTGTCAATAGCATATTCCCAAAATTATCCCTCAAAGATTAAGTAAAAATAATATCGAGAAACCCAATAGTTTCCGTGAAGAGGAAACAATAAGGGTATCACCACTACATGCTCCACAGAGAATGAAAAAACAGCAACAGTATTTGCTGACTGTTTGTTCACTGATTAGTCGGTCGACAGAAAAGTGTTTGACTTCTGATAATCAGGTAATACAAACAAAGGGAAAACCGTGCTCGTAACAACCAAGTCAAACACCAGGATGTTCATTCATTCAGTTTGTTTTCCTCATCAGGGCCTCAGATATGTGCCACGTATATATGTACACATTTAAAAAGTTAAATGAATGGAGGCAGATATTATATCTGGATGATTGAAATGCAGACATCATTCATTCAGAATACTTTGAAGTTGGACAGTCGATCTGTTGTTTTTATAAAGACTAAATTATTTAGACTTTTGTTGAGCAGTGCAGTTACCTGGTAGCGTGATGTTGTCCTTACACTAGTCAAGTCGACATGCCACAAACAAATAATGCATTACACCTGAATCCACAATAAATTGTCTCTCAGAGGTAGAGAACTCCCCCAGCTGCTTGTTACTCAGCAGAACGCGGCCACAGTCTCACAGTTTATCGAGCCTGTTGTGTTTGGGAGGCGCAGAGCAAACGCTTCATGCTTTCTCTGGTGGCATGAAGACAAACTGACCTTTCAGGGCCTTTTCTCACTCATTAGTATTATTCGTCCTAAAGCTGCAAGCTGTGGTGTCATTGATTGACTTACATGTCTTAGTTTCAACACTAAATAGGCTGAACAAGCTGTGATATGTATCAAACTTCTCCTTCTTCAGATGTCACTGCTGTTTGTCAAGATAGAAATCTCTTTAAGACCAATTGTAATAGATCAAGACTAATCATGTCCAACAAAGGGGACATTGACAGTCCCTGATGAAATCTACTTGCTACAGTGATTGAACAAACGTTGAATGTTGGTTTGATTGAAAAGAACGTATTTATAATGAGCCAGTCTTCACTCCACCGCCATGCCTTCAAAATAATTAAAACAAGTAAAGCAGCGGACTGTTGTATTATTAAAGAATCAAAACATGTACCAATAGTGTTCTTCTGAACTCTGTTGTTGACACATCCATGCAGCCTCATACATTATTAAGATCCTTCCCCTCCTGCTGAGATTTGAACCAGCAGCCCAGGAGTTATTTTACAGACGCTGGAAACACAGACTGTCTGCGTGATCTGCTGCCATTTCACCTCTCATGTCATTTTTTATTCATAATCACTCAAAACATCGCTTTGTTTTGAAACGCTTCAAACAAGATTGAGTTGATTTGTGTCGCTCAGAGATTCTCTTTCCATGGCACTTGACTTGGCAGCAGCTGAGAGCACCAACAGCACCCCCCCCCCCCCCCCCCCCCCCCCCCCCCTCCACACTGACCTCAACACAGGGACGCATTGTGTCTGCGAGTGGAGGGGGTGTTCTTATTGACATGGATTATATCGATTCATTTCTGTCATACAGATTAGTCACTCGTGTGCAGTCGGGGGGGGGGGGCAGAAGATAATGGACCTTGAGGCACAGACAGCCCTGTAACAGAACTCTGAATCATTCTGAGTGTTCGTGCTGTAATACAAACCAAGGTTTGAGAAGCAGTGTCATTTACAATGTATTATCATGTATATAAAGTTTTGAGATTTCTACCTGCTCTTGCTTGAGTTAAATATATATTAAAAGCTAGGTATTTAATATTTAATATGAAATTACTTCAGAATAATTTTTGGCAAATGTTCAGAACATAACTTACAGCTGAGCTAAAAGCTACATGCATATTTAATATATATGTTAATTAGGGTTTCTGCTTGGTAAATTATCACATTTTTAGTCCTTAGAATTTGTAAAAATATATAAAAATGTGATTTATTTAATGATGTTAGGGTGAATTAGAGAGACAGAGAGCGAGAGAGCTGAAAACCCTGGCGCCATCAGAAACAGGTGGAACCTTTGTAGTTGTACTTGCTAAGTTTGTGTTTAAACGATTAATAAAGATGTTGAAACCTGAATGGTTTGTCTCTGGTTGCTGTGGTGAGACAGATTTATTTATCTGTGCTTCAACATATTTAACCAAAAACCAGAAATATCAGAATCATACTGGCACTAAAGGTTAAATCGGCTGATCAGAGAATCTCATAAAACTTCACAGCTGCTGAGGTGTTTTCCAAACTGAGCTATTGAAAATGTGTTTTGGGGCTAATGTCTCTCTTTGCCCTCAGTGTTCATTCCACATATGCATGTGCAACTTGTGCAAACTTGTACCCGCTGAGCCAGGTAATCCCTCACAGTACATGTCATGTCTGCTTTTTTTCTGCAAATTAGAGCGTAACGCACACACAGCATCGACCTTTCCAATTACTGCGGACAGAAGCGCATCACTTAGTCAGAACAATAACGCAAGTGAGGCGAGAACGTCAGACGTGATGTTCACTGTGTGGGAGGTGCAGTAACTTTTGAAAAGTGTTTACTCCACCCCCCCCCCCCCCCCCCCCCCCCCCCCCATGCTTACTTTCTCCCTCTTTGTTTCACATGTGTAGGTGACTGGATAAACTGGGCAGTGCAGGAGAGGCAGGAAGGAGCTGAGAGAGAGAGAGAAAGAGGGGAAGAGAGTGTCTAGCCGAGCATCCCTCAGGATGAAGAAAAGCAGGAGCACCCAGTGGTTTACACTGGCTGATGTAAGTATTGATTTTTCCAACCATTTATCTGTGCCACCATGAATCCGTCCATGCATACACAACGTGTTCGTCCATGATTTATTTGGCTCTGAAATGAAAGTTCACAGCCTCATTCTGCAGTTTATCTCTTGCTCTGAATCCGGTTCGGTCCCTCTGATTCTGCCCCAAAGAAAGATACAAGGGGAGAACACTGAGGCAGCAAGGTGCTATCTCTGCTGTGTCGGGTGACTCATAAACAGATCAGTGCGCTGTACACAACAGAGTGCTCTGGCAGGACACGCTGCGGAGAGGGAGATGACGTGTCTGTTGGAGTAGAGACAGGAGCGAAGGACGGCAAGTTCCGTGTGTGTGTGAGAGAGGTGGGATGATGGAGGCAGGGATGTTGAAGGATGGAGCAGGGATGAGAAGAAAGAGGCAGAACAGGAAGTGCAGGAGGAGGAGGAGGAGGAGGAAGATGAGGAGGAGCAGCAGATCAGAAGGCAGCACACACCAGGAGACACGCAGGCTGTAGAGTGCACACGTGGAGGATAGACAGATCTGACAGGCCCATCTGTTTCTCCTCCACGCCACAGGGTGTTTATGACTGTGCAGGAAGGCCACATCTTTACTCTGACTCTGTCCAAGTGACAGAGGCCACGAGACTGATAATGATCCCAAATGTTCTACTCTCAAAAATATTACAAAAGATGTTTAATGTTTCTCTGTTCTTATTGAATATTACCTGTATTGATATTAAGTAATTAGTAAAATAACTTTTGATGTTATGAATGAAATTAAATAGTTTAATATTTTCATTGGGGTGAATATTATCAAACATGAATGCAAATATTAATATGCTGATGAAGGCTGATATCAAATGATCTTTATCTGACAAATGATAAATAATTCTATTCAGAAGTGAATTGCAGAGACTTTCTGACTTTCATTTCAAAGTGATTTTGGTCATAGCAAATTCATTTGTTTTTCTTGCTGAATGTGTAGAACAGTTACACCTCCACAAATATTGAATTCCAGTAACCCAAATCATAAAACTCCTGCCCCTCTCACATTTGTTTGCTCAAGTTGTGGCAGCAAATATGGTGTAAAACATATTCATGCGCTCAATGTATAATGTAAATAATAATGTCCTGGAATTATTTCCGTCATTAAACCTGGTGTTTATTTTGTCATCCGAAGATGTTACACAGTCATTAAATATCAGAAGCACAATAGAAGATACACCGAGGATCAGCAGTGTGAAGTGTTCCATTGTATATCAAATATAATGCATTGTGCATTTCTAAGAAAAGATAAATGTGTTGTTCTCATCTCCCACCATTCATTTAGATTCTTTATCACCTTTGATAATCTCTTTTTTCTTTGTCTTTCCTCTTGGCTCGGAGATTGAATAATTCAGGCCCCACATCGTGTCCTGCTGATAGAGCATCCCTTCTGAAGCCCTCATTTCTATCACCTTCTTCAGAAAGGCTTTTTGGAGCTTCTCCAGAGAACATGGGTGCTGTTTAAGCTCTGCAGCCAGGAAAGGCCTTTTCATCTTCCTGTGTAACACCCACTCCACCTCTGCTTGACACTGGAACTACTCTACCTCCGTTTGAGACTGATTGTTCCTCCTTTCATCTCACTTCCTCTCCTTTTATGACTGTGCTCAGGCACATGTGATGAATCCCGGGTTTCTAAATTTACTGATGTTTTTCAAAGAACAACATCCTACTCCTGACACAGGCAGAGTAACCCAGCACTATTTCCTCTGCAGCAGGAAATCAATGGAGAACCAGGATTACATGTCAGAGATTGGATCGATACACAGAACACAATGATAATGATGATTAGTTTGGCAGTGACACAGCAGGGCCACTGTGACACGCTGACGAGAGAGTACTCATGAGTCACTGGAACAGAGCTGGATTTGGTTTCCAGCCGTTGCCTCGTGACGCAGTTGATGCGTCTTGGTAAATCACGTACATTGTATTTCTTAGAAAGAGCAGGGGAGTCAGCAGAGCTACATTTACTATATTTAATCTGTGGTTTTACTACGTTTTCTCTCATTCAGACACCTTCCAAGTTTTCTTCTTTCGGCGGTTTGCTCTCATTCATGTCCTCTCTGCCTAACTGGCTCATCTCTGCCATTGACTGCCGCTTTCACTCGGGCGGTGTCACTTACCGTCTTCAATGTCTGTCTTTTGTCTAATGATTTTTCCATTTTTGAACTTTCATCTCTCTTTCATCCCCTTTGTAAATTTCACAGAGGATTTTTATGACAATGACAAAGCACTAATGGAATTCAGTGAACTTTAGGTCACTTTAATGGGAAGCTGTTCAGGGTTTACCGCAACACTTGCCCAGATTGGCTCCAGCCCTCCCCTGTAACCTTTTAGATGATGAGAGTCTAATGGATTACCTTTTTGTGAGATATAACTCAGAGTATTTTTTTAGACGCTGCCCCCTGACAAGATGCATGAACATGTGTTACAGGTAAAAGCTACGAGTCGCAATTTCACAACCCAATAATAAGTCGATGCACAGCAAATTAATCTGCAACAATGATTCAATATCTGCTTGTTGCTAAATGCATTTAAATGGATTCTGTCACTGGAGATAGAGTTGGTGTTTGAACGTGTCGCAGCGTGACCTTCTGGCATTGTGGTGAGCGTCACTCTTTCTCCTGTTCGCTCTCTCACTCTGGCAGCATCCGTCTGAAGCCTTTCGGTGTGTTTCATTTGCACTTGTGTTCAGCGAACATAAAGTAGATGGTGATGTATGTACAATGAGGTCTGGTAGTCTGCCTCTATCCCTTCAGTGCCGTGACTTGTTTACAACCAATCATCACAGTGAAGTAGCCAGGGCTTTGACTGGAAACATCCCACTCAGCCAGACACATATTAAACACACGATTCATATTCGGCTTGGTTTCATAATATTGTGAGCTGGCAGATCAGGTGTCAAGGGGCCCTGAGTGAGTTTTGATTAAATTTTTCTCAGTCTGATGACTGAAAACATCATGGGACATCTGTAGGATGCTCAAATTGTTTGAACATTTGTGCTTCTCTTTGACAGGCTCTTAAAAGAGGCATCTTAATGTCTGCCAAAGCTGTAGCTCTTGCTTTTGTGCCTGTTGTTTCAAATATTGTATAAAATCTACATTTAATCATGAAAGCAGAAATAAACACAAAGAAAGCCTTCCTGTGTGCATCTTGTTAAAACATCCATAAAGTTTTTACCATCTTGGTTATGCCTTCACTTATTAATCGACAGTGCCTTACATTTTTGAATGGTTCTGTAGAGCTAAAAGTGGTCTGCACTGTTGTGTACAGCCAGACGGAGTTTTGCTGTATAGTCTAGGTATCCATAGCTACCCTCCAAAACATCTCTGCCTACACCACTACATGGAAGCCTGTGATTAACCAGTGTGACCTTATTATTCTTTTCCGATTTTATTCTAACCCTCAGGAGAATAAGGAAACTCCCATGGGGCAATTTTCTACAGCCAACTCACTTGGCGTGGACGCGTGCAAAGTCCACAGGCGTTTTTCTGGCACCCTGCTGCTGCCTCCGTTGTCATGGCGTCAAGCAGAAAAGGAGAGGGACAGGGGCAGGCCGCTCACACCCGAAGAGGATCCAATAACGCGAATCAGACCCACGAGTCTTCCCATCTCCACCGTGCCGTGCATCAACATCACAGAGGCAGATTCCGACAGGTGAGGTCATAAAGCAAAGGGAGGCCTCTGTTGAGTTTTGTATTGATGTCTTCTGTGATAGCTGCCACTTTTACTTTACTGGATGACAATTCCCCTTATGAATCCTATTTCACTGAGCCACCATGACATTGGGTATTGGGGCATCTTCTGTTTTTCTAGCTCTGTTGACAGCCAGTGGCCAGAGGTTGGGCTCAGTCAGTCCATGCTGATGTAGGGTTTATTTCCTTATTTATACATATCCTCATTTAGCAGTAGGTTATTTCCAGTTTGCCAAAAAAAATCCCCATATCATGTGTTTGTGTCTAGGAAGTGTGTTTCTCAGCATTAAATATCACAAGATTGATTGTGACAGCAGGGTTTGGCCACAGCTTCCAGCATTTTACTGAGTTCAGTCCAGTTGAGGTTATTTACAGAGCCAAACAGGAGGCTCTGGTTCTTCTCAACCAGTCTCACAGTACGTAACGTAAATGTACTCTTTTGACTTTGTCGTGCAGTATAAACATGCTGACAAAGTGTTAAATGAACTCTGGATTTTGATGATGATAATACACAAGTTTCTGCCAGAGCTCAAACTTTATTTCAGGTCAGGTACAGAACTCTAAACAGCGTAAAGCTCTGTGTATCCAAAATAGAAACCTGTGTTTAACACCGAAATCTGCTTTTCGACCCATAAGCTGAATGTTTTTGATATAAATGTTTGGTGTAGATAATGCCTTCTTCCACACCCCCCTTCCCTGTGAACCAGCTCACCCTCCACTGACCTGCTCATTCCCACTGTCCTACCTCCAGTATTTTATAGCAGGGTTGTGGGACATGTAACCTATTGTACTCTGTCTCTGATCATTTATTTCAAAATTAGCCATTGCAGTGTCTTTAATCAAATATAGACTCACAAAATGAAGTATAATCAAATTGTCTCTTATTGCAGTAACTGTGGTGATAAAGCCATAATAATGATCTCACATTACCTCCATCGAGGTATGCTTTAGTCTTCCTTGTATGTTTGTTTTTAGGACTAGGAATTATGAAAACCGATTTCCAGGTGGGTTATGACCCAGAGGTGGATAAAGTTCAGATGATTTTTTTTTTTTCTTTCCTGACTCATGGATGTTAATGAACAATATTGGGTATATTCCTGAGGGACTGATACTTTGTGTACATGGATGCGATGCAGATCAGAGTCAACTCGGTGAATTTTTTTTTTCGCCATTATATATCCCCCCCCTACGTCATTTGCACATTAGTGAGACCTTTTAAGTTGATGAATAAATGAGCAGCTGGATTTTCTCCTTTAATGCCTTCCTCTTCACTGTAAACTCCAGTGCATATGCTTTTATATGGCGTCATAGGTGGCCCAAGCGAAGGGCGGGAAGGGATGATGAACGCCCCGACTAATCTGCAGCGGTTTAACGTAGAGGGACGAGGGACAGGCGGTCAGATAAACAGGGTGACTACTTTCCGAGTCTGTTTTCCAGCCCAGATCTGCCTGTTAGCATCTGCCAAGCTTGCATCACTCCAGCACGTGTTCTCTTACTGGACAGAAAGGTCTTTCAGTGTGTGTGTGTGAGAGTGTGAGAGTGAGTGAGCGAGCAGCCACAGCATCAGTGTATTTTGTTGCTCGATAAGAAGAAAGGAAGAGAACAGCAGAACAGAATGTTTCGGAGGTCCCCCCGGTGCAGAGCTGGGCACTTTGACTTCAGCGAGGAAGTGGTCAGTAGACAACATCTCTCAGCTCCCAGGTGACTTCTTCGTGATCTTCTCTTTAATTTTAAACAGACTGTTGTGCAGTGTTTTAAAGCAGAGAATTTATATGGTATTTCTTTCTTAAAATTATTGTGTATTAACAAATTTAATTTGCATCCTTCTGCTTCTGCGAGTCAAAATTTACAGAAATGTGTGAGTTGCGTACCACAGATATTGCTGTAGGTAAAGCATGTTGTCATAATAGTGTGGAATTGAGATTTTATTGACGCAGAATGCAAAGATGATGAGGACGTTTATTACCTGTCCGCACCGAGTTCACCACTAATCTGAGTTTGTGGCAGGGTGAGTGTCTCAGTGGGATGTGTGCCTGGTTAATACTGCGTGCCGCCAAAATTACCAAGGCGAGGGCAATGTGGGGCAAACAGTGAAGTGGCACGTCAGTCCATTTGTGCCCTATTGTTAGTGTGTGTGTTTTTTTTCTTGCTGGTGGATAGGCCTCCTACAACACTACAGTATGGTCGGTTGTAAAACATGCCACTTCCTTTTTAATCAGTCTGTCAGGACACAGTATCCAAGATAAACTGAGTAACGTGTATTTCCCTTTTTAATTTACTCTTCGTGCCATCTGTTGTCTCTGCCACGTAGTCGCTGACCTCTTACCTCCAACCTCCATCCGTCCATCTGACGCGATCATCTGGCTCCACAATAGCTCGTCCTTTCCTCCTGCACCCGCTCCATGGTGACAAACAGATTATGTCTGACCGAGCATCTGTGGCGATTTCACTGTATTGTCAGAAAAGCAAAGCTGGAGGGAAGACTTGTGGAGGTTTTCAGCGCATTAATACATCACATTTACACACGATGCATCAAATCTGAGGCTGGTTGCTTTGCTTTGCCTCCATAAATGTTGCATCTGTCTGCTGGCTGCCTTTTCAGTTATCTCTCTTTCTTTGAAATGAATTGCTGCTCTTATTATTAAAGGGATAAATGAATGAAGCTCTACCAGTGGGGGGTCTAGAATTTTTGCTGCATAAAAACAACTGGGTAAGGTGCACATTTAGGTCATTCCTTGTTGTGAGCTCATATTTTGAAAGGCTGTTCTAAAAAAACAACACACTTATTCTGAAGTTACTATTATGAAGACTCCAGATTCCAGCCGGGGCCACTGACCCCTGTCCCTGTGTCCGCCCCTGTCCTAAACAAGACAAGCGATAAAATAAAGCAATAAAACCAAACTGCTGTCACTGACCAGCAGAGCGTGTGTATTTTGATAATTCTGTTTTGTCAGGGATGGATGGATCAGTAATAATCACTTTAAATGCAGTAAATGCAGCCGTCTCTTTGCAGAGCGGGATCTGTGGACAAGTTGCACCTCCTCTTCTTTCGTTTCCGTTCATCTCTATGGTTTATCCCACTCCTTCCAGCTACGAGGGTGAGAACGGCCCTCTGATGTGCTGCAGTCCATCAGACCTGCAGGCGTCCCCAGGCTCTGGGCTGGTTCTACACCCAAACTACGGCAGCCACGGTCAGCGGCGGGAGTCCTTCCTGTACCGCTCTGACAGCGACTACGATCTGTCACCCAAGTCTCTGTCCCGCAACTCATCCATCGCTGGAGAACTGTGAGTTGTCTACGTCTGCTTCACTTTAATCATCTGTGCATTTGTTTGTGTGTGACTCAGTCTTTGCTTTCATCCGTTTCCTCAGGCATGGTGAGGATTTGATCGTGACTCCATTTGCTCAGGTAAGAGCTGATTACAAGTAAATCCACCTCAGTCAACTAGGCTTGTTCTACTATCAGAGTATATTATAAGTACTATCGACTTGTAGCTGTGAGACACCTCATGGACCAATTCATTAACTCACTCAGTCATAATTAGCCTCTGGGCCCTCTGGTGGCCTGTAGTAGACATGGCATGGGCTGTTTTTCAGTGATAGACTCATTAAACCAAACGTACTGTGTTCAAGCTATAATTTCTTCCAGTCATTAATGAAAACATATTTATTTTTTATCCATGCGCTTCATTGAGTTGTTCTTCGATTGCTGTCTAATGATCCCAGCAGCTTACAGTTCCCACCTTCTTACAGTTTACTGTATTTTTAGGCAAAATAAGGTATTACTATTTAGGTTTCAGTTTTTCCAGAAAGGTTAGGTACAGTGGCTGAGACTGCTCACAATCACATTAATGTAAAGTGCAAATACTAATTCACACAACAGAATCATTTCCACAGCAGTAGTGATTGTGGTTGTTTTCACTGTGTGGCTTTTGAGTTTTTTTTTAAATGGCCTTCTTTTTTTATTAGTATTACTTTTTGCTCATTTTCATGTGGAGTGGGAGTAACAAGCACCATTCAGCATTAAGAGGCAAAGATCATATTGAATCCAGCACAAATGGACTATTTGTCAAATGGACTATTATTCATGACCTGCACATCTCGGAACAGCTTATACTATAAAGAAGCCTCAACAGTCCCAAGCTGCACCGAAATTCACTCAGTTCCCTAAATGCACCTGATGTTTTTCCACCAAGATCCACAGAAATTTAAGGAAACACCTGTGTGTCTTCTGAGAACCTTTTACATCATCACAGATTTGTCAATATCATCTTGGTGGTATTATCCATACGTAGATTCTATCGACTCCTCCAATAGTCTCATACTGATCTTCCTGTTTATCGTCAAATTCCTCATATTTCTTCTCCACCATTTTCAGCTCCTCCTTTTTCTTCACATTCTTTTTTTTTTATCAATTTCGTGATTTCCTTTTTGTAGGTTCTTGCAAGCCTTCGGACTGTAAGGAACAACTTCACCACTTTGACAAACGTACAGTGTGCATCCAACAAGTGAGTCGCCTCTTTGTATTTTAGTGTGTGCTTTGGTATCCCCTGTGGAAAGAGGCTATTAAAGGGAGAGCCGTGATTTCATTTGTGTGCTGTTATTAATCCTCTGCATAGAATTCTGATTTGAAAAATATTTACATGCCACAGTTGAAGAGGCCTACATTCCACACTAGGGGGCGCCAGTTCATTAAAGCCTTCCCCAGGACTGCGGCGTAATGAAGAGCAGATCCAAACATGCAGAGTCTGGTTTGCTGCACAGTCACTGGAGTCCTGAACTGCACACTGTGACATTTTCATTTTCACCTGATGAGGTTATCTCATGTAAGTGTCTGGGAAGCTCCCACTGGTCCCTGATCAGCGCTGTGGCTGCACACGCATCATGGACGCAGTCAAAGCAACCTCAGAAAGACCGGTCACCGTGAGCTGGGAGCTAATTAGACAAAACAGTGTCACACAGTTGAATGTCTGACGTGTCCAGTTCAGAGAGACAGAGCATCTATTCAGTGTTTCCTACAGGAACCAAATCACATTAGAATAAAAAAAAAACTGAGGCAAACATCTGTTACACATCTGGTTTTAATAGCTTGTGACTTGTTTCTCTATGGTTTCAGGAGGTCTCCTGCTGCAAATCAGCCGCCCGTCACCAAAGTCTGTCTGTCAGGTGAGTGCAGCCTCAAGCCCTCCACTATAGGACAAGTTGAGCTAAAGTTTCTGGCAAATGTGCAAAACTGCAGCATGCATGCACAGAGTGCAGTTGTTTTTTATTGCGGCCGTTTTTTTTTTTTTTTTTTTTTATTTCTCAGAACTCAAATGTCAAGAGGAGGACAATGAGATGAGCTCAAGATTTGAGAGATAATGATGCAAAAATAAATTCGCTCCAATCTGTTTTCCGGTTGTGGTAATCGCAGTACGTGCAGTTTATGCAGAAATGTCAGGCGCACGTGACAGTTATCTCCACAGTAATCAACAACATTCACAGCAGTGCAGTACAGGGAGTTTCTGTTCTCACACTTGATGAGTTTTCGCAGTGGACATCCTCATTCAATAATAATACTATTTGTATTATTATGGTATAATACTCAGTTAATTTGAGTATTGTGTTATTATATGTGTTGATATTATTGTATTTTATAAATAAACACAGTATGCTTATCAAGGATAAAAAAGCCGAGATGAAACAAACGTCAGATTTATCAGATTTCTGGAGAAGTTTGAGGACCCCAACGCAGCCGGGGTCCTCTGATCGTATAGATTGTAAATGTCTGTGGGAGGATGAGAAAATATGTTATGGTGTGGACTCGGATCAGGTAGACTGGAAGGAGGGAGTGGAGAAGTGAAAGAAGAAGAAGAAGAAGCGGAGGGAGGGCGTTGGGGTTATTAGTTCCTGCTGCTCTGGTTCTTCAAGCCCCATTTACGTCAGCACAGCCTGCACGCGGCCACTCTCCACTTCCTATCAGCATAAATGGGCTGCTGGGAGCGTCCCGTGGCAGGAAAAAATACAAGACGAGTCAGTGTGAGTCCCTCATTGTCCTTCCTCCTCCACACTTCTCACAAACCTTGACCTTCCCCAAGTCATCGCTGACGAGGAAAAACTGTTGGATTCCAGGGTGACGCACGGGGAAGATAAAACGAGGAAAACAAAAGTGATTAATTCTGTTTGTGATTACTTTGAAACCTCATGTCTCACCATGGAGCGTGTAACTCACAGTACACCTGCTGCTATAGAATGGCGATTGTTCCAAATGTTCAGGAGTGCAACAATTAACAATATGGCAAGCAGCCCTCACATCCTCCTGCTCTCTGTCTCGTGTCTGGGCGGAAAAGGAGAACAGATTTTTCCTGTTTTGCATCTGTCTATTCAGTGAGCCAATATTATTCCCAGTAGTGGAAAAGACAGTACCTGCGTCTTTCTGGGCAACAGCTGTGAAATATCCCTTTGAATCTCTGACAACCACTGTAAAGGGATTTGAGCAGGAGTGAAACACGTCAGCAGTCAGGCTTCTGTGGAGATGGTGAGGATTGTGGCTTCGAGAGAGCAGGGGGAAAGATTTTGCAAAAAAGACAGCAATGAGTGAGATAGGAGAGAAAGAAAACACACCAGGGGTCAGAGACGAACGTCAGAGTTTTTCTTTTTAATCAGATGCGATCCGGGAGAAGCAGGAAAAATAAGAAGAAATAAACAAAAGGAGCAGGAGCACACTGGGTGAAAGTGCGTGAGAAGCAGTGAAGTGTGTATTTGTGTTGGGGGGGTATAATAGAAATCAACTCAGCTGCAAGTCATCCAGTTCAGCCTGTTTATATATTTACGCCAGTAACGTGAGGGGATTGTAGTTTGCACACCGTCTTGCCCCCCCATCATCACACGGTCCTGAGATCCACAGGCTTTTCCTCTATTTTACGCCTGATAAATGGCCCTTTGTGACATCCTTCTCTGTCAAAAACGCTTAATAATCTGCAAGAGTAATCCATTAGCTGTAGGTTTGTCACAGATGACCGGGGCTGCATGGTTAGTCATTGACCAAGAAAGGGATGCGAAACCTGACCCTTTGACGCAACGTTCCCTTTTCTCTGATTCGAAAAGGAAATCTGAGAAAAACAAACCTCATTCTCATTGATCAAGAGAGGTGTTACATTTAGACACATCTAGTTTAGGTTCAACTTTATTCAATATGTCCTGGGACATATAATTGTTTTAATAGTCTCTCTATTGCAATGTGTTTCTACTGCAGTGTCCTTGCATCGTGTTTGTGAGACGTCGCTGACAGAGGCGCTGCTTGTTTTTGTTGGATTAAAGTCGCCGTGTCTTCTCCCTTATATGGACACGTATCACTTCAAACTGTGATGAGATGAGTTCAATACAAACGCGCTCTCTGCCTCAGGACTTAATAGTCACGTGACTTTGTGCGTAGACTGCTCAGGGTGTGGGGCGCTGCACAATAAGCATTACTCACTCATCTATTGTCTCATTTTGTAAACACGTCCTGAGAGAGAAGTCCTGATGAGTTGGGAAGAATAAGCCCGTTCAAAACAGGTTCCAGCGGCATGCAAGCAAAAGAAAAGCATGTGTCAGTTACTGTAATCTGCTCTTTGATGGCATTCAGTCAAGAGTGATCGCCTTTCAATCAGGTCGGAGGGTTTGCAGTCATTGTTTGTGGTTTGTACTGATGTGTGTGTGTGTGTGTGTGTGTGTGTGCATGATTAGAAGGGCAGCTGCCTGGTATCTCAGGTAAAACTATCGCAACCAAACCTGCCTCAGCTTCCTGTTTTGCAGCAAAAATGTAGAACAATTAAAATGCCCAAATTAATGGCTTGCTGTGGTTTGACAGACACTTCATAGATATCTCAAGGGACACCTGATCCAGCAGCAGCCTCCCGCTCTGTCTTTGTGCAGCGTCATGCAAACGTGCCAAACTGAGCGTTGTCGAGATTCTTATTTACAGAGAATCAATGATCACTCACCCTGATCATCTGACTCAACTTAGCCTCATAAGGCTGCAGTCCCAACGTAAACACAACCGTTGGCCTCTGACGTCAAACAGGTGTCACGTGACGCAGGGCGATCGCTTTGCTCCCTTTCCTTTTCTTTTTCACCTTGATGTTGCTGCTTTCAGCTGTTTGGCAACTTGACCAGAAATAATAATAAAAAAAAAGATAGCTGCTCGGTCGAAGATGGGGAGTTCCCTCTGCAAATTAATCCCTGCACTCTGCACGTTCACACTTTGTTGTTGAATCAGTCCGGCATCTGCCCCGTGATCAAATAATTAATTAAACAAGTATCTGCTCTAAGGTGACATTGTGGTGTCAGGGAAAGGTTAGTTTATTTAAATGTATTAATGTTTGTGTGAGGCAGGTTTTTTTTTTTGCAAGGAGCTGATGATTCCTACACTTAAAATAAAAAGGCTCAGAGAGGTGATGCAGGTTTTTCATTTTAGGGTGCCCTTTCATCATGGCATGATCATGAATTTGTGCATTCAGTTGAATGGCAAATAATAAGCTCTTGTCAATTAACTTGCATGATCCAATTTTCAGACTTTTTCTACTCCCTAAAAAGGCGATAAGCTGCTTTCCCTTTGCCAACACAGGAGATTGCCTTCTGGTTTTTAACTGACTTCACATGTTCCATGTCATGAAAGCACCAAAAAAGTGAGAAATTATGGATGGATGGACACAGACAGACAGCTGGCCACACAGCGGCAGCCAGAACTAATCTGACCGGACATTTTCAGTCTGAGCACTCCGCTCCGCTCCAGTCTAACATAGTTACTCAGCTCCAAAGCAGGAGTCCATGTCAGGTTTTCCAGTCTGGCGGCCCGAGGACAGGATCTGCAGGGCTGGAAGCGTGCAGCCTGGTTAAGTATTTGAATTATGTCATTGACGTCAGCACAGTCATAAATCTCGCTGCGGCCCATCCCTCAAGCTGTCCCATGCCAGCGCAGCTCCATGGTGCATTGTGAAGGAGCCGCCACACAGGCCGTAATGAGGTGTGTGTCAATGTGTGTGTGTTTGGAGAGCTGTGGAAGCCTTTTGTTTTGATAGGTGAGGTGATTATACCCAAATTATGAAATGCAAAGAGTCATAACCAGGACTGAGTGCTGCTTGGGACAGAAGACAAAGTGTGATAGTGTGGTTTCGGGGTTGGACCGACTGTTTACTTCTCAGACTCCTAGAAGAAAGTGGGACAGTTAAAGAACTGTGTTATCATATGGCATTGTATTGAATTCTCTCTGATTTAGTAGCACATCTTTTTATTGCATCATTCTAAATTAATAAATGTCCAATATAATGTTATCTACATATCCATTCATTCTGTTGACAATTAAGAAACACTTAACACACTGCAAGTTAATCTGTTGACCTACTTTTAATTTTTTTTTTGATTGTAATGAAATACTGATTGCATATTTTAAATATCTGCTTAAATTGCTATTACTGCTGTTGCATGTTGTCACCATACTAAAATAATGGCCTTAGTCATATTTGCCTAAATCCTTCTCATGAATATTTGGTTCAGTTTTTTGTGTTTTTTGAAAAACCTGAAAAAGGCCATTCTTATTATTAAGAGGCTGATGATATGTTATATATGTGATATACACAAATGGTGCGGTGTTCAGCAACTATTGTTAACCTGCTATGAAGAGCGCCATGCTACATTTGCTTTAAGGCAGTTTCTGATTGATATGAGTCTTGCCGTATCTTTCCACCACGTGTGACTGTGTTGATTATTTTCTTGAGATTGCAAACCTCCAGTCGAGTTTTTAAAAAAGTTTTTTTTCCCCCTTCCCTCTTTGTCTGTCATCGCAAATCATTTTTCTGCATCTCTCTGCGGAAAAGGTCTGAATAAATTGACGTATGCTGGGGGCTGATCCACAGGTGAATCATTTAACCAAACCCCCTCCACACCCCGAGTGTCTCAGCTCGTGCGGCGCAAAGTCAAACAAACGCAGCTCTGAGCACAGGCACGTATCAGTGTCGGAGTGCGCACACTTCTTCCTCATGATGTGGTGAGGTCAAGACGAGGAATGCGTTGTGTTTGCGCACATGCAGATAGCTCAGAGGTGTTTACACTCAAACTGACGCTGGTGGCTGCAGCCTTCCTCAGCAGCCCTTTGTTGTAAGCGGTCGCTTTGCTCCCTGATGAGTCCAATAAGTGTCAATAAACACTGCTTCAGACGTGCTCGCCACTGAGTTTAAGTCAACCTTGAACAATCAAACACTGCAGGAAAACCTCAGCTGTATGTACAACCTGTGAGGCGAAACCTGCGGTGGGAAGTGGGATAGTACTTATACTCAACAACTATGTTAAGTACAATGTTCAGCCTCACCTTTTGCTTAGGCCCCACTATATTACAGAGAGTACCAATCACAGTTACTCTAAAGTTAACTCACAAAATCATTTGCAAATTGTACATTGTACAAACAAAATATGGAGTTGCCCCAAAGTCACCAGTAAGTCATATGAATTGATAAAAGTGCGAACTAGAAAAGTTTTAGTTAATGTATCATATATATATAATATATAGTGCCCAAACAATTATTTTTCTATATTGTTTATATATTGGGACGAATAAAGAAAAAACATACTAGATGAATACTGTTAGTGATGAAGGACATTTTACGATTTTACCTCACTAACTTTTTTCTTATCGTGCATTTTTTTTTGTTGTGGTAGTCACTTTACTTGAGTCAATTCTTCATCCGTCACTGGCAGTGATTATCATTTGGTGGTATAATAGCTGAGACAGAATAGTTCCTCACACCAAGCTTCCTCCAGACAGCAAGAGAATCAGGGTTTTCGGGGGTGGGGGGGTGGGGGTTTAGAGCACACAGAGCTGCAGTGTGAGCTGGATGTGAGTGGAAGGTGTCCTGGGCGGGAATGGAGGCGGTGAGGAGGTTGCGGGTGTTTGAGCTCGGCCCTGGTCGTTAGTGCAGTTGATGGCTCTCACAGAGGTCGGTTTGTGGCCCTATAGTGGGAGAGAGATGGAGTGAGAGGGGGGAGAGAGGGGAGGCAGACGGGGTCTGTCTGCACACTGAGGTCTGTTGTCCTCTGGGCAGCCTCCAGCATATGGCTGAAGCATTAGGAGAGACTGAGGGGGGAAAAAAAAGTAGACTTCCACTGAAAAACAGGCTGGAAAAGTACCTCGCTCCCTGTCTGGGAGCAGGTTTCTCAGACTGAAAGTTAGTCACGCCACCTTTGACTGGTGACACGGAGAAATGTCTGCCAGCCCATGTAGGGCTGTATTCATGTTGAATTAGAGGTGATGACGGGCCAGCAGTCCCATCTACTGCTGTTGTGTGCAAACCGTGGCCCTGTATCCAACTGAAACGCAAGAGATGAATGAGGGAAATTCTGCCTCGGTGAACCTGAAGAACAAAGCCCGTAAACTTTTGTTCTGCAGTCCACATCCGAGTGGTTTACAGCCATCAAGAACTGGACTGTGAGTATGAATTTGCTTCCAGATTCAAAAGGACCTGATCCCTGTTCATACAAAGAGCCAACCCTTTGATGTTCCCCCGCCTGCACTGGTAAAAAGTCTAATGTCTCTATAAGCCCTCATCGGAGGGAAACGAGGGCAGGATGTGGTCCCACCTTCTTGGCAACACCTCCCGCTCCTATGGCTCAAGACGGCCGCACATGGGTATATACCCAGTTTCAACAGCTCACCACCTTGTGCGTGAGCTGCTTTGATGTTGTACTTTCTGCTCCGCGTCACTGATTTTTACATGGCTCGGATGCCAGTGGTTCCTGTGAATAGTTAGGGCCGCGGAACTTGGCGTCCAGTCACACATTAGAGCCAAAAGTTCTTTGAATCCTCCAACCTGGATCTCGCATAAAGGAAAACTGGTCTGACCTGAGGAATGCGGCTTGCGCTTGCAGTCTTCCTCTTGTAACTCGAGGAGCTAGCGGCACGATTCCTCAAAACCGCAGTCAAAGTCAAACAGCAGAGCCTCGACTTTCCTGTGTGATTCAGAAGAGTCGTCATGTTGTTGCTGATACCTTCTCGGTGGAGGGAGGTTTCCTGAACTGCACTTAAGCCGTTTCATTGAAGTTCGTCAAAACCCTGTGCGCCATCGCTGGCCTTTGAAGTGCTTTGAACCACTATATTGACGTAAATTGGGGAGCAGCACGCTGGCTGTCCTGTTGTGCTAAGCATATGGGGTAAATTTCTTCCATGTGTGAAGCCCTATGAAGTCGAGATCAGACCTTTCCATAGAGAAAGGGCGACGGGTGGTTCCAGATGCGCAAGTGTTTGCTCCCTCCAGGCAGAAATGTGTTTAACATTCTGCTTATTGGAATATGATGTTTCGTAATTAGCTTGCTTGTGTTTTATCATCCCGCTGCATTTACATGCTTTTTTTCATCTTTGTCAGCCCACCACGTGAGACGTGAATGACAGCGACGACTGTCCTCAGAAGTCACTCCTGCCATTCAGTCACTCCACTCCATGTTTTGTGTGAGTTTACAGCCAAAGAGGAAGTTCTTTGATTTCTTTGGCATCCAGGAGACCCGAGCCTGCCCCCCCCCCCCTTCCCAAATGCAGGGAGTCAAAGTTTGCCTCTCGTGTTGCTTGTGCAAACACAGGGCTCGGTGTTTGATATTAAAAAAAAAAAAAGTGTGTCTCAGAGAGGTTGAGAGGGGGAGAGAGCCAGTTTGTGGAGCGTGGTGGTGTGGTGTGAGCTGCTGCTGCACTTCAGCACAGCGCAGCCTTGAAGTGGTCTGCATGTTTCAGAAAGGAAGTCATCAAGGAGTAGAGTGATCTGACAAAGTGCATGAAAAAAAAGTCGAAGCCGTTTCTTCGTCTCTGCCGATTCCTGTCAAACCCTCCTTCATGTTCCTGTAGTTTCATTGTGTTAATAATCATCCTCCATACTCTTAACAAGCCTGCACAGTATGAAAAAGCTAAACCAGATGGATCTGTTTCACCTTCTCCTGCATTGGGTTTGTGTTACTGTACCTCTATGTGCACACAGCCTGTATATGTTTGGACAAGAGGGGGGTCCCAGACACATCAACAGCAGGAGGCAGCAGACCGCCTAGTTGGTAAGCCCCTTGTTCATGGTACCGAGAGGGGGTATATGCGGACAAGAGAGAAACTGAGAGGAGGTGGGGGGAACCAGACAGAGTGGGAGGGGGTTTGCAGAGCGCATGAGAGCGAGGGAATAAGGGGGTACGGAGAGAAAGAGCCTACAGAGAGAGGGCGAGTCGGCAGCAGTAATTCTAGCCTCAGTTCTTCCTGCAGCGTCCAACTTATGTGAACTTTCTGATGCGGCGGGGCGCAGCGAGATGAAGGAGCTTTGTGTGCACACTTCCTCCTCTTCCTCTGCGACTACCGGATGTCCTGCGGGCCAGTCCTCCGTACGATCGAGCCACTCCGGCACCCTCGGACCTACATGCATGGTGTCAGGGGGCTCTGCCATGGACATGGACCCTCTCGGGCCTGATTACATGTCCATGTGTCTGTTGGCAGATGAGTCCTACCAGAAGCTGGCTATGGAGACAATGGAGGAGCTGGACTGGTGTCTGGACCAGTTGGAGACCATCCAGACCTACCGCTCTGTCAGTGACATGGCCTCCAACAAGGTAAGGACATGCAGCTTATATGTTTTTATACAAATCCTCAGACTTTGTGTTAGTGACTGACTTTGTGACTGATGTTGGGTCCTGCTGCACAAGGAACCGTTTAATTCTTTTCATATTTTCAATTTAAACTTCAGAAAAAACCTCGACATTGGGCCAAAAACAATCATAAAGAACTCCTTGTTTCATTGAGGAATGTGCAGCCTTTAACTTTCGAGTGAAAACGTTGACTAATGAGAACCATGCTCTCACACACAAACCCCTGACACACACACACACGCTGCACTGTGTCTCAGCCTGTCACCCCCAGAGGTTGCTGGGAGATTTTTGCAGATTATGTGACAGACTGGTTCCTAATTATATGTTAGCAAACTTTGAATTTGAATAATCATTATTTTAACACTGCATAGAGCATTCGCTGCTGTCACAAACCGTTATTTAGGTCAGAGAAGAGAATGTCACAGGTTCAATCCCCTAGAATCTGTTCATTATTCATGTGAGTTGCTATTCACATTTTGTCAGTTGTTGTCAGACCCTATGATAGTGAGATTGGACTTGACTGACCTGTGATGACTTCTTTATAGCCATACAATGTTTTCTTTTGTTGGTGTGGTCGTCCCTTTGCACAGGGAACGCAAAATGTAAATATCTCTTTACCACACTGACGCACTTGCAAAGTAACAGCTGTTCTGTGGTCGTGTCAGAGCGCTGACGTGATCAATGATTAATTTAATCAGGACATCTGATTACATTAATGGCACTGCTTGTTTTGCATACTTACCCCCTGATATCTTAAATCCCAAGAGGCCAAATTATTGCATTTATTCAAATTCAAATGCTCCGCTTCATTTTCCTGACCTTGTTTCAACTACATGAGACACACGGAAAGTTGGAGGCTGCCTTACAGGATGCATGATGAAAAACACATGTCACTTTCTCAACTGACATCATCTTATAAGGTCACATCCAACTGACGGCTTTCAGTTTCAGACGTAAGTTTAAGATAAACATATAAAAGTGTTAGAGGAAGGTGTATGCCACGTTCTCATTGATAGGCAGGACATTTTCATATAATGTTTTTGTTGATGAGGCTGCCAACTGATTTTGGTTTAATTCTCTTCTCTTCTCCAAGTTGAAGCAGTGCTACATTTTTCCAGCTTCTTTAAATCTCTTATTGCTAAAGCTGTTAGTCATTATGTCCAATGTGAATTGCATATGATACTGACATCTGCCCATTGTTACTGACACTGTGGAATACTGCATTATTCCCACCATGCTATTCAGATATGGGCCACTAGTTACATGGTCATTTCAGATATTCTTATTGACATTATTTGGACTCAACCAGTTAACACACTGAACATTCCCACATGAATTTCAGCTTCTAGCACATCAGGAAATTAGACTTCCTTGTTGACACGTGTCCAAAGTTGCAAATGCTACCTTTCACTAGCCAAGAATTGTTGAATACAATACTGAATCACTGCATTGGTAAACATACTGGATATTAACAGAATGACATCAAACATTTTTGAAAGGTTATTTTTTGAAGCACATTACAGTTTCCTTCATGATAACGTTTACTACGGTATTTTTGGAACCATATGAGCCTTTTAGCTTTTTAGCATTGATGCTAGTTTACCTTGTTCACAGATCCAGTTAATGAGGTACGTGGTGATGGTATTTACCCTGCTAACATTTGCTAATAACGATTAAACATGTCGTCAGAAGGTGATTGTGTTTACTTCTCTGACAGCCAAGCTAATGGGAATTTGAGTAGTTTTGCCACTGTCATCAAGGCCTGTCCTCGCCATCTCAATGGCCATTCAACTGGCACGTAATTATTATAATAAAGAAGTGAAACGTCAATATGATGATGGCATGAGACAAAAACAGGATCTACCATGTCTCTTGATTTGTCCTCCAGGCACCATGATCGTCTCAACCAATAAACCTTATCATAACCCCACTATTGTGACTGAATAGATATTGGCATGGGAAAGTGGAAAAAAACCATCCAGCGTGCTGTTCTAAATTGAAAAGAAGTCAGCTTTCTGATCTGATTAATGTTGAGCTAAATAAACACATTGTGGTACTGCAAGACTACACAAAGCCCCTTATTTAGAACTAATTACTTCCCTTTGCTTTGATACACATAAAACGTTTCATTTGTGTAGAGCTCAGCCAAATTACTGCACACTCAACTCCCATGCAGACAGTGGCGACTGTACGGCGGCGTCAGTTTCTAAACACCCAGGGTGGCGTTGTCCCTTTCCGCCCTGTCTTCTACACTGTGGTCTGAGGGAGGGGTGTTGTCATACTGTGACGGGTGACTGTGACCGTGACACCAGTTTCCTGTCGTTTTATTTCCCCTGTGCACCCCCCCCCACCCCCCGCTCTATGGTTGCCAGACGACAATAGCAGCGCTTCGACCCAGGCAGCCGGGTTGAGTCTTTACAGATACCTACGTCACTGGGACTGGTAAGACAATGAGCAAGAGGCCCTGCAGTCTGCATTGCAGCGCAGGCGCCCGGTCACGCCAGCCGGGCACATGACTCAGAGTCCTCATAATGTGACCCAACCAACACAGAGTGCTGTTGACTGATGATTCTTTTGAAAGAGCGGAGATCAGCAGGTCATGATGTTCCCGCTGAGAATTGTCAGTGGGCTCGATTGTTGTGCCATCATACACGGATGGAGAGATTTTTTTTTTTTTTTTTTTTTTTTTTAGTACAGTCACAAATTTTCCAAATTCGTGAAAAAATGTGTTTATTTTGTTTACAAAGAACACAGAATCAGTGTTTACATGACGTGATGCTGGACAAAGACCCCAATTCTGTTCGGATGTAAACGAACCCACGATCAAACCCCGGGGCGTCTCCGCTTACGGTTGTCCAAGGGCGCAGGTGTATCCGGGGCGATGGGACCACACACCCTGCTGACCGCCCGCCTGGTCGCTGTGACCTCAGAGCGGGGGTGGGGGTGGGGGGGGGGACTGCCTCCCTGGCCCTTCACTATCATTAGCCCCGCCACACTTCCATGCTGATGCTGGTGATGGCCTTGGACAAACACTGCCATCTGAATCCAGTTAGAGGAGTTCAGGGCTTTTGCGGGCTAGCGTGCGAGCAAGCCCCCCGAGCCGAGAGGGAGTGCGTAGGAAACTTCAGCTCACGTGTGGTCACTTACAACTTCGAAGCGCCGCCGTCTTCAGCGGGGGGAAAAAATGACAAAATTATTGAAACAGATGTAGCGGTGGGTCTGTAGCTGTGGCAGGGGTAATGGACATTAAATTATAGTGCTGTGATTCCTTTTGACTGAATGGGTGGTGAGCAGATCAGACAAGCTACAGTAGTGATTATGGTGCCTAATTGTAATTAAAAAAGTTATACCTCCTGTAATCTGCTGTTATCATGGAAAATAAGACGAGATGAGGGCAGTAAACACGAAGGCTGCGCTTACTCTCCCCGTGTCCTTACTTGTCATCAACACCTTCTAGGAAAATGTTCTTTTTTATATTACTAAAGTCTGAAAAGTCACTGGGCAGAGTCCACTGTGTGTTGACACTGGCAACTGCACACAGGACGGAGGCAGCATTGGCTCACGCTGGGCTTTTGTCAGGTTGCACAGAATATTGCAAGAAGGTCTCACGCCGTTCCCTCGCTGTGTTTCAGTCAAGGTCTATGAGCTAAGCCGACTCGTAAATCTTCTCCCAAAAATGTCCATGCTTGTCTTTCGTGTTTTCTCTCCTCAACACGACGAACAGGCTGCCTGCTCACTTCGCTATCTGGGAATTTTCAGTGAGCTCAGGTATGCTCGTTGTTTGGTGCCTGAGGCCGTGTTAGAAAGACGAGCGTCTACCAGTAAATGACCTCAGTGAATTACTCTGTCGTGTAGAAGGGAAGTAGGAGGGAACACAACTCTAGGGCCTGTGTTTGCTGGGGGAGGAGCCATCGATCTCTTGTTAGACTCTTGTAGGCCAGTCGGTGAAGTCTGCTGTATCACAATATGTTTCCTGCCTGTTGCCACTTCAGTAAAGAGAATAGAGGGAGGAAGCCGACAGTCTCACAGACGCTGACCAGAGTTATTACCAGCGGAACTTTTACGAGATTTCTTTCGTGGCACGTTTGATTTTTTTTTTTTTTTTAATTTTGTGAGTAACAATGGGACTGTGTTGTTTTAAAAAGCAGAAGAAAAACTTTGGAATGCGTATGAGTTGGAAAAAGGTGAGAAAGTCATGAATCTTCTTACATTGTGCTGTGAGAGTGTGATTTATTGAAGGATATAGCCAGCGATTTAATTCCATCTCTTGAGATTAAGTTTGCAATGTTTAACGCCTATTTCTGTTATTTATTATCTATTATTTTGTTATTTAAGGACATTTGAACTAGTTTTATGTTATTATTGTGAGTTAAAGTGTTCAAATTTATAGTTCAGTGTTTTTTATTTTTTATTTTATGGCTCCTGTCTGCACCTTTTTGTTGACAATTCTGAGGCAACAGCCCTTCATGCCCTGCAAACGAGGTTGCTTGAAATTTGCGCAACTCCCCCCTGTGTCCTAAGTGCAGAGTTTTTTTCCCTGAACGTGTACTCACGTCAAAGGATGCATGAGTTAATGCTATGCCTTGAGTAATCTATGCTCCCGGGCACAGTCATCTACTTTGTCACTGTGCCGTGTGAGCTGAACTGCATGACATGTGGCTGTGTGCCTAATTCATTTCCTAGAGGTCACACAAATCCACACTGTTCCTCCGCCTTTAAGGAATCAGTTACAAGTTGCCCTTTGAATGGAATAAAAGCCGCCTGAGTCCGAGCTCAAATTTTTTGTCATTATGAGCGCTCTTTGATTTTTTTTTTTTTTTATGGGCCGCCTCTGGCAGTCTGGGGTTTTGGGTGCAGCCAACCCTTTGAAATCGGCGTTTAAGTTTCACAGTCAAGTAGATGTTAGCCGCCTGCTTGACATCTATTAGACAGCTGCTGTGAGCAGAGACAGTCTGGTCCAGTGTGAGGCGAAAAGAGCCCATTGTGAGGAATAATGAAAGCCCCGGCTTAAGGCAGAGTCACGGTTGATTTATTTTCTTACAATGTTTGAACACATCAGAGACGACGCGGCTCTCAATGACACATTCAAGGCACTGACTCCACAATTATCCAATTGTTTTAATTATAAAGACTTTGTTTTCCTTCATTGGAGGTTGTGCTTCCTTGTGCAACATCGTGTCTGTTCAGAGCATCTCCGCTGTCAGATCGAATGCGCGTGCGCCTGTGCATGCATGTGCCCGTGTGAATGTATGCGATGTGATGCAATGTGCTGAGGGCAGGGACCACTGTGAGAACAACGGAGGGGGCCACGTGACTCTGTTGCCACGGCGTTCAGGTTGCCGCGCAATTGGTGGGGCACCGGTGGGCTGCAGCTCCCTCGTGTGTGTGTCTCCCATCGTCTCTGGATAACGGATACTGAATAATGTGCATGCATGCTGACAACTACACCGTGATTCAGGGCTGGAGCCTCCACTCCAACAACAATATTGAGGAAAGGCGCAAGACCCAATCTGTCAAATGAACCCAGCGTTTCCTCACCCCTGTGATAAACAGTCTGGCGCTTTGAAACCTCACATTGCGCATTTTGCATTGGATCTGTTCTGCATTACTGAGCAGGGGGAGAGAATCAGGAGGGGGGGGAGTGAAAGAGATTTTGCAGAAAGCACTGGACAGAATTTGAGAGAAGGATGTGGGGGGGGGATTCTCCTGTTCTCTGCAGTGCTGTGCATGGCTCAGTGTTCTGCAGGGGTGGGAGGCAAAAAGAGAGCGAGGGAGAGACTCCACCAGCCTGTCTGCCACCGGGGACCCTTACAGCTTGAGCGCAACACCCTCCCCCCTCCTCCTGTCTGCTTCTCTCCATCCCTCCTATCCTTCCCTCAGTCTTGCAGCCTCTCATTTCTTCCTTGCTCAATCTGGGCTTGGGAAGACTGGATTTCCCCCCCCCATGCACGTCACTGGATAATATTTGGACGGCGGCAAGAGGAGTTTTACGGAGAAACGGACTAAGGCGAGAGAAGACGAAGGGAAATTGATTGGATTCGGGGGGATTCCATCGCTTCTGCGGTCCTGGAAAACGGAGGGCGAAGCTATGAGAAGATGCTTTTGGCTAAGGATGTAGGGGTCCACCACAGCCCCTCTCCAGAGAGTTCAGCAGGGGCGTATTTACCGTAGTCCACAGTGATTCTGGGGGAGCGTTGAGCTCCAGGCGGAGGAGCTGAGCTCAGCCTTGGGGGTCCACTCAGAGAGGAGCGCACAGGGCTTCTGCTGGGGAGCGCCAGGGGCTCAGCACAGCTCAGCACCATGCCTGAGGCCAACTATCTGTTCTCTGTGTCCTGGGGATACATTAAGGTGTGTCCCATAGGTGGGACTCTGTGTGTGTGTGTGTTTGCATGTTTGTGACCACTGCAGCTGGTGAGGGTCATGTGACCTTTGCTGGATTTATTGTGCATTGATAATCAGTGTCCTTACTTGGATGAGACGGGTGTCATGGTGCTCTTTCTCAGGAGTTGTGTGCATTTTCTTTCCTGGAAAAACTGGTCAAACAGTAGCCGTTACTATGCCATGTGTTGGTGTATCTATTTTTCTGTTCGTTAATAAACCCTTTATCAGTCATGGAATTCAACAGCTAACACAAAGCAGGACCAAGCAGACATAAACACAGACCATATATGGCAGATAACGATCCAGAGGCCATGTTCTCGTGAGCCAAATGCCGGGGAGAGATTGCAGGAAATGCTTTGTCCCTTTTCTTGGAGATTGAATAAATATGTATGTCCTTTTCAAGACAATTAACCCTCAAGGACCTTTTAATCCCTCTTTGCCTGCAGTTCAAGAGGATGCTGAACCGGGAGCTAAGTCACCTGTCCGAGATGAGTCGCTCCGGCAACCAAGTGTCCGAGTACATCTCAAACACCTTCCTTGGTGAGCACTGCAACACACACACCCACGGCAATTAACACCAATGGTATGTGACTCCAGTGTCCGGGAACAACACGGCCCCGAGTGTTCACAGGTTGTGAGGTCACCTAAAGCGACGGATAAGTTGTTGTAGGTCTGCATCACTGCTCGCAAACCAGTCTGATCTGGTCTTGGGGAAGAGAGTTCCCTCGCTCTGACTACTGCAGAGAGAAGAGGAGGAAGAGGAGGAGGAGGGGGGCGGGGGTTCAGGGAAGACTTCCCTCTGGAGAGATCAAGGCAGTGAGCAAGGGGAGAGGAGAAATGTGCGTCTGTGTCATCAGGTCCAAATAAACTGCATTATTTATCAGGAGGACAGACGTGTTTCTCGTAACAAGCCCAGCTGCAGATCGTGACTCGCAGTCGGCTCAGTTCAGCTCGTCCTGTCGGCATGCAGACACTCTGCCCCTCAGCTCCTCCACCTTCACATCCAGCCGGATGATAGCGGAGACACAAGACCTCTCCCTAACAGTAGAATAGGTGCAGCGGAAGTGATTTCCGTCTGGCAGCGCTGCTCGGGGGAGGCGCAGAGCTTCATCTTTGAAGCTTGGCGTCATCTGCATTGCATCTCACACCTGTCAGGTGCACAGAGATCCTTTGTCCTCGTGCTTTGCGAGGAGAAGGCGGCTGAGATGTCGCCCCCCCCCCCCCCCCCCGATGTCGCCCCCCCCCCCCCCCCCCCCCTGCTGCATATGCAGTGCGCACACGAACACACAGCGAGACCGAGGGCGTCGTGCGCTCACACGCGCTGTCAGCTGTGTGCAACATGTGAGAATCACACTCAGCCACCAGAGAGACTTGAATCACATGCCGCAAAGGAACAAGAAAAATCCTGGCGTATAAACAAGGCCCATCCCCTGAGCAGTTTTCCGCAATTCTCCAGATTGTTATTACAACATGGTTCAGTTTCTCAGAATGTGCGGGCCACTGGAGCAGATTGCACAACATCCCATAAGCGCTGTGTGACAGTTATCATAATTGTATCGAAACATTTGTTTGTATCCAATATAAAAAACATCTCAGGATGCTTATGTAAGTAAGGTAACCAACATGGTCCCAATCCTTTTTCCCCCTTTTTCATTTTCTCCAGACAAGCAGAATGAGTTGGAGCTTCCATGTCCGGTACCAAAGTCGAGAGAGAGGAAGCGGAGGCAGGGTCAGCAGCAGCAGCAGCAGCAGCAGCAGGGCGGGATGATGACTCACATCAGCGGGGTGAGGAAGGTCAGCCACACGCCCAGCATGTCGGGGAGCAGCTGCAATCGCTTCGGGGTCAAGACGGATCAGGAGGAGCTGCTGTCCAAGGTAGTTGATTGATTACACAGCAAAAAATAAAAAGCCCCGACAGGCGTCTGATGCAGACACTAACGGTCTCCATGTGTGTTCTCTCCGTCAGGACCTGGAAGACATCAACAGATGGGGCCTGAACATCTTCAAAGTGGCCGAGCACTCCCACAACCGACCCCTCACGTGCATCATGTACACCATCTTTCAGGTCAGAGTCCTGCCCCTTCATCCTCCTCATCCTCTACCCTTATGACCAACCTCTAATTGTTTAGAGGTTGGTCATAAGGGTAGAGAATATGCTTTAAATGGACCTGGAAAAAGCAGCGAAGCATCACCAGCTCGTGTTTTTCTCATCGCATGCAGGAGCGAGACCTGATGAGGACGTTCAAGATTCCAACGGACACCTTCGTGACGTTTATGCTGACCCTGGAGGGCCACTATCACTCCGACGTGGCGTACCACAACAGCCTGCACGCCGCCGACGTGGCCCAGTCCACGCACATCCTCCTGTCCACCCCCGCACTGGATGTAAGTGACTTTAGCCCATGATCACAGCTACACTCTGATCCTCTAGAAATCAAACAATGCCCAGGGTGAGTTTCCCTACGTTCAGAAACAAAGTAGTGGCATTCTCCTAATAGTTCAAATGTTTTACTCCCACACCTTTTTGGTTTGATTCATCGAGGTCACCAATACTGGCACCGCTCTAGAAATGCATACTTCAGAGGGTGACACATTGATTAGCCGGATAACCAACTGTTAAATCTAAGCCATTTTTTTTTTCTTCTTCTTCCTTCTTCTCAAACACAGGCCGTCTTCACTGATCTGGAGATCCTTGCAGCCATTTTCGCCGCAGCCATTCACGACGTGGACCACCCCGGAGTGTCCAACCAGTTCCTCATCAACACCAGTAAGTCCTCCTGACCGCCACTCGTTTATTTAGCCCACGCAGGCCCACTAGCCTTAATACATGTTTGCACGGTTGAATGGGGATGTGACTTCCTTGTCTCAGTGTGGGTTTTTATTGGTTTTGAATGGTTACCATAGCTACCTGACCTAAGTTTAAAAACTTTGTGCTCAATTTAATTTCTTCCTTCCTGTATTTTTTCCCTTCCCCCCCCCCCCCCCCCCCCCCCCCCCCTCCCTCAGACTCTGAGCTGGCTCTCATGTACAACGATGAGTCAGTGCTGGAGAACCACCACTTGGCCGTAGGCTTCAAGCTGCTGCAGGAAGACAACTGTGACATCTTCCAAAACCTCACCAAGAAGCAGAGGCAGACTCTGCGGAGAATGGTCATAGACATGGTGAGGAAACGTCTGCGCGCCCAGAAAACGGTTGGCTCCTTGCACCACTCCTTTCCTGAACTGCTTCTCACTCCGTTGTCTGTGGGATCCTGTCTCCTAGGTGTTGGCGACCGACATGTCTAAACACATGAGCCTGCTGGCCGATCTGAAGACAATGGTGGAGACCAAGAAGGTGACGAGCTCGGGGGTTCTGCTGCTGGACAACTACACGGACAGGATGCAGGTGAGAGCCCTGCATGTAAACACATAACACGCAGGAATAACACGGTCATACAGCAGATGATTAACTTCTGGGTTTTTTCTTGCAGGTTCTGCGGAACATGGTTCACTGTGCGGACCTGAGCAACCCGACCAAACCCCTGGATCTGTACCGGCAGTGGACAGACAGGATCATGGACGAGTTCTTCCACCAGGGAGACAGAGAGAGGGAACGCGGGATGGAGATCAGCCCGATGTGTGACAAACACACCGCCTCAGTGGAGAGGACGCAGGTAGAAACCCATCCGCGCGCTCCCACGAGGAATTAAACATTGTATTTATTTTTCCGTCTCACTCACGCCGTCTCTGTCTCTGTCTCCCAGGTTGGCTTCATCGACTACATCGTCCACCCTCTGTGGGAGACGTGGGCCGACCTGGTCCACCCGGACGCCCAGGACATCCTCGATATGCTCGAGGACAACAGGAACTGGTACCAAAGCATGATCCCCCAAAGCCCCTCCCCTCCCTTCTACTCAGAAGGGAGCCCACCCGGGGAGTTGGAGGGTGGACCTGCGACCAGTAAATTTCAGTTTGAACTGACACTGGACGACGAGGACGAGCAGGTGGGAGGAGACCTGGAGACTGGGATGATGGAGACAACGGACGGATGCGATGATGTGACACTCCAAAGCCATCCCTCCAGTGAGGACGGGACCTTCTCAGCAGAAACATAGCTGGACTGACTGGGTTCTTTGGCTGAATTCCTTTTATTGCAGTGGAGCAATCCTGCAATCCTGGCTCTTCAGGAGCTGCCTGGCTACGAGGGCCTGACTAAATGTAGGGCACCCCTGCAGACGAGGCTTGGAAACCCTGTGGCAGTTTGATTTTGAGCCCGTGAAGGGAGCTGGGCAAGCGCAGCCTCTGGTGTTTAGAAGAAAGGACTGACTGTGGGGCTGCAGAGGCCGAGTCTCAGTCCTCACAGACAAATAAGACGAAGTCAATGACGTGTACTGGGACAAGTGAGACTTGCACTTCAGGACACTTTTTATGTTCATCACGATTTTTTTTTTGTCTCGAGACTGGATGCCACCTGGTGAAGTGTCCAAAAACAAAAGTCGTGTGCCTTTTTTTTTTTCCTTTTTACGGCTGTGTCTTTTATGTACTTTTATGTTTTTTATAATTTATTGAACACAATCATGTAGCTGTAAAATGGGTCAACGTTTTCTACAATAAGGACATCTCTGTCTCACAATCAGTCTTCCTAATGTTTTGGCAATATTATAACGTGGAGTGGTGTTTCTAAAAAGAAAAAAAAAAAATCCGTTTACTTCCCAGCACAATTTGCACTTGGTGGCTAAAGGAAGAAGGTGGACAGCAACAGTCATTTACATAATCATCGAATAATACATTACAAACAAATGAAATAACTCATTAAAGGTGAATTTTTTGGGCACGTTAGGACAGATCAAACAAACCCTTTGATAAATTCACTTTGTGATCATGTGCTTCAAACGCCCCAATCAGAAGTCAGACCCATTTCTCTTCTTTCCTGTTGCTCAGTACAAAAAAATCTGGGAAATAAAAGTTAGTTACCAAAGGAAATTCCACCAAAAAGATTTCATAGACGATTCCACCTTATATTGTCTCGTGTTGGGTGTATTCCAGTGTCATTTTGACAACTCGCTCACTCACACACAATGTGAGGTCAACCGGTTCACATCCTAGTGAATACTCTTTATACCGTGTCTGGTTCTGGATTTGAATGACTGTAAGACCGTGCACATTTAAACAGACACCTGTCAGTGACATGATAACTGTATCTCCTAGTTATTATTATTATTATTATTATTATTATTATTATTATTATTATTATTGTGATTCCAGCACTTTGAATATTTACGACAGTTCTGCAGCTGGTTGCTGATCTGTCCAACACTACCTTAAAGGTACCATATTGTCAGAATGGGGGAATGGTGTGTGTGTGTGTGTGTGTATGCGTGTGTGTGTGAGTGGTTACACAGTTGCACAATCTTGTCGCACCCAGCTGTGCTGTGCTGACCCTTCAGCTGTTTGTAACAGTGTATTTATTACCTTGTTTCCCTGTACCTGATGATACTGATCGATAATATTCTCTGTATATTTGTTATTATTTATACTACGAAGTGTCAAATCCACAGTTTGACAGTAACTTGTCTGGTGGTTCTGATTCGTTGTATTGAGCATACACAGTTGCACAATCTTGTCGCACCCAGCTGTGCTGTGCTGACCCTTCAGCTGTTTGTAACAGTGTATTTATTACCTTGTTTCCCTGTACCTGATGATACTGATCGATAATATTCTCTGTATATTTGTTATTATTTATACTACGAAGTGTCAAATCCACAGTTTGACAGTAACTTGTCTGGTGGTTCGGATTCGTTGTATTGAGCAAAGCTACTTTGCTATGAAGACCAAAAACCTTGGAGTCATATGGTCCAGTTTTTTTTTTTTTTTTTTTTTTTTTTTTTGATAAGTTTGAAATGTTTGGTTTGAGGTTCCTGCCGGAGACGTTTGTACAGTCTGAAGCAACAGCACCTCACGAGAGGTGCCGCCAAAGCTCTTTGTATTTTGGTTCCTGGCGGATCGTGAAGGCTGGATCTATTTACCGCAGTATGTTGTGTACGGTGACGGGTCATTGTACAGCTTTAGGAACATTTGCTGAAATATATGACATTGTTTCAAATGTATTTTTTCAGTGTTTTCCTCACAATATATGGTAAAACGGTGTATGTTGTGCTCAACAAATGTTTTTTATCAGATTATTAAAACGGGCATGTATTACAGAACACTGGTGTTGAGTATTTACCGGAGAACAAACAGGTGATGCGTTTGTTGGCGTTTCGAGGTTAGAATGAGTCATAACACGACCGAGCTACTGTAAATGTTGTGACCTCAGGGCAGCCAAAGCGTTTTTCCACGGCTGTGTTCGACAACGCACTTTAAAAGGTCTCCTCTGTGCCACGTTCAAAACTTGATCATGAGATTACAATGCTCAGCCTGATGTGGGGGTTTTTTCACGTCATAGGTCCAGTTTTGCAACAGTTCAGGGGGAAAACCAGGTGAAGCTGACAGGAGGAAAACCTGATTCGGTCTTGAGTCACTTCCCTCGTGGTGACACCAGTGACTTCTCCTCTCTCTAAATCAAGCTGGACACAGCGCCAGCAGAGTAAACAGGAAGGGGAGAGATAGTGCTGCTATGTGCTGGGCCCTCAGGGCATTCACTCTCCCATAACCGCCGGCACCTTGACCCCGCTGATAAGCATCTGGGATACGTGACCGGCCGGAGGGCACGCTGAGACCAATTAGCATGAGGCCAGAGATGAGTGCTGCAGATTTCAGTGACTTTACTAAGTGCCACAAAAACGGAGGAGGGAGGACTGAAGACTGTTTACTGATGGAATCTTTTCTTTGGGTTTCTTTGTTAGCTCAGTTAGCTTCGTGCGGGCCGGTCAACTCTGATAAACACTTAATGATGAACGATAAATTCACGCTCACTGCCTGGTATGCGGAGCTGCTCGGAAGGTAGGGCATTGCATCATCTGGTGACCGTGCTTTAAAAGACAGTCATCACTTAGCGATGTGGGAAAAACGTAGGCAGCACACCTGGGTCAGGGCTGGGAAAGTTTCCTCTCACCGACACAATGCAAAGTATGCCAACGGAGAAAGTACCACTTGTGTGCTTCATAATTAACTAATCACCAGATGTAGAGGTGAGGCATTATACCTGGAGGGCAGCAGCAAACCTGAAGCGTCCTCCTCTTCCTTTAGATTCAGCAGAAATGAGGGCAGTGTTTATGGTAAACACGGGCACAGACAGAGACCAGTGTTTTCCATGGTGATGGTCCGCAGTGCCAGAGCAATGGGCAGTTTGTTTTTGAAAGTCTAACACAAGTCTTGTGGTGTGTTGGTTGACGTCAGCGGGCCGAGGGCGGACTTCCCCCGCCGCTGGCAGCGCCGTCTGTGAACCGCCGGAGTTGGGGCTGAGCCCCGGGCTCTCGCAGCTGCCGTCCGGCCGACAGCCGCTCGGCCACCTCGCTCTGCTCTGCCCAGCCAGGCCCTGAGAGGCCCCCGGCCCGGGGCCAAGGCGAGAGAGGAAGAGAGCCACTTCCAACAAAACAAACCTTCTCTCTCCGTATCCACTTTATAAAAACAAACGTGTTCCTGGAGTTTCTCCTGAACAGCTGCTGTTTGTTTTCAGGCAGGTTGACATTAAGGACTTTAGAGGAATACAGGCTAACTTAAGGCTTTCCAGGATAATTCAATAGAACCTGTGTGTGTGTGTGTGTGTGTCAGTATTTGTGTGGATGGCAGAGATTCTGAGAAACTGAAGAAGTGAGCTGAAAAGTGATTAATCTGGAAAGGATCCGATGAGGCAGTCACTTCCTCTTAGAAAGGCATGTTTGACTTCGGTGTGTGTGTGTGTGTAACTGCGTATCCCTTTGTGTTTGTGGCCTCATGAACGCAGGATTCAGACAATAACAGGATGCATCCTTCCCAGAAAATGTCACAAATCACTGAGTTATCGAACACGACGGCAGCCATCATAAATAAGGCAGAGCTTCGCCTTTTGCATGGAACCGTCTTAAATATCTCACACAAACATGTACAGTTGAATAATGTGCAAACAGAAAGAGCAAACACACAAGAGGTGCCCCAAGAGGAGGGCACATGGATTTTCTGACCTTGTCATGATGATCCATTCAGGTCAATACCAACTTGGAATCAAGACTGAATAACATTGCCCAGATATGTGGAGTACAACAGTTTGATGGCACTTTTGGGGGATGTTCGTCTTGTGATCTTGTGAATTTTTCATTTGAAAAGAATCCGCTGGTGTTGGGTGATTACAAAAACTGCTTGGCATCAGCCTGTGTGTGGAGGACGTGCCTGTGTCAAGTCACATTTAATCTCAGTGTGTTTAAGGACATGGCAACAGTCTGACATTTGTGCTGATTCCTGCAGGCTCTTTACCCAGCATGCAGTCTGCTCCGGAATGATTTGGACATAGAAGGGAACACCCCTGTGGGGATGCAGCGGCACACAAGAGCACACTGTCATCTTTAAAAAAAAAAATAAAACAAAAGAGTGAGAAAAGGAAAACAAACGCCCTCTTGGTATCTTGCAGACACACACACACACACATACAGTAGATACTGGTTGTGTCTTGTACCATTGCAGATCTCCAGCTCTCAGTCCACATGTCCTCCTCTTGATTTTGCCAGGATCGATAGCTGTCCCTGTTTGACACAGAGGCAGAGACAGAGTGAGAGGGGCGAGCACGCAGCCCTGGAGCCCTCTGCCATGTCAAAGCGAGCGAGCGCGTGGGAGGGGATTCTCAACATGCACTGCACAGGCACAGACTGCGGTAGAGGAGGAGAGTCAGAAAGAGACAAAGAAATGTGAGGCCTGCACGATGTGTGAAAATATCAAATATGTCACTTCTATAGGGGCGAGATAAACAGAGCGCTATCGTTGCCAGGAAGAGTAAACTCCTGACATTCTATCAACGGCTGTGTTGATCTCAGCCCTGGTTTAGATCCAAATCTGTGCCTCAACCCTCATTGTTTAACGTTGCCTCTCAACACAACTGTACTATATGTCACATTAAACAGACAACATGCGAAAAGACAGAGATAATATAAATGTATTAATGTAGTTTTTGACTGCACACCTGCCCCTTCACAAAGTCAACTTGTTGTTGTTGTTTTCATGTTGAAGGTGTGTTTTGATGCTGCGATCACTCACGAGATGAGTCAGCGCTCTATTCTGGTTGTGTCAGTGGATTCCAGTAAGGACCTGAGAGCGTCACAGTCTGGATAGCTCTGACCCCGCTTCCTCTGTGCCCGCTGAGCTGCGCTGCTTCTCGGGAGCGATAAGGCCGCAGCAGCAGCACCACCCCTTCCCAGACCCTGTCCTCCATGTCGGCATCGGGCTTCTCAGAAGGCACAGGGCCTGCTGCTCATGTGTGGAACCCGATGGAGGATGCAGATAAGAGGGGCTGTTGTGACTGGGGCAGAATGAGATTGCGGTCTGATAGCTCTTTGTGAGCGAGGCTGCTGTTTGTGCACCTGTGTGTCCACATGTGTGGAATGTGCTCCCAATCAGAGCAGTAAACAGGCCTGTAGAGAAGAATACATAGTGGTGGAAATCTACTGAAGGGCAAGCACACCAAGATGAAAACACTCTGTGCTTTAGATGAGAGCGTAATAGATTTTAATCAATTTATAAATCAGGTTCAGTGTGTACGTATGGAGTGTGTGAACACAGCTCGTAAATGCATATTTTGTGAAATGTATCTAGATAACGATCCATATCAAATGATAATATTATTTTTCTTGAGCTACTATTTGGCCATATTTCTCAGGCGTAAAATCAAAATACATTAGTTCACACTAAGTGGAGTTGAGGGTGGTTTAAACTACCTCATGTACACAGATAGTGAGGTGATTAACTGGGTTGGTCACAAATATTCATTTTGCTCTCGTCATACAGTTTCTTTTATTTACACTTATGTAAATCTGATATGTCCTGTCTGAGTGTATGAGCTTCATCTGTATCAGAAACGAAAGGAAACCAGTGATGCTATATAAACAGAGTTTGATACACTTGATGTCGGCTGATGTGATGCAGATCTAGGCGTGGGGGGGGGGCAGAGTGGCAGACGGTGCCTACGTGCAGATCGGCGTGCCACCACAGATCCCATGCCTTGTCTCCACTCTACCATGTCCGTCAGTCTCATTAACAAGCCTGGAAGCAGCAGCAATGGGGGGGGGGGGCTCTTCCTGTTGCTCCCTTCTCCTCCTCCACAGTCTCAGTGGTTGAGAAAACAAAACCCTCTCATGAGAGTTCAGAGAGTGAACTTTTGCTCCGCTGTGCTGTCAGCAGGTGCATGGAAGGAGCAGTATGGCAAATATGAGATCTCTATTGACTTTGAAGTCACGTTCACACTTGCATGTGTTATCAATATTCTTATCAATATTCTCTCCCTGCATGACGCTCGCATGTGGTTCACCTTCATGTACACCATGTTGGTCAGAGGTTGCTTCTAATGGTTTACAGGAGAACCCTTCTCTACAAACCTTGTAAGTGACAAAAAGTTATGGCGGGAACTTACTTCATTACCATCACCCTAAAAGATTAAAGCCCTTATTGGTGCAGGTAAATACTTTTCCTATTGTTCACAAGTACTGAGGGGATTGTAATTGCACTACCAAGTCATAGCAATGTTAATGTTAGTGTTTGTAATTGTGATAATAGATGATTTGGGTATGTCTGCACGTGTAACACATGCTCCAGCTCATTATTGTTTTGGATGAGTGTAATGTTTCATTTTCTTTTTTTTCTTTTTTTTTTGTTTCTTTGTTGGTTTTATTTAAATTAAATATTTCTGTGTTGACTGAACATTAGGGAGAGGCAAATAGAACCAAAGGTTAAAATCAAAACAGAGAGAAATGAGACAAGAGTTCTTATTTTACGGTGCAGCAGCGACACCCTGTGGCCACGCGGGGGAACCACCAGAGTGTGGCTTCAAACGCAGTGACCGTGTGTCGCCAGTGGGAGTCGCTGCTGCGCGCGCAGACGCCAGAGAGGGGCCGAGCAGACTGTTCCTGCTCCAGCTGATTGCGTCGCCATCTTTGTCGCGAACATAAACAACAGCAGTGACGCGTCGGACGTGCCGCTGTTCACCCGGAGCAGAGCGACCGCAGCTCGCACCGCCGCAGCGCCTCACCACCGGGACATGGAGGCCGCCACGGTGCCCTGAGCCGACCGGGAGAGTGGCTGACAAAGCGTCGCTGTCATCGGCCTGACGGTAACAGCGCTGGTCATTAAAGGGGGGCTGTGCGGGAGCGCGATGCCATGACAACGGTGTGGCTGTCAGCGCCGCAGCGGGAGGCAGATTTGCGGGATATTTGGGTGATCTGAATAAACAGCGGAATCTCGAGGACAGCGTAAAAGCACCAGGACGTCTGTGGCGGTGCGTCCCAGCCGCCTCCAGCCGCAGCAGCGGATCCTACATCCGGCGTCTCCTCCTCTGACCCTCGTCCCCCTGTGCTCCGCAGAGATGGAGACCCTCTGCGGGTTTCCTCACCGGGAGGGAGCAGAGGTTTAAACCAGGGGGTGGGGGCGGGGGGCAAGCCGGTGGAGGGTGGCTCCTCGGCTCGACCGCCGGGAGGACATGGACCAGGAGTACGAGAGGAGGCTGCTTCGGCAGATCAACCACCAGAACCTGCCCACAGAGGCCCGCCTGTCAAAGGTCAGACACCCAGCGGCCCAGTGGTGTGTGTGTGTGTCTGTGTGTGTGTCCACATATTCGCCTGCCCCAAGTGTCTCCTCTCTCACACAACAGAAATTTCTGACATAGTTCCGTTCCTCTCGCCTCTAGGTGTGTCTTAGTGCTCCAGCCAGCACTGTGTTGTCAAAACATTTCTTTTTACCATTCACTGGAGCAACACTTCAGCCAAAATTTCAAGTTACACATTAGTCTATAACAAAAAAAAAAAAAAAAAACTAGGTACCAGGCTGGAACGTGCATTCTTGTTTTTGACAATGATATTTTATTGTGACTGGCACATCAGGGCCTCCGTAGCCACACCTTGACCATGATGGTTATAACTCTGCTACTCCTCCTCCAGTGTGTAAGTGCCACCTGCAGTCCTGTCAGTGTGAAGTCAGGGGACCGCTTCATTCCCACCCGAGCTGGAAGCAACTGGAGCATCAACTTCCACTACGCTAATGTGAGCAGCTCCTCGGTTTGTCTCCTCAGCCAGGTATGTGACGGGAGGTGCAGATCAGTAACCAGTGTCCCGCTCCTTGTCCCCACAGGAGAACTGTCGCTCTCCGAGTCAGAACCACAAAGCGAAGGACGCCAGCGCAGACTCAAGCAAAGGTCAGGAGCCCTCACTTGACACTTGAACGTGAACATGCAGTTGAAATGATTGTGGTTCATATCGCTGCGCTCTGTGTGCAGACACTGTGGCGTACGCCGCCCTGTTGAGCAATGAGCTGCTGGGGGCAGGAATAGAGATGGTGCCGGACTCTCACACAGACGACCGGAGGCACACAGTCCTCTCACAAGACTCTCACAGCCTTTTTAGGGTAAGACATTGTCCCTCCAGCATTGCGTTTTATTAGGCTGACCAAAATATATATTGTGAATCTATCCCTCTCGTGGATGGTTTACATGTGGTCCGTCATCAGATGCAAAACCAGATTTAACGTGATTCATTTCTGCTTCAGTTTAATATGGATGCAGCTTCAGATTTAAAACGGCCAGTAAATAATAAGGTTTAGATACACAAGTGAACTCATGAAGATTAAGCGACATAATAAAATAAATCTATGAAGGGCAGGTTATAATTGGTGAGTAATAGAGCCTGTGTTTAAATCAGGCACCATAATCAGTAGCAGGAATTTATTAAAAGGACAATGGGTAACTTGTGAATTGTTGAAACTGAAGCATGTGATAATCTTCCTCCAGTCATCCTGCCGTGTTCTCTCTCTCTGCAGTACACTGTCCACACTAAGAGAGTGCCTTTCGATAGCGATAACGAAGTCTCACCATACTCCCTTTCTCCTCTTAGTAACAAGAGGTAGAGTATAAGCCTCCTTCACCTCCCTCACTGCTGCCTGAACAGAACCATGAGTACACTGTTTCCTCTCCATTTGTCCTCAGTCACAAGCTGCTCCGCTCTCCTCGCAAACCAGCGCGGAAGATCTCCAAGATCCCCTTCAAAGTGCTGGACGCTCCGGAGCTGCAAGACGACTTCTACCTCAACCTGGTAGACTGGTCGGCGGGCAACCTGCTCAGTGTCGGCCTGGGGGCCTGCGTCTACCTGTGGAGTGCCTGCACCAGCCAGGTCAGAGGAGGAGGATGATGTAGACTTTTACCGTGACATTTCTCCTGCGAGGAATTAAAGCGTTTGTGAACCTTTGCTGTCCTGACAGGTGACAAGGTTGTGCGACCTTTCAGTGGACGGAGACTCAGTTACTTCAGTGTGTTGGAATGAGAGGGTGAGCTGCCACGATGGAATCTGATGTGTTACACAAGTATAATAGGAGAGGAAAAAAAAAACAAACTTGTAAAACTTGTTGCTCTCCTCTCAGGGAAGTCTGGTTGCTGTTGGAACCCACAAAGGTTACGTCCAGATCTGGGACGCAGCCGGAGGGAGGAAGCTGACCAGTCTGGAGGGTCACTCAGCCCGTGTTGGTCAGTTAAATATAGTCGCACGGTGCTGGCGACAGTGATCGAGTCATTAATTTGAAAAAAGGAAAATGTCCTAAGCTTTAAGCTCTATTAAAGTCTCCCCATCTACATTGTACCAATGAGCTTGTTCTGTGGTGTACAAGCGACGCAAGCTGCAGTGAAATGTGAGACCCTCCTACCCTTTGTGCCGAAGGTGCCCTGGCATGGAACGGGGAGCAGCTGTCGTCAGGAAGCCGGGACAGAGTGATCCTCCAGCGGGACGTCAGGACCCCCCCCTCTGCTGAGAGGAGGCTGCAAGGTCACAGGCAAGAAGTATGTGGCCTCAAGTGGTCTCCTGACCACCAGCACCTCGCGTCCGGCGGCAACGACAACAAGGTAACAGAACTTAGAGCTGAACTTTCGCCAAAGAATTTCTGAGGCCCCTCCCTGAGATGAGCTTAAACGATCCATATGAGTTAAGGGGAACGAACTCAGAGCCTCTGTCTGTCCCTGGCCAGCTATTGGTGTGGAACAGCTCCAGCCTGCTCCCCGTGCAGCAGTACAGTGACCACCTGGCAGCAGTGAAGGCCATCGCCTGGTCCCCCCACCAGCACGGGCTGCTGGCGTCAGGGGGCGGCACCGCCGACCGCTGCCTGCGCTTCTGGAACACACTGACTGGTCAGGCGCTGCAGAGCACAGACACCGGATCCCAGGTCTGCAACTTGGCCTGGTCCAAACATGCCAATGAACTGGTGAGGAGGTGCACACACACACACACACACACCCTTTCTGCAAATATAGTATACTATAATATATTAATTAATAAAATATAATGTTTACATTTGGAAAAAAATACACATAAAAGAAAAATGATAAGAGAATGATCATACAGGAATCTATTGTTACTGTGAAAATACAAAACAACAACTTAATTTCAACAGATTTTTTTTTGTGGTTGGTGGTGATGCCATAATGGGCAGTTATCTTTTTTTTTTTTAATCCCGATATATATAAAAAATTATAGGCAACGTAATCAAGGCTTCGTAGTTTAGGTTTTCCCTGTAATGGTTTCCTATTTTATATTTCGGAGTCACGTCTTTGTTTTCAGGTGAGCACTCACGGCTACTCTCAGAACCAGATCCTGGTGTGGAAGTACCCATCACTGACACAGGTGGCCAAGCTGACAGGACACTCGTACAGAGTGCTGTATCTGGTGAGACTACAGGGTTCAATCATGTCCACTGTTTCCATCCTGTTCGTTTACATCCTTTTGAGCAGTAATGTCCCAGCACGGACGTCCACTCGTGTTCACCTCTGTGCCCTCTCCTCTCAGGCTGTGTCACCGGATGGCGAGGCCATCGTAACCGGAGCTGGAGATGAAACACTCCGTTTCTGGAACGTCTTCAGTAAGACACGCTGCACAAAGGTACAGTATTTAAATAACAAACAAGCCAACCAACGAACAGACAGAGCTGAAACTAAAAGCTCCTTGGAGGCAAAATGGATATGAAATGATGTCAAATTTCTGGCACTTTGATGTTTTCCTCAGGAGTCAAAGTCCGTGCTCAACCTCTTCACGAGAATTCGATAGCCCTGTGTCAGGACTGGTTCAGGAGGAGAACGCTGAGCTGTGGACGAACTGTACAGTGACACAGTGACGCTCACGGACCGGCCGTCATCTTCCACGCATCTCAGCAGCCACCAATAAGACAGTGCACTTTTTCTACAGCCACAACTTCCACCGACAACTGCCATCCCTCACAGTGACGCACTGATCTAGAGGACTTAGGAGCAGCGTAACGTCAGGACATGTTGTCTGCTTACAAACGTGGGTCTTGTTTTCTTTTCTGTCGTGTAAGTGATGAAATTGTTTTCCTATATATTAGCAGAAATATACATCTACAAGAGTTCTAAGCTATATAATGTAACGTCAAGTTTTTAAACATCTCTGCTCCGGAACAGAGAAGAAGAAGAAGTCTGACTCGGGTGGGGAGGGGTTTCTATATTTTGATAATGTGTGAGTATGATCTACATCAGTATACAGAGAAGAACGAAAATAAATGCGTGAACACACACACACTCAGACACACACACAGTTGCTCACGCAGCTGGAAAGGAAGATGTGAGCATTCCTTGGTGCTTCTGTCATTCATCAGTAGTTTGAGTGTGTGGAGACAAGGAACACGCTATGACAGCTTCCCATTTCATTTAATTCGCCATGATTGCAATTTTATTATAAACACTTTGCCCAGAGGCTCATTCATCCCCATAATCCACTCACTCTCCGCTCAGTCCAGGTGATCTGGTCGCTGGTCGTCCGGTGTCACCTGCGTCATTTGTTTATTTTCCTTGTTGAGCGTTAATCAGCAGCTCTGACTAGTAATCAGAGTATCCAGAGCCCTGCAGGCCTCGACAGAGCAGAGAGAACTCCTTCACGACCTCCTTCACGCGACGCTTGTTGGTTTGCTCCCTGGAAGACAGAAACATTCTGATCAAGAAAATATCTAAAACATTCACGACATTCATGTGGTTTTATTTTCTAAAAATTAGAAATGAATACCCAAGTTATCGCTGCAACTCTTGGCTTAGGGCAGACACACAACGAAGGTATAAATAAACTGAGAGGCGCGTACGTGGCTACTCTCTCACCCCACACTTCCTCTCTTCACTTCTACTATCAAAATAAAAGCACAGAAATGCCCCTAAATTATGCTGGAAAATGATGAGGATAAATCTCTCAAGCTGACAGGAACAGCACCAGCCAACATTGTTTAAGGATTATCAATATCCATATAGGAGTTTCACATTAGAAAGACAGATGGATAGTCAGATAGACTTGTTTTGTGCTGGGTTGAGTCTCTCTCTGCTCCCTCACGGCTGGGCACAATCACCAATCAGGCCACAGAGGATAAGAGGCAGAGAGATGCAGGCACTCTGGTTCAATGGGGAGGGTGGCAACAAGGGAACTGTGTGTGCGTGTGAGCTTCTGTGATCAGTTTCAAGTGTGCTGTGGTTGCAAATGTGACCATTTAGTTGCCATGCTTTTCTTTATCTCTGTGTTAGTCCCCTCATCAATGATCAGGAGCGGGAGCTGCAGTCTGTTTCTGTGTCCTCCTCCACTCTGAGCTGCATTAAATGAAACACTCATCACCGTGAAGGAATGGATAGTTAGATGGTTGAATCACAGCAGTAGAGTTGGACCAGAAAGCCAAAACATGAAGTTCAAACGGTGAACTGTGAAGTCGGTTTGTCAGCAGATCAGTTGTACCTGAGAAGCTGCTGAGTGAAGGTGTGTTTCTGTTCAGTGGACACCTGAGCCGACGGGAATCCCGGGCTTTGCAGTGTTTCTTTAAGCCACTGAGACAACAGAGCAGGACAGTGTCTGTTCAGGCTCAGCAGCACCTCAGAGAAATGCTCCGTCAGGCTGCGAGGAGAGCCGCCCCCGACCGCCTGAGACGGGAATATAACACAGACAGGGTGTTTGCATTAGAAACCCGAGGAAGACATGATTAGCCTTTTTGAACGTCTCCATCTAGTTTCCATGTCAGGTGCTCAGATTAAACCCCGCTTCACCTGCAGTATAGTCTCTGTCAGGAGCTTCCCGTCCCTCTGCAGCACTTCACCGAGACATGGCATGTCTTTGCTGCGAGGCAGCAGCTCCGTCTGCCAGAGACAAAACAGAAATAACCCAAACTCAAGACCCAACCAACTGGATTCAGACAATAAAAAATCCTGAAACCATAAACATCACAGGCTCAACTTACAAAGAACAGGCTGGCAGCTTTTACTGTGGGTGTCTCTGGAAACTTGAGTGATAGAATCCCTGCAGGAAACAAGAAGGGCACATTTGTTCTTAAATATTGGATTCAGGCAAATGAGACAAACCCAAGTTGCAGTTGAAACATGGGTGGACGAAATGTTGGACCAAACTTCCTCAAAGACTAATGTCATTCCACTGTTGCTCTAGTTTCTATAGTCACATTGGTCAGATTATATATAAGGAGTTTGGAAATATTCTGAAATGGTCTCATGAAGAAATGTACTTTATTTCTTCGTGTGACTGACAAATGAAGATTTAAGCAGCCAGTAATACTCACCACAGTAGAACACAGCTTTTTTATCCAGCTGATCGGACAAGTACAAATCCGGTTTTCTTTTCAGGATCTAATGGTGAAGAACACCAAAGCACTGCCGTTTAGAAAAACAAGATTTCGTCAAATGCACGCGTGCATAAATGGACAAGTCCTCTTGACCAACCTGAGCGTGAAGGTGCATAAATGACTCTGCTATATCGGGATGATCCCGTGGCCCTGGACGATAAATGTGGAAGGTTGAGCAACACAAAGCGATTTCTGAAAACAAATGGAGAGGTCGGTGCAGCACCTTGTTGAAATATCGAGAGCGTAGCTGTGGTCAAGACTTCACTGAGGCCTCTGATGTGGGAGCTGTGATGTTCGTCTCCTGCAAATATGTGAACCATCTAAACGCAAAGAGAGAGGAACTGTAAACTGGTCCCAGACGCCTTATCGGAGCTTTAATTCCAGCTTCAGGGCTCAGCTCTGTGGGGGGGGGGGGGGTGGGGGGGGGGGGGGGGGGGGGGGGGGGGGGGGGGTGTATACCTGCCGTGCCAGGTCCAGTGCAGAGGCTTGTGGGTAGGCGCTGTAGATCTGCCCCAGCATCTCGCTCAGCTGAGACACCATGGGCCCAAAATCATGTAGGAGGGTTCGAACTGATTTATCGAAGACGCCACACACCGCCTGCAGGGAGCGAGAGTCAGATCTATCACACAGGCACTGACACGCGTCACACCATGCATATTAATATAAGCTGTGATAACAACCCTCCTACCTCCACCACCTCCGAGTCGTCAAGCCACTTGCCGAGGATGGTCTGGATCAGTGTGAACACTTGTTGTAGCACAACCACAACCTGAGAGCAAGATAGATCCAGTGCATTTTAAAATAATGTAGAGACATGATGGACTAATTAATTGATTGGAGCAAATTGCCATAAATACTGAAGGTTAGGACCCAGGAAACAGTCATTTAATCCTTGTTGGCGTGATCTGTCACAGTGGAGCTTACAGGGTTCTGTGAGGGGGCGAGTCTGGCACCGGATGTTCCTTCGAAGTCGTCTGCTTGTCTGTTGATGTCCAGAGTGGTGAAGAGACTGGACATCATCCCCAGAATGTGTACGATGGTCTGTTTATTAGTGGGATCGGGCTGCAGAGAGACACAGAGGGGCTCATATAAAGTCATAGTATTTGTGATCAGAACAGGTTCTCTCAAACCCTCTTGTCTGTAATATTATATCTAAAATATTCTGCCCTATTTTGGGACTAAATTGGGCATACTTCACAAAACTACCTTTTCACTCTTCCCTTTTTTAATTAAGCTCCTCAAAAGCATTATTTTATGTGTGCATTCTCATCAGTCTTATGGAACACTGGCTGCATGAACCAAACTACTTTATTTATTGGGAGAATGCATTTTTGATTTGGGGATAAAGGCAGAAACATTAAAGCCCTGCCATTTTGTGCTGGGTTGAGTCTCTCTCTGCTCTCTCACCTGCAGTGTGAGTGCGCACGGCTGGGCACAATCACCAATCAGGCCACAGAGGATAAGAGGCAGAGAGACGCAGGCACTCCAGAGTTTATGAGACTGTGTTTAAACATCATGAAAAAATGACTCACTAACACGAACAGCAGTTTGCTGAGTTCATGGACCTTGTGTACTTCAAGAAAGGATTACTGCCAATCAAAGAAGTGAAAGCTGGTGGGGAAACTATCAGAGACAGAATACTGGTGAGAACTGTTCCAAGATTTAATCATATTTCAATTACTATTATCTCATTATCGGAGGAAAATTATTTCGATATCATGAGAAAAAGGAGGAAAATTAGCAGGAAAGCAGAGGAATATTATTTAGTTTATCCAAGAAACAGAGGAAGATTCTTTTTTTATTATGGGGAAACAGGGAAATTGTTTAAAATGGAAGAAGATTATCTTGTTATCAGTGGGAAATGGATGAAGATTATCTGTTTATCGCAGGAAAACGGAGAAAAACGGTTTCGTTATCAAGGGAAATGTTTGATTGTCTGTATTATTCGACCACAAGAAGAAAAGGCAAACATGCTTCACTTGTTAAGGACAAAGATTATCTTTTGGTTTATTCCCACAACATACAGAGAAAATAGAGATTTTTCTACTTACAAATGCTGACTAGCAGTAATTAATCCGCAGCAACTCTGTGATTAATCTGATTAAACATTTGAAATTGCTTGACGGCACTTGTTTTATGCTTTACTTCCACTTTGGCACACAAGCCTGTAGGGCAGTTTATCATTTCAGTATGAGACGTGTATGAGTTTCTGCTGAGGGACAAGTACCTTGTGCTGGGCCAGTGAGTCCAGTCGCTGGATGTGAGGGGTGATGAGAGAGTGAAGTTTGGCCAGGATCTCATCTGCTGGCAGGGCCGACATCAGGAAACCCAGCGCCTGCATCAGCCACATGCACTGGCTGCTCTGCACACACACACAAACACGCAGAGATATAGTGCGCATTATACACAGTGTCCCGAGAGAGATGGCGGCCGTTGCATGTTTGCGGGCAGAAACTGACAAAGTTGAAGGCAGTTCACTCACCTTATGGATTTCTTTGATCAGTGCATCCTGCAGACAGAAATTCCATCATGAGTGTGGACATGTAATAATATGCAGCACCTTTAAAATAAATGTGAATTGGGTAGTGCACTGGTTAGCACTGCTGCCTCACAGTAAGAAGGTCATGGGTTTGGGGACCCAGGGTTCTAAAACCTGGACCTTACACAACCAAATTCTAATCAGCTCATCTTTGAGTTCAAGTGAATATTTGTACCAAATTTGGAGAAATAAGCTGTTTTTGAGATGATCTAAATTGCCCATAAGAGTGACTTGGCGGCTTGTCCAGGGTGAACACCGCCTCGTGCCCAATGACAGCTGGGATTGGCTCCAGCCCCCCGTGACCCATAACAGGACAAGTGCCTGAAGTGCTTGAATGACTGAATGATATTTATGATCACGTGAGGCAGGGTGTCTGACCTGTGACACGGACAGGATGTCCTCAGCGTATGGGCTGAGATCCTGCCTGCACTCTCTGCAGATCCTCTTAAGAGTAGACACACTGGACACAGACAACTCTGCCTTCACAAGGCCCTCGAGAACCATAGGCAAAATGCCACCCAGCATCACTGGGTGGTCGGCCAGCCACTCAGCCAGGGATCCTAAACAACAAGAGGAGAAAGCAGCAACCCACAATAATTCAATCATTGAAAGAAAAGCACGGAAAGGTAAAAAGGAATGATGTTGTTGGGTATGTGTGTACCAATGGTGTACATGACGGTGTCGGCCAGCATGACGTTGCTGATGTTGATTCTGGGAATCAAACCAATAAGACCTGGGATAACGTCAGAGTAGTTCACATCTATGGTCTCAGCTATGGACTGGAAGCCAAACAACAGGGCCTCTGTGTCCTGGAGAAGAAGAGGGGTGAATGATCAGGGGAGAGGGAGGAAGAGGAAATCCCAGATCTGAATCAACTCACCGGATTTTAAGTTAAAAAACGCAGTACCTGCCATATTGCAGACTGTTGAGGGTCCATCAGCTGCCTGCCCAGCCTGTCATAGAGGTTGCTGAGCAGCTCGGCCCCCAACATTTCATAGACGTACATCAGCGTATCAGAGATGTCCACCCTACGCAGGAAAACAATCAAAGACACAAGGGTCAATCTGTTACTTAAATCTTTAGTTTCCAAATGCTGAAATGTATGTAAAGACAAAGCCAAAAAGCTGCCTGCGTATAAGTTTTCCTCCTTCCTCACTAACCTGTAGATTCTGAACTGCTCCTTATCATCCGACGACCAGGAAGCAAATTCCTCTTGCGAGGGATAGTGGGATTTTTGTAGCAGCACATCCACGAGCTGGAAGTAAACTGGTCTGTAAACCTGGAGATAAATTGCCTGCTTCTCCTCCTCGAAGGACAAGATGTCATCCTGGACACACCGGAATGAGAGCAACACTCAGTGCTCACGTAACATACAACCCCAAAGGATCAAATAAATATTTCGGGCAGTTTCAGTCTACGTGACAAATGGTCACCTTCTCCTTTGACCTTTGTACACTGCAAACTAATCAGTCATTCTTTAGGTCACACATTTGAGGAAATTCCCCAAAAGTATGCTTGTTCAAGAGCCCAAAAACATGGTGTGAGAGGCCATGGCACCTCAAACTTTGAAGTGAATATTTGTGCCCAATTTCAAAGAATGGCTCAAAGGATTTCTTAAGATACGAGGCAAAGAATAAGGGTCAATACGGGGAATCAGATCATCTTGGAGTTCAAGTGAATGTCCAAATGTCCAAATTGGGAGAAATTCACTTACGGTGTTTTAGAGATGTCATGTCCACAAGATACATAACAGGATCACAACGTGGAGGCAAACAAACAACAACAATGTCTCTCTTCTTACGGTCGGCCTCTGTACCTGTAGGGAGTACCAGAAGGTGAGAGTGAGGGAGCTGGTGGTCTCAGTGACGGGGTAATGACCTGGGATACCAGTGCAGTACAGGATCATGTTGACCAAAGCTAGATACTCCTGCCAGTGATCCACCTGTTCCAACAAAACCCTGTCAGACACAAAAACATGATCCAAATTAAGAAATAAATACCGACTGACGATCGTCAAGGTTGTGTGTATGCCCATTTGTGTACCTGGAGTGTGTCTCTCCCATGGCAACAGCGATACGGCAGATACCATGTGAGGTTTCCATGTCTCCGTCCTGAGCCGCAGTCTTCAGCTGGTCGTGCAGACCCAGCACCAGAGGCATCAGGTTCACCAGAGCCTCAGTATACCTGCACACACATGTTCTCATTCACACATCTGACGAATGAACGTGACCCCGTGGACCGGCATGTTTCTCACCTCTGGCAGTCAGGCTGCGACAGGGCGTTAACTATGGTCTCCACGGCCGTGTCGAACAGCTCGGGATTGGACAGCGCGGCGAAACAGTCTTCGACCAGCTCGTGACTCTCCCCCAATGGTACGTCCAGGGCCACCCAGCTGGACAGGCAGCGCAGCACCTTCTCCTTCACCTGGTTGGAGGAGTCCTGGCTCTGAAGGAGCTGACGCAGCATGGGACACACCACCGCCCACTCCGCAGCCAGGGCCACTCTCAGCTGCGTGCGGCGGGCCTGAGCCAGCCGGCTGCTCTGGAACTCCTCAGGGAGCACGGTGAGGAGCTCCAGCAGCGCCAGGCAGTGGGCGTGGGGGTCCTGGGAGGCTTCGGCGCCAGAGCCACCTTCAAAAGTGGGTTTCTGTGGCTGGAATGCCCTCACCATGTCCGCCACCGGATGAGCCCAAGCCTGGGGGATTAAGTTAAGAGCCATGGAAGCCAGCGAGACACACAGGCGAGTCAGGACCATTTTGGGCCCCAAGGAGAAGTGCAAGATGTGGGAGAGGAGCTGCATCCTGAGGGTCTCATGCTGGTCAGGGGGGAGGTCGCTCCAGTGGCGAGAGATCTTGGTGTGGAGGGTGCTGGCGCCAAAAAACTGAACCTCTGGGAGCTACGAGAAGAAGATTATGAGACCACTGAACCAAAGTAACGACTGAAATAAACAAAGAAAAAAGATTCAGGTTTTTCCTTCTTGGATTGACTTCACAGGGGATTTTAAAACAAACATTCTTAAAGTTTCAGTGTGTAGAATTTATTGGTGAATTTGCATGTTACAGCAGAACTCCCCTCCCCTTACCCTCACCCTCCAAACATAACACTGCAGTGTGGGTGGTGTGGGCTGTGGTGTATCCCAACATTGGTATCTTCTACCTGTGCGTTGTGTTATAAATTATTGTTATACATGTTGATGATCTGATTTAATGATTCCACAGTCTCGTATCTTCTAGCCTCATGTCACCCATCAACAGCTGCAGCATACAGAAACTAACCTATGACAGAGTCTGCTGCATTATCCCAGAGGCAAAATTCAATATGGGTGCGGTCTTAGCTGTTATAAAGCCACAGCAAGAGCCCACCTTGTCCGGGTGGAGCAGGGCCCAACAGAACTGCCAGGCCTGTGCGGAGCCCTGGGCCTGAGTCAGCCACTTCTGGGCCACATTCTTACGCTCCATGTCCGGATCAAAGTAAAGCTGGCAGAGAGCCTGTGCGGGGAGAGGGACGGGCAAAAGAAATGAAGTTAGGACACTGGTCAGTACTGATTGAGGACATCAAATTCTTCTGATTCATCCCCGATATATGAGTGGACTTTAAAGTTAATTGCAGAGCTGTAATGTCACCGTGCATTGATAATCATACTTGATGACTGATTGTTTGAATAGATAAAAGATAAAATGTGCTGCCTTGGCAACTAATCCAAAGCACATGGTGTTTAGTTATTATTAGGACAGCATATGCTTATAGCTGGTATCATGTTACAGAAGGTCCAGTCTGACTCATCCGCTTATCTTCCACCACAATTATTGCACTTTTCTGCTCAACTGCCCTACTGGAGGAAATATAATCTGATCACATCAACTGCACGTGCAGTTTTAAATTCACTAGTCAACAGTCATTCAGAAAACCGGCTGCTTACTGACAACTAACCAACTCACCGCTTCCACATTCTCCACCGTCAGCTCCACCGGGCTCTCTCCCGGGTTGTCCGGAGGCTCCATCTGGCGCAGCTCGCGGGTGTCTCGGGGTGTCCCTCAGAAAGCTACAGCCTGCTGATCGGTAGGAAGTAAACAAGTGATTGGATCGGGCTCTGGCTGTCCTCTGAAGTGTGGCTGACAGAGGACGCAGCGGGTCATTCAGCTGTCTATACAGTACACATGTGGGCTGTGCGCTCAGGCGTGACGACACACTGACCTCTGCGTGGGCTGAAAAGTTTTTCACACACGCACACACACACACACCCCTCGTCAGCTGTCAACTGGTTTCAACCAATCCATGCGCCAAACCTGCAATAACACAGAGCACGGGGAAAACTTGGAAGCAGCTTTGGCACTGTGTGCGTGCGCGTGCGCGCGCCACAACAGGCGCTCGAGTCCTGACGCACACAACTGCGCCTCTGACGCACTGGCGCCTGATTGGAGCGGCGCAGCCACAGCGCCTGCAAAACTGCTGCTGCCTCCCAGAGAGAGAGAGAGGGATGGTGCAGATGGACGAGTGGCCGAGAGAGGAAAAAAGAAACACAAAGATGGAGGGTGAAGCATGAGTTTGCAGATTGACACCTCTCTCTCTCTCTCTCTCTCTCTCTCTCTCTCTCTGGAAAAAGGACCGTGCGTGCGTCCTGTGCGCCCGCGTGCCATGCGGCCCCACCCCTGCTCCTTTTCTGCCCGACTCCCTCAGGATATTTTTAGCGCCGCTGCTGATGAGCTCTGTCAAATCACGTAACGGAAACAGAGTCAGAGCAGAGCGGCGGAGCTGCCGGGGACAGTCCGGTCTGTACGGAGATCCGCAGGGGGAGGTGAGATGAGATTAGAAATAAACTTAGTGTTCGGCGTGTTGGTGCTGCTGCTTACCGGCTCATCGCAGACAAGAGGTAAGGTGCCATCCCCAGTACGCGCGTGTGTGTGTGTGTGTGTGTGTGTGTGTGTGTCTGTTTGATGTGGACATCCCGCTGACGCGAGCTGGCCTCCTTATTAATTCAGCACATGATGCTCTCCGCTGTTTACTCGTCTTGTAGAAAGTTGTTGTTCAGCTGGAGGCTGAATTCGATGATTATTCACTGTTATCATAATATCCCCCGAGTTCTTGGTGTCAGAAGGATGTGCACTGTTTATTTAGATGATATCACCCAATACAGATTTGTTCATTTCCAAATCAAAGATCAATTGGTGGAACCTTCAATGTATAATTTGATTTAGACTTGTATCTTTTTTTTTTTTTTTTTTTTACATTATATACAAAACAACCACCAGGCCACATGCAAGATTCAAATTTGATGACATGTTGATGTATTAATAACTTATTGATGACGCGAGTATAGATCTTGATCGAAGGATTATTTTTGTTATTCCTGAAAGAAAAATGCAAAAAGCAATTCCCTGCCTCTGCGATGAGAGTGTGCTGCTCTTGAATTGAAATGGTGTACTCTGTGTTTTAGCTTTTGACTGAATTAAGATGACTGTTGCTAATATATTGATTATATGTTATTTATTACACTTATTTACAATAAGTGTATATTTTTTTCTAATATCCATATCCCTTTTACGTAGGCGAGGGCAGTGCTTTGGCCCCTGTCCTCCCCCGGGGTCATGCTGACCCATTAGCGTCTCCTGACCGTGTGACAGGGGATCCTGGGAGCGAGGCCCTGCAGTGGACACGTGATCCTGCAGGAAAGGATGAGACCTCCACTGAAACCACCACAAGGACTGCAGGAACAGTCAGTTCCGATAATGTCACCGATGCAGTATTTAAAGCCCACTTGTTGAGCGCAAGCTCCGCAGCTGCAACATCTGCGCACACAGACGCAGCAGCAGCAGCAGCAGCAGCTCACACAGGTGCTGGCTCTTCTCCGGGTAAGACGAACCTGCATGCACAGTTTTCTGAAAAGCTTTGGAGGGAAACAATCATCAACACAGAATCTCTGGTCATTATTTCCCCAGTACACACACACACACACACACACACATATATACAAATACAGCCTCTTTCCTCAGTCTCACCTCCAGGAATAGGGCCACCCGTTCACAATGCCTGCCATAACTTCATTTAGGAGATTCTTTTTTATATATAAATATAAACCCCCGCCATATTGAGACCATGATGTGTCTGTTGGGAGCACAGAAATAACAACGCGTGACATCGCACATTAGTCATCGTCACCTCTGTCATCTCCTCCGGCGCAGAATTATTTTGTCACTCAGCAGTGATTTCATGAAATAGTCACACTGATATTTATGCATATTAGTTTTTGTATGGCCAAACTTTAATTAACAGCAGTGAATGGCATGTGTTTCATGCTGTGGGGTCCATGCAAAAATCTGTGTGTGTGTGTGTGTGTGTGTGCGTGCTCCTTTTCCTTTGAAACCCACTGTTTTGAATTGATCCACCGCTGCCCTCACATCCACACTTTCAGCTGGCGCCCGCGGCCTTTCATCCACACCCACGCCGCAGAGCACCAACCCTCTGCATCACGACTCAACCTCTGAGGGCCGGACGCTCCCGGCCACAGATCCCACTGCCACCTTTTCATCTCAGCCAGTCCACACAGTGCACAGGATGAGCTCCGCAGCCAACGTCACCACAGCCCCAGGCCCTGTGGGACCAAAACACCGGGAGGCCCCATCTGAACTGAATGTTGGAGATGAGGGTAAGCTGACGGACAGGTGTAATTCTCATTTTAGCAAAAGAAAAGAGGTGTTTAACTGTGTTTGTCCATTCCTGTGTCACACAGACCTGAAGGGGCCCCGGTTCCACCCAAGCTCCCCTTTAGACCCCCTGCTGGCTGGCCTGCTGTCAGTGCTCATCGTTACCACTGCCATCGTCTTTGTCGTCCTCTTCCTGAAGCTCCGTCAGCGGACTAACCACCCCGAGTTTCATCGGCTGCAGGATCTCCCCATGGTGAGACATCTGGGCCCCCCAAAAAACATTATTTACTTCACAAGAAACATACAATATATGGTCTCAGAATCTATACGTTTAACTTTGAGACCTCCTATAATAGAAAATAAATGAAAATGAACAAATGAACTTTGCTCAAAATGAACTTTGCTCTGTTTGACAAAAAGGAAAAGTGAATCTTTTACACTGAAAAGGTCAAATATTCTACTGATATCCCACTTTTAATTCCATAAAGGGGCTCTGATCTCATTCTATAACTGCACTCCTCTTGATCTCCAACTTATCAAGTTTTCATGATCTTCTCCAGGATGATTTGATGGAGGACACACCGCTCTCGAGATACACTTACTGAAGGACGCGTCCTGTCCGTCTGAGGCAAAGGGGACACCAGAGGAAGAAAGAGTGGACGTGAACAAAGCCTTTACCTGATGCAGCTGCATCACTGCTGAGTGTGTTGGGTCAGTGAGTCATTTAAAGTTTGTGTATCACTTCAACTCTTTTTCCACATTCCCTCTAAAGTAAAGGAGATCTCAAGTTTTCTCTCTGCTTGACTTTCCCTTTGGAAGCACAGCACTTTAATGGTCACACTGCCCTCTAGGGGACACATGTGGTTATGGGGATCACGGTTGCAGAGGGCCCCTCATTGAGAATGAACTGAAAACCTCAGGTTATGAAGAGGGAGACATAAGAGAGTGACGGGTGAAAACAGACTGACGATACAAAGTGCTCTCAAATGATTCATTTCTGAGGTGACCAAATATTAGTAAAGTGTACTTTCACACCGTACTGCCAAGTCCCACATGTTGTCTTAAAGCCACAGTGTTGCTGCACAGTAAATGAAAAAATAAGTGACAGAGATAAACTATTAAAAAGCCATACACCTGGAAAAACAGATAAGTTATAGACAAGTAATAGATTATTTAACTTCTTTCTTGTACTTACCAAATGATGTGGCAGATATTTCTTGGTCTTGTTGAAGGCTTTCATGTCTAGTTATGTGCTATGGAACTAGAATTCGGTTATTCTGCTTTTATTGATGAATATTTAATCCACCAGTGTACACTCAGAACACCCTGCTACACTACCTGTGTCAAATGGAAAAGACAAAGTACTTAGATTAAATGTGTTATATTCACAGAGGATCTGTTTGCACACATATTTGTTTTGGTCAAGCTGCATCAGGAGCGTTTTATTTTGTGACCTGTATCTGTATCAGTTGGAACGTTGTGCAGATGTGCTTGACCCTGAATGATGTAGTCAACGTGTTAAACTGGCGTTACGTTGCTATAAAGTGCCATTAGTGATGTATAAATATGCCACTGAAAGGTGGACTGAAGAGTATATTGATATTTGTCCGGTTTGATAATAAAATAGAAAGTTTTCACATCTACACAGTGGGGTGTTATTTTATAAAAGCGCTGCGCTTTAAGCCTTGCAGTATGGCCTGTCGTTGCAAACGTGTGTTGCTTTTGTCAGTGAATCTGCCTCAACAAGTCAGGTTGAATTTTAAACTAAAACAAATGAAGTCACTCCCTTAGACACAGTGCACTGCTGCAACAGATTTCAAGAAAGAAAGAGGACAGGCAAACATGTTTATTACCAATGTGTAACATTTAATATAATCACTCCTCTGTATGAAAATATGTCACGAAACATAACAAAGACAATGATTGGAATCATGTTTGAGTTTCCTTGCATGCCACCTGCTTTATTTGAAATAACCATTTTTTAATGGGAGCAAACAGAAACATAAGGTTTTATTCTGCCCATCAAACACGTTTGAAATATCCCTTTTTATAAAATTGTCTTAATTTGTTTATTGCACCGTAACATCACTCTGTCAATTCACAAATAATAGCTCTGCAAAATAATCTGAATTGGCTCACGTGGAGCAGGCGTGCCAGCCTGTGACAACACCACATTCGTCATGTTCAGTAAGGCGTTTTCCCTCAGCCAGAACCGGTCGGGTCTCTTGTCAACAGTTTCTCGATGACAGATCATAGCATGCATGCTTCAAGGTACATTATTTATTTACGGGAAAATATTGCTTGAATCATTTTAATAAAACCCAGACTGAAGTCCCTGTGCTGATTAACAGCAGGACCCCTGACAGAAAGACTTGATCTGTGGTCCCGTCCAACCCAGCAGGTGACGGCCAAAGTTGGCCGTGGTCAGGATCATCCCGAGCAAAGCCACGTTACCAAATGCTCCCCGCTGTCTCTTGTCAGGATCTGATTGGGACAGAAAAACAACATCCATTAGCTCTACTGCTTTAGCTGATGGACCACTGCACCACCTGAACAAAGACAGAAAGAATCTTTCTGTGAAAAGAGCAGAAAATATGAAATGAAGGATGATCAAGTGTGTACCTCCTGTAGAGTAACCGTGTGCGTACACCTCCCGGCCGATGATCCATACAACTCCAAGTCCACTGACTAGACGCTGTTACACACACAGTTGAAACAAACACTGACCATACTTCTTCAAATCCTTGTTTTATAATGGTTTAATAAACATTTGCAACACCTTAGTGTAGCAAACTGCATTTCAGGGTTAATGTGACACAGGAGAAATGAACTCACTGGAGAATGCAGACCACCAACAGCCAGGCAGAAGAGGAAGGGGGGGTACAGCTCCAGGCTGATGAGAGGCAATAACAGATTTTAATCTAGTGCTGTATCACCTTTAGCCTCCTTCTCAACAACTTCTGAGTCACAGCGTGCAGACATTGTTGGCTTGTGCTTGTCCACTCTGGTCTATACTCACGTGTTTTGGTGGGCACGCTGGATACAGTTGAAAATGTTTCCAGTGTCAGGGTCATCGCTGTACATCTGAGGATACTACAAGGCGAGGCAGGTTTATTTATGCGGGCAGGGACTCTTTCAACAAAACAAATTCACTGTTGCACCACATTCCAAAAGAGGCCCCACCCATGTATGACTAATTTCACTGAAGTAGAAGCTGACGCTTGGAGTGGTTGGTGAATGATACGATTTAGAACTTTTTACGGTAGCGCTGGCGCTCACCTTCACGTTATACTTCTTGCGAGCTTTGCAAGTTCTGATGGCCAGGTGTCCGACCATGACCATGCTGGCAACACCCGTCAAAACCACGAGTCCATACTCTTTGGAGAGCACCACCATCCTGACAGAGCTGAGGGAGGAAAAACAACACATTGACGTTCCCAATGAGTTTCATATTGATTAAAAAAAAAAAAATCCCTGTCAAAAAGATTATACAAGAATACACACAAATGACAGGAAAAAAAAACATGACAGTCAAAAAATGTAAAAGCTCGTTGTTTGTCTAAATAACAAAGTGTAACCCCTTTTTTTCTTATGCATATGAATGATGTACATTTAATGATCGCCTGGATGCAAAGTGACTCCGTCTCAGGCGAAAAGAGAAGTGAGGAGCAGGGATGTCTGGAAGGGAAAGGTCGTCTGAGGATTCGAGCGCCGCCATTGTTTTTAACACAACATGTCTGCACACGACAGCGACCCAGATCCGCGGCGCTCTCGCAGTAACACGACATTTATACCTGACAGATGCTGAGACAGCTGCTACTCACCGGAGGGGAAACAATCAGCGATCACGAGAGGAGACGTTCGCTGCTTTAACGCTGCTTCCGTGTGCGCACCCGTTGACGTAGCAGCACGGACGAGGGGCGTGGTCACCGCTGAGGATAAAAGTTATTTTTTTTTATTGGATGATTAATAGCTCCGGAGCTTTTATAGCCGATGTGGGCTCAAAGTCAGAGCAAGACACACTTTCACATTCTAATGCAGCTACTTGTCTTTTCCTCTGTTTATCAGTCACATTCGCTGCAGTGGCGCTGCCAAGGGGGGGGGGCAAGGTGGGGCCACCTTTGTACAGTAAAGGCTACGATTAAACTTTAACAATACGATACATGAAAAACATACAAGCACTGCTGTTCATACTTTCCTTTCCTTTCCAGACACTGACAGCACATTAACAACCCTCGAGAATAATCAGCGAGCACAATGCTCGTTTTTCATTTCAGGGGTGACTCATAGGTTATGGTGTTTGCCATGTCCACTGTGTTTGAAATGGTTGACATATTGGTACACTCCCACGAGTATTTCAGTGGTTAGTGTTTAATGTGTCACAGAACTGATAACGAGCGTTTTATTAGTCAGTGAACTGTACAATAACCATACATGGAGCTGAAAGATTTGGAACTGAAGTCAAATTGAACGTCTGCAAAAATACTCTCAATGCATTTGGGTCCGTCCTCAGCAAGAGACCCAATCTATTCAATGTTCAGAACAGTACCAAGAAGCCGTCACTAGATGTCCTCATGTGGTCACTTAATATCCCTGGCTTCAAACAGCTGTGTGCAACAACTCAGCCCCAGCATGTGTAAAAAAAAGCAAGAAAAAAAAGCATGAGGTTATATATGCCGACAGGCCTCCTGCTCCCTGGGAATAGCAGGAGAAACTCCAAACGTCTTGATGTGGACATATACACGTATGAGAAGTAAGTGTGGGGTCAGTGTGCAGCTGGTTGTCGACTCTCATCTGAGGACTGTCAGCAACACATCTGTCCTCCTCCTCTGCCTCCTCCTCCTCCTCCTTCTCCTCCATCATGCCGAGTCTGATTCAGCACTTCAACACCTACACACAGAACCGAGAATAGACTCGGGATTCTCACTCAGACTGGAGAGGGGAGGAAAGAGCGACTGCTGCCTGAGACCACCCTGTCCCATCTCATCTCGTCCCACCGTCTGCTGGCTGGATACTGGGCAGAGTAGGCTGGTAGCCAGAGGCGTATATGTCAGTCACTGTCATGAAAGTCTCACTGCACATGTACGGGCCTGAGAGGTGATGGGCTGTTAGGTATCCCCCCCCCCCCCCCTCCCTCATGCTCAGCACATTGTTATAATTGGTCCACTATCTTATTACTGAAGCTGTAAACCCCATGTGATGTTATCTCACACAGTCTCAGGTGTCAGGTGCACCTGCTCCTTGTTCCACACACACACACACACACACACACACACTGGGGCCTTACCTAACAACTGTCAATTGTTAGGTAAGGTGCCTAACCAAACCCAACCACAAATGTTATCCTCAACCCTCATTGACTGAAGGTGACTCAGAAAGTGAGGACCTATCAAAATGTCATGTCCTCCAGTTCTAAAAATATCCACACACGTTTGTAAGCCTATCTTGGTAAACATTAATTGGCACCGTGTATTCCCTAGCCTCCAACCGTTAACTAAATGCTTAATCCTAATCCTAAAACCCTCTTAACCCTCAAATAGGACCGGCCAAAATGTCCTCACTTTCCCAAAATGTCCTCACTCTGTATGTTGTTTAGGCTAAATTGTATCCTCATGAGGACACACGCACATCTCATATGGATGCACTCACATGCTCCCACACCTGAGGCATGGTGTTGATGCCTGCAGCTGAAGCATTATAGGTCACCTTTATTCCAACTGCTCTGGATGGCCTCAATATTTAATGTCAGTCTTCCATTACCTCTGTTCTGCTGCCCGGAGCTGGAGCTCTGTCCGCGGCGCGTAACCCCCCCTCCGCCCCCCCACCCCAGCTCTGTCCAAGGCGCGTAACCCCCCCCCACCCCCACCCCCACGCGCCTCTGTGCACTTGAGCTCCCACCCCCTCCCCCTCCTCCTCCTCCCCAACCCTATCTTTTGGATTCAGTTTCGGGAAAGCGAGACACGCTGGAGGAGCGACTGGCCGTGGTCTGGGGCGAGCAGCGCAGCGTGAGAGGACCACGCGAGCGCGTGTGCCCGAGCATGTTCCGGTGTCAGACAACTCGCTCGATCCCATGACACATGAAGCATCATGAACAACATGTGATGGTCAAGTTCCAGACTGTGGATGCGCGCTCGGGACCCACGCGGGAGAAGACGGGATGAAGTGAGACATTGCGCGCAAGTGGTGGGGGGGTGCCACGCGCAAGGTTTGACCTCTGCGGGGAGCATTTCTGTGATCGATCATTTGGCGAGGATCTATCAATGAAGAATGTGACTGCGCCGGACTCTCTCCGAACGGGGTGGATGAAGCCCTCGGCGGTGACATGCGTCTTGCCCCGCAGCCAAGCGCGCAACCCCTGCGGCTCACTGTTGTGCTCCTCCTCGCCACGGGGGTGATCGCGTCCCCGGTGATCTCCGCCGGCTGCCCGGACAGGTGCGTGTGCGACGACCAGCTGGTGGTCCAGTGCGCCGGGCAGCATCTGACCACGTTCCCGGTCAACTTGCCGCTGGCCACGCGGCAGCTCATCATCTCCAACAACCGCATCGTGGAGCTGCCGCCGCTGTCGCTCAACTACCTCTCGGACCTGGTGTACCTGGACTGCAGCAACAACTCCCTGACCGAGATCTCAGAGTCCACGTTTGGGAATCTACGCAAGCTGGCCTACCTGGACCTGTCCTTCAACACCCTGACCCGAATCGAGGACCGGACGTTCGGCCCCTTGGCGAGCCTGGTGATGCTGAGGATGACGGACAACCCGGGGCTCTCGGAGATCCACCCGGACACCTTTGCGGAGAACGCGGCGCTCCAGGTGCTGGATGTGAGCAGGAACAACCTGACGGTGCTCAACATCACCTCGCTGATCTCTCTGCCCTCCCTGCGCTCCGTGGGGCTCAGCGGGAATCCGTGGAGCTGCGAGTGCGACAACGAGGACCTGTGCCTGTGGGTCCACCTGGAGGGCTTCAAGTTCCAAGGTCTCTTTCATTCCTCTGTGATATAAGCATGCACACAATCCCGAACCACACGAGCCAGGAGTGGATTTGTCCCACACGAGGACTCCTGTGCTCTAGTTATTAATTATTAGATAATCTGTTATGGAAACTATTTCTGCATCCACAAACAGATGCAAATTATCTTTTATATTGAAACAAAGTTGAAGTGTTGAGAGCAGACAGGTTAGAAATGTGTTTATTTGCTATCACGCATCAATCCAGCTGCACACAGATTGGTCTCTGTGGCCACATCTGCTGCCAGCATTAAGTACAACTCATGCTTGCACCTTTGACACAAGACAGTGATGCGGAATTAATGCAGAACACTTCCACCTTGAACAGACCGTGTGCAAAAAGAGCAATTACAACTGGGTCCCACTTTGCATGGGTTAAAATACAGCAACCTGGCAACCTGGTCGTTATCAGTGGTTTGTACTGACATATGAAGCACAATTAAATATGGATGGATGGTTATAAATCAAGTGCTTCATAACAGATGGGTTATAAAATTTGCAGTAAAACAAAAGGAAGCACATAGTTGAAGTGATTTCCATCAAAGCAGCACTAATATTCCTCAGAGGCCTCTGAGGGAGGAGTGACTTCATGCTTGCTTGTGTTGATGTCACGTCAACATGTCACATCAAAACGCTCCGTCACGTCTGCAGCCCCGGAGCACACGCCATCACCACAGTCGTCATTATATACATCGTCACCCACAACTGCATCATTGCTAAGGTTGACACACTATCTATATCATAGGCTAAATATACTGGCCGGCTTTATTCAACTCTTCAAAGTTCACCCACCGCCCCCTCTCTCAGCTTTCAGTGGGATGAGGCACAGGTGACGACAGTGGAGCGTGACAGCATTCAGACTATCAAATAACAAAGAGGGTGAAAGAAGATCGGGCACTGGGAGCCATTTGATTTCTTTTTTAGCCCCCTGTGTTCATTAATTTAGCCCTGGATGCTCGCTGCAAGGAGGCAAACAACCAGTCGTTTATCCCAGAAATGGCTTATCGACCTCTGTTCTAGTTAGTGAGTGGGATAGTTTCCTGCAGGGGTGATAAATAAATCACAGTTGCACCATCAAATATCGATTGCTTTTTTAAAAAAAATTCTGGTGTAGCTCACAGATGTGTTTGATATTCCGTATACCTTTTAGTGTGGATGTGTCACTATGCAAAAGGGCAGCAGCTATTTATAGTGTGTCTTAGTGAGCAGGAAGCCAGTCATAACTCTGACACTATAGCTGTTGAATGCACACCACTCATAGTAAGACGGCTTCCCCTGCTGCTCCTCTCTCCCCACACGCGCAGCAGTTCACCATGGTCCCTGTGAAGTTCAAGTCCAAATTGAATCCTGTCCTATTTTATTGCTGCTCGTTGCCTTTTGTTTTTCTTAATTTGGAGTGGAGCCTCTTCCAGTGACAGCTGCCAGCATGGTAGAGAGCGGACACATAGATACGCACATTCTCCATCTCGGCCATGTGCGCACACAGTCTGGCCATCGTTTTTTTTTTTTTCCCCCAGCAGCCAGCAATGCAGACATCACCTAAATTGAACACCTTGTGTCTTTAATCCATGTAGACATGCAGGGACACATGCATACAAATCCACAGATACACATTCATGCATGTCAACACACACAGAGCCGACTTAGGGGGGAGGAGACGGAAGGTTAACATTCTTCAGGCGACTGTGATTCGGTTCCAAACTCTGTCTCCGCAGCCTTGGTATCTGTCGTCTCGGCCTCACCTGGTTTCATTCGACATGAGTCGCCTGTCTACTTGTTTTAGGAAGCACATCACAGTGAGCAACGGAGCGAGCCAGAGGGAGAGAAGGCTTCAGGAAGGAACCAACAGATTCTCCTCTGTCTCGCCTTCCTGGCTGGATTAGCACTCTTTCAGCTGTTATATAAGGAGAGCGTCTCGAAATAGAGCAGAGAGAGTGGATGGGGGAAGGAAAGAGGGAAAGCCCTCTTCTTTGATGCCAGTCCCTTGAGGGTGGATGAGGATGAGTGGTGGAGGGGGGTTAAGCCAGAAGGGTTTCCTTCCTGGCTGTCAGGCACAACACACTCGCATGGGTGTACGTTCGCACACACACAATCAAGAGTGTGGGCACACGTGTGTTTCTGCCTGGGTGGACACGTGTGTTTTAAGACATCTGCGTGATGTGTGAGCGGCGCACACGATCAGAGCTGGCATGGACTTCTCTGTGGTAGATTAGAGACGCCGTCTGTCCGGGTGTTCTTCAGATCTCTGAGCCTCAGAGGAGCTTCGCAGGCAAAACGATCCGAGATCCACGCGCTGAGCGATCCGAGCATTAGGAAATTTCTGCCGTCCTATAAATTTCCTAATTAATGAACTGTGACGTGATCTCTGCACAGCCTGCGCCTTGGGCCCCGTCTGCTGTGGGAGACCCTCGCTTCCATGTAATGAATGCTTAGGGCCCGTGCTGCCATGATTAGTACCTCTGGGCCGTCTGTCAGACCAGCCTTTTCCAGTCACTGGTAGGATCTGCTGATATCAGCCACTTCATCTATTTCTCCCTGGTACATGCCGTGCAGGGGCTGGTGTCCATGCATGTGACAGAAGGCACATTGGACTAACTAGGACAATAAAAAAGAGTCACACTCTCCATTAATATATTACTTGGAGTGTTTTAAACATAGGTCTACATCAGGCCTGGCGAACCCGTGGCTCCCGAGCCTCATGCGGCTCTTTGGCTGGTTTCATGCGGCTCTTCAGGAGCTTTCACATGACAAGCGTCAAAAATGTTTGGCTGGCGTTGCCGTTCATTCCCCCTAGGTGGCGCGCTGACCAGGTAAGCCGGTTTGAGTTGCGAAGAAGAAGAAGAAGCCGGTTTGAGTGACGTCAAACGCGCGAGATCAACAAACAATTTGCGTCAAGTTCGCTCTCAAAATGGCAGGGAAAAAAAGCGCAGCCAAACGAAAATATGAAGAAGAACACAGGACGTTTTTAACAGAGTAGGAGAGTTTATATTGTTTTTTTGTTGAACGTAATGGCAAGCTATTGTGCCTTTGTGCAGGCATCATTAGCGCAGTTCTGACTGACACTCATTTGAAAGAATTGCTTCGAGTGGCAACAACAGAATACAAGCCAGATTTGAAGAGGATTGTTCAAGACAAGGAATGCCAGAAGTCCCACTAAGCAGCGTAGTAAGAGAAAAATGTTATTGAAAATTATTATATTTTTGTTTGTGGACTTGCTTGAACTGAGAGTTTGTGTGTGTGAGACAGTGCACACAATGTTAACTGTTGAAAATAACTGTCATTATCATGTCATGTTGGTGTGGGACATTTTTGGGACATCTGGCTGAGCAGAGGTGTGTGCGTGTGTGCGTGCGTGCGTGCATGATTAAGGCATGGGATGACGTTAATGTGTGCCCATGTGTATGATGTGGCGCTTTGCAGTAACACAGTAAAAAAAAAAGGCTCCTAGTCTCTGACTGGTTGGCCACCCCTGGTCTACATTAACATTGGAGTAGAAGATGGTGTTGATGGAAGGTTGCTCAGTTCATCTGATAGAGTGTGTGGGTACAGCATGTTCAGTGTCAGTCAAATTCAGTGTACAGTTAAATTACGATGTGCCAATCCATATTTTCCATGTCTGGCTGCAGAGAGGCAAAGCAGCAGCTGTTTGCATGCAGATTCAACAATGCTGTATATGCCAACAACATGAGAGCGAGCATTTTGAAGCTGTTTAGAGACAGAGCTATGGAAAACTGTTCCCCGTGCAGAAACTTCCAAGTCTTTTCATCTGTCCCTGTGGGAATCCCCCTCAGCACAAAAGCTCTGAAAACACAGATGCCAATTAAAAACCACGGCCGCGTGGAGATGGCGACATTCTGTTGTGTCGCTGCTCTCAGTCACAAAGAGGCTTTAGGATTATTCCCCTGAAAAATGCATCTCTTGTCAGCTGCTGCAGAGCTCAGCGTGCACAACGTTAATATTGACTGAAAGGCCTTTGAAACTGGATCCATACTGTAGTTTTGTGAGAGCAAGGAGACAAGGATTTTTTTTGGGGGGGTTAGGATTTGTGGATTTCAGCAAGGTCTTAGTTGTAGTCGTACCCGGCGCCTGATGATGGGAAACCTTATTATCAGTGGTTTCAGGCAGACACAAAGGCCCAAGTCACTCTCTAATCCTGTGGGGGAGAAAAGGGTTTGAATAATTCATCTATGATTTTTTTTTTTTTTTTTTTTTTTTTAAACTTAATGCTGCACCAACTCCTAACTGTCATACATGGGAAGCTCCCAAAGTCTCCAGCTTTCCGATAAGGAGGCCAGCATTGTTATGCAAGTGCAGTTTACCTCGGATGTATTATGGATGTCTCCTGCTCAGTTTGCAGGACTTATGTAAAATCATACGTCGTAATGTGTGCACGCATGGTTGAACAGGCTGCTGCGATTAATGCCATATGTAGAAACATTTTCCTGCTGAATTATTTCTGCATTTTGCAGTGGCCCTCACAAAGAATCAAAGAATTCTTAAAAGCATATGCTAATTACCAAGGCACTGAATATGTATACTGTAAGAAATGTCAGTGGGTATTTGCAGAGAAGGTCAACAGCTGAATTCACTTAAAGGGCCAGGAAATGTGGTGGTTTTTTTTTTTCTTTCATACTATGAGTTGCCTGAATGATGCTACCAGGAAATCACCAAGCATTTCAGCTCACCCCATTTAATTAATCCCATGGGGGCAAATCATTTGGAAGAGCTGATGCAAAAACGTATTCAGATGGGGACAAGATCCAAGGGAGTGAAATTAAGGATGTGTTGCAGTAAAATAACTTGATTAGACAACATCCTAAACACTCACTAGTAAGAACATGTTCAGGAGACACTGACTCTACTTTGTGTTTTCCAAAAGTATTGTTGGTAATATTTTTAAATTCTGTGATCATAAAGAATATTTTAACAGCACTGTTCATCTCTGAGATCTGTGGTGGAAAAAAAAAAAGAAGCAAGTTCTATTCTGAGTGCTATGAACTTCGATCCTTTGATTTAACACTGTTCTTTCTCTCTCTCGGCGTGTTGGTGTGTGACAGATGAGGGCCAGACCGTGTGCGGCTCGCCTGCCGACATGCAGGGCCGTCGACTGGGCGAGGTGGGCATCCAGCTGCGGACGTTGTGTCACCAGTCTCTGGGCTCCTGGGATTACCTTTTCTTTATCGCCATCGGCTTCGTCATCTTCGCCGCCGGCACCGTGTCGGCCTGGATGATGGGCGCCATCATGGTGCTGTACGAGCGCTACATCAAGAAAAAAGATGAACACCTGGAGGTGGACGAGGAGGAGGAAGAGGCCGGCGAGACGGGCCGCACCTCGCGAGCCAGGAGCGACCACGGCAATGGGAATTTAAAAACCTCGCACAATGTTTAAGAGACGATGCCATGGATTCCCACAGTGCCTCCGGTCAGCTTCCAGGCCAATTTGCGAAGTCCAGAGTCTTTTAAACTGGCTCCGCTCTGAGAGAGAAGAGAGAGGACTAGTCAGATACAGGGAATGTCATTCTACTCATGTGTAGTGGGCTTTCGGGTGATGTAACACACTCTGGCTGCCATGGTGGAGGTCTGCGAAACTTTTGAGTGGGAAGTGGTCATCCCTACAGTGGTGATTATTGCTCAGAAATAACAGGCTCGGTCAGTGTCGATATATGGAAAACATGCTCATTTAGTTTCATTACTAGAGGCAGTGCTCTCCATTCCCACCTTCAGGAAGGATTTTGACATTAGGGAAGGTGAGTTTTACGAAGATCAAAAACCACAGAGTCTCAACAAATCACAGCAGGGCCATAGCTGCTCTTCCACAAGCGTAGAAGCCTCAGAGAGAGTGACACATGAGGGATTCCTCTCCCAGGACTGAGCCAAGTGCAATAGATCCCGCACGTTACAGAGCACAGCAGAGGAAAGAGAGACATGTGCCGTGTCTACTCTGACAATCTAGCAACATAATTAAGATCAAATCAGTCTGTGGAGACGGAAACGTGAAGCGACAACTGTCCCTCAGCTTACAATGGAAAATCTAATTGTTTACCGACTTAAAAACAGAAATTAATCATGTCATTTTTTTCATTTGTTAATTAAAATTTGCACAAACTGAATTCATTTGTGTGTGGCCAATTGGAGTCATTTGGTTGGTCCGACAGTGTTGTGATTTTCAGAGCGTATAAAGTGTGGAAAACAGGCAGGGACAAACCAGCCCGGCTCTGTGCTGAGGTAACAAAATCCTCCTGCCAGCTGTTTCTTCATATTTCCAGCTTCTGTGTGACACCGAGTGAAGTTGACTCGCTGTTGCTTAACAGACAAATACGACACTGCCATCAGTCTCGTCATCTGAGGCTGTGCAGACAAAAACATTTTCCAAAATGTCTAATGTTTTCTTTAACCACCGTGTGGGTCCAGCCAAGAGCAGCAAAGGAACAGCAGGGCTCAGACCGTCAGCCCACATAGACTGGTGAGAACTGTTAGGTTTTCCAAAAGATTTGGCCAAAAGGAAAGAATCTGATTACTCTGTGTTCATCTTGCTCTTCTGCACAAAGAGCTTTTGCTATTGTTCCAACCAAAGGGTCTTTTCTTCAATTTAAAGATAGCAAATAGAGATTGGAGACAATTTTCCCCATATATGTTCGGTCTATGTGGAAATATCATACTGATTTATCCCATAATTTTTTTTTGATCTTGAAACAGACCACAGTCACTTGCACCACGGTCAGACCTCCACGACGGCACCGGGCAGAGTGAGAGAACCGTGTCACAGCTTCATCACATCTTTGTCAAAGTGAAAGTGTCGTGGTCACCGCTCGTTCGTATGAAAGCTGCAGATTAAATGCATTTCTATAATCCTACGTACATGAGTCAAAGTGTGCACGTACAACTCGGAGTCTGTGTTGTAGCCATGTGCGTGGCCGAGCTTTTGCCAACGCTAGTGTGACAATCTGTGCTCCAGCACCTGTGTGCATGGCGACTGTCATGAAAATGCAGTTAAGGTGTGTGTGTGTGTGTGTGTGTGTTGAGGATTCGCAGTGTCGACCGAGTCTGTTCTGGCAGCGGCCCCCTGCTGGGTGGCAAGTGAACGACAAGCCTCTGTCTCTGCGCTGGGTTGCGAGTTTGAGTGCAGTGTCCTGTCTGTCTGTTTCTGCATGCACTGTTGATGCACCGCAAAGCCTTATGACATGTGTATAAACTGTGAGACCGACCGGTTCATGCAAGTAATAAAGAAAAGGCCGAATACAAAAGATTTATAAATGTATAATTTTTCTAATTTGGGGAGAGATAAGATAATATATAACAAAGTGTTTGGTGAATTCCAGTTTTATTCTTTTTTTTTTTTTTACTGATTTACAGATTGACAGCAATAAGACAGTTCAGGAAGGAGTTTGTTCCATGAATAGCTCAAAGCAGACTCATTGATGTCAGTCCACTAAATTTACCAGATTTCATTTTATCTTTAAAAATATTCCATCTCACAATGATAAAAAAAAATAAGAATCTTGGCTCCAACCTTGGATCTGACCAAAAATCAATAGTCAAAAGTCAGTTAAACTTGGGATGACATCACAACCCTCTTGGCGGAGGGCATTCAGTCGTCTCTGCTGTGTTTGAAGTTTGGCCTCCAGTTTGCCAAAGTTCTGTGTTATTGCTTGTTTTTTATTTTGGATGTACAACTCCACTGATCATGACACTGACTGTTAAAAACTGAAAAAGCTTCAGGAGAGATCAAAACTCTTGTTGGATAAGGGAAATCCAAAAGGTCGCCTGTGTTTCTGTGTGCGTGCTGGTAATTGACGCGATTTGACAACAAAGAAGAATCTTTATGGGACCTGACAATGAGGGCATTCTCGCAAAATTGTTTGTACCAGCAGTCCCCCCCCCCCCATTTTGTGCTGTGCATATTTACTTGACACATGTTATACTCTGAAACTGTTTGCATTGTAAAGCTCGGATGTATCCGAAACTATCCGAATCCTGAAACTGTGCTCGCAAGAAAAACAGACTTTTCAGTGGGGGCATTTCGACATATCGCAGTTAGACAAGCACAGGTGTAGATAATGGAGTTGACTGTGCCTGAGATCCATGTAAAGGCTTCACTCTCAGAGTCCCGCTGTTGTGCATGCATGGGACACAAAACGATTGGAGACATTATTCATTCCTTTTTCTAAAATCTGTGCTTTTCCAACTGTGTCCATTAAAAAAAGGAAACGCTCTTATACTGGTATAATGCGACTTTTACCTATTAAACTTTTGGACCGTGCATAACAGGTTGTGAGGTTTTAACTGTATCATGAGCATTTGTGAGAATTATGATTAAATGCATACATTTACTGGTGCAACAAAACACACCATTATGTAAAATTTATGGGACACATGTTGACTTTAATAACTTAAAAAGCAGAGGTGTAATTAAGGAGAAATTATTTATTACATCTCGTAAATACTGGCTCGGGGACATGGCTTACTCACTTAAATTAAAATGAAGTTATAATTCTTGCTACTTTTCCTGCCAGTGTGATTGGGCTGTTGTTGTTTGTTTTTTTTTAAATAGTAATATTTCTTCATTTCTCCACTGATACAAGATGCTCGTGTATGCGATGATGCACAGCTGGTTGCATTCCATTATTAAATAAGGCAGTGATCCCATTTCAAAGCAGGACTATGCCGACCTAAGCATACTCACTGGCATAGCACACATAGCTGGATACTAAAAGTGCCAATCAAAATTAATGACCCTGTACTGTATTTGTCAGTCGCCAGTCTGCTGTGAGCCTCAGCCAGTGCTCACTGGTTTGCTCTCGCGGCGTTATTTTTTACCCGCAGTACATACAAATTGTAAAACTTAACACGCGTGTCGATTGACGCCCGTGTGCTTAACCCAAATCTGTATCTACATACAATGCATTTGTATTTGGAGCTCAGCTGTGAGGGTGCGCTGATGCACACTCTGCGAGGCACGCTGATTACGCCATGCCATGCCACAGGCAAGCGTGCAGGGTGGGGCGTGCAAATAGGACAGCAGGCGGCTAGTTCATGTTAGCACAGTAACACAGATGTGACAAGGGATACCCACAAGTCTCTGCTTCATAATAAAAAAAAGGGAATAGTTCTCATGCACCTCTCTCAGCTCTATTGACAAACCCTGCCGGTTCTGTGTAACAACCGACTGCGCTGTTAACAGTATATATACGTATATAATGAGGAATATACTGAACTAACGGGATGAATTTCAGTGTTCTGTGCTTTTGACGCCCACACAAGTCAAACATCACCCTGTATGGAGGCACATGTATGAAACGTGCTCGGGTGCACAGAGACAAAAGCATCAGTTCTGCCTCCAAAGGCAACTCCAACACAGATCTCCACTCAGTACAATGTGCTGTGGGAAAGCTTGGGGAGAAGTGCTCCGCGTGCAACCGGAACAGCATCTACCCACATCATCAAAAGAACAAAATCTGGAATTCAAATGAGGGAGACTTTTCGTTACGTTGGTTTATAAGCTCTCCTACCAAGAGATGGGAAGGTTAATATCATCCCCTCTTATGTGTGCACGGTAAATATGAGACCAGAGTTAACAGCCAATCAGCTTAGCTTTTCATGGAGAATACAAACAGGAGGCAACAGCAAACCTGGTTTGGGAGAGTTTTGTCCAAACCAGTAAATCTGAAGCTCAGCAATTACCAGTTCGATATCTTAAGGGTTTAATCCACTACTACTACAGACAGAGATTATCTGATGAGATGACTCAAGGAGGGGATTATTTCTAAGTGTTAGAGCTTTCTCCTCCTGCCTCCACTCTTTATGCTAAGCTAAGCTCAAACAGCACTTATGAGTGGCACATCAATCTTCTCATCTAACAGTCAGAAAGAAGATGAATATCCACATTTCTTAAAATATTCCGAACAAGTCAACTATAAACAAGACTCGGTGCTAATGGGTTTCCAATAGTGCTTGATAATGGACGTTGGGTTAGATGCACTCAGCCGGCGATGGCAACATCAATAGCACAGCTGCGACAGCGAGCCACTTCAGTGAATAGACGAGACTATCCACACAGGCTAATGAATGCAGACGCTCCTGCAGCCCAGCGTCCTGCCCCGGGTCGTTGAACTCGCACACTTTTTGCACCATTTTGCGCGTCGACTGAGCTGAGGGCAAAATGGCAACTACAAAAACACCCACAGATGAGAAATGTGACATTAAGTGAGAGCGGCTCTAACTGACCGTGTTAGTCCTCTGACACATCCACTTACAAACACACTCACTCACACACACACATACATACACAAACATGCAAACAAAATGAAAATCCTTTAGTCGCAGAGCAGTGGATTGACTTACACCAAAGTTAAAGATGAGGGATTTATCTCCAGTGCTTTGGATACTGCCAGTCTATTTCTGTGATTTCATGGAAATGTCATCATTAATCACCGCCAAAAATGGATGCAGAACCGAATTACCGTGAGTCCAATCCAAACCAGCCAGAGCCAGAGCAGGAACTACTGCAACTAACATTCAACCAACGTCCACACAAACCTACAAATCTCCTGGTTTTCATTACAAGCCAAGGATAACTTTTCAAGCTTTCTCTAATTTCATTTGCACATTATTTCCTTTTATTGCTATCTGTCAGCTGAGATTAATTAAATATCGATAAGCCTATGCAACATATTACGTGTGATTTGTAGTGGACCTGGTATATTTACAACGTCTCCTCTGGGAAATTGGCTATTGATTGATGGTGAAGAGTGCCTCTGCCTCCACAGGACGATGGTCTGACTGCTGTTACACATCTGCACACAGGCTCAAGGGCCTGCCAACTCTGTACCCGTCCCCAGCATTGAAAGGTCATTCAAGAGGAGATGGTACGTCCTTTTATGTGTCACAGTTCTGCCTGGAGAACTGTTGTCTTTTTTTTTTTTTTTTTTGTTGTTTTTTTTTTAATCTTGTTTTTCAACCTTCCTGCTCTTTAAATGTACTTCTTCACTCTTTCTGTCTCTGGGTGTTTAGAAGGTTAGCGGGTGTCTAATTAGCATCCAAGTGAAAAAACCCTTGAAGCTGACCTCAGGCTCTACACTGGGCCCTGGCTGGTCTGCAGACTGAGCTGCAGAAAGACACATGGCGTTGCAGACACCGCCTCACACACGTGCACGCACGCACAGCTGGAGATGCATTACAATGTGTGTATTCTGAGTGCCCATACTGGTTCACAGTTGTGTTATAATCCATTAGCGATGGCTGCATGAGTGAGATAACGAGATCCTTACTTACACTAAGCTCTAAGTCAAACCCAGCACAATCATATTCCGAGCCAAGGCGGCGAATCTGCAAATTGGTCTGCGTTATTTCTGCTCAAACAATCGTGGAGCCTGAAAGGCTCTTAAATACCCTGTTCCCGCATGACTCCCTTGCTTTTATTATTTTTCTCTTCAGAAGTTATTTTCGGCCATAAGTTATTTTTGTGTACCTGTCAGTTTCCATATAGACATCTCTATTTCTGTCTTCTTCCAGTGCTGAGCTTCTGTCTAAATCCTAAAAGTAAAGTTTCTCATTTTGAGAAATAGGCTGATTAGTCTATTTGGACATTTTTATATATTAAACCATTGGTGCTCCTCTGCTGAGGATGGATCAGTCATTTTCACCACAATCTGTTCATTTTCTGACGACAGTGGACACGTACTACGCTGGTGCCGTGCCCCTGTGAGCCCTCCAGGTTCCTGTGGGCGGAGTCAGACTGTGGTAATCAGCAGGGATGTGGCACACCTGTGCTGACCTTATTTAAGATGGCTGCAGCCCGGGTGCTCACCCTTTAGGCCTTCACCTGGTCCTTGTCCACGTTGACATGGCTGCTGTCACGTCTTAAATCTTTATATGCGTGTGTGCCAGTTTATTTCTGCTCGTAGACTTGCTGGCGGCCAGCGTACAGGAAGCTGATGTTTCAGCTTAAACAGCCCGTTACCTAACTGTGGTTTCCGACCTTCAGTTACAGATTAGAGAGATGTCGGCGTAGCTGGATTTTGTTACAGACCCGGGACTCCAGTTTCCATTCACATCTGACTGAGCCTCTAGTATATCACATGTAGTGTGAGGGCCTGACAGTGGTATCAGTCTTCTGCTCTTACACCCGACATGAAAGCTAAGAAGTCATTCATCAAAACGCCCAATCAGGTACTTTCCTTTATTTCCTCTCGTCTGTTCGATGCAGTCTTTCTGTCTCATGTGTCACTTGAATATTGATGAGCTCTTGGAGCCACAGAGAGAAACTTTAGAACCTGATTAATGTGATACACTTTTACACCTCTGGCTCCTCTGTTCACTTTACATCCTTCATTTTTATGATTGGCCACGTTAACAGCCGACACCAGTGCTCAATCACCAGTGCAGTTTCCCCACACCCCCACACCCCAAATTTATGCAGCATTTTCCTTTATCTTGGCCCACCACATTGCAAAAGCCTGACCTGGCTGCATCACAGACGTGCCATATTCTGTTAAACAGATCCCTTTGAATTCCCTCAGGGGATTTGACACTAAAAAGTTGGAACAAGGTGATGCAACTCAAATATTCATGTGAGCTTGTAATCCACTTTTCAAAGGGAATTATTAATAGACCAACTTAGAATAGACGCTGTAGATACCTGGGAGCAGTTCTGTCCTCCAGCTGTGTTACATAAACTATAGTTAATTTGTCATTTCACTGTGAGAGAGGAACAGAGGGATTGGAAAAAAAATACCAGCTTCACAAAATTACTGATTTAAATGAGGCCCTTGGTACTGACAGAAAAAAAAAACAGGATATTGCAGTTTCAGTGTTTTTAAGTCATCATGTATGATCTTTAATTTATACATGAAATGACAACCCTGAAGCTATGATACTGAAGCACCCTCTAGTGACAGATTTAGTACTTACAGCAGAAGACATGGTGTCACAATTCAGTTAATTTAAAGAATAAAAATGAACAAAACAAAACATCCAGCAACAATACTGCAACTCATTTTGTTACTGTTTTCTTTCTATAGCTAATATATACAGTATATTATATATACTCTTTTACTCAATTCAATATCCATCTCTACTCTGGATGTAAACTGCTCAAACACCAAAAAGCAAATGTAACATTCTTCTTCTTTTTCACTGTTGTCAAAAGCTTCACGGCCCCTTCTGGCTGCTCAGTGCCCCTGAGTGACTCTGGTGTTGCTCTACCATCCGTAAGATGCTCTCTGAGAGTCCTTTAATGTCGCTGTGTGTGTCAGGGTTTGCAGCCAAAGCCTTCAGAAGTTCCGTCACGCCATCTTTCTCCAGCATGCTTCTGTAATGTAATGCTAGAGGATGATGGAGGGACAAGAACATGGCAGACAGACACATAGATGATATAAGATGGTATATTGTGTGAAGAGTAAATCGAGATAATAAGATAATATGCTCTGTTTTATATCTGTATGGCTATACACAGATATCCCCCGTGTTGTGTTTGCTATCTTCCCCTCCCCTGGGGTCTCCGCAGTAGTGTTTGTGCAGCTTACTGTTTTGACTGCAGACCAGATGTATGGCCCAGACTGCCCACAGCTGCACTCCCGAGGGCTGACACGTCTGAAGCAGAGGGCAGAATGGATGGAAGGACCTGAAATCAGGACAGTTTGCTGAGATTAAATATCAGAAAAGAGCAATTCTTCAAATCATTATCATTTTTTTTTTTTCAGCTTGAAGTACCAAACGGTCGATTTTCCATTTTGGCCTCAGTGAAAAATGAACTGTCACTTGCAGGAAAACATTTTTAGGAGGGTTCTTGTGATTGTCTGAGCTTCCTGAAGCACTAGTGCTATTGTTCCCTGGTAGCTAGGACAGATATTCAAATACAGTGATTCATACAGGGGCAGCTGTCCAGGATGTACACCGCCTCTCACACAATGTCATGACCCTCGAAAAGTAATTGCTATAGACAGAAAATATTAGCAAGCATATTCATAGTGGTCGCTGTTTTTTACCTGTATGAGACCATTTCTCGTTCCAGCTGGGTCCATGTCATTATGGAAGCGTGCTGTAAGAAAAGAATGACATCAGTGATAAGAGGTTTAGAGGTTTTATTGTCCATTTAAATGTCAAATAAAAAACAGTAAACCTAAAAACCCATACCAGCTGCTTCAGTATGTCGGCCCGGAGCTCAGTGTCCAGGGTCCAGGTCTCCAGTCTGGAGGTGAGCTGCGCCAGAATCCCTCCGGCAAAGTAGCGGACCCCGACCTCTACCTGCGGGTCCCGCAGGATGGTGAGGATGTATTCCAGCAGATCCTCCTCCAGCAGCTCTGACTGCAGCTCCTCCACCTCTGCTAAGTTGTTCTAAAAACAGAGACAGACCAGAGACAAGGTAACGTGCAAGTTGGAACTATTGGGGAGAAATAAAACAACTTCTCCTTCTAAGAATTTACTCTGGATGCTGCCAGTTGTAACAGTAACAAATCTTAAAAATATTTTTATTCTGGCATCAAAACACACAATTCAGAAGAAGCAATAAAAGCAAGTTCTGTGACACATACAGGATGTAATCAAAAATCCTAAGATCACTTTCACCCACCAGGAGGCCAAGAACTTTCTGCTGAATGGAGGGTTCCGTGTAGGTCTGTAAAAAATAATGCAACATCATACGTGCGTGTCTCTGATGAAGGGCTGTTTTCATTATGCATGCATCTGTTTTTTTTTAAGTGTCCCTGCACCTCCAGAACCTCCTCGTACAGCTCCAGGCCCTGGCACTGGATGAAGTTGTGTGCTGCCGTGGGCATCTCGTCCGTCAGGTTCCACAGAGCACTCAGGGCAAACTTCAGAGTGGAGTCCACGACTCCCACCATGGCCTTCTGCTGCACGATACCCAGCAGCTGCTGTGGGACGGAGACGAGCAGAGGAGACAACGTGAGGCATGAGGGGGTTTTCGAGATGTGTTGACAGAGAAGAAACATCCTCTGCTGCGGAGGTGGGCTGCCTGAATTCTATTAGTTGACGATGTGACACCAGACATGCAGTAATGAAAATCAGAATGACTGTCTGTGGTTGTATTTCTCAGTTTCAGTCTACATAATTCTTCTCTCAGACTCATATGAGGTCAGTCTAACATTTGACCTTTGACCAACAAAATCTAATTCTTTAGTCTCTGAGACTGCGCTGTGTTCAGATTCCGGGGATTCCTCCCTTCAGGGCGACGGCAATCTTCCAGAAGTCTAAACCAAAATGAGACTCTAATGTGCAGTGGCTTTCCACGATCAGTGTCGCTGCCCCCTCTCTAACCTTTACTGCTGTTGCCTAGCAACAGAGCCGAATTTGGACATGATAAGAAAGTTTAAACCTCAGGTTTATTAGGACGCATTTGGAGAAGCCTTCAAAGTGGCACAATCTCTCTGAAGGATGCAGCCTATTAATTGAAACGCAGCTAATGTAAAGTTCATAGGATTTTGGGATATCATATTCACAAGAATGGGACGGACAACCTGAAAACATTTTTTGCCTCCAACCACTTGCTGTTTTTGGGGTGTTTGAATAATTCATGGCAAAGCAGTTGGAGCTCAGGAAGCAGTGGGGTAACTGTGAGTGGGTAAGTATAGTATGTATAGTAGGTAATGGAAAAAAGAGGGGGGGGGGGAGACGACCGAGCGAGAGAGGGAGAGGGATCTAGAAATACACTCGTGCATATCTATAGCTAAGATGGGAACGTTGAGCACGTATGAAACTAAATACCCTGAAAATGGAAATGTACCTTCATAATGAAGATGTCCTTGCTGAGCTGTGCAGTCTGTCCTGTGGACAACTGCAAACAGAGCAAACACACGAGAGCGTCACTGAGCTTCGACCACTTTTTAAAATGTCACACAAGAACAAGGAGGACTTTTATCTTACAGGGAATATGACCCCCATTCAATAGGAGTAAATGAAAGTCTAAGGTTTGCCTTTGTAATTTGTGTGACAGGCGTGGGAGAGGTCAACAGAAGGGAAGTGACAGGTGACACACTGAATCCCTGCGGCAGACTAACACACGGTAAGGGACTCTTGACCTTGCCCACCAGGACGGAGATGACAGCCACAGCCATCCTCTGCAGGGTCGGATCCTCGTGGCTGCTCAGCCAGTTAATCACCAGCGTGGCTGCTAGATACCTGAACCACGATGACAGCATGGGGTATAGAAAACACGGTGTTAATATTAAAAATTTAATTATTAGCAAAAATCTACACGCAAGCTTTAAGAAAATCTGCCTGCAGGTCTGGACTTTACATCTGGAAGCACTTTTTCTTTTGGCGCTGTGACTTTGAAACAAAGCATATTTTAGCTGGATCAAAATCGGCTGGAAAAACAAGTGTCACCCTTTTAGTGCAGTGATTATCTTGGCTACTGCGTGACCGCAGGCTCCTAAGTTGCACATATAGAGAATGAAAGAAAACTGACTTGTCAAAGGGGACATCCTGCAGGATGTAGTCACTGCAGAGAGCCAGCAGACAGTTTTTCTGCACCTGGAGGGTTGAAATAATTCATGAATACTGAAGAAACGCATTGGCCAAAGAAAATATATGAGTTCATCATTTTTATGGTGCCTATAAATACAGTCTGAAAGTGGCAGAATGGGACCTGTGTTCAAATGCAACTTTGAAATCAGGAATCAATGAAAAGCTGTTTTATGGTAAGCTGTGGTCCTAATGTATGTGAAGCCCCCGACCTGCGGGTGGCTGGGGAAGGTCTTCATGGCGTTCAGCAGCTGGGTGATGGTGGCGGTGAGCAGGCTGACGGGCATGGCCTCGGCCAGGTCCTGGGTGGTCAGGTTGAATGCACATGCCGTGGCCACCAGGTGGACGTGCAGAGAGGTGGGGTGGCTCTGCATGGAGCTCAGCACCAGCTGTGGGAAACAAACCGTGTCACGATCATGACGGTTTCAGAATCAGTCTGATCTCTGATGACGTGACAATCGAGAGACAATCTTAATTCTCTGGCATTTCCATTTAATGATGCCGAGGTTTATTTTAATACATGGGAATCGTCCTTGAAAAGCTGACCCACATTTTTCAGTGTTAATTCATGAACAAAGAAACTTCACATTTTTAAACCTCTGTTCAAAATGTTTCACAGTCATGTGGAACAAACTAAATCGCGATACCTTCAGCATATCCGGCCGTGGTTTGTCGATGTCTGTGGTCAGATTGTAGAGATGGACGAGGGCCTCTCGTATGAAACACTCCCTGTCTCTGTACCTTCTCAGGGCCTCACAAACCTGGTTCTCGTTAGCCTCTCCGGTTACCTGAGCGCACACAGCACATCAGCGGCGTCACAGACATGGAAAACACACAAATACATGAGAAGGAGCCTCGGCTCTATTGGGAAACGTCTACAAGACTCAAGCTGCTGCATCTATTCATGCCCTTCAGAGGGACCAGCTCTGTGCCCCATGCTCATGCTTACACCCTTACTTTGAGGTTGTCCTGTGAAGAAAGGACATCACAGTAGCTAACCCCAGTGGCTAGCAGGCCCAAGAAGACCAGCCCACATCTGGCCTCCACAAAAGCTCGGACTGCTGCTTCCATGACTCGTTTTCTCCCAGAGATGTCAAGAGAAATGAGGGCAGGGAGAACCTGGGGACTCCCCTCCAGAAGCTGCTGCACCGTCTCCTCCCCATCTCTCCCGTCGTCGTTGTCACTCGCAAAGTGGTCATCTGAGAAGTCCAGATGCCTGAGAGCGCGGAGCTGGCCGAGGACAAAGAGCAGCCTGGCAGGTGACATATCCAGCTGGTGCAGCCGGTGGGCGATTAAAGACCTCAGGGTGTTCTTGCACCGAAGAAGCCCCGTGAGATTTGAGACCGCACTGCACGAGATGTCCAGCGTCTCCAACTGAGGGAGGGTACAGATGTCCTCCAGGGCAGCATCGGGCAGGTCCGTGCTGGCCACGATTAGTGTCCTCAGGCCCCGCAGAGAGCTGAAGCCAACTCGGGCCCTTCCATCTTCCTGCAGAGAGCCCCAGTCCAGATTCAGCCCACTGAGGGACAGCCTCTGCAAGCTGGACCTGCACTCCAGGTTGGCAGCAAGGCTGGAGATAATGTCAGCCCCGGTGATGCCCCCAGAGACCCAGGAGGCATCTAGTTCCTGGAGGCGGTGAGGGCGGAGAGCCAGGTGGAAAGCCTCTGCGGAAACGGGGCAGCTGCGGACAAAGGCTCTGCGCAGGCGGAGCTCTTTAGAGTTTCGGAAAATCCCAAGGGTTGCGTCATTCAGTATCCCTTGTTGGGAGACGCAAACAGAGCGATGTTATAGGAAAAAGGGACATCAGGTTATCCACGATTGTGGAGAGAATTTTCCCATTAAGGCAACTCAGCAAACACATGAACTAATGCATGAAATGATGACTGAGTGTATTCTTACATTATATTGGATACATTAATTTAAATTAATAATTATTATTGTAATTAATGTTGATGATATACATAGTGAAGCCAGTGTTCTATTGCACTGCTGTTTCCCTCCTTTGTTGAGCTCAGTGATCCTGGGGCCTTTTCCATCCTCCTCACCCACCTGTGGTAGCCATCTTACTCAGCAGCTGGTCGGCCACCTCCTGAGGGAAGAGCGGGGCCCAGGTGAGGCACATGGACCCGTCGGCTCTTCTGCTGCACAGGGAGTCCAGGCTGCGACAGACCTGAGCCAGGCAGAGGTCACACAAGGCCTGGGGGCCCACACCATCCTGAAACGCAAGCAATGAGAAGAGTCATTCTGCTACAGTAGATCAGCAAGTGCAACAGTCTTGATCTTAGAGGGATGGTTCACCCAAAACATGTGTCTTGTTTTATGTAGTTTCAGTGGCTGCAATGTTTAATATTTATTACATGTTTTATTAAATGATGTGTGCATTTTGATTTTTGGCTGACTTTTCCCTTAAACAGGTAAATTTGCTCAAACAAAAGATTCAGTGACATATCAGACAAGCCCTTTATGTTAAAAGACCCTTATAAGGTGCAAAGGAATTGGATTGAACTGGTTTTCTGGGTGTTCCTGCTCTGTAATTGTGTCAACACATTTGTAAAACAGTGCAGACTGACACAGGATCTCCTGCTGCAGGTTTCTAATTTTATCCACAACAGATGAAGTCCCGCACACGAGTAAAGCCCGTTTAAACCACCTAATCCCGCAGCTCTGTGCAGGACCAAGTGGACAAAAGCAGTTGGTCCTGTAGCGCAGTATGCGGGTTAAACTTTGGTTACTGACTCAAAGGGCTCGAGGTTGGGGGGGTGGAACGACAGTATGTTTCAAAGGAGAGAGTAAAACTCACCATGTTTTAAAAAGTACAGTCGACTGGGAGGAAGAAGAAGAATGACAGACCCCACGTCCTCACGCAGCATTTAATTTGAAGATGCCATTGATTAAAGTAATGTATTCCTCTTTGAATCGAATGAGAAATTGATTCTCTTGTTTACATTAGAGTCGCTGCTGCTGCTGCTGCTCGTCGAGCGTCAACTGTCACAATATCACCGCCTCCTATTGGTCAGTCCACGTGACGTCACCGCAGGCTTGCCCGAAGGTATGGCTCAAAGTGTAATCATTTTTAATCTCTTCGCATGAACTCTTACCAAAGATATAAGAAGTGACAGCCAGTGTAGTGGAAGTATATTCTGTGATGTAAAGGTATTTACCTACTGTTGTTCATTATATTGGAATATTATTTATTTACATATTGTGGCAATTGATAACGAATTTAACTCGTTTTGATGCAAACCTTCGATATGATTGAACTTTATTATCTCCTTCTTCTCATTATTACCTGTACTTTTGTACCGGTGAAGGTGGATGGGGTAGTGAATTATTTTTGCCACAAGGAGGGGCTCACATAGAGAGCCAGGGCTTTGATTAAGCACAAACTCAGCTCAGCATTTTATCTAAAGCTTTACATCTTCATTTGATAGCTCATGTTTATACGTATTTAAACTGCGAGACCTCAATTGCTTTAAAGCAACCACCTGTAGAAGACATGCAATCCCAACTTCGTGAGTCAAACATATGTCCTGCACACGTATGGGTCACTAATGAGTACCCTCACTCTTACATACACATACATGTTGCTTTCCCTGATTATGTCCTGCTTTAGTTTCTTATAAGCACATCCGTCCACCCACGAGCTGAACTATGTCTCCCCACGCAGAGAATCCCCCACGCATCAAAGCCTGTGCTTCCTCTTCCATCCAAAACATTTGGCTGAGAGCTGATGATTTTTTTTCCTCCTCAGAGCCCTCTGCTTATTGTCCTCAAAACCAAATAAACACAGCTGCCAATAGTTCTTGGACGCTGCCACAAGAGACACACTCACCCCTTATACAGAGGGAGAGAAACCCTCACATCCAAAAAACAGGCCTCCCGCCATCATGTTGCCAGAACCGCTCGGTCATTAGACTGGAGCTAATTGGAAGATGCTTTGTGAGCAAGCGGAGGAAATATAGAAATATGACTGAGGCTGAGAAATGAATGTGACTCTTTGTGTGACAGAAAGGAAGAAAAAATGTGTGTGTGTGTGTGTGTGTGAGTCATCACCTTCTACAAGCCTGACAGAAAATTGCATGTGTGTGTGTGTAAGAAGGTTAACCAGCAAATCTCAGTCATCACCTATTTTTTTCAGCCATGGTGAAACTTTCAAATGTGACATCAGAGGAGGAAGGCAGGGCTGATCCAGAGAAAATTACACCATCAGCCGCCCTCTTTCTGGGTACGGACCACCCTCCTCTGTTCTCTCCCTCGGTGGACGGTGTTTGCCTGTACCATAGCTGTGTGCGGACCTTCATTCTCAATGAGAGCGACACACAGAGGGAGCCTGGGAGTGAGAGGGGGAGAATGGAGAGCATGAACCTACAAAGGAACCAAAACTGAGACGCTTCGGCTGGGTCTTACCTGCACATCCCAGACCACTGACTGAACTCACTCCCTGACACAGGTAAGATCAGTTTATTTTATTTTATTTTTTTTAATCGTTTGTGATCAGGTACCTGTGGCCTTGATATATATTCTCTCACTTCTCTGGTCAACTGTTAAAATAGTTTAAATCTCTCTCAAACTGCTAATAAGAAAAATGAGAATTTACAAGCAATGATCAGTGTAATTTGGAACAATGTTAAATTAAACATGGATCTGCTTCACATCCAGGATGGTAGATAAAATAACAATGGAAAAATTAAAACTGTGTCACATTCAAAACCATCATGTCTGAAGCTAATGCGTCATGTCAGCAGATGGATCCAATCAGCAGCACCAATGAACAAGCTGTGGGCTGTGGGCTAATTGGCAACGTTTAAAATCTGTTGGACGAGAACAAATGCCACAAAGTTGTTAAGTCAGGGTTGCAAGCGTGGTGTAACTCTCTTCTGGGCTTGAATATGAATTAAAAAAAAGTAATTAAGTAGTTTACCAGTAAGACAGAGCTCAGTGGTGGCAATTAGAGTCAATGGGCCGATTGGCTCCGTCGTCCCCAGTTATTCTGGGCTGGGAAAAGCAACCTCTGCAAAGGTTGACCTGTGAGCACAGCAGTAATATAGATGAGGTGGCTGCATCTGGTCAAATCTGGCTCGGAGGGAGGAAAAGTAGAGGAGAAAATACCCTTCCAATAAGTCCACAAAGAAAAGAGGTCTGCTGCGGCCGCCTTGATGAAGACCAGCAGGGTGTGAACGACGGAGAGAGAGCTGGTGGTGGCAGCTACAGATGAGATTCCCAGGCCTGGCTGAGGAACCCTCTGTGTAAACACTGTCACTCCTGTCAGGTCAGGGTCTTGTGAGATTCATATTGTGGGGTTGGAGACGTGAAGACGGGCCAGTTGCTGAGACGGAGCTATTGAAAGGGTGATGACCCGTGATTATGGAAAAATGGGGGAAAGTTCTCTCTGGGTATTAATAACTGAGTGACGGTGCCAAGGTGTCTCTGAGTGTTGACACATGGCCCGGGCTGCTCAAAGTGCCCTTTCCCTCTGCCCTCACATGCTTTATAATTTGTGACAAAACAAACTGCAGCTTGTTCCATATGTAAACGCTAAAATACAGGCTTCAGGGCAGTTTCAAAAGGCTTGCTGCAACAACATATAAAATCATTGTTGGCCGAGGCACTTTCTGTACTTTCTGTGAAGAGGCCATTGTGCTTAAGAAAAACACAAACTTGTATTATATTTTTCCCGTGAGACGAAAAATAGGAATTTGTTTTTCCTATGACAATGATTAAGGGTATTATTCTGCTACAGCAGCAGTTTGAGCTTAGGTAATGCTCTGGGATCTGTCCCATTAACTGTGGTCTGAGCAGTGCAACTAAACATTAAGAGTCGACCAAAGAAAAGACTCAGAGCCCCTGCTGTCTCTGTCTTGGACTCTTTTAGTCCTGTCTCTTTGCCAGCTGTTAAAATCCTCACTGGATTTGTTTTTGATGTGCTCAGATATGAAGTGGGTCGTAGTGTCTGCCCGTCAGAAGTGTTGACGCAGGTTACTTAACCTCCTGGGCCATATCCACCAGACTGCCTTCTGACGGCCTTCTGATTTTGGCACGGCCGCCAAAATCAGCCTGCAGTTGGCTCGCCGGGAGCCCTGGCTCCCAGAGCAAAACCTCCCTATTGGATATAGAAGGTGGGATCTTTTTCTTAACGTGCATTTTTGAACATCACTCTCTCCTGCTCAGTTCGTTGTGCTGTCAAAACCACTAAGATCAACACACAAGCTTTTTTCCATCCAAAAATAGACTCCAGAAAACATTACTCATCAGGATTCCTGCACCCCCCTCAACACATCAATTTGTTTTGTTCTGCATCAAATCCACATTTTTCTCTTCCAGTGCCCGTCAGGCAGAATTTACTGACTCAGAAAGGCCCAGTGATAATTACCGGCTGTTTTCTATCATGGCGCTCAATTCGGATAGTCCCACAGCACAAGAATCCATCAAAGTCTGACAGCGGATGTGGAGTCATCCCTGGTGACACAAAACTCATTTTTCCACAATTTGTTCAATTTGAATTTTTTCAGACTGGTTTGTTGATATTTTTTTTTCCACGAGCCAGTGCAGGTACACTGAAAGGATATATCTCACTTGCTCACACCCAGACACCTGATACACATGTGCCGAGGGCTTTAATGAAAGACAACACATGAGGGAATGTATTGAAAATCTCTCTTATGATAACAGATTTGTGGTGGGTGGGTGACCCTGTTCTTATTACAGCACGAGTGGACCAGATGGCACATCCTGCCTGCGGCAGGAGTGTCTGCAACTACACAATGTTACTTTTCACTTTACATTTAAAAGCTCACTAACTTCACAAGCATGCAAGTCCTGCGCTTTGAACCATGACCACAAGCTTTTTGTCAACAGATGCTCTTGGTCTATTTTGGCTTTGCCAGCACTATGGTTATATTGGAATTTATTGGGTATGACAAGAAAAGCATAAAAATGTATTCTTCTCATTGAATGCCTGGTCCAAAATTAAGGTAAAAAATGAGTGTCACCAGAAAGTAAATAAAAATAATAACAAATGAAAGAATGAGAATATTGATTGAGAATATATTTCTCTCATCTCAACAAATTAGAAGAAAATACTAAAACCAATCAACCTATGTCATAGTTCTCCACTAGTATGCAACATTCTGATGGACAGTTCCTTTCTAACCCTGTAAACAGGCTCCTTGTGTCCCACAAACTTTTTATTGGCCATCACAAGTAAAGAGTCCCAGCTATGCCAATGCAAACATAGTATGTTCACCAAAAAAAGCCAACAGATCACTAACCCTCTGGCTATCACCATCTGTTTTAATATTGACCTATTCTGTAGGAACCAATGGAGTTGAAGTTCAAATCTATCCCTGAAGTGTAGGGGAGCAACAGAATAAAGAGATTGCAGGTGTGCTTTAAAAGCTTTGTGGAATTTATTGACTATAAACAAAAAAAGATCAAAAACCTTCTTTTGTTCTTTCCTTCCTGTTTACAGATCTGTAGTTTTGTGACAAAGAGAGGAAGAACCATGGGCCCCGGAACATGGAGTCTATTTGTGCTGCTTGGTTTGGCCCTCTGGAGCAACAGCCATGCCCTCACCAAAAACCCCATTCTGTCTCGCATACGGAGGGCACCTGAGGCCAACGGAGAAAACAAGAAATGCTCTTACACCTTCCTGGTCCCCGAGCAGAAGATCACAGGCCCCATCTGTGCCGCTCGGGGTTATTCCACTGACAAGGACAGAGTGACGCGCTTGGACGTGGCTGCTGTGCGGGACCTCCTGTCGAAGCAGCGTCGGGAGATGGAGACGTTGAAGTTGGTGGTCGACGTGGACGGCAACCTGGTGAACGAGATGAAGCTGCTGAGGAAGGAGAGCAGGAACATGAACTCGAGGGTGACCCAACTCTACATGCAGCTGCTGCATGAGATCATCAGGAAGAGGGACAACTCACTGGAGCTGGCACAGCTGGAGACGCGCATCCTGAACGCCACCAGTGAGTCACTGCGTCTGGCCTCCAGGTACAGGGAGCTGGAGACCAAATACTCAGCTCTGTCGGCAGTGGTGAACAACCAGTCGGTCCTGATCGGAGCTCTGGAGGAGCAGTGTATGCAAGTGTACAGCCGCAGGCACGAGCACCCACCCGTGGGACCTCCGCTGGTGCAGGTGGTGCCTGAAAACATTCCTGTCAATGTGCCGCGCTTCACCAATGAAATCCAGAGGGACAACACCCGAGCGTTTGTGCGGGAAAGGGGCTCTCGCTCAGGGCCATCGCCCACAAGTGCTACCTTGGAGGTCCTGAAACCCCCCGAGAGGAACTTCAGTGCAGAAGGTGAGCGAGAGAGTGGATTTATCATTCCATACATTTATGCATCCGTCCGCCCATGCATCGCTTTGTTATTCTTCATTGATTTAATCCTTGATTCACTCAGGAAAATCTGAGAGCAGTCAGCATAAACCGTGGAGCAGCACAGACTTCTCAGGCCAACCATAACAACGTAATAATCTCAGTCATTGAATGCGGCGGCAGGTGGGCCAGTGGCCTCATTTTGAAAGGTGAAAGATTTGCGAGTTCAGCTGGAACTGTGCTCCCAGCCCCACAGAAAGAACACAAACCAGAGTGGAAATAAAAATGTTGTAACGTCTGACTTGCGGCAGGAGACTTAAAGCAAAGCAAAGAAACACCTGAGGGGTGTGATTTTGTTCTCATCAACAGAATTTCCTGACACGTTCAGATTATCCTCGCCCAAGAATAACAAAGAGTGCAGGAATGTTATATTGCATATGTGATGTAGACAAAACCCAGGCTGGCATAACACAAGCTCCTGTTAAGTTTCCCAAAGTGGACAGACTTCTTTACATGATTATTAATAGCAGGAACCCCAGTAGAGGGTCGTATGCCCCTCTGTCTTACATGTGCTTTTAATTAAAATTCTTGTAATTACCTTGAAAAGGGGCGGAGTCTCACCACTTAAATACAGGGGTGACCAATTTTTAACCTCAAATGAAAGCTAGTACTTAAGTGGCCACATTCTCCTCTCCTGTTCTGAGAAGACATAGTAAACAAGGGTATCTTTGTGAACCCAGATAAATGTGTTTTCTATTATTTTGTCTTTGTGGTTTTGTTTCTGTTTACTGGTCTTCTTATTTGACTTCTGACAGAGTGTTTTCTTCATCACTCATAGCACTGATGTGTTTGCTTCAGTCTTCTGGAACGAAACTGTCTAAAGCTGGCCCACAAAGGCAAAATACAAGCATTATATTTTTGATCAAGCTTGAGTTGAGATGGAAGTCTATCTTTGATACCCAATATTCCTGAAGAGGCATGAACTTGGTGCGCGCTCTTGCTAGATTCAGGAGCTTAAAGTCTCACGCAGTCCCTTCAGGGTTTATTTCACAATGTGCACTGGAGAGGTTGAAGGGCGGCTACGACAGTTTTTGATTAGACAAAGGAGTCGTCTGGGGAGCTGGGTCTACTGTCGATTACTGTTATTTGAATCAATTGGCAAACGCTCTTAGAGGAGTTGACAGAGGAGAAAATGAAAATGATTTGTATTCTGTTCCCACTGCTGCAAAATGTGACATTTCCAACAATGCGGATGTTAATTAAAAATGTGCATGAAAAGAATGTTTGCAAATGTCGTCAGAATCTCACGAGGGGGCCGTGGGATTTAATGGGAAAATGAAGTCAGTTGGCTTTTTAGCAGGTTTACCCAAAGATGCATTACTGTTGTTTTGCTTTCAGGCCCATTCAGAGACTGTCTGGAGGCGCAGGAAGCCGGCCACAGCACCAGCGGCATGTACCTGATCAGACCCGACGAAGCCCAGAGGCCGTTGCAGGTCTGGTGTGAACAGGACATAGACAACGGGGGCTGGACTGTGATCCAGACCAGGAGGGATGGATCTGTTAACTTCTTCAGGAACTGGGAGAACTACAAGGTGAATATGTTCTCACCTCTCCTCACACGGTCTGTCTCATCTGTCTTGGGCCCGTATTTCTGAACACTTGGCTCAGTCAGAGACGACAGTGGTGTCAATGATTGGGGGTGTTAGAGGCTATATCTGAGGCCAGCATCCTTGTGTTTTCACTTACTGCAAAATCTAACGTCAGCACCGCTGCTAGTCTGCTCGTTCAGTTTGAGATCCCCATTATGAAACATTAGATGGCCCCGCTGAGGAAGGTATGTTCCACAGCTCAATCTGCAGCCGTTTCTTTCCAAAACCGCTGCTACTATGGTGCCTTCCTGGATGGATGGCTGCTTGGCTTACAGCGCCACACCGTATAGCGCCGTCTCATCAAAGCTCTGAGTGAGATGGAGGATATCGCCGCTGGCAGCCGCAGAAATCCAGTGTTCCATTCGGCCCGGCCAGGCTTGTGCATGTGTAACTGGAAGCTAAATGGTCTCTTCAACATTGATTTGCCTCTGCACTTACCCACAAAGCCACCACATGTACACACACACACACACTGCGTCGGAGAGGAGGCCCCAGACTGAAACCATACATCATTCATCATCTCCTGGCTCGCTCGACTAATCCACAATCACAGACCTCAGCCTCCTCCACCAAGTGAAGTGTTCTGGAGGCACATGGCCAGATGTAGATTGCTCGAGGTTATTCAACACAAGCACCCATTCCAATTTCGATGTGAGCGATCTGTGGGGTTTGAGCGATGAACCAGCGTTTTGAAGTTTGATGCTTACTTTCCAGCGCAACCGTTTACAGCGTGTTTTTTTTTTATTTTTTTAGGAATGTCAAAGACAAGGTGGCGATGATGTCCTTAGCCTGTTTCCTCTTTTGAAGTCTTAACTACAGATCCATGTGCAAAATGTTATCAAGAAGAAAATTCTCATGTATTCTGTTAACAATCCTACGGCGTCTTTAGAAGATCCTAAACAATTCTCATGTTTCTAAACACCCCGCTTCTGCCGCATAACAAACATCGTGTACTGTTTTCTGTAATTTTCCTGTTACCTTCCTTTTCATCTTCCTTTGACTCAGAGCGGCTTCGGCAACATAGACGGCGAGTACTGGCTCGGTCTGGAGGGCATCTACAATCTAGGGAGGCAGGGGGACTACAAGCTGCTGGTGGAGCTGGAGGACTGGATGGGCAAAAAGGTTTACGCTCAGTACAGCAGCTTCCACCTGGAGCCACAGAGCGAGGACTACCGCCTGCGGCTGGGCACCTACCAGGGCAACGCAGGGGACTCGCTCAGCAGCCACAACGGCAAACAGTTCACTACACTGGATCGAGACAAGGATGCTTTCTCAGGTAGAAGAAGAGAAGGCCCCCTTTCTTCAAAACCAAATTAATTTGATATGTCTGCACTACTTACTTTGAGTAAGTAGTGCCTTTTGAATATACTATATATGAATGTAAGTATTAAAGGTTCTTGCTGAGTACCTTTAAGTTTTCATCCTTATATTCTGCTGACAACAACAATTGCGTTTTTTTTTTTTACCACAGGTAACTGCGCCCATTTCCATAAAGGAGGCTGGTGGTACAACGCCTGCGGCCAAGCCAACCTTAACGGAGTTTGGTACAACGGAGGCGTCTACCGTAGCAAGTTCCAGGACGGGATCTTCTGGGCCGACTATGGGGGAGGCTTCTACTCCATGAAAACTGTGCGCATGATGATCAGGCCCATAGATTGAAGAGACCACGTGAGCCGGGCCGGTCCGCGGGCAGCTGTGGAGGCCAAGGCACACTTCTGACTCCAGCCTTGACTCTGTGCCATTGGCAACTGGGTGAAAAAGGAACTGCGTCAGTGGAGTTTCACCACTGGTAGTGACTTGAAAAGCCTCCTGTTATGGAAACAGACTGTTTGAACATTGTCCATATATATGATAGAAAATTAAAGCACACATAGAGGGATTTATGGGACATTACTATTTATAATTAGCCATACAACTACTTTTCCAACCAAATATGTTGGGGAGGGGAATAAAGAATACCAGTCTAAATTTTATAGTTTAATTTTCCAAGCTACTTTTACGATTAAGAAACCAGATTTATTACTTATTACCAGGTCTCCCTGTGGAGAGGAGGCGCCACATCCTCACACGACTTCATCGGTGTCCATTTCATTCATAAGCTTTAGCGTCACAGGATCTACGTGCATCTCTTCCTACCTCGCCAAGATAAACGCCAGGGTGAGTCTCTCCCTCATCGTATTGAACTCTTGCTGTTCTTGTTGGAAGCTGGAAAACGCATTGCGTTAATGCCTATTTAGATTTATTATGACTCTGTATCCCATTCCAGATTTTAAAAAGACCAACATCTTTGGAAGTTGGAGAAAGGAAAGAGGTTTAAATCCATGTTTTGTTTTGTTTTTACTCCTTACACATAATATATCCTTTATAATGTATGTTAAAGTACTTTGCCCAAGTACACATGACCTGGAACTCTAATTTATGCGTGCAATGAACTTATCATAACAGTGAAAAAAGGAACAGGTATCCTGAGGGGGCAGTGAGTGTTCCTGCAGAAAATAGAACTAATTTCCTCCTCGGTACATCTGACAATTTTTCTTAAAGTGTGCTCGCAAATTGCTCTTAATGTTTTTCTCATTTGGGCCATTGATTAAATTTCAGTATGACTCTTGGAAAAACAAGCAACATTGAAAGAAAGAGAGCGAGAGAAAGGAGATGGAATTATTTTTTTGTTTTGAGCGGTTTTGGAGCATGAAAAATATGCCGACCAAGCGTGCTGAGTTATAGGCAACGGGACAGACAACGAGAAACACATTGCCTAGAGCCAGACAGGATGGAGAGAGAGAGGGAGGAAGGGAGGAGATGAACTGGGATGGAATGGGTCCAAATTTCCAAGTTGCCCCCCCCCCCTTCTTTTGAACGCAGAGACGTGTACATTCTTTCCACACAAAAAGTGCTCGATCTGTATGTTTTCATAAAGAATATCTTTCATTGACAAAGTCACTGGCTCCTGTGTTCAGCGATCACCAGTCTGTGGAAGGAAACCAGTATCCTTTAGGGGAAACCACTCCATCCAGAGGAGGGGAGGGGGGGGGGCTGGATTGTGGTGTTTGAACTGGTGGGTCTGCTTTGAACAACAGGGTTGCGTTCACACACGCAGGAAAAGACGAACACCCTCTCAGCTGAAAATAGACCCTCATATTCCGCTGCCTTTTTTTCCTCATTGACCACAATGGCCCTCACACCCATGTCTTTAACAAACATCTGCTGGACTCGGCTGGACATGGAAACATGTTTATGGACATGTAAAAGAAAAAGGAGCATCCAATAAAAATGACATTACAACGTTAAAATAAGATGGCAATAAAACCAATGAGTCACAGTCTTTGGTAGAACAACATTACACAACTAAGAGTGAATATTGAGTGTTCTGATTTATAAAGTTGTAATTAAAACATGACAGTGTTAGTCTTTGTTGAGATTACGCGTTGGACATTTGAGTATTATCTTGTGGGGGTGAGTCAGACAGATAACTCTGGTATTTAAAACAGAGCCTGTAATTCTTCCTGACATAGGGAGTTGCTGTACAAGTTCTCCCTAAACTGTGCAGCATTCAAGTGATTCAAGGAATAACAGGTCTCCTAAAAAGTCTTCCTGGTTCTGTGTTTTGATTTGGTATGAAACAGTAACGAGGAAACAGGCGAACGCGACGCAAAGACGTCTCTTTTCAAGTGGCAGCACATTTCTGTGGTCGGCTGGGCAAGAACGAGTCGCCCCGCTAATAAATTCAGATTTCCGTCTTTTCTGTCCTTAGAGTGTTTCCAGTGCTCATGTGATCAACTTCAAACTGGATGGGTTTTTTTCTGAAGTGCCGTGTCGACTGTGAAGTGTTTTGGATAAACGCATCCAAAACCCAAGCCCCCATTCATTTTAAATTGCACTTGCAGTGTTGTCATTTTGAATGTGCAAAAACATGATGACTGGTAGTCCGCTCAAATCCGGCTGACAACTTGAATGTTATTCTTTTTCACTCCATTATTTTCCACTGTCTAAGCTGTGTTTGTTTTTCACTGTCTGTAGTGCAGTGATTGTTTTTACACCTTGAATTTGTAGCCGTTTCAAACCTCTGTTTCCTGAGTGCTGAGCTTTCGGAGATTGAACGCTTGCAGTGGTGGAGCAGATCTCTGGATCTGCCACTCAACACTTTACACTTCAGCTTTTACGTTCACCCATTCACACAGTGCATCTATGTGCAGCACTTTTAATGCCATGTGTCATTTCCAAGGGTTTCTGCAGAAACAGGAGACAGGGATCAATGTCAGCTGTGATTGGCTCCAGCTCCCGCCCACTACCCTTAAAAGCATAAGCAGGATAGATGATGGATGGATGGACGGATGACACTGCAGGAAACAATGACAGCATTATCCTTGCCATGACACACAGACTTCGGTTTTGTACTTAAAGGACAGTCTGACAACTTCATTTCTTTCTTGCTGAGAGTGAAATGAGATGATTGATGTCAGACGTGTCAGGTGGTTGGTTTATGTTAACATACAGACTGGAAACAAAGCCAGTATGTTTTGTTCTTTCAGTTTCAGACAGGATCAGACTACAAGGAGCTGCAGATGAGGTCATTTTTGGTGGATTTCTGACAGAGAGAGCTGTGTCCCCTTCCTCTTGCATCATCATCATCATGGCAGAAAATATTGATCTCACCTCACTCTTGGCAGGGAGGCCTATCTCAAAATGTACTTGAAGGACGATCTTTAGTGAATTAAGTAAAAATGCAAATGTAGATGCAGAGAAATCAACCCACGCAGGCCGTTTAATCTTCATGTGCAGAAGAAAATGTCAAGGGCACTCACTCTCTTTTATAATATTTATTGCTCAGCTGAGCGCGTCTGTCCTTTAAAGGGCCAGTGTGCAGGATTTAAACAGCAACCTGTCAATGTCCATGTAGGCAGCAGGTCCTGTTGTACGGTTTCGAATGTGTAATTTTTTGCATTTCTCTGCTTCCTCAGGCACTCCATTGTCTCTTCTACATGCTTGAGTAGTACATTCAACTTGTTCCGGATATGCAACTTTACGCTGCGCCTTCTTTTGTGGATTCAGGAATTCTGGATCACGTGTCCCTCCTGTCCTGCTCTGTTCAGCGCTACTGTAAATCCAGGAATAAAATGCATTTTCTATTTTCACCAGACGTTCGACGGCTTCTGGTGACAGCAATGAGAGACTTGATTTAACTTCAGGCCCAGGAATCAGACTCATCACAAACCTGCCTCTCACTCTCTCTCAGACACATGGTGCTAAACCGCTCCTCTGACTGCCAGTGTGGGATAAGTTTCAGCTATACCTCAAGTCATCCAATAACTCTGCCCTGCACACACTGACCCCTTCACATTTTCTGCAGCTCAATGGCAGCATGGGAATGCATGATTAGCCCACAAACACCAGACCGCTGAGCAGTCATACATTAGAACAGCAAAGGTGACATCCACTGCCGAGGGGACCACACTCAGGCCTGTATAACCAGCTCGAAAACGGGGGCCCGCAGAGTGAAGATGGCCGAGCGCTGCCGCTGTGTGGTCCTCCAGAGGTTTCAGATGTGAAAGCTCTCTTTGTCGCTGAGTGAAGCGTCGCTGTCTACGTATCCCACCACCAAAATGGCACCGGACTCTGGGGATTCTTGGAAGAAGCTGGCTCTGTGCACACTGAGTTGTTAGTCGCTAAAAGACGTGCTGTTGGGGGGAAACGTCTATAAGAGTGATTCATTATCCGGCAGAAAACCTCAAGTCAGTGTCAACCAGCGAGTCAACAGACAGGACGTGCAGCTGTTTTCTTTGAAAATAAGCACCGTGACTAACTCTTGCCCTAACTGGGACAGTCAAACAACCCCATAGCTAAGTCTGCTTCTAAGTGGCCTTTTGACTTGAAGCTCAACAGACACTTGTTTGAGATGGATGATCATTCGCTGGGGTCTGGGAGAGCTCAGTGAGGGGACAGCTTCGGTTTTCCACTCTCCTTCTCAAACAAACTGTGGAAAGATAATTTATTCGGCTGTGAAGCACACCAGCGAGTGTCGAGACTGGGAAAATTAGACTTATTTTGATGAGGGGTTTTTTTTTCACAGAAACAAGTTAATCTAAGCAGCAATCTCAGCCCAGAGATAACAAACAAAAAGTCATTTGAGCCACGGGAAGTGTGCTCCTTGAGTTTCAGCTGGCTATTAACAGTAGTTAAAGTCTGTTAAATCCATTAGTGACCAACATATTCAGATGGTTTTCATTGTTCTTGCGGTTGGCATGGAGCACATTAGAGTTTATTATCGACTCCAGCCTTGAGAGCCATCTAACGGAACTCCTCTGTGAAGACTCATGACCTCAGAACACTGTGGAGTCAGCGTTAGTCACCGAGCTGAAGCCTCTAACCGTCTGCTGCCCCACTGCTCACTGTATAAGCCCTGGATATATGATTACACTCACTGTGATGAATGGCATGAGTCACGGAGGTCTGACGAAGAGGCTTCACGACTGCCTGGGGAGGGAGAGGCGGAGGAGCGATCGACCCCATTGTTTTTACACCATAGTTAAACAGCGAGAACAAAAGGGCCTCCCAGTCTAAATCTGCTCGAGAGAGATGTGAGCCCAGAGAGCCGCAGAGGACAACAGATGGAACCACAGAAATGTTTTTTTTCTCCAGGCCAGGGGAGGAGGAGAAGAAACAGCTCACAGTGGTTTACAAGGCTCTGTTTCTGCTTTTGTCTTGTAGCTACTAACAACAGAGTCGACATAAAAATTAATATTATCTGATGTATCATTAGAAGCTAACACAGAGATAATGTTTACCCTAAAACCAAAAAAATAAACCACAGGAGCAAAATAATAAAATAACATCACTTTTAGTAATGAATGTTGATGTTTCCATATCTTAAAACAACACCTTTTTATTGTTTCTGTGAAGATATCTAGGTCTTGCCTCAGGGTAAATCCAGTCTAGACAGCGGGATGTCCAATCTGAATTTAAAACCGAAATGTGATTAGCAACATTTTTTCCACCAGCGCTGAAAGCAGCTCTACCACCTCGTTTTGATGACAGAACAGGAAATACAGATCTCCTCATTTAGCAGGAGTTCATTGTTGCTGCTGTATTCATAAGTGGCTGCAGATGTGAGAGAGTCTGGAACTGAGCAGCGGTTTAAAATAGGATGTGATACAGGTTTTTTTTTTTAAATGATAGTCGACTCACAATCTGGCTGCTGTCTCTGTGTTGGCACAGTTTTATTGTCTAGCATTTGCAGAGTTTGTGGACCAGAAGAAAAATCCACTTAGATTTGATGTATTTAGCAGTTAAAAAGTTGGAATTTTCTAAATGAGTCTAATAATACATTTCCAGAGTTGGGAAGGATGATAAATTAAATTCAAATTGTAGCAACTCAGCTTTATTCCAGACATCATTATTTTAAAGGGCTTCTTGGGTCACATTCTTGGCATGGATCAGAATCGTATATCAAGCCACAATCTAAACACATTCGCTCAGGCTCCAGTGAAGCCATGGTGCCATAACAGGACAACACGTACTGAGAACTGACAGCACTGCGTGTTCGGTGGTGACATTCACAACAACTCGTTTGAACTCTTCAATGAAGTAAACTGCAAATGCATTAGTTTAATTAATGAGCTCTAATGCAATGAGATTTATCGTAAAGGTGGTTTCAATGGATTTTAAGGATCATGTGACGCCATCTAGTGGTTGAAATTGATTACTGACAGACTACAAAAGCGTCTACTTTTCACAACAGCAAACTGCAAAAACTCTTTAATCTCCAAAACCCCTTGTGTTCCCACTATCAGATATAAATGTATTCTTTAATTTCTTTAACCGTAATCGTTTATTAATTATCTTCAGCTTATTTTGTATACAGTATTTCAGAGTAATTTTTACTTTATTTTAATTAAATTGTTTATTTTGCTGCCCTTTTTGTTTCCCTTTCAACTGAATCTGTGTAAATGTGTGTCTCCTCCCTGGGGGAGGAATAAAACATTCTATCTATTCACACTGACAGTGCAATAAAGTTTTTGGATACAAAAAACAGTGACTCGCGTCTCTTGGTGATGACGTCAGAGTAAAAGTGAATGAACGCCATGGCGGCTCATGCTAGCGAGCTGGAGATTGCAAAGAAGAATTTAACCGATGCAATTGGCGATAACGTCAAACAGTGAGTTTGTGAGAAGTCTGCGTGACGTGTTTGTTTCTCACTGTGAATTCTTAAAGTATTTGTGCGTTTGCTGCGAAAAGCCAAAGCCATTTCGACATTAGCCTGCGCGCTAGCACTGGTAGCGTCACTGAGTTTAGTGTTTACTATTTGTTTTTAGGGCGAAATGTATCAATGTACCTTCAATTAGCCTGAGGGGAAACGAGAGGATTAAACAAAGGATAGACAAAGATAACGGTGCTGCTAGTTGATTGTACACAAACACGAGATAATGATATGAAACCGCTGCCTTGTATTTAGCATGGAGCTGTTATGAAGAGTTATTTCTGAATATATGGTTCCAGTGGATGTCGTATTTGTGTCGTCTCTGTACAGTTACTGGGCAAATCTGAAACTATGGTTCAAACAGAAGATCAGTAAAGAGGAGTTTGACATTGAGGCCCGTCGTCTGTTGGCACAGGAGAATGGTTAGTACAGAGAAACTACTGTTCTGATATGGTGTGTGTTGGGAACGAAATTGTGTCACATTTATTCTTCCTCTGCAGTGCATGTCCACAATGATTTCCTCCTGGCCATTCTCACTCGCTGCCAAATCATCGTCTCCACACCAGGTAGGAACATCTCTCGAGGTGCATGTGACTTTGTTTTTAAGGTGTATTGTTATCACATCACCTTCATATGCTATAACGTTACTAGCTGCTGTTAAAATATGTGTACATTTATCAACATAATTGAACACAACTAATGAAGGTCAAAGTAAGAAATGTCCTGTAAGTAAAGAATTTTAATTTTATTCTGTGTATAAACTTAAAGTGTAAAGAAATCAGTAGATAGAGGAAACACTCACTCTAGTCACTGCTTCAGAGCAAGTCATAATAAATATGTATTGAAAATGTTAATAGAAAACACTGATGTGTAACATATGCTGTCATGTTTTATTTTGTCCTCTAGAGGGCACTGGGCCCTCACAGTGGCAAGTTGGCTCTGCCTCAAAGCCTGGCAAACCAAAGGGGAAGAAGAAATGTTCCTCTAGACAGAAATTTGATGTAAGTGGTTTCAAATCAATCTCTAAACGACTTGTCTCCAAAAATCATGTTAAGCTTTACTGTTCTATCAATTCTATCAATCTTGAATTGTCTGAAAAATCAACATTTGAATGCTCATGCATCTTTCTGTGTCTTCAGCATCGGTTCCAGCCTCAGAACCCTCTGAGCGCCGCCCAGCCCTTCAGCCCAAGAGAGGCGGGAGGGGAGGAGGAGGAGCTGCGTCTCAGTGCCCACACGCTGCTGCTGCCCACGCGGGGTCAGCTCGAGGCCCGTATGATGGTGACAGCGTTTGAGCTGGGCCTGGACAACATCACAGATGATGCTGTCAGCACGATGATCCATGCTGTGGAGGTTTGTACAAACTGCTCCCAGGAGACTTGGCATGATTGTGGACAAATGTTTTTGGCTATTAGGCGGATTGGATGATCAGTACCAGAAATATGTAACATCCTCAGAACTGAGTGGTGCTTACTTTCTTCACTTTGTGCTAAGTGATGCAAGTGGTGTTATAAATATACACATCCTGGTGAAGGGTCAGTACCATGTGACCGCATTTCCTTCTACTGCTGTCTTAAGAAACAAACCCTACACACATCTGTCTGGTTCCTATAGCAGAAATAAAAATGAAACAAGAAATTAGTTTGATTAACTATGATATTTATGTGTCATGAAATATACTTGAAGAAATATCCAGATTATGTGTCTTAATCCATATGTGCAACAAAATGTCATGAATTATGCACCATATTCGTACAATTGACTAAAGCTAAGCTTCTGCTCTGATTTATCTTAGCATCACCTGAAAGATGTCCTGACAGCTGTGATCACCCGGAGGAAGGCGTATCGACTACGGGATGGTCATTTCCCTTACGCCTTTGGCAGTGATGTCACGCCGCAGCCTTATCTGAAAAACAGTCTTGCTGCTTACCACAGTGTTACCGAATGGTGAGAAGAGTTAATGCAAACATAAAGACCCGAAAGTTAAATACTTTGAAGGCTAGAAATGTATTTTTGTTCATTGTTTTTGTTTCTTGCAGTCCTCCCCCAAGTGCTTCTCTCCCTGCTGGTCCACCCCCTCAAGTGTCACCCGATGAGGCAGAACAACAAGCGGTCCACTTATTGGCATGCTCCGCCGACATTCTTCCTGTGCCACTCTCTCCAATCAGCTTGTTCGATCTCCTGGAGGCATTACAGGTGAGAGAAACATCTCAACAGAGGCCTGATTGTAATAGCACAAGCTGTATGTACAAGTCATGACACATTACCACTTGATTTGTAAATATAGAGGAGGGTAAGTTGAAGTGTGTAGAAATTTCTTAGATTTAAAACACATTATTTATTTTGGTTCTGTCACCATTTAACCATCAGACACTCCTGTGGTCTAACATCCTCTGGAACATTTGTCGGTGTAGGTTCACCATGGCGTGATGCCCTCCCACACCATGTATGCCCTCAACATGGAGCGCATCCTGTCGAGGCTCTGGCACCCCAGCCACGAAGAACTTGAACAAGACCACGTACACCGGCAGCGACTTGCTGGGAAAGAGGGCGTGCATGTCAGCTGAGGAGTGCCGACGCAGGACTGTGTATAAACTCTGGATATCATCAGGAACCAAAAGTGAAACAAACACAAATGGACCAGCTATGGTAGATTCAGGAAAAAAATATATAAAAAAAACTGAGTGTTCGTTATGTTGTACAGAAAAGGGATGAGTGCAGCAGGATGAAAGAAAATATTTGGATAGTGGACAGAGAGGGGGCTGCCGGCTCCTGCCAATCGCTGACAAATAAGCACTGTAGCTGACGACTGACCAGCCATAACTTTAAATCCAGTCTTATTGTGAGATTCCAAATGGGAGGATTTGATGTCTGTGTTTCCTTTTACCGCAGCAAGGGACAAGAAAATAAGGTTCTGGTCCAGCTTGCACAGTGTTTTGTTTGTGTGGAGTGAAGTGTGGCGGCGTTGCCTGCAGTTCATCTCGTTCACATTGTCAGATATGCACCACGGCTGTTGATAACAATAGCCTGTAAGAAAACATTGCGGCCCATATCTAATCATGTGGCACTGTGTACATGACCAGGTCACTACATACTGCACAATGAAAGAGTCCATGCTGCTGTTCTTAAGTCATCTGTCTTATTAGACCTCGTGTTAAGGTGAAGTTTGGGTCAACGCCGTGGTGATCACTATGTCTCATTTAATGGTGAGTCAGATAGAAGGAGATGAGCACACCGCCTCCTTTACAGAAGGAGTTTGTATGAAGAGGAATTCTATTGGAGGGGTAAGTGAAAACATTGCTGTCACTTCCAGTAACGCCCCTCAGTGTTGGTGGCCCCCACCAGATTTAACTATGTATACGTTGCTATCTTTTCTACACAAATGTTTGTATATGGTTAAGTTTACAGGCAGCACTTGTCTAAATAAACATGCATTTCGTTTTTTACTACAGATTCTTTTCATCCAGTAGTTTATCTTCTGCAGCTCAATGCAAAGCCTGTAAACAAGTCTTGATTTTGCTCTTGTATTGGTTTCTTCTTCTGGGAGACACCAGCTGCAGTGGGTGGATGGTGATTCACTCCCTCTCCCTCTCTCTCACACACGGCTGTGCGCAGGACCTCTTGCCATATTTGGCCGCCTGCAGCCAACTTCCGAGGCCTCGCTGTCCAATAGGAGGCAGCGCAGCTTCAGCCATTACGCACACGTCGCTCTCCGCTCCGGTGACTCAACATCCCGTCCGCCCAGTTCCTTCAATAACAAACACTTCGCATAAAGACTTAGATCACTTCATGTTTGGGTAGCACACACAGATACTAACGCGTGTCCAACGTTTTATTTAGTCATATTTACAGTCGAAGTGCTCGAAAATACAGCGTAGAAATATTATTACAAAGTATGAATTCAGGTCTAACATTAGTTACACTTATATCACAAAGCTGTTTGAACACAGGGGTTAAGAAAGTAAGGCAGTATATGTCAGTAAACGCTACACACACCTACAAGAGTCCGTGCGTAAAGGTGTGAAACTTTTTAAGTGTTGAATCTGTACATGTCGACTGCGCGCTGGTGGGATGCTCAGTGCTAGACTCATGTCTGTATACATATACTGGACTTAGTGGGAGACTTGCAGGACAATGTCTGACTCGCACTCGGTCCCCCTCCATGTGTGTCACCTGATCCCACACGAGCTCTGACACAGTCCAGCCAGGATGGACGTCCGCGTGGGCCACAGTCAATTTGACATTTAGCTGTTGTGGACACCTGCCATGTTTCCTTGTACAAATTACAAATCAGAGCTTCTAGTTTTGGATGGAATTTGTTTTTAAAGAAAACCAATAACAAAGAGAAATATGACACAAATTTACATGGTGTGAACTAATGAAATGTTTCCTCTGAGCTGTGATTCGCGCATTAAGTCTGCTGGCCTCTGCTCCGTTGAATTTCACGGACCAATTCTGAGTCTCTCGTCAGTCACCATCATCACCAGCCTGAGTGGGGAGTTAGTGGAAACATGGCTGAGGCTCCTCTGTGAGGCTGGAAAGACCCGTTTAAGCTGCATTTGGTCCCCAAAAGTGCCACTCGGTTGTTTCCCTGACAGCAGTCTAGAAAGCCTGGAGCTGCTGCGTCAAGATGAGCTGGCAGCCGCTGTTAACGTGGTCCATGACCTTTTGTTTGAGCAGGGCCAGCTCGTCCCGCAGGACGTTGGCGGAGGAAACCAGCTCCGTGTTTTGACTCTTCAGGGTTTTCACCCGGTCCTCCAGCCGGGACACCCTCTCCAGCTTCCTTTTCCGGCACTTGGACGCGGCCACCCTGTTCCGCATGCGCTTCCTCTCGGCTTTGATGCGCTCCTGGTTCTCCATGTTGATGGGGGAGAGCGGCGGGGTGTCCCCGGACATCTCGGGCACGGTCTGCGGTTCCTCTTTGAGGGCGTGCGGCAGCGAGTGGTGCTGGTGCGCCGCCGCCGCTGCCGCCGCCAGCTGGTGATCCATTTGGTTGTGGGAGGGCTGCGGGTAGTCTGCGGGTGGGTGCCTCTCGCCGGCAGGTGCAGACGCGGTGCTCGCAGTTCGGCCGAAACTGCCCAGGTTGGTGTACTCTGGCGGCTCGGTGCGCACCGTGCAGCTGTAGGGGATCCCGCCGCCCTCGGACGCGGCGGCGGCTGCGGACGCCGCGCTGCCTGAGGCGCCGGTGAGCGCGTCCGGGTGGACCACCGGGATCTGCTGCTGGTAGTGGAGCTCTGCCAGAGCTCGGACGAAGCCCTCGGCGAAGCCCTCCTGCTCGTCGGTGATGTTTTTGGGACACAGGAACTGGGTCGGGGTGGGGGTCGTGAGCCCGTTGCAGGACTGGATGATCAGCCGCTCCAGCTCCGGCGAGGCCAGCTTCAGCAGCCCGACGTCGGGGGACGTCAGGATGTCCAGGGCCTTGGCGCTCAGCTGGGGCTTGAAGTTTTTCGGGTCGTTGAGGTTCAGGGTCATGGTCTGCCTGAGGGTTTTGGGGTTGAAGCCGTACACCGCTGCGCCTTCATGCTGAGGGTTGGATGCGTTCACGGCTTCGTCGTAGAAGGTCGCTTCCATTTTCTTGGACATAAAGTTTGAATCACCTTGAGGGAAGACTCGTTTGTCTTGTAAATCAACGTCCTTTAATCGAACTCAAATCCGCTGTTTACATGTGTCCTGTGATTCCAGATCTCCCCGCTGTCTTGTGATAGAGTCCGCCTATTGTTGAAGTTCAACTCACTTGACAACTTAGTGTCCCGAGGAAACTTTTCTCTTGTGACCCGAGCGATGATCGATTAAAAAAAAAGAAAACAAATCGTTCCTCCTCCGCTGAGCGTTTAAGTTTTCACACTTCAAATCCCCCGTCTGGATTGATCCTCCTCCACTCGGTCTTGAAAGTACACGCTGAATAGGGATAATACTTTCTATCACTTCCAACGTGGAGACGAACTTTATCCACCTCTAAGCTGCAGCGCCACTGAAAATAACAATGATGTCATTTCTACGGCCTCTGATTGGCTCGAGATGATTTGCTGGGCGGGGTGGGTCTAATGACATGCAGGTTGCTCTGACAACAAGACGTATCCACGCCCCCTTCGCGGTGGTTTCTGGGATTAGGTAATGCAGACAGTGGAGCAATGTACTCTGGGATTACGTAGTGTTTTTGAATATTTAGTTACCCGCTCAATTATTAGTTACCCATCCTAAAGGAAGGCTGGTGCTCTGGGGGGCTCAGTCTTGGTTAACACTTAAGCAGCAATTCATTATTAAATTAAGGTAATACATTCATAATAAATAATTAAAAATAATCTTTGTTCGTGATATATGTTGGATCTTTGACGAATTAAATGACAATAGGTTGTTATTTCAATGCCAAAATGCAGTTATCTGAAACATTAGAAATGAATGGGAGGTGTAAATAATATCACAAACCTGAATTCAAAACTTAATTTGCTTTGTTGTGTAAAAACAACAAGTGACAACAAACGTGCAGTATATGTTGTTGTTGTTTTTTTTAAAGTGACCCTGTCAACTGTGTATCATTGTTTTGGGTGTGCCTATATAAACCACATATATCCATTCAATAACAAACATGTTTTTTTTTTTTTAATTAAAATGTTCAGATATATTTTGATTAATCAGAATGATTCATTCACAGACATTCACATAGCACCATTTATTATGTAGACCAAAGTAAGGCCTGTTTGGACTGATCTCAAAAAGAGAATAGCATATTCAATACCCAAGGTTGCATGATCAACATTTAAAGGGAAGGGGAAGAAGCTCAGTGAAATAGGAAGAGGGCAAATTGAGTGGTTACTATCTATAAAAAGAACAATTTTTTTGAAGAGAACATATTTCAAAAATGCAGTCCTGCAGGTATACAAGTGTCTTATTGATTTAGTAACTTTGAAATGATGTGTCTCACTGGATTCTTAATTTCATTGGACTAGCACAGAGAACAGGTTTTCAGAGGGACGCATAGCAAATAACAAAGATAAAAATGAGATAACACGGAAAAACAAATAACAGGTTATACACTGCTAACATGTTAACATGCAGCATTTACCGGAAGCTGCTACTAAGTGCCACTAACTGAAGAAATACCGTGGGGCTGACCTTTATCCAGATCTAATCTTATATAAACATGTGTGCCCCTGATTTATTGCTGATCAAGATTTGATCACAATGCAAATTACATTTCATTAGTCAAAGTTGAAAACATTTTGTGTGACTAGATTTGATTTTTTTTGTAATTTGCAATGTTTGACTAGAACACATTTTTGCAGTTTTTGAATGAGTTCCCTTTTAATCTTAATCAGTAATATATCAGTAAAAGTTCATATTCTGTGAACATAAGGTGACTAAATGCAGTGAGGCCTTAACAACAGATTAGCTATGAAGATTTTGAATTGTAAGTGTCAAATTAATACGGCAAATGTGTCCCAGATAAAAATGTAGCTCTATCTTACAGGCCATTCCTGATCTATGAAGTTTTCAGAATTTAAATATGATTATTGCTTGTGCATGTTAATGGGCATTGCCCTAGTCACTGCATAAAGGACGTTCATTATATTTCTCACACACATGTTTAACGGGTGAGTGTGGAGCCGGACTAATGACTGACACAGCTGCAGTTCAGCCACTGAGGCCTCCTCGCCCCCTCTGCATTATTCAACATGTTCTCCTCAAGCCAACTATAAATAAGTTAACAGCCTCAGACCAGACAGCCTGAGAGAATCAGAGCTGCTGAGGTCAACGCTCTGCAGACGACGTGTCGTCCTCACAGCAACACATTCAGAAGAATGGGACCAGCCAAGTAACACTCTAAAAACTGTTTGGGTCTAATACCACAACACTGAAGGTCCACATCCTTTCTTATTTCTTTGACTTCCGAACCAACTTCCATGCTTTCTTCCTTCAATATTTTCCTTCTGGATTTACTTTGTTACTTACTTCCCTTCCTCTTTAATTGCTTTCTACATTCCCTTTCTAAATTTCCAATATACAGACATACACCTGTGTATGTCTCAAAGGTCAAACCTAGTCATACTTCCCTATCAAGCCTCTGCTGTGCTCTGACTGTGCTTCCTGTTTCTCTGTCAGTGTTTCCCCTGTGCTGGCCCGACGGGGTCGCCTTTAGATAACAGCTCTTCCCTCCTCCCTGCCCAGGCCAGCTGTTTCCACTGCATACCGTTTTCTAATCAGGAGCTGCTCCTGCCAGCCTCCCAACAGGCCTGCTTTTGTTGTGCGGAGGTGGGACCGGCCATCCTCAATGGAAACTATCCCCCCTCTGCATGTGGGCAAAACACAGAGAGGGAGACTATATGTGCATGTGTTGATGTATCAGCAGAGCAAAGTTTTGATTATCTTCTGGACACACACACTCACACACCGAGAGGCAGAGGAGATTTCAAACACTGTCTGTGCTGTGTTTGTTGAAGACCATCTGTTTCTTCCTGTCCCGCTGCTCAGTTGTTTCTCTGTGCTCCATCTCTGCTGATCATTCCTGCTCCAAACAATCTGATCACTGCCAGCGCCGCTTCCTTTAGACAGCTGTTGATCTCTTCCAAGGAAAGACACACGCGCACGCACGCACACACACAAAGGAGGAATGTGACGTGGCAGGATGTGGAATAGAAAGTTTGAAATGTCAGTTCTTCAGAATCAGTGCTTTTATCCTCTCTTATTTAATTTGAAACCAAGGTCACTTTGAAGCCTTATCACTGTGCTGTAATGTAACAGACTATCCACTGCAGTAAAGGATCCTCTCATGTTGCCAGGCTCATGTACACATCATCATTAGTTCATGTACAATCAGTGCTCTTAGTTTATTTATTTATAAAGCAATAACTCAGGGCTGGATGATATGGTGAATAAACATCTCAGTTGATAATCAACACAATAAACAGTATTGTTTCTTGTAAACGCATGAGGTTGATGAAGGAAGTGTTTCTCTCTGTGTTTGCACAAGGCATAACCGCTCTTATCATTTGTATTGCTATTGATTAAAGCCCTTCATATGATAACAGACTTCAGTTGATAAACAAGTTGATCCTGACCTAGAATTGGGCCCATAGAGTATTTCCATTTCACCACCAGCAGCATCTGGGTTTGTTTTGTTTTGTGCTGCAGTGATTCTTATGTTAGAAATCCTCTGACAAAGAGGACTTTACAAACACATAAAAATAGTCTTGGCCTCCTCTCCTTTAGGGTCATTTGTATACTCTACAAACAGTCTGTGGTTTTATTCGGCTCACCAGAAAACGCGACTTTTATTTATTTTGGCTGCTCTCGCGATCCGTAGCCTGCACCGTCCTCAGCTCAAAGTACGATAACCTGAAGCCTGTTCCACACACACGGTGTATGTGAGAAACTGTGAATAAGATAGCAATCTGCAGGTAAGAGGAGTCCAGATACTCCCTCAATATCAAACCTCGTTCGATTGTTTTTTTTTTGACGCGTTCACGGCTCTCCGGAGTTTTCGAGGAATCTGCAGCAGGCACTGGGACTCAAACGCTGCTGGTTAGTCTCCCTGTTGTTTGTCTTTTCGAGTTGTTCCGTACAAGTGCTCGTGTTTTTCTCTGTGTCAGAGACGGAAGGTCAGATGGCTGTTTATCAGTCACCCTGCACATTCCCGTGGTTCATGGATCAGACTCCTGTCAAGAATTTGAGGAGGCAGCGAGGAGCCGTCTTTCTTCAGACGGCTCCTCTCTCTTCTCCAGGCTGAGACAACAACTGGAGAAACTAGTCACATCACCAATCTGAGCAGAACTCTGATAAACATCAGCCACTCATAATCAATACTGTGACACTCAGTCTGTGCGACTCCACTCCAAAGCACGGGGCGTAAATCTCTGCAGCTCGTAAGCTTTGCTGGATAAAGAAACCCTCCCTTGTTCTCCAGCACACACACAGATAGATGCATTCTTCTGTAGCTTTAAACAACAGTGGGATTTCGTGCATGTAACATTAGGGAGTGCAGAGATAGGGCAGCTCCAAAGTCAAGTCTGATAAAAAGCTGGAGGAAGGCCCAGCAACTCATCACTGAAAGGCTAAAATGTAAAATGGTATTTTTGTTTTGAATGTATCCGTAATAGGTTCAATTTTCTCTGGCCTTCCTGAGAACGTGCAACGTGCATGATGTGGTGTTGGGAAATATCTGGGTCTGGATCGCACATCTCCACCTTTCCAGAATGCTGTAACCCTGCTCCGTCTTCTGTCTATGCCCTCAGATCGTCTCCCCATGGCAGAGGTCTACTACATCGGAGTGGATGTGGGCACTGCCAGTGTGCGGGCGGCCCTGGTGACCAGAGACGGCGTCCTGAAGAGTACTGCCGAGGAGCCCATCAGCATCTGGGAGCCCCAGTCTGACCACTATGTCCAGTCCTCCACTGAGATCTGGGAGAAATGCTGTGCAGTTGTCAAGGTGGTTATGGGTTATGTTCATAGCTAACTATTGCAACCATTAACCCATTAGTGTTAGCTAGCTGTATACCTTCAGACTGTGTAATATGATTGATAAGGAATCTCCTCTTATCCCAGAACTAACTTAAAGTTTACCCCGTGTCCCCTCCACCAACATGGAGGAGGCAGGGTTCATGACCCACACTGACATAAGGGGGAGATCCTGTGTATCCCTTACTGTTGCTTACTAACAACAGTTTATTCCATCCTTAAAGCTGTTTCAGTTCTTTAGTCTTTATTTGAAGCCTACGCTTCTATGTTATCTGTTATTTGTAAGCTCACTCACTTCCTCTGCTAATGTTCTCACGCTCTCTCAAGGCAGCTTGTGGCTTTGAGGTGTCAAAACCTTGTGTGGCTCGGGGGGGGGGGGGGGGGGGGGGGGGGGGGGGGGGGGGGGGGGGGCTCGCACGAACAGTCAGTGAAGTTACTAAGTGGTATTTGAGCAGCATCACATCAGTTTTTACTCCCTCTTTCTGGGGCAAAATGCAAACATGTGAATATATGTTTGAATTTGAGCATGAACTTTCTATCCTCTATTTTGTAATAACAATAAGAATTTGCATTCTTTACACCACACAGCGGAACAGCCAATGGCTGTTCTATTTTAAATGCACTCAACAGAAGTCTGTTCTATATGTTCCAGAGAGTTACCCAGGGAGTGGACAGGACCCAGGTCTGTGGCGTTGGCTTTGATGCCACCTGCTCTCTGGTGGTTTTGGATCAAAGCTTCCAGCCTGTATCAGTCACTCTGGACGGTGAGCGAGTCACATTACCGGAATACTTTGTAAAGTATAACACATGGACACATTATTTTTAAGAGAAGTAATTATGTCTTTGAAACGCACAAACTAAACGTTTGCGGTATTTTGAGATGGCATCGTTCTATCTATTGGTTTTGCGTGGACTTGTTTCAGTCTAATGCAATGTGATACTCCATTGATCCCTGATGGTGAACTCCCCTCCTCCTTCACAGCGAGGTCAGAGGTCAGGGTCAGCTACAGAACAGAATCCCTGGAGCTGTGTTTTCTTTTCCTTAAACAACCACAGTAAAAATAGGTCAGGACACAGATATGAAGGTTAAATTACCTTTTTATCATCGCGTCTAAGATAGTGTACGTGTGTATGCGGTATTAACTTAATGGTATATTGTTTTTGACATTCGCTGTCTTCCTCCTCTGCTTCCTCCAGGTCACAGACAAAGGAATGTGGTGATGTGGATGGACCACCGTGCTGCGGAGCAGGCTGCTCGTATAACCAAAGCCGGCCACAGGGCTCTGAGCAGGGTAGGGGGGGTCATGTCACCTGAGCTGCAGCCCCCGAAGCTGCTCTGGCTCAAAGAGGTGAGAGGTGAGAGAGGTTTCCACAGGACTGTGATCTCTGATGTTTCTGCTGTGTGCTGGGTAGGCAGCATGTGGTGGGTGTTGTTTCAGCCTACCTTTTCCTGGTGAGGCAAAAGAATCACGTTCCCCACAAGTGATTCACGGCTCAGCTCTGACCAACCAGTACATATATGCGTCCTTATTACTCACTAACCAGAGGCTCATGTGTCTTTTATCAGAATCTTAAAGAAAGCTGCTGGAACAAAGCGGGTCATTTCTTTGACCTGCCAGACTTCCTGTCGTGGAAAGCTACAGGCTCTTTGACGAGGTGAACTTTGCTGATTCATCATTTCTCCTTTAAAAGCCATTTAACATCCATATGTAACAGGAAGGCGTAGTATGGGTATGATTATAAAAAAAAAAACCCAGTTTCAAAGAAAAAGATCTTATACTAACTGGGGCTCTTCTAAGAAATGTGTCTTATCATGTTTTTGATATAGTGGCCTTTACGAGACACTGTTAATGTGCCTCTGTGTCATTGAATAGATAATAAAAGCATGTTTTCTTTGAAGAACTATCTTTGGAGGCACATTGTGAAGTATTATTCTGCATTGTTTTTCAGATCTCTGTGCACTGTGGTGTGTAAGTGGATGTACTGCCCTCCAGAGGGATGGGATGACAGCTTTTGGACTAGCATCGGATTGGAGGACCTCCTTGAAAATAATTATTCCAAAATAGGTCAGTTCTTAGTTTTTCATATATATATGTTTAGAAAATGTGATGAAAATATAATCTCTCCCTACAGACTGTCTTTGGAAGAGTTATTTCCTTGTATAAGCTGTGTCATTTCTGTCGTCCAGGCAGCGTGACGTGCTCTCCGGGGAGCCCGTTGGGTGGAGGCCTGACCCCGGAGGCAGCGGCAGATTTCGGTCTGAACGTGGGAACTGCAGTTGGCGCTTCTCTCATTGATGCTCATGCTGGAGGCCTAGGTATCACGCATTGAAATAATATAATGTTATAATAGTTGCACATGGCAGAGAGAGGTATCACTTTGCCACACACTGATACGGTACAGAAGATATTATAGTGATGAGCATTTGGTCTGAGTGAGATTAAGCCTCTGAAATGGTCAAAAATATTTTTTAAAAGTGCAGCTTCAAAGGGGCATAACACACCAAGTCAATATCAAAACTATTTGCCCGGTATATTTTATATTTCTTTTTCTTGTGTACAACTTTATAAAATGTAGCTTTATTGTGGTGCTGTCAGTGTTCTCCCTCTGGAGAACAGGATCATATGTGCAAAATTAAACGCTTGACAAAGACAATAAAAGGAAGCTTATGCATTTTGCAGAAGCTGATCGACCCTAACTTACCTATTCTGGGTGAAGAAATTAAATTAAAACTGTGCTGACTAGACTGCATATACACCACAGCCCAATTACACCACATTTAAATTCACTAAATCTGGATTTTTATTTGGATCCACACACTTATATATAGGCTTGAATATAGGCTTTTAAAAAAACAGACTTTGTTCAGATCTATAAAATGAAACTGTTTCTTTCTTGGCTCATTTAGCATCTTTCCACCAAGATGAGTTGAAATGCATTGAGTTATATGTGTGAAATCCAAACAAATCTATAAAGATGTGGGGAAACAGAGTCTCCTTTGCTCTCTGGTGGAGGTAATTAAAGAACAAGAATCTCAAATAAAAGTCATTCAGTGCTTCAGTTAACTATTATCTAACCTTGTTGTCCTTGGTTCAGAAATCCTGACCATCTGGTTTTGTTTTGAGAGGTAAACTGCTCATGAACTCTGCCCTTCGAGCTCTGGCTTTGACCTCTGCCGATCACACATTGTTGTAACAGCCAGAGGTTAAAGCAAACTGAACTTTTAGTTGTTGTACACGTCACAGTGATGTACAGCCCTGGCCCTTGCACATAGATCAGCCTTCCACCTTAAATTCAAACCAGCTTGACAAACATTATTCCAGCAGTTAGTGTGACTGCTGAGTCCCACATGTAGGTTAGAGGGTCGCTTTTGATCTGAAAGGCACTCACACAGTTTTTTCTGGTATCACCCAAAACAACCAGATTCTGATATCACCCTGAATTCAGTTCACATTTAACATCGCAACTCATTTCAGGTGTGATCGGTGCCGATGTTAAAGGCTTCAATTTGCCATGCGAGGACCGGCCTATGACCTCACGCATGGCGATGATCTGTGGGACGTCCAGCTGTCACATGGCGGTGAGTGGGATGCCGATACACTTCACCGGCTGCGTGACACCATGGTTGATTGGTGACTGAAAACACAGGCCTGCTTGGAACTGCATGATTAACTATATGAAACTTTATCACTGCATGACTAATGAGACCTCCTTAGATTAATCATGCACTTCCTTTAACTGAACAACTCCCACTACCCATTCATACTAATACTAATACCAATACTGATGTAAAGATTACCGACATTAGTGATAATTCAAATACTAATACTTGTAGTGAAACCATTTCTAATAGAGGAACTAATTAATATTGAGGCTTGCACTCATACTTGTCCTAAAACTGTACAAGTAGTCATGCAAATATTAATACTAATGGTTACTGCTATTGTAGTACTTATTCTATTGTTCTATTGGCCTCTGACTTACTTTAGTGTAACGCTTACTCAACTACTCTCTGTAGATATATAAAAAAAATAACGCAGTTTTATTTCTCCCTGTGATCTTTGTCAGATCAGCGAACAGCCTCTGTTTGTGCCTGGAGTGTGGGGACCCTACCTGTCGTCCATGGTGCCGGACATGTGGCTCAACGAGGGAGGACAGAGCGCTACAGGACGGCTGGTCAGTTCGCTGCCCGGCTTTGTGTGCGTCATTCTCTACACACCTCGTGTTGCACGCTAACACAAAACTGTCGACAAGCCGAGATGAATTATAAGTTTACGCGAAACACGTGTGCATGTGAACGCACATCTGGACATGTAAACAGTTCTTAAAATGGTTCTTTGTCTCCGTGCAATAAATAAACGACTTTTGCGTGCCGTCACTTAAATATGAGCAAAAATGCAAATAGGACTTTTAAACTCTTGAAGATGCACAAGTGCTTTTATGGTTTTCCATCACAGCCCTTGGTATGAGGGACGTCAGACGGTTATGCTTGGGTCTGTGACTCCGTAGACACATTCTTGTTGAGCGCAATATATCAGATATTGACTGTATCTGTTCATTATTGTTCTTATTATTCCCCTTATTATTGTTCAAACTACAAAGACTGGGAGCGCACAATCTTCAAGTTGTCCAAGAGTCTGGTGTTTATGAAATTATCCAGTGAAATAAAAGCCTATTTGTGGCTCTCTCCTCCTCCAGATTGACCACATGGTGAAGGGCCACACTGCCTACATGCAGCTCCAGGAACAGGCCCAGCAGAGGTCAGCTGACTCATTGCACGCCACACATATGTGTCAGCACTGGTGTCATGTATGTTCAATTCAGGAAACTAAAGAAAGATTTGAAGCATGTATTTTCTCCTTTATTGTGGTAGCTCTAAATAAATGAATCTAATTCCTGCATTCTGTTTTAATTTTTTTTTATATTTAAATAGAAGATATTCTGGTACTCGCTCAGTCTCGCATGATTTTTTTTTAAACATTTTATTTCATCAGTTTCCTTACTGTGCTTTTTCCTCAGGTTTCCTTTCACAGGTGAGAACATCTACAGCTACCTGAACAGCCACCTGAGTTCAATGGCTGCCTCCAGCTCCTCTGTTGACCTGCTGGGATCCAGTCTCCATATGTGGCCAGACCTCCATGGGAACAGATCTCCCCTGGCTGATCCCACGTTAAAGGGCATGGTGAGGGGACATGACTCCAGGCTTGAAGTTATTTTATTTTTACGGTGATTCTTCTTATTCAGCTCTGAGGTGTGTTGGCATGAACACCTGTTTTGCAGGTGATTGGACTGTCTCTCTCTCAAACGCTGGATGACTTGGCTCTGCTCTATTTAGCCACTGTGCAAGCCCTCGCTGTAAGTTGGACTTCCTGGGAGCCGTGGTTGAACATCATGGTACCTTACGTTCATTCGTCTTGTGTTTCCTTCTTTGGTTTCAGCTCGGTACGCTACATATTCTGGAGGCCATGAAGGGAGCAGGACATGACATCACAACCCTCTTCCTGTGCGGGGGTCTCAGCAAAAACTCCCTGTTTGTACAGATTCACGCCAATGCAACAGGTAGAATAATGAATTAATAGAACCTTCAATACATGTTCCCCAATAATGAATGATGGATTTGATCACTTGGTCAACTAACACAACTGCTCTTTTACTCATTACACTTTGTGTTGATCATGATCACTGTCAGGACTTCCTGTGGTGTTACCAGACCAGGTGGAGGCTGTGCTAATAGGAGCCGCTATTTTGGGAGCATGCGCATCACAGGACTTCAGCACTGTACAGGTAGAGCAGCACACACAACACATACACACACCCTACTATGACCTACGGCTATAACTGAGGCTTTATACTTGTACAATTTAACATTTATTGTAAATAAAAATAAATGAAACCATAAATTAATATAGTTAACTTGGATTAAGGATCCTGACTGAATAGGGATTTGAACCAAGAGCCTTTGCTGTGTTGCAAGTGGTAACCACCGAACTGCAAAAAAAACAAAAATTAAATAGTGCTACTCCAAACTAAACCTACGGGTCAAATCATTCTTGTACATTACTCAACTTTCTCCCTTTTTGCGGTGTGTTCAGCTGTTTTTAAATCCCATCCTCTTCTTCAAAAAATAAAGTGGACCTTAGAAACATGGACGGCCGCGCACATTTTTAACAGACTCAGTGCTTCCATCTGCTGGGTGGTGAGTTCCTCCTGTCACAGAGAAGAGCCACATTCTTAAGATATAAGTGAGGAACAGTCCTCTGCTGGGCCAGCTTATTGGTCCTTGCCTTCTCAGTACCGGCGCTCACAGAATGACAAGCCTTTAAGCCCAGTATACTAAAAATAAGACATTATTGTTTGGACTAGGCTGCACCTGTCAAACCATTTTCAGCCATAACTGCAGCAGCCAGTTGTTGTGTCTGATCCTCTGAGCTGCACAGAGTCAACCGGCTGGATTTGGTGGCTTTAGACGAGCGAGAGGCCCCGCGCTGCATTAGTCATAAAGTCGGCTGTGCTGGAACCGCTGCAGCTGGCTTTTGTTCCCACTGTAACTGGGTCAGGGCCGGCCTGAAACTGCACGAGTGTAACATGATTTATTGAGTCACACTTTCCTCTGAAATCTATGTTTTTAGGAGGCAATGGAGAAAATGGCTAAAGTGGGGCGAGTTGTTCGGCCTGATGACAAACTCCAGAGGTGAGAGAGAGAGAAAAGTCAATAGAGTCCCTCTTGTCTTAAACGGCTTCTATACTCTTCAATTTTATTTAACCTCTGTCGTCTGAATTCCTACCTGTCCTTTTGCTTTTTTGTCTCATTTCTATTCTAATTTCAAAGTTACAAAATTCCACTTGCAGCTATATTGTTAAGAAATGATTCTGCTCATTAAGGTTGAAACCCAAGATTATCATAGAGCCCCTTTTTTATCATGCGTACATAAGATGATGCACTGAAAATATGAAAACGTGCACACTAGGATGGAGAAAGCTCAACTCATCAAGTTTGATTATTACTACCTCATATAATATAATTCTTGAATAAATATATATGTATAAATAGTATATTATTCAAGTAATCTGATTTAAATGGCATTTTTTTTATATACATACAGTATGTGTTCATATTTTTATTATATATTTTTTGCATATATGTTTTTTCAGCTTCTATCAGAGAAAGTACAAGGTGTTCTTGAAGCTTTTTGCCCACCAGAGGGAGTACCAGGCCCTCATGAAAGACGGTTGAAGGAGGACGAGCTGACGACTCTGTGACATAAAACAGAAGATGGCTCCACGCACTGCCTTCACAATCACACGTCTGAACCCTGCTGCAATATCGTTTAGATTCTTTATTTTTAATGTACTGAAAGAAGGAAGGAGAACCGATCCACTGCTGCAGGATGATGATGATGAAAATGTGGAGACATCGACAGTGTTTTGGGACTCACCAGAAGCCTCTGCCCCATCCAAGGTGACAGTGCCATGACATGCTGTCAGCTTCAGATATCAAAATAAATAACTGAAACTACAGAACAGTGCTCGTGTCTTTCACTGCCACCACAATCTGTAGCAACTTCAACATTTTGGAACCCCTTGTTCTTTGTTTTACCCTCGCTGCATTTCATCTTGTCCTTCCATTTCCTGCTAGTGACACCGTCCGCCGTCCTTACATTCTCCTGTCGGCCGCTCACAGGGGCGAGCTCGCTGCCAGCAGCTCCCGGGATCAGAGTCGATAAGCTCTCCACTGATGTTGTCGACCCAGCAAAGGGGAGAACGGCAAATCCCACACAGCTGAGTTAACAGCCAGCCCCCTTAAAACAACTGACTTATGAAGGAGAGGGCTGACTGAATCAGAGAGGTGTCAGTGCTGTGACACAGCAGGCTGTGGCTACAGTTCACTCACAAACTGTAGATGGTTTACCGGGTGATCGATAAAGCAACCACAATGCTTTTATTTAGTCGCACAGGTGAAATGCACGCACACACAAGTTACAAGTTAACTCAATATTGCTCAAGTTACAATATAATATGTTATTTGATTATTGAAATTTCTGCATTCTTTTCAAACTCTAAATGTCTCTGAAACACATTGGGAAGTTTAGAGGAAGCTTTGCTTCATGCAACTCGTATCTCATTCTGTATGTAAATAACCACAGGTTCCACTTCCTTTTGCATTGGTCTATATAAATAGAGTGGCCTAAATCTGTATGACAATGATTTAAAATATTCAATTCTATTTACTTGTTATATTTGTGAGAATCATTCATATTACAGTTATTTTTATGTCAAGGGGGTAATATTTTCATTATACCAAGTCAACCGGATCAAACTTGATGTCAGAATGCTTAATGGGTCAGGAAATATTTTATCTCAATATCTGTGTGTGAAATTAGGTGCAGAGGTGATTGCTCTCAAGGGGACCGTTGGGCCTTTTGCTCTACTGAGTGTTTTTTGTTTCTTTTCCAGCACGATCACACTAAAACTGAGAATGGATTTCCTCTGAACTTGGTTGAAGGATGTGGTATTGGTCAGGTAAGAATCCATGTGGATCACAAAAGACTTCTTAACATTACAAGATAGGGCATGTCTCTTGACAGTTCCAGCATTAATTAGGAATAAATAATGGATGTTGATGCAAATATGTGTGTGTAGCTGTAACATGAGATTAAAGAGGAGTGTTAGGCCTTGGGAAGGTCGTGTACTCTACTGAGTAAAATTCTATGTGTATTTTATTCTTTCAGTGATATGTTCCCATCTCAACCATTTCATCCCTCACCTATTTCAGGGCCTGACTCGCAGCTGAGAAACCTGCTGACATTTTGGGAGGACACCAGAAGCAGTTACGGCACCGAGACCAGCAGTGTGAAGGTAGAGTGTGTGTGACAGTGTTCATGGCTGTGGTGTGTAGCGCAGATACTTCTTGCCAGAGGGCAGCTCTTTGCTGTAGACACCTTCTGGGAACAAAGCAGCAGCCTCCTCCTCAGACATGTTCGGAGGGACCATCACACAGTCTCCGGGCTGTGGGCAGAGACAAGGCTTTTACATGCAGCGGGAGGCCGGTTACCCTTTCCCTTTATCTTGGCTGCTGGCCGTTGACATATGTCACACTGTACCTTCCAGTCGGCAGGCGTGGCCACTCTTTTCCCTGCTGTGAGCTGGAGTGAATCCACCACCCTCAGGATCTCATCAAAGTTGCGCCCTGTGGTGGCGGGGTAGAGCAGGGACAGTTTCAGCCTTTTGTCGGGGCCGATGATAAACACCTGACCAGAACCAAAGACAAAGGTGAAGACTTACAGCCATGAGGGGAGATGCAAATTATTTAGGGAGCCTGTAAGGGAAACAAACGTAATTCTGTGTTTGGCAGAAGAGTGGCTTACACAGCGGGCAGTTAGAGGCATGCCATCTTTGTCCTTCTCATCTGGGTCCAGCATGCCCAGAGCCACTGCCAGCTCCCGTTTACTGTCCGCTATTATGGGAAAGGGCAGCGAGCAACAGTCCGACTCCTCGCAGTTGTACGCTAGGATGTCCTGGTTAGGAAGAGATGCATTTCATAGGAAGAGAGGGCTCTTATATAATAACCCTAATGAGACTAAAGCCCTGTACTTTATGGACTAGTCTGTCAGAAATACACAATTAATTAGTGCTTTAGTGTGTGGATATTACATGATCTAATCTAAGTCTGTTAGAATGAGGGTCATGTGTGACATTTGTATTATTTTTTTAAAATAAAAATAGTCTCAGCATAGTACAATGGGGGAGCCTGGCTTTAACCTTCACACCTTGGCCCAGCCGTGGTGATCCTCCAGGCGGTCGACAGACAGCGCGATCAATTTGACGCCACGCTTGCTGAACTCCCCGTGCAGCCTGGCAGCTCGGCCCAGCTCTGTTGTGCACACAGGGGTGTAGTCCCTGGGGTGGGAGAACAAGATTCCCCATCTGGGTTGAAAAGAGATAATAGTGAAGCTGTGTCAGTGGTGTACCTCAGGGCTGGTGCTTCGGCCCTGTCTGAGTTTTTCACCTTACTTAGTTTGGTCTCATCGGGATTGTTGTTTGGTTTCACAGTGGACCTTAAAACTGTTTGACCGAAACCAAATCTGCAGGATGTGGCCTCTATGTCATAACGTAGGGTTCTTCATGAAGTTTGCTGCATGGTGTGTGTGTGAATGAGCTATCTTAGCAGCTATGTACATGATTCACTTGTCACTTTCTATCCCACATCATGTTTTGCTATGGCCAAACATCATTCTGTGTACCTTAGATCTATTATCCAAAAGCTCTAAACCAGAAGTCAGTAACAGGAAACGCAGTGAACCAAGTTCTCTCTTTCACAACAGCTGCATCCGCGCGCATATGAATCAATATTTAAAAATAAATACATAAACAAATCAATAACAATTTTGATCAACAAAACGACTTACGAATCCCCGAGAAATTCATGGAGTTTAATTTTGCCAGTTGTGGTCTCTGCCTCGAAGTCAGGAAACACATCCCCGAGCAGCAGCCCCGGCATATTGGTGTGAGCGTTTAGGTGCGCGTGCGTTCAGCTGCTGCTCTGATGATAGAGAGGAGATGAGGAAGAGGCGGAAACTTCCCTCATGTGATTCGCTTATTTCTTTTTACAGCAGCACCAGTTCAGTGTGGTTTAATGTAACTCGTCACATCCAGGTCTTACAAATGCGCTTTTTACGCACAGGCGCACGTTTACGCACAGCCCTAATCTCCAACCAGGAACTTTGCCTCCACTTGCATGTGTTGCTAAGCATCAACTTTTAATTCATGTTAATGGGGCGAATAATGCAGCCACGTGACCACAGCGGTCCAGTTCTGACCTGGTCACACTAAACCTCCTGACTGTCCAGTTTGCCGGAAGTTTTTCATGTGAGCAGCGGGATTAAAGTACTTACTGGCCACAGGTGCTCCGTAAAGAAGGGCGGATACATTTGCGAGGACGCGCCATCAAACCAAAATGTCCTCGTCGACGTCCAGACGGAACAGTTGCCGTGCGACACGCGCATCATTCGAGTGCCATGCCCGCCGCCGGGGCTCCAGCTGCTCTGGAGCTCCAACCGAGGACTTTACCGCCAGTTTAAGTCAACCGATGTTCGCCATAGCGCTGCGATTTTTGCTGGCGATAGACCTGTGGCTCTCCAAGCGGCTCGGCGTGTGCGCCTGCGAGGAGTCCGCGTGGGGCAGCATACGGCCCCTGGTGCGCCTGGTGGAGTTCTCCGGACATGTCGCCCCTTGGCTCATCGGCACTCTGTACGCGCTGCTCCGCGGAGGGACGGCGGCGGAGCAGGAGATCATGCTGAATCTCGTCCTGGGTAACGAGGGGTCTCCTATTTTGATGATGTGAGACCTCCAGTATGGAGACCTCTTAAAACTCTCTCAGATAAATAACTCGGACTCATTCTGCGACAAAATTTGAAGGATATTTCCCTTTGCATTGAGTGTGGTTTGGATTCCTTCTTCAAATAACCACATTTTTACTTTGCAAAAATCATCCCGAACCCAGCTGTCTTTGATGTTTACGCACCTTTATATTTACCACCGCATTAGCTTCTGGTAAAGCCTCGCACCTCTCACTGGTTAGGCTCTCACCGGTGGCTTTGCTGAGCTGCGTGATGATAATGGATATTGAAATAGCACAGCATTACAGACATCAGCCTCATGTGTCCACCCGAGTGTCAAAGCTTTTTTAGCCTCTTTAATCTACAGGATGAGAGTGTTTTGGAAATGTTATAGCTCAGCTCATAGATGAGTCAGAGCAGAAGTGTGAACTACTTGAAGGTCTGGACTTTAATGGCGCAAGTTAACTCATGCTAAAAGTGATCAGTGAGTTATGAGAAATAGGTTTGATATTTAGTTTCATTCGAGTCTTTATGTCTGTCTTCCTCCCAGCTCTGTTGTTGGACCTGCTGCTGGTCAGGGTTGTGAAGACTCTGGTGAGACGCCGAAGGCCTGCTCAGAACCGCTCTGACATCTTCTCCACCTACTTCGTGGAACGTTACTCATTCCCATCAGGCCATGCAACTCGGGCTGCGATGTGTGCTCGGTTCTTTCTGGCCCAGCTGGTGGACACTGCCTCCATGCGCGTGCTGGTTGTGGGCTGGGCTGTCCTGGTGAGCCTGTCCCGGCTGCTGCTCGCCAGACACTATGTGACAGACGTTGGCTTTGGCTTGGCCATGGGTTACTGTCAGTACAGCTTGGTGGAAAGGCTGTGGGTGACCTGGGACTGTCTTCAGGACGTGCTGCTCATGCGACTGCAAGAGAGACTCAACAGAGCTTATGGTGCTTTCTGGACGGCCGCTTGGAAACATTAGATGCAGTGGAGCTGTGTGGTGTGTCAACTTTCTGTAGCATGAGTCTGTGTAATTGAATTGAATTGTATCAAAGTGACTCCAGTACTTCTATGTTTTTTTTTTATAGTGTGTTTTCTTAAGAATTAGGTGGAAATATTGAAATTGATGGTGTGGGCTATCACTGGCAACTTGTTGGACCCGCCTAAACCTGGTGATGTAATCACACGCTAAAACCAAAGCTTTTTTTTTAATATATTAAAATCAAATTAAAATAAGTAGTTTAAAATAGTAAATCGTAATTTAAAATAGTGGTTTTGTATCTCACTGAGACAGCATGGGAGGAAAATTGGTGTAACTGCTCAGTGCTTCCTAACAGTGGCACGGTGCTTCCTGACAGTTTTGCAAAGCCTTGTGTGGTTTTGTACTCTGCGACAGCACAGCGCACTCTGGGTTCTTTCTATTTGTGTGATCGCTGGTGGGGGGGTCAGCTCACACTCACCCAAGTTTCCATCAGCTGCCACCATGTCTCCTGACTGTTAATACGGTAATACATCACATCTCATCTTACACAGTTGATAAACATACCAAACGTAATTTTGAAAATAAACTAAAAGCCTGATGTGCTGAGTTTGTAAGGGCTCAGGTCAAAACTGTTAATGGAGGTGCAGGGAGCAGACAAGTCCTCAGGTCTTCTAATGCAGTTACCATGTAACTGCATTAGAAAAAAAACTGCCCATCAGTAGAGCTGGAAGATGTGTGTAAAATGCAGATGCAGCTGGTTGTCCACAGAGGGCAGTGCATAGTCATGAGACGTGTATGCAGCTGCAAAAAGCAACTTGGTCTGAACTTAGAGACTAGATCTCTGTGTATATGGAAAAGTTCAAGTGCACAGGCATTTAATATTTATCTATCTATACAATACATACAATGGAGGAGTGGGTGTGTAAATTAAAGACAGGGGTTCGTATTACGCTTTTTACCACTTCTCAGTTGACCTTGTGGGTCTTAAGGTGATAAAGTATAATAGTTTAAATAAAAAATACATATATGGATAGAATAGCTCTCTCTCTCTCTGTTATCTCTTATGCCATTGTGGATTTTCGTTCAATATTTTTGTCCGGAGAGTAACAAAGTTTTTCTAGAATGTTTGTGAGATTGAAAACAACAATGGTGACACAGGAAATTTTTAAGTTTTTATTGAGAACTTAAATAACATGAACATAAAGGAGCAGACAGAAATCATTTCATCGCCACTTTTTTAATGATAGCTCAGATCGTCAGTTTGCCACTGTCTGCATTGTAGTTATACATCTTATTTACAGCATTCATATACAAAATAGATTTTAATGATGCAAAAACACATAGATGACAGCCTTAGCAATAACTTCAATACAGTTTAAATGAGTATATGTTTTGTCCCATTCACTTGCACCAGCACAGTCCAGCCCTGTTTTCTCTAGCTGCTGCCACGATTGGCTCTGCCCACTCTGATGTCATAGGTGACCATGTGGAAGTTGTCCCATGCATACAGCTTCTTCTGGGCGTGGTTATAGTCCAGCATGCTGTTGTAACGGTACTTGTTCTTGAACGGCACGGCGACCGCGCGCGACGTGCCAGTGGCGGTGTCAAACACATAGTTGATGGTGGTGTTAGGTGCGGTGTAGCTGGCCACCGTGTACAGACGTCCACACAGCATGAAAGAGTTGGCCACTGTGTTCTTCCTGATGTTCGTCTCCCAGCTCTTCTTCACGGCCAGGCTCTCTGGGTCCAGCTGGGCGATCACAATGGCGCCTTTTGCCTTGCTCGTGCTGTAGGTGGCCCACAAACCTTGTTCGTCCACTGCCAGGTCGATGTCTGTGTAGCCTCCCCAGGAGTAAGGGTACTGGCCGTGGAAGCCGGCGTGCGGCAGCTCCAGACGTGCTGCCAGGCTCTCCGAGGTCAGGTCGTAGCGGATCAGGGTACGGCTTCGTTTGCGCTGGTAGTAGAGGGAGCCGCGGTAGATGGCCGCCCCTGTGCTCTCCACTGGCTCTGGCAGGACCAAGACCTTCATGGGGAAGCCTCTGGAGAATTGATCCATGTCTTCAAATGCGAAGAGCTGACGGACATCTTTGCCCACTGCGTCGATGCGCCACACAGTCTTGTTGGTGTAATAAGGACCCTGAGACTCAGGGTCCTGCAGCCACACCCCGTACTTGCCCGTGATACTGTCAGCCTTCCTGTGCAGCACAGGGTCTCCTACTGACAGCAGCTCCCCACAGCCTGTGCAGGAGAAAAGACAGTTCAAGTTCATGGTATTTTCACCCAAATATCTTGAGATTTAGAGATTAACTTAACTAACGTTGAAGAAATGTGAGCACCTACTACCTGTGTGGGTTTGACTGGCATTTGGAAGAAGGTGGGATGCTGGAACCTCTGTCACCTCAGCCTTCATCTCCTGGTATGACCCATTCTTAACGTCATAGGCAGTGTCTGAAGAAAAGAGAGGTGTGTAAAGAAAAATCATTACATTACTCAAAAGTCCAATTTACACAGATTGCATCAACGTGTCAGTTTCTAAAAAATCTGCCTCAGCGCAATAGCATGTTCAACATGATGATCATGCCAAGTAAACAAGCACGGGTGACAAAGCCATAAAAGAGCCTGTGTTGTAAATTCCTACCCCCTTACTCAACCTGGGATGGCTAACTGCAACCTGACCTGTTGCCCCGGGAGACTTTTCATAGCCAAGGTCGATCACGACCATGAGAAACAGAAGCAGTCACCAGAAAATGCTTGGGGATGTACATACCACTGGCAGGTCTGCTGTCATGCTTAGCCGCCCCTGAGGCGTGTGTCTGTTTGCAGGGCTTCTGTCTGAGGCTCTCTGCCTCCTGGCTCAGCTCGACCACCCTCTTCTGCAGCTCCTGGAGCTGCCTGTTCAGGCGCTCCTTGTCCTGCTGCAGCTGGTTTCTTTCCCTGGTGACCTGGGCGTAAGCTTCCTGCAGACCCTCTTCCATGGTGGACTCGACCCTCGTCCTCGTGCTTCCGTCCGCTCCTGCCATGAGCCGGCTGACCAGAGCCTCCAGCAAGATGACCCGCGACATGACTCCATCCATCTCTGGTTTCAGGCTGCCTCCGGGGCAGCTGGACTCCTCTGGGCTGGCCACAGTGAAGGTGTAGTGGCAGCGTCCTGCAGGGTCATTGGAGCGGCGGAGGGAGGCTCGATCTGTGGCCTGGCTCTGGCTTGATGGCATCAAGCAGGACAGACACAGGAGAGAGACTTGGAGCCACATTTTGGTAGAAGCAGACAATGATGTTCAGGATGTGCCTGCAGAAGAAGAACCTTCCTTCAGAGGATATAGATCCTTTTATCTTGAGCTAGTCTCTTTCTTCCCGAGGGTCACTGGTCAGTGCAGGTCAGTGTCTGAATCCCAGCAATGCTCGGAGAAGGATATTTATACAGTTTACTGTCAGGGAGTGGGAGGGGACGAGGGGTATGGCAGGGAATGAAATAGCCAAGGGGGTGTGTGAAGGTCCACGTGTTTCTTCTTTCTGCTGCTGGTTGGGTGACGTGTGCTGAAAGGGACAAACTTTGAGAAAATCACAGCATCCGAGGGAAAATAGACATGTCCACGTTTGCTTGTTTTCCCTCTTTAGTCTCAGCCGTCTGGGTGTCTGCAGGTTGTTTTGACGGGACGGCATCTCTGCACGGCTGTCGCCTGAGGTGCTGCTGTGGACTTCCTCTGTGACTGATAGTTTGGCAATTAAACCTCTGTGCGCTTAACGGGAAACAGTTCACATGCTGAGGGACAAATGTGGGCAATAGAGTCCGAGTGTTTCAGGATTCCTGATTCTGAAGCCAGCATTTGGTGGCCCCAGGACAGGATGTCTGGCCCAGGCTGGCTTACCTGAGGAAATTGGGAAGATTCTGATGTAGTTGCTCGGTCTTATGAATCAGCATGACTCATGACTGAGTTAGCGCTGGTTGTTCACTAACCAGGCTGTTGGTGGTTTGTTCCCAGTTTCCCCAATTGTGTCAACAATTGACTTTTTGTATATAATGCATCTTTGATTTTTAATCACAATCATTACTCATTGTTATAAGCTAATTACACATCCTGTCTCAGGAGCTCCGAACTCCGTCCATGCTCTTTTTTTCATTTATCATTTTTTACAATCACCTTGCTGAGGCACCTGTTACAAAATATTTCATAAAAATACCAACAGCAGCGAACCCTAAAGCAACTTGCAGAGCGCATCTGTCCAAGCTCCGTCTGCTGCCTAGTTAACCTGTCTGTTTTACAGCTCTGTGGAGAGTCACCCGTATTCCACACTGTTTTTGCCACCGAGGTGCGTTTTTCCTTATGTAACACAACTTCTCAGGCAACCTGTAAAAAGTTAGCCCCAGCTCCTCTGTCAGCCCCAGAGAGAACAGAAGATCGTCAACATGTGCACTTTTCCACTGGCAACACCTCACACAGCAGTCGCTGTACTGGGAACCAGCACCTTGATGTTTGTCTGCTGAAATGCTCAACATCTACATCTGAGAGCGTGCTCTTATTTGATGATGATTCTTACAGTAATGGACAGTGGTCTCACTCCAACCAGCAGTTTTGATCATTTATGAGCTTTTCTAAAAACCACTAAATATTATATATTAGTTAAATATTCTTTTTCAAACTCTTCATTAAGGTGATATGATTTTTGAATAAATGAAAAGTTCCAGTTGCTTAATTAAGCCGTGGATCCTATAAAGCGACACAATAATGCATTTAGACTCATATTTCTGGACACCTGATGAATGTAAGTCCAATGTTATTGGACAGAATGAGTGGAAACCTGGAAAAAAAATCACAGTCAGGCCACAGTCAAAGTATTTGCTGTTTTATTAGGGGAAAAAAATCAAAAGAGGAAAAAAATCAAAGAGGAATTAGAAAAACAGCAGTTGACTATTATGACCCTTTGGATTCATCTAAAGAACCTTTTCATGGAGTGGAAACCACTTTGTCAGAGGAACATTTTGGGAATTTGCACAATAGCTCTCTGGTGGAGAACCTGGTCAGAGGATTGATATCACTTTCATATATATATTAAGTCTGCAGCCAGTTGGTCAGCTTAGCTTAGCACAGAATGTGGAGACATGGGGAGACAGCTCACGTGTCAAAGGAAAAAAACAAAAACAAACCAGGCAGCCAATTCCTGCAAAGGTCATTCATTTACACACTATTTATTTATTCACGAAAACCTGTAGTGAAAATGAGAATTATATTGGATGGCTATAAATGGAACTGTTATTGTGTATTAAAATTACAAATGAGTAATATGATTAAGTTGGAAAAGGGTAGAAAAATAGAAGACGTCATGGTTACTCCGGCAGTTATTTTTAAATACCCTCGTAGTCCCAGAATTCTTGGCCAAAAATTAATTCCACAGTGGAATTCAGAGGGGACATTTTCTGCTGCATTCGTTTCAAGGTGAGTTATATAATCTTATGCAACAGGATACACACGGGGGGGGGGGGGGCTTCTGGGGATATTGTCAACACAGAGTAAAAACAAAACAGATGAGCGAACACAGCATGAGTGCTGAGTCAGGGCAGACACATGGGACACATGAATCGCTCAACATCAGTTGTTTACCCAGCAGCCACCATACAGTTTTGTTATTGAGAAGAAGGGGGGGTGGGGGGTGCAAACTAAATGGCATGCCACTTCTGCCACACTGGGTCTTTCATGCAGCTTAAACATTATTTTCCAGAGGTGATGAACAGCTAGTCCACAGAAAAGAAAATAATTGGCCCACCGTATGTGCATTTACAAGTGTGGCCTGTTGTACGACATGAGTGCCAGTCTGGCTTTTTGATTTACAATGTAATGCAGACGTAATGCACCTTCGCCAGAGCATCGAGGGGTTTAACACAGCTTCAGCACAGAGGTGAAAGTTTAGCAGGAAACCACAGTGCTGAGACTGAGAGTGCAGATTGTGACCCTGAGCGGTTGTCTGTGAAGGGCTCTGTGTCTTGGCTCAGTCAGTCTGAGTCAGTCTGGACTCTTTGTCCTGGTTGTGATGTCAGACGATGATGCTGGGATGAGTCACTGTGCTTCGTTCACAGACAGCAGCTGATGTCGTTGGGTGAAATCAAGCATATTGATACGAGCACAGTGCCCATTCTAAACCTCCCTGCTTCACTGTCGGCTTTTTGTTTGTCATGCGCTAATACTGTATAGTATCGCTTGTCATTAGTGAGTATTTGCAAACATTTCTATAATATTCTGTCTGTTTTTCTGTTTGTGAGCTGGACATTGTTTTCTAACTACCTGTCACAGAGAGAAGTTATTCAACTTTGTGTTCATCCTACTTGGTACGTCTGCAATTTATTTTAAGCTAGTGTTTTTTCATAAAATTATACTGAATTTTCTTTTAGAACTGTTGGTTAAAGTTACAGCTGTTAATTTTTCGTACATTGCATCATGGCTATTTCAGACACCTGTTAAGCGACAGACACAATCTTCAGACCTGAATTCACAACCTTAATATGTACTTTTTCAATACTTAATATTGAATGCATGGTGCATTGCCATCACTGCCAACACTCCACGTCCTTTGGCAGTTTACAACAGACTTATCAAGCGTGTAGCTATGTCACTGAATGATTTGCGAGATGTACATTCCACATAAAGACGGACAGATGGACAGACAGACATTTATGGAATTGGAGGAAGAGAGTTCTATAGTTAAGTGATTACTGAGTGGGCCCAGAGTGGATTAGCACAGAGTGTTTCTGAGTAAAGCATTAAAAACGTCTGCTGAGACCGTGAGGCTATAATCACAGGAGAACACGCCCACGCAGACGCACGGAACCTTAGGCTGGAAGCAGTGCTGTAGGTGTCGTTGGTATTCAACAGGTCAGCACAGGTGTTAAAGACCAGAGGTTCTCATTACTGGTACAGACAGACTGACAGGGCTCCACGATGTTATTTTGTGAAAAACAGCAGATCTGAAAGACACATTGACACAACATACTTAACGGTCTGGGTCAGCTTGTTGGGAAGCTGTCTGCCTCACAGGAAATGATGTACAGTCTCCTAACATGGAATCATACTCACTTGATTCCACGTCCTCAGATATGTCTCACGCTCCGTAATTGTCTCTGATACAAACCCGTTCAATTTGGTGGTCTGCTTAAGCTATGCTCGCTGCCTTTGCTAATGAGTCTGTATATAGTTTCTAGAGATTAAGGGGTTAGCAACAATGGAGTCGTTTCTGGTTCTCGTGAAAAGCTGATCATGGATTTTAAGGGGATTCTAATTAATGTGTTGCTGCTGTGGACTAATGTAATCAGCCATTTTTTTGGCCTCAGGCCCTTCTGACATTACATCATCTAAACACAACGCGTCCTGTCAGTGTCCCCCTGCAGCACATTGTTTTTGTAAGTATGGGCTGCATGTGCCAGTGCCTTTAATATGTACTTAACAGTCTCAGTGAATTCCTCTTTTCATACCTGACAAACTACGCAAGTTATGCAATGAAAATTAATGAAAATGAGAAACAACATTACAAAACTGCAGGATGAAGAAGCAGATCATGGCCCTTTGGATTCCCTCTTATCATTTTATCCATCTTAAATATTCTGTTGTTGATATCTACACATCGTAATACATAACTAAACTGACGCAGACCCATTATGTTCTCTCTTGTTAATACTGTTTCACATCCTACCACATCAAGGGCGAGTAAAGGTCGGAACGCGTTATAACCTCCTGCAATACGTGTTGTGTAGTATGTAATGAATGCATGTTATGTAATGGGGCCTCTGTTTTCCTTTCATTTATGACAATTTAACGACAGGGCCTTTTACTGTCGTGTAAGCCATTCAAGGATTTAACAGCTACGCAGTCAAAGCATGGCCCCCTCCCATTCTGCCCGAACAGTTAAACAATCCCTGTAGTATGACTTTGAGACAATTTATGTTCCTGGTATTTACCTGTAGACGTCTTAAACAAGTTACCAGAGACGTTATGTAACTCCTTGGAATGGAATGTCCCAAAAGAGTAAAAGAAACTGTGGGCTGCTGAGGAAACTGAGCAGGTTGAGGGCAACAGGCTCAGCTGATCACAGACAACGGGTGAGAGCTGTGAAGAAAAAGCCAAAGAAACCCACAGTCAGTGACATCATCACTAACCTCCTCAGAAATCAGAGTGTTCTACAATTCATTTTATTTTTTTAACTCAAACACTGGGGCCCTGAATAACGTGTACAACCTTGAAAATGTCTGACTATGATCTGTTTTCATCTTTAAATGGCAGGAGCTCATGTGTTTCAGCCCGGCTCATCTCAGTGGCCTTGTAATCTTGTTAAGAGAGAAAGGAAAGGTCAACTGAGCTCCTTCCCTGGAGACAGATTAACATCTGAAGCTTTATCAAATTCAGCAGCTGCACCTGCAGTTCAGTGTCTGTGATCTGTTGTGGTGCTATCCAGGACAGAAAACAGAGAGTTCTGGTATCTCAATCAACCGGGACACAGTATTGTTGTTCTGTGATCTCGTGGTGAGCATGTGGCACCATCCTGTCCAATCACAGTGCTGCAAGGGAGCATGGGCAATGGATGATTCAGGGGGGATGATGGAGGGGTGCATGGAGACAAGCGTGTTGATGACGACGACTCTCCCTGGTCTCCCTTTGACCTGGAGCCAATAATCTGTTCTCCACCAGCACGGCACCATCTGCCTCTAAAATCAAAACACACTTGACAAAGAAATGCACAGCATCCTGTATTTCCTTTCAACCGGACTCTGTATTCACTGGATATTTTAGCTGTTATAATTTATTTTGCAGTCAAACATGTTATAGCATTTAAACTTGTGTGAAGTTGGTGTATTGATCTATTTAAGTTCCGATTTGGAAATATCTACCAATGATGTATGTGTTTATTACCTGGATTGGACAGTAGAGGACTATAGATGTATCACAGTATATTTGTCATTTACTCGGTCATTTATTCTTCACATAGAACAGGTTATTCTTCTTAAACAAATATACTGCTTGAAAGTCAGATATGCTCACATATAGGAGACCCCAGGACAAGTTAGCCCATGCACCTTGAACATATCTCCCTAGCACCTCTGACACATTAGTAAATATAATCCCTGGGATGAACCGGGTGCCTTGTCAAGTTCAGGCCTTGTTTTCATGGTGTCTCTCTTGTGCCTAAAACAGGCCCATGTGTTTTTCAGACTTAAGCGCTGACCTGGAGACGGGCTCTCGTGCTGCCCCAGATACCTCAGGACACAGGATCTTTTTGGATCGCAGGCAGAAGATGTGAGGGGGAGCAGCGTGTTGCGTTGATGCTGATGATATTGGACACCCCTCACTCACACGTCCTCTCCTTGTCAGGTAAGGTCGAAGAGGTCGAGCTGCACGCAGAGCAGCAGCCACGCAGTTTTTTACGTCAGCGTTACCCTTCATCAAAACAACAGATTTTATTACAGAGGAAATGTCAGGACTGCTGCGCCAAAGCAGGATTTACATTTCAATATGCAACATTCTTGGATTATTCCCTTTTATTCTCTAACATCATTATTATTATTTTAATTATTGTAGCTATAATTGTACTTCTATCGCGTAACACTTTTGATTATGTCATATTAAAAGAATGCTTGTGGAATACTTGTTCGAAAATCTGACCCTAAACAGGAAATATCAACTTGACCCATGTCGCTACTGCCACCTAGTGACGCGTGAGCTCACTACAATATTGGCTGTATCCTTGAAGGCCTGACCATAATGAAAAGGGCAAATACCGACTAAATCAATAAGATCTGACTGCCTGTGGTAAGAGGTGGGGGATGCAAGGAGCCTGGACTCTTACGTCCTCCTGTACTGCATATATTAGATTTGTTTTCTACTCTCTGTAAAAAATAATGAGGAGAAGTAAGTTAGATTTTGCCTAATATTATATTATGATGTATATCCACAATTTGTATCCACTGGAATAGACAGACTTGGTACTACGTGGTACAGATGCTGTCCCACAGAGACATGGAAAGATGATGAGAGTGTCCTTTCCGCATGAAAGCGTCCACCAGCCTCGGCATGCAAGGACCAAGACATAAGTGTCCACACAAAGCAAACCCTTCTGGGCTCATTGTGGTCAGAGTAATAAAGGATGCGGCTATTTCTTTACATGTACGAAGCAAGGGCGACACACACCGACTTGGTATGTGCCACGTATGAAATGACAGTGAAGGGGAGATTTACGACAGCCGCTTTCTGCTCCTCTACTGCGGTGATCTGAAGGAGCGCATCCACCTCCTCCGTTGCAGCGATGCGCAGCCGTGCCGCATGACTCACAGCGGCGCAAATGGCACGGATGTAAACAGGGGGCGGGCTCAGGTAGGCCTAACCTGCACCTGTTCGTCCAATGGGCGACCGCGTTCCTCCGCATCCCCTCCCGCCCTCTCTCCAACCCCCGGCCTCTCATTGGTCCTCCGCTGCGTCAATACAGCGCGAGGGGAGCCAGTAGGCGCAGAAGAAGTAAAGAAGAAGCTGAGGGGGGTGTAGGGGGGAGAGAGAGAAAAAAATGATTAATCTGTCAAAGGCGAATTTGTTTTGGAGATGAGAGCGCGACGTTAGCAGCGAGCGTAACGTTAGAAGCCCCCCCTCTCCCCGCCATCAGGCACAGCGTCAATTCGACGGGGGTCGAGCCGATGCGCCGCCATAGCAGGTGGTTCTCGTGTAATCGTCCGGGGTCTCGTCGCTCGTCTCCGCTGCCTGGTCTGTCGTTTCAGCACTGGACAGCGACCGGGGCCGAGGGCCGCTGAGAACACCGAGGGAATCCTGAGGCGGGGTAAGACAGGCGGCCGCGGCATAATGACACGACCTGCGTGGGATTATGGGCATGTACACCGGGCCACTGTGGTTATGAGTGCTGTGTGTTTGCGTGCGTGCAGCTGAAGGTGCTTTTGTGGATCATCTATCTTTTTTGCGTAATACGTGATTGTGCGCACTCCGGAACGCGAGGGTTTGTCCGCTGCGTCCACGGAGCCGATGGATGGGGCTGCACTCGCCCGATGCCCTTGAAACTCCACAGGCTGTGTTGTGTGCGTGTGTGCGCGTGTTTGTGTTCGAGACGGATAGGGAGAGATGGGTCGTGGTGCTGGTGGCGAGTGCGCAATTGTGTGTTCATGTTTCTCTTTTGTGCGCCTCTTTCTGTCCATCCCTCTCCCTCTGTTGCCCCCTCTGTCTCTCGACCTCTCCCTCTCCCCTGCCTGCAAAGTCGGTGCGACCCTCGCTTGGCTCGGGGCAATGCGCGGCTAGATGACTTCACTACATCAACAAGAACCGCGGTATCCCGGACTAATATAGCAGCGGCGCACACCCCCGCCCTCCCCATTCGCTCCTCTGTCCTCTCCTCTCTCTCTCTCGCCATTCGCTGATTCCGAGTCCCTCCGTCCCGAGGCACCATGGGAAACCGTGGCATGGAGGATCTGATCCCGCTGGTCAACAAGCTGCAGGATGCCTTCAGCTCCATCGGCCAGACCTGCAACCTGGACCTGCCGCAGATCGCGGTGGTCGGAGGCCAGAGCGCGGGGAAGAGCTCCGTGCTCGAGAACTTTGTCGGCAGGTAAAATTGACCACCAGAAATAGGATAATCCCTTCTCCTGTTAACACCGAGTATGACATAAGAGGCCTATGAGATGCCAATCTGTGCAGAGTTCAGACCATCTCCCCTCACTGCTGCTGCGTCCAGAGATGAGCAGAGACCTCCAGGCTTGTGTGGATATATCAACACACTTTCGTGTGGCCAAGGAGGAAAGCATTTGGGTTGCATGAAGCACCTCAGGGATTTCAGCCCAATCAGCGCCACCCTGGCTCCTTCACAGCCCGAGAAATGCACAGCGTTTTGCAGCTTTCAAGCATCGTTTCTGCTGTGCGTGTCGTTAATGCAAACTGAAAAGGCTCTTCTCTGCATGGAGCCATTTTAAAAACACATCATGCATGCAGCAGTGTTACCTCCCACTCCTGAAAACACACATGAATATTCATCTCGCCCTGGATTTTGGACACTAAAGGCAAATAAATATTTAGCTGCTGCATTTGAGGTGATATCTTTTCTTTCCAAGATGAAGACAGGAAACAGGATTTCTTTTGCCTGCATCAATTCCAGTGTTTATAGAGTTGTCTATCCCCAAGGGCTCCAGGATGTTGTGCATTTTGTTTTGCAAATGAGTGACTTTCTGCTCAATAATACGCCACCAGATTTTTCTCAATGCTGTTTGATTGCAGCTGAAAGATGACCTTTTCAGTGAAATAATATCTATGGCCTTCATTTTTCTTACAGTTCGAGAATCACTAATATTAGGATGTACTGAAAAGCTGATTACCCTCTTGCAGCAAGGGTTATAGTGTTAAAAGGGAAATGGATTACATTTATATGGCACCTTTCTGATTTTAATGATCACTCAAAACACTTGTCAGTGTATTTTAAGTCCATCCATTCACACACACTCATACAGGGCTTCTATTTATAGCACATCTCTGTCAGATGTCCATTCATACACTGATGGGGCAGTGTGGGTTTCAGTGTCTTGGCCAAGGGCACATCAATATGCCGACTGAGCTGGGAGTCAAACCACTGACCATATAACATCTTACAAATACACATTGTTTCTGTGGTACAAGAGCAAGCTAGCTAACATCTGTAATGTTACCATGGTGATTTAGGCTTGAATGATTGACAGAATCGTTGTTGTAGTCTGAAAGATGAGGACATTTTATATTGACAATTTTCAAAAGATGCTTGTAAGCTGCTTTGTGAGGAGCGTAGGTTGGTCACTGAGCAATAGTGCATTCGTTGTGCACTTCTGACATACACATGCATGGCTTCAGATGGATGAATTGATTTTGGCCCGTTGAGCCGTCACTGGGAGTCGTAATGCTGAGTAATGGCCCATCTGTCCAACACTGACTCTGCACACATGAGTGCTGAATGGATAAATGGCAGTTTTCTTAAACGCATCCCACTTGAGGGAGCTGCAAGGGTCAATATGCCTTAATAAGGTTTCTTTAAACAGACCTGTAGAATAAGAGGCAATGGTGACGGCACGCTTGAAGTACATGGACACACACACACACTGAGTCTGTGCGTGTGCAAGCTGCAGGAAACTGTGAGGTCATCGTTTTTGGAATGCGAGAGCTCCCTGTCAACGATGTCGCTCTTCATTGTGACCTGTTGCTTATCAGGTCACATTGGGCTGAGCTGGGATGCAGCAGCAGCAGCAGCTAAAAGGGAGATGCTGTGTTTTAAAATGGCCCCTGTTCCTCTCAGAATGAACTAAACTGGCACAATAGATGAATGAGACGGAAGTCGTTGGGATGCCATTGAATAGAGTATAATCTTTGCTCTTCAAGAACCTCAGGATGTCTTTATGATGTCACTGTGCCACTTATATTATACGGCCTTTGCTACATGTTTTTATTGGCTGTGTTTGACATAAAGCATTTTGACGGGCTGTCTTTCCTCAGGGACTTTCTACCCCGTGGATCTGGTATTGTCACCCGCAGGCCCCTGGTTCTGCAGCTTATCAGCGCCACTGCAGGTGGGTGCACGCACATTTACACACCCACACATGCAGCCTCCCCCGTCTGCCTTTATTTTTTAAATGACACCGTTTTATTTCTCGGGCTCTTTTTCCTCCTTGCAGTGGCAATATGTATTCCTCTCAGATTCAGGCAGAACAGCCTCCGCTATTCACAGTCATTCATTCGATGTCTGTATGTCCTCTCAGAATGGGCTGAATTCCTCCACTGCAAAGGGAAGAAGTTCACAGACTTTGATGAGGTTCGCCAGGAGATCGAGGCGGAGACGGATCGAGTCACTGGGGCCAACAAAGGCATATCTCCTGTCCCCATCAACCTGCGGGTTTACTCCCCACACGGTGCGAAAGCAATAACTTGACGGTGTCTGAATGTTCTAAAAATGCAGCAAATGTATCTGATTATAGAATACACATCCATGAACTGAGGCCTTAGATTTATGAACTAGGATTTAAGTTCTAGGTTCCCAGTTTGTTTCCTTAACAACTCTGATCAGAAATCTTGACTTCCCTGTCACATGTTTCATAGCTTTTGATTTTTTCAACTATTTGCATTAATGATAAACCTTTTGGCCAATCTACTTTACTTTAATTGTGTAACCTGATAGTAAATGACCAGCTTGAGTCTAACCAATACATGAGTTGCTGATGAAGAAAATGATGGAGATTCCCCCCTGTGCCCGACAATAAGTCACAGAAACGTCACAGAGGTGCAGCCAGCTCTTACACTGGGTTTCTCTGATTGTGCAGTACTGAACCTGACTCTCATCGATCTACCGGGGATCACGAAGGTGCCAGTGGGAGACCAGCCCGCAGACATCGAGCAGCAGATCAGGGAAATGATCATGCAGTTCATCACCAGAGAGAGCTGCTTGATCCTGGCCGTCACTCCAGCCAACACTGACCTGGCCAACTCCGATGCCCTGAAACTGTCGAAAGACGTCGACCCCCAGGGTAAGGAGTGGGTGTGCGTGTAAGGAGGGCACTGTGGGAGGGATATCTAATAAGGAATCAAAACAAAAAAGGCTAATTGATAAAAGAAGGGTGGTCTTGTCGTTATTGTGCTACCCTCGCGACACCAAATCTCGATAAGCTGCAGGGATGGTGCGCAGTGGTTGACCTTGTGCACTGACCTTTCTGAATGTGGAAACAGAATTTACCCCCGGGGACTGATCAAGTGTCGCATTATTATTAGATATGAGGGGCTGGGAGCAGGGGAAAATGGAGGACTAGGGCAACATGCAGATAAAATGGAAGATAAGAAGGACGTTTGGAAGAGGTGAAAGAAAAGGGTGAGGAGAAGGACGCCAGAGAGGAGACGAGGATGACTTGGACAAAGTCACCTTGAGGGAGGGATGAATTACATCAAGCAGAGGTTGAGGACCAGAGGAGGGGGAGACAGAATGCTGAAGGCCTGAGTTTTGGCAAGGATGATGCGGCAGAAGCAGAATTATGTAGCTTAGGGTGAGAGGAAAATTTAGAGGAGAATTTCAGGGTGAGCTGGATACAAAGATGGACACAGAAGGACACAGATTTTTAGTGGCCCCAAAATACCCTTTTTGAGATTTCATGACAACTGAAGTCCACCACAGGTTCTGTCTGTTCGGTTTTGTCCATTCACTCTTGCATAAAATAAATCCCTCATGTGTTATTGATTATGAAGTAAGTTGGCTGAAAGTAGTTTTCCACATCACATTTTCAGCTTGCTCACATCCCAAACCCAAACATCAATGATATATCAGTAACCTTTTGACCCCTTTCTAGGAATGAGGACCATTGGCGTTATCACCAAGCTGGATTTGATGGATGAGGGCACAGATGCCCGCGATGTGCTGGAGAACAAGCTGCTGCCGCTGCGAAGAGGTGTGCGTTACACTGTAGTGAGCCACCAGATGCAGTCTTATATTTTTCTGTCTCTGCGTAACATTTCCTTCTCAGTTTTATCATGGCATCCAGTGAGCATGGCCCTTGTCTGAATGATTCATTACCTCTCTCGCCGCGGGTCGTCGTGGTTAATTCTTTCCCAGGTTACATTGGAGTGGTGAATCGCAGTCAGAAGGACATCGATGGGAAGAAAGACATAAAGGCAGCGATGGATGCCGAGAGGAAGTTCTTCTTGTCCCACGCCAGTTACAGGCACATGGCTGAGAAGATGGGCACCCCGCGCCTGCAGAAAGTGCTCAACGAGGTGACCCCAGATGATTTCACGTTGCTCTCCCGTGCACAGTGCACTTTACATAATTAATAGGAGGGTGGCCTACTTTTCTTTTTTGCTTCCATTCGACTGCACGTTAGCGTGGGTGATACAAGACCTTCAGTAGGTGGAATATGAACTCGCTCTTTCTAGTTCAGATGCGAATAATTTATGAGGCCACTCTGCATTGTTACTGTGTGAATGAGGCCTCTCCACGGATTACAGTGAAACTGGATTCATTGTTAAATACCAGTTACGTTATCTATCTATCGTTGGCGCTATATGTGGCTCAAACTTGTTTTATCTTGTGGCCCTTGTGTCGCCATAGCAACTGACCAACCACATCCGGGACACGCTGCCAGCTTTCCGCAGCAAGCTGCAGTCCCAGCTGTTGGCTCTGGACAAGGAGGCCGAAGAATACCGCGGATACCGACCTGATGACCCATCCCGTAAAACCAAGCAGCTGCTGCAGTCAGTACCCCTGGTTTTTCCCACAGCAAGATCATTTACATTAGATTCAGTTCAACAGGGAATGGGAATTTCTTTCCATTGCTCTTCGTTTGCTTCCTACTCAGTTTGAACTTTTGGTGTTTTCTGTTTTGATTGTTTACCTGCTGTGTTCCAGGATGGTGCAGCAGTTCTCTGTGGACTTTGAAAAGCGAATTGAGGGTTCAGGAGACCAGGTGGACACAGTGGAGCTGTCGGGCGGAGCCAAAATCAACCGCATCTTCCATGAGCGTTTCCCCTTTGAACTGGTCAAGGTGAACTATTGCACATAAAATAAAGTCGTTTGATGGCTTTTTTACCCTCTAACTGTGTTCATCGGCCAGTTATTGAAACAAGATCCCGAGTCCAATGCAGTATGTTTCCAAACATGAGGATTTGTTCATTTAAAGTAGATAAATGAAATCCTGATTCAGACTCAGACTCGAAGGGTAATGGCACCTCCGTTCGGAAGGTTTTTGTCTCGACCAAATAAGGTGCTGACATTTTCCTTGATTGCTTTCTTTATTGTTTCTTCATATACCTTTCTTCAAACTCCTTCCGCACATACAATTGGTGATTATATAGCTTCATTTTGTCAAATGCAGCTTCTCACACTACTTCCTCCTTCCTTACTTTCTAATCGCCATGCTGTCTTTCGTACTGCCGTTCATGTTTGAAGCGCTCCTCTCTATTCCCCTCAGATGGAGTGTGATGAAAAGGAGATGCGCCGTGAGATCAGTTACGCCATCAAGAACATCCATGGTATCAGGTAGGAATCTGTCAGACTAAAATATGTGATTTGGTTTTTGCAGCCAGAAAGCCTCATCCTCAGCCTTTTATGTTTTTTTATATAATAGGTCTCACTTATCGGTGATAACCACACTAAAGATTCTGTCTCATGTCTCAAAGGAAGTTTCAATGCGTTTATTTATAAAGCATGACCAGAATAGAGTTACACTGGTGTGGTAAACATCCTAACAGAAAAACAAAATAAAAATACAGATCCTTAAATTTAGTTTGCCAACAGCACCAAGAATACAGTTTGGTTTGGAAGGGGATTTATGAATAAGGGAGGAGCATGTCGTCTTTCCTTCGTTCTTTTTTTTACTCCCAGTTTAAACCTCTCCGTGTGTTGCTATATTGATTCTGCAGCGGTTAGCCCGGGCAACCAAAGAAATTGCCACCCAAGCAAGAGAGGAGCGGACATTTAAAGAAACAGCACATTTTAGCTTGAATATCGGGTCTATAGTGGCCATTTTCTCACATGAATAAAATGACAATTTTCAATGCGTTTCATCACTATTTTGGTTTTGATCTCATCCTCGTGGTGTTTTTCAGGACTGGACTCTTCACCCCCGACATGGCGTTCGAGGCCATTGTGAAGAAACAAGTCATAAAGCTGAAGGAGCCCTGCATCAAGTGTGTGGACATGGTCATCCAGGAGCTGATTAACACAGTGCGCCAGTGCTCCAACAAGGTAAATCATGTCACATATATGGCACCGTGCACATTTGAGCTGGAAGTGTCAGGGGCAGGAGGATGAAAAGAAGGAGAAATGGGTGAAAATAGATGGATAGTTTCATGGAAACAAAGCTGCAATTGAAACAAATTAAAAGAGGGTTTGATGTGTAATGTGTTTTCAGCTGGAATGTTTCCCGAGGCTGCGCGAGGAAACCGAGAGAATCGTGACGTCTCATATTCGAGACAGGGAGAGCCGTGCCAAGGACCAGGTAACGCTGCTTAGTTTGCAACGGGCATTTACATTAGTTCAGAAGGTGATGTGATCTAAGATGATCTAATGTAATATGATAAGAAGATCTAAAGGGCACCAATTTTTTTTATTATTTATTAGCTTTGTAAAAAACATTCCTCTTGGCCTGATTTAGATTAAAAGATCGACCATATAACATAATTTAATTTAACCAGTGCATCTTAAGGTCACCATATAACTTGTTCCTTTAACACACTAAAAGTACACCTTTTATAGACTTTTATATCCTGGACTGGGATCTGGAACTGTTTAACCTGCTTCTTTATACTAATGAGCGAGTGGCTGCTGGCCGTAACTACATGATGAGAGTGGAGTCCATCTTATCATCTAAGTCTCAGCATGAAAACTAAAAAGTGCCCTTCCCCTGAGTGTGTGACGATTCCTCATGATACATTCTGCGTGTTGTTGCAGGTTCTGCTGTTAATCGACATCCAGCTCTCTTACATCAACACTAACCACGAGGACTTCATTGGCTTTGCAAAGTAAAGACTCCTCTTTTTAGCTGTGCCCCACGAATGTTGAGTGAGCTGTTGTTGAACTTGTCGGGCTGGAGGAGAGAAATGTTCAGCAGTTTCCCTTTGTACCCCTGTCATGTTGCTCTCCTCCCCTGCTCTGTCTGCATTAACCTCGCTCTCCCTGTCGTCCTCTCTTCGCTGCTCCTTCAGTGCTCAGCAGAGGAGCAGTCAGACCAACAAGAGCCAGAGTTCAGCAGGAAATCAGGTGAGCCCCGTCGTTTTCCATGTCATACGTCACACACAAACAGTAGGGCCCGAGGTCAAAGGAAAAGTACACACACACACACACACACAGGATGGCTGCTGCGGACAGAACACAAAGACGGGGATGCTGAGATGAAAGAGAGCTTATGTACACTCTTCCTTCTCAGTTCATCTTTTGCATCGCACATATGTATTTCAGTTGTATTCATGCATGCCGTATTACGTCCAGTGGGGCACCAGTTGTGTGCAGTTGTTTTTTTTTTGTTTTTTTTTTCATGATTTGTGTTTCAGTAAGAGAATCACTTTGGGTTCTGTTTACTTTATGCCACCATCATCACTGATGTGATTGTTGAGACATTTCCCTTTGTTTGAACCCCCTTCCTCCCCTCCCTGTGTCATCAAGGTGCCACTTTCATTCATCCCCGCCCCACCCCCACATCCCTTAGTGAGAATCTCAGCTGCCCTCTTAGGGGTGTCTGTTGGTGAGTATCTCTCATTGTGTGGGTTATGGTTTGCAGTATGTCATTTTGTGCCTGCAGTAACACTTCTGCCCATTGTGTGGTGCTCTCCGGCATCGCCGCGCTTAAAAAAAAAAAAAAAAAAAAGAAAGGAAAGAAAAGAAACTTGTCATTTCCTCACATTTCCACTCTGACGGGTCAAGAGTGGCCAATTGGCTGCGTAGGCTCCATCTGGTCAGATTTCCTTTCAAAGAAGTTGCTCTAGAAAAGAATCAGTTTGTAGTGCTGCAGGGTGTCTAAACCCCCCCACGTTCCTTCCCGTTGCAGGCCTCCTCTCCTCCTGCATCAGGCCTGATTGTAAGAGTTTACTCTCTAACCATTTACTCTCTAACACCCCCTCCACCCACCAAGGCCTGCTGACTACAAGGGGTTGCCAACTAGACAAGTAAAAAATGGAACATGTCCTCGCATTGGCTTCAAATTGGAATCAAACGAGTTGAAATTGCTCTAGTGAGCTATCAGGGATCCAGTTCTCTCATTCGTTCATGACAGAGAGGCTTTGTAACGATGTGGGTAACCTCCTGAGTGAGTCTTAGGCAGCGCGCGACTGACAGTAATCTAACCTAATAATCACCTGGCACTGTGCCTGCGGGCCTGTTTATGTTGGGCTCGTAGGGTTAATACACCTAACACAGTCTCACACACACACACACAGGCTTTATTGTGTGCTCGAAGCACTTAACACAATGGTCACTTAACAAGCTAACGCGGCTCTTTGCATGTGGCATAGTGAACACCGCCCCTTGAATGCACCGACTCACACGCTGCAGTCTGGGAGTGAGTCACGAAGGCACAGCGACACACCTAACCTGACCCCCCACACACATTACTGCGACCCCTGCATTGATGATTTGCACAGATTATCTGAAATGTGTTTGAGACATGGGTGAGTCACGGAGAGCCTCCGTCAAGCGTTTTGGTTGCTTCGAAATTGTGATTTTCTTTCCTGACTGTCCGCCCCTCCTGCACCTGTAGGTCATCCGTAAAGGCTGGCTGACCATCAACAACATCAGCATCATGAAGGGAGGAGCCAAGGAGTACTGGTTCGTGCTGACTGCCGAGAGCCTCTCCTGGTTCAAGGACGATGAGGTAGCTATGATCAAAACTGTTGACACGAACAGTGGCTCAAGTGATGACGTGGAATGTGGAATATTTGAGACTTCAACCACAAACATTCACACAAGTTTTTTTTTTTTTTTTTTTTATTTAATTACAATTGCACTCATTTTATTTCCAATATCAATGATACTTTAAAACACAGAGCTGGCAACATGGGTTCTGTTAGAAATCATCTGCGCCTAGTGACAGGATGCAGCATTTGGTTCCATCCTGTTGTCTGTTCTGGTGGGCTGATGTCTATCTGCCTGTCTGTGCCTGCTGTACAGGTTGGAGGATATTCTGCACAGCAAGTGTAGATAGGCAGACACACTGCAGCTCCTGCTCTGCTGCAAGATAAAGACCAAAGCTTTCCCTGGTGATACAAATACATTTTTCTTTGTGGTTGGACTGGCCGACGGCCCTGCTGACGAATGCATCATGCCCCTGATGGCGTTTTACTGCGATTGCGTAGTGCAGCAATAACTCCTTTCGCGAACCCCTTTTTCCATTCATCCATCCTTTTGTCTCGCAGTTCCCTGTCCTTTCCGCATTTTCTCCTCTACCCACCTCCTTCCACTGGGAGCCTGAGCATTTGCTTCTTCTTAGCGAATCTGGAACGGCCCCAGTCGCGACCAAATGTTCACTCACAGACACCCGAAATATATGAAAGCACACTCAGCCCCAGACGGCACATGGGCCGCGCAGCCCTCGCTCTACACGTTGTCATTTGATACGTTAGTGTGGTTATGTAGGAAATTATAGCCTCCGCTGGCTTCGCCTTGTATATTTCTGTTTTACACTCCGTGAACTTTTCTAGTCACACATGCGCGCGGACGCACGCACGCACACACACACATTTGCGCGCCCTCCTCCCGCTCTTGGTGTGGTTGGCAGTTACTTTGGAACTGCTCGCATTCTTGGCAGGAAAATCACAAGTTTTTAATCCAAACATCAGCCTCCAAAGTCTCGATGGAGAGAAACCCCTCTATTAAATATCAATATACCACCCCCCCCACCCCACCCACTCACTGTTCAGACCTTCAACTACATAACCAGATTACACTCTGTGACATGAAGTCACTGCTAGGAATATTCCACATGCAACAGAGAAAAGGTTGCATCTCCGCTTTGGCCCTTTTTGCCCTTTCTCAGCAAACCAACAGCACAATGACTTAACAATACTCCGTTTCCAAATTTTTCTTCTGATACATTTGTTGCACCATCTGCAAAACACGTCTTCTGCCAGCTTTGTGCTGTTATCTGACACCACAGAAATCTGGTAAGATCGGGGTCCTCGTCCCTCCAAGTGCGTCTGGCCACCCACTGAAATAATTTAACTTCGAGGTGTCTGACTGTATTTTCAAGCGCCGCTTGATTGATTGGCTCCTTCATTCTTTTGGCCCGTGTTTGATGCTTTGCAGCCACGTTTGCTCCTCCCCCTTCCCGTGGACCACAGCTTCATCAGAGCACCAGGCTAGCAGCCTGCACACTCACTCATTCATGCTATAAATTATGTGAGCTCGCTGCTTCTAATCTTTTTACCACTCGGGTTTAAAAGTCCGATTTTTTTTTCCTTTTTTTCTTTTTACACCTTGGTTTTCACATGGTTTTGTCAACATTTGTGACACAAGTTTATTCCAAATCGGAGTGAAAAGAAAGTAGTGAGTGTTAGAATGCACAATACAGATGAATACAGATAAAATACAGATTGTGAATAGATTAAATAAAGCAGAAGGGGAAGAGGAAGCAGCAGACGCAAAAAAAAACACATCTTGGAGACCTGAAATGTCAACAGAGACAGAGAGAGTGACAGACTGACAGAAGAGGGTCCATGCCCAGTCTAACCAATGTGCAGACTACTGTACACCAGTATGACAATGAACAGGTAGTCTGAACACTGGGTGGACGGAGCCGGAGGTAAGGGTCAGGCCTTGTGTGCTGCGTTCTGCCATTCCAGATGCTCGCGTCTCTGTCGTCTGTGCCCTCCCTTCGCGCCTCTCCATTTTAGCAGCAAGGATCCCGTCTATCGAAAAAACAAACAAAAAAAAAAAGAACCCTGGAAATTTGCGAATCGCCTCGTTCCCATGTTTGCTGCTCTCCCCCATCTCTCTTGGTACACGTCTCTTGGCTTGTTTGTTTGTTTTGGTAGATGCTTGAGATCGGGGTCCCCTCGCGGTCCGTTTCGGTCACGCCGGCCATGAAGAGTATCCAGCCTTGACGTGGCATATTCGCTCAGACGACTGGGACAGACTGGCTGCACGTTCAGGGAGGGGATATTACAAAAAAGAGGGAAAGAGGGAGACGGAGGGGGGAGTGAGTGAGTGAGTAAGGGAGAGGAAGAGAGAGGAAGAGGGAGGGGACCCGTGTGACCATATATGGGCCGCCGTGACCCCTTGGGGAATACAACACTCAAGGGTGTGCAGAGTTTTCCTGTCTTGTCTTCGTCTTCTTCTTCTTCTTCTATCCTCATCTGCTTTATTCCTTACCTGCGACCATCCACCACCGCTTTCCACACCGTCAAACCAGATGCGGTCTTGCTCCTGCAAATCTTTTGCAAATCCACTTTCGCATTTCTCCTCCACGGTCTCGCCTCCTCCTCCTTCGCCTGCCGTCTCTTTAACTTCTCCCTCCTTCCCTGCTTCTCTCTGTGCTGCTAAGCACTACCAGATGTTGGGTTTTAACGCCAGGCTGTCATTTAATCTCTCTCTCTCACTCTCTCTCCCCCCGTCTTCAAAAAAAAAAAAAAAAAAACGGGCAGGAAGTGGGCCCCTCTGGAATGGAAAGAAAAAATATTGAAAAAATATAGAGGGGGAGGGATAAAAGAAAAAAGAAAGAGCGTTAAGAAAGATGGAGGCTCGGATGGACTAGGGAAACCAGGAGCAGAGTTTCCTGGGCCTAAGCAGCCGTCACAGGCCGCTCTTCGAGTCTCTCCGAGCCTGAACCCTTGATGATAAACGTTTTATTATAGCACAGCATTATCTTGACCCTCGTTGCTTTTCGTTAATCTGCATTTCCCCTGTCTCTAGAACAGCCAGAGTTTCCTAAGCCTTCGGCTTCCAGCTCGGCAAAAACGCACCATCAGGAACGAGTGTGTCTTGACCCACACTGTAATGACTTCCACATGTGTTCTCCTTCTCCCTTTTTCCTTCTCTGTTTCTGCTTACCCCCCCCCCCCCCTCCACTCCCCCCTCACCTCCCACTCTCATTTCTCCCCCATTCCTCCTCCCTCATGTCACCCCCCCCACAACGCTTACCCCCTTTCTCCCGCTTCACAAACCTGATTTCACCTTTGTCTCATCGATATCCCGCGCTGTAGTTGTTTCCACGTCAAAACGATAAACGGAGAGACTTTGAGTCATTACAAAAAAGGGCGAGTGATCTATATCTTCTGTTTTCCTCATTCACAGGAGAAGGAGAAGAAGTACATGCTTCCCCTGGACAACCTGAAGGTCCGCGATGTGGAGAAGAGTTTCATGTCCAGCAAGCACATATTCTGCATTTTCAATACGGAGTCGAGGTCAGCTGCGCGCCCCTAACTTTGGTTTTTACCTGCGCAAGAGCTTAATGTGCAGCTAATGTGGCTGCAAATGAAACTAGAATCTTTCACAGTAGAGTGCATACCGCTGCAAAGATTCAACAGTAATTCACTAGATTCAAATATATACTCGGACCAAATTGCATAAATATCAGTTCCCTGATGTTCATTCAATAATTCTCAAAAAGGCCATCTCAAAATGTTAAAGAATGTGACAACAATTCCTGGATCTGCACCAAACATTTAAGTTTAACACCTCCTGCTTCACAAATCATAGAAATAAAAAATGTATCCTCATTCACACCGGTAATAAAACTTTTGATGGGGATGAGAGCTCGAGGCCAGCGTGCAATCAATGGCTGAATGTTTTGCCACGTGAACCAACTGGAACGCTACAGCACAGTTTTTGGAGTTAACTGTGAAATATTATTTTGAAATACCAGACATTTTACAAAGAAATCCTTTATGAAGAAATTCCAGGTCTTCCAGGTCTCTATGTTGCAATGATGGGTTAATGATAATAGCATAGTGAAATCAAACAGACAAATTTTTGACTGCACTGTCAGTGAATTGGCGCAGAACGAAATTTTTTTATTGTAATTCAGTTTCTTCATCCCATGAAGTAACTCTTGGCCAGAAACCTACAATAGGTTAAATAACAAAATGTCTCTCTTGGAGGGAGGAACTTAACCTTATAGACCATTATGACAGAGTTGATCTTGATTTATTTGAATAACTAAGGCTTCTTGTCACATTCTTGTACAGATCAAGTTTCATGGCTTCCACCTACATACTCTCTCCTGTGCCATGTGTCTAGGAATGTGTACAAGGACAATCGCACCTTGGAGCTGGCCTGTGACTCTCAGGATGATGTGGACAGCTGGAAGTCTTCTCTGCTTCGTGCTGGAGTCTATCCTGAGAAGACGATAAATGTGAGCGCTCTCATTCTGTGCCTTTATGGCAGTGTCTTACCTTTGGTTCATTTATTCTGTTTGATCACTACTTTTTATATCAGACCTGTTAAAAGAAACATTTTTAATATTATCTTTTATGAGCTTTTCAGGTATTTAACAAGGCAAGCATGGAAAAATGTTTCCTCTCTGTCAAGGTCATACTGAGAAGGAAATTCTAACTGTGTGGCTTCCTGCACACTCTCTTTCTTCCCTCTCTCCTCTCTCCCTCTGCAGGTTGAGAGTGAGACCACCACCACCTCAGACAACTTCTCTATGGACCCTCAACTGGAGCGCAAGGTCGAAACTATTCGTAACCTGGTGGACTCCTATATGGCTATTGTCAACAAGTGCATCCGTGACCTCATGCCCAAAGCCATTATGCATCTTATGATTGGCAATGTAAGAAAAAATGCTTGAATTTTGATTTCTGTGTATTCAAGTAAAGATACTGCACCTAAATTGATATAATTTGTTATATATCATAATTATTTTTTATTCTATTAAAAATAATAATTATTAAAAAAATACTTTTTCATTTCACATTTCTGATTTATCATCCTGCACTTCCCCTCTATGCTACTAGGTGAAGGACTTCATCAACGCAGAGCTGTTGGCCCAGCTGTACTCTGCAGGTGACCAAAATGCCCTGATGGACGAGTCTCAGGAGCAGGCCCAGAGGAGGGACGAGGTGCTGAGGACCCATCAGGCCCTGAAGGAGGCGCTGGCCATCATAGGTGACATCTCCACCTCCACCATCACTGTTCCCGTGCCTCCACCTGTTGACACATCCTGGATGGGAGACTCTGGACGCAGGTAATGTGCAATGAGAAAAATTAGTATGCACATGCATGCCGTGACCATTTTAAATAATACAGATAATGGCTCCTCCCTCATCATGATTCTTAATGACACCCTTCCTCCCCAGGTCTCCTCCATCCAGTCCCACCGCCCCCAGGAGGATGTCTTCAGGCCAGCGCCCAGCTCCCCGAGGGGCCCCGCCACCGCCAAATCGCCCGGGACCCCTAGGACCTTTCAATAATACTGCTGACAGCCCGCAGGCTCCCAGCCGCCCGAACAGGGCTCCACCTAGCATCCCCAGGTAAAAACAGCCCAACAACCTGCATGCATGCTAACCACAGAGTCCACTCTGCGTTGGTAATAGTCGTGTAACCTTCTTCATAATATGAAAACAAATTCAAAACACTGATGATGAACCTTTTCTCTCCTCATCTTTTTTTTTTCTAACTTCCATAGCCGGCGGCCCCCTCCTTCTCCTACACGACAAGCCCCACCGTAATCACCCAGCGAGGGTCCCTCTCCTTTCTTCTCCCTCTGTCATCCTCATCCCGCCCCTCTTAGCCCTGGCTCGGCTGTCCTGTTCTCTCCTTAGTGCAGACACTGTCTTTGACCCCCTTTGACCCCCGATTTCCTGCCAGGTGACGGTGTCCATATATCTATGTACAGTATGGTACTTGTCTTGTGGTGTGTGTAAATGTGCGCTTGTTGCTCGCCTGTGGTCCAGGTTCGCTTAGCAGATCCACTCCCCACCAGTCCCTGGGACCTCTAAACCCCTCCCCCCTCCCCCCACGTCCCCCTCACCAAGTCAGCCATCAACCCCACTTGCTGCTTCTACATGAAAATACGCTCAGCAGTCGTACTGCCCTACTCATTCCAAAATGCAGCATGGCACATAAGCTGCTTTTATTGCATGGGAGTGTGTGCGTGTGTGTAAACAGGGGAGGGACTAATTTGCCTATATGTAGGCTGAGTTTGATTTAGTATTGTATTAATTTATTGTATATTACCACCCTCTCCCCACAGTAAGTGTTAATTATCAGCTTAATGTTCTTATAGGAACAGAAGTTGTATCTTAGTATGTGTGTGCGTGTTTGTGTGTGAGTCATGTTGTGCGTGTAAGAGTGCGTGAGGACATGTGTGCATGTGCTGTCTGTCTGCACGTTTGTTGGCGTTTCAGTTGTATTTGTTTTCATGGTCAAAGCTGTTAATGATGAATCATTACCACCCCCCCCCCCCCATCATTACCCCCCCCCCCCCCCCCACCGCAGTTAAATTTAATGTTGGACTTTTGTGAGTTGTTCCTGTGTTGTAGTAGCAGCCATACACACTTAGCAAGGTTGAGGAGCACCTTCAGTATTCTCTTATATGGAAACAGCCTCAATAATGCATTTAACCTCGTCATAGGTATCCACCTGTGCTGTATCAATGGTCAACTCGTGACCCACGCAGCCTTATGCTCTGATGCAGGCGCTGACTGCTGGGATCCATCCTGCCACATTAAAAAAAGAAGAAATGGTGAAAACAGTGGTGGCTTAATGTGGCAAAACACACGTTGAACATGCATTGTGTGTGTTTCCATTTAGCCTATTTCTCAGGTCTGACACATGCAGCTCCATGCACATCACACTATATCAATCTCTTCTTTCAACTCTTCTCATTCCCTCCATTCAGAAACTATCAGAGCCATGCCAGTCAGTCAGGCAAATGCATCAGAGCTAAAGGTGCTGTTGTCAATGTTCAAGTGCTTCTCTGTCAGGTTGTTATTGTGTATGTGGGCCCAAACTGTGTTCTGATGTATATAGGTAATGATAAGGAGATACTGTACCTGTGGACTATAAACACCTCATCCAGGATCCTAGCGCTTTAATCGTTCTCTGTCTCTATTCACTTAAAAGCTCTCTTCTCTCTTTAGACTGCCTTACCGGCATGAATAACAATTCTGTATTGCCAAAGCTAAATGTAGAAAGAGAAAAGTGAGGTGGTGGAAAAAAAATGAAGATTAAAAAGAGTTATGCTAAGACAGACAATGAAATGGTGTAGTGAGCTGATGTTGTTTAGCAGAGGGCATAATGTTAAACTGGGGAATTGCATCAGTTGTTATTTTCTGTGTCTCTGTATCGCTCCTCAATAAACTTCTTCCTCATAATGTGACCTCTGTCGTCTGCCGAGTCTTTATTGGATCAGCTGCTTAATTTACAGAAAGTGGATGAATTTATGTTAATCTCAGATGGAGTGCATCTAAAATTACACACTGTTCTACATAACATAAGTATACATAATTAGCTTATTTGTGTATTTACACATCCACCTGAAAGGTGTGAGACAGATAAAGTTAGGTAGATTGAAATAATGTAGAATTGAGTAAATGACGCCCTCTAGTGGTATTAAGACCTAAGTGTTTTCAAAAAATGATATAGTTGTAGAGCTCTTTCAATATTCTTTTAATATTTGTGATTCTCTCGTGTCTGCTGTGCTCTGCTTAATATTGCTGTCCTTGTAATGCACTTCATAGCTGAGATTTTCTTACAATTCTATTCCTACTTCTATCAGAGAGCCTTTTCCTCCCGCATTTTTATTTTATTGTATTTTATTTTTTTGAATATTATTTCAAACCTTTGATTCAAAGGAATTATATATGTATAGTTACCTCAAATGAATCAAAGTATGATTCGTTATGCTTTGTCGTACACTTGTTAAGTTGTTGTCAGTTTTTTTCGGGTTCCCACGCGGTTATATTATTTCTGTTTCACCGCCGTTGAGGAACCACTCGAATGTTTCATTCTTTGTCGTAATTCCGCAGGAGTGATGTCACATGACGGCCGGTGATCTGTTTGCATCACTGCCGGGAGAAACTCCGCCAAGTCGGGAAGAGCAGACATTATAAATCAAACGCTCCCAACTCACGCACGCTCGATTCGAACTGCGCCACCTCGATTCTGGCCTCTGATTGGTCGGCGGGGCAGTGACAGCCGCTGGTGTATGTGACAGCGGCAGCAGCAACGGCAGCTAGCATCACACCGACGGACAGTGCTAACGAAGTTAACAACCGGCAGCGGGAGGGTTTTACATTCGGAGGGGACCTGAGAGAGACAGGCAGACATTACGCCATCGTTGAGCAGGGGTGAGGATGACTGTCCCGGCGGGAGAGGGATGAAGATGATACCTCTGTTATGGCGAGTGCTGCCAGTGTGGCTCTGTGTCGCTGCGCTCTCCCGGTGAGTAACTTCGGCTCGACGCGTCTCGTTCCAACGCGGCGTTGCGGTTTTCACCTTTGACCTGGAAGCTACCGAACTGTCCGAGTTAACGCTGCCCCTGGCTCAAACATGTAGCTCGGGGGCTAAGCTAACGTGGCCATGTGATGTGGCACCTGGCGGACTCCTCGCTTGTTGTCACCGAGTTAGCTCCAGTCGTTGACCACTAGCATGGAGGTAGCATGGCTGAGCTAGCTAATAAACAAGCTGTTCCTAAATGTTAGCTCAGCCCTCTGCCTCGTTGTGTTTGTTTACGGCCTGGCTATTTAGCTGGGTTTGAATAGAATGGTGTTAAGTATATACACGTGTCACCTCTTGGTTAATTTATCTTGAGCAGGACACGTGGAAGTGACAGACAGCCACAGTGTTTCCCCTCCTGTTACAGGGCTGCTGTACATCACTGTCACACCGGCTGACGTTACATAGATCTGGTTCTTCAGCTGTTGACAGGATTAGAGGACACACACACACACACACTAAGATTATAGAGGGGGATTATGAGCTGTAGCCATGATGTTAGAGGACAAGTCACAAAACAAGACACTACTGACCACTGCTCTTTACACACACGCAGAGGGCAGAGAGGGAGAATGATGTAATACAGTGTTAAGATATGTGTGACCTGCTTTCATCAGCTTTGTTCTTGCTGTCATATTCCACTCAGGCTTCTGAGTGATGACATGTCAGTGTCTGTTGTCCTGTGTCTTTGGCCCAGAACAGACGGGTTAAATATAAAGATGCTGTAGTTGGTGAAAGTCTGGCAGTTCATGGACATTTGCTGACTTTGCCTCAGTGTTCATGTCACAGCAGCTCAAGTGGCAGTAATGAGATAAGTAGCAGCACTGGTATCATGCACCCTGAGATCTCACCTCACTGTGATATACAAGCTTTAGTTTGACATATACGAGTATTGCAGGATTAGTACGTAGCAGACATTCCTGGCCTCCAGGGATTCGATGGGACCTTTAAAGTACACCAGAAAGTCATTGGTCTCAATTTCAGGCTGTAATATGTCTTACATACAAAACATTATGTACTAGTCAAGTTAGATCATGTTAATGTGTGTTTCTTTCTGCCTCTGTCTTGAAGGACAGAAAAAGAATGTACTCATGGTACAGTATCTCACAATTCAGCATTTTATTGAATGAATAATAATTACCGTAATGGTGGTGCCATGTGGAGATTGTCATATAGTCTGTTGTCTGATCATTACTCACGTTTAATGCTTGAGTAATAAATTGTGCGTCATATCATGTCGTATTTATGTGACTGTCATAAAACTTGGGTATGGCAGCAATGAGCAATGGTATTCCTCTATTAGTGTTCTCCATGGATCATGCTAAATTATTGAACAGTATGAACACACACATCACACTAACCTGCGCCTCTGTCCCAAGACAAATGTGTTCACTAATTCACTAAGCAGAACACCTGCCTCAATAACATTGTAGTTTGAAGGGTCTATATTGTATAAGTTTCAGATAATTGTTTGTAATTTTGGGCGGTTATATTTAATTTATTGTATCATCGAGGGCTGAACACAGAAGAGAACCCTTTTACATACATGTCTTATATTTTTTTTCCAGATAGATAAGTCGATAGATAGATCAAACATACAAAGAGACTTAAACTTGTTGTTGCACAAACATATCATGTAGCCATCATACCTCTCTATATATGACCTGGCCACATAGTTAATTATTTAGTACGTCATTGTTTAATAATGGCTCTTGCTCCTTTGGGACTTAAATTACGGCTGCTGCCTTTCAATTAGAAAACAGACCTTCACTATGTTCACTGAAGTGTTTGTGGTTGCTTTCGCCTCTCGAGGCAGAGCAGTTGAGTCAGCCAGAACTTGAAGAACTTGACCTGGAATCTTGAATCCTGTCCAGTTTATAGGCTGAATTAGTGAGTACAGTCACTGTTGGAGTTTGGCCTTTGAGCCTGTTTGACCTTTCTTCCACAGGAATCACATGTTATTTAAAGTCTGTTTACTGTTGATTATTGTTGGTGTCACGCCTGGAGTGACCCAGACCTCTTTTTCTTGGCAAAGTCTCAACCAACAGAAGTGTGGGGTTCAATTCAAAGGAGACAAAAGAGAAACTTAACATGCAAGATTATTATCTACAAAACCTTTTTTACTCTAGAGGCAACGGATGTTGCATGTTTCACACAAGGAACAAAAATAGGTTGAGCAATAAGCACCTTACTTTAGGTGTGTGTCTTTTCGCTGACTTTGCATACAGATAAGATGAATTGTCTATACTCGTGTACAGGCCACTTGGGTTTTATCAGTTCTTCACTGTGTTCACCCTGGGATGCTGTGTTTGCAACACACTTTACCCTAATAAAATGTTTAGCTTGACTGAATATTTCTATGATATGAGCCTCTCTCCCAAATGTATCATGAAGCGATCCATATCCAGACAAACTGACTCAACTATTATTATTCCCTTCATCACTTAGGTACCCTAGTTGCTATGTTGGTTGCACAGAGTTGCATCAAGATGCCCAGAGGACCCTGTCCCCACAGGACGTCAGTCCGGAGGAAGAGTCAGGGCAAGTGACTCCTCAGGAAAAGGTAGCATCAGTTGAACACTACTCCATTTTATTCTGCAACAACACTTTTTAATCAGAAGTTTTACAGGCTGCAATTTGAGAGCACTCATGTGACCATACACTTAATAGACTGCTTTAGATTGAGCGTGTGTTTTTCTCCAGGTTGAGGAGAGCTGGGTCTTGCCTGCCCAGTCCTTGTCTGACAATGAGCTGCTACTGGAAAATAATCAGAAAAATGAGGAGCAGACAACACAGCACATGGATAAAAGAGAACAATATTCAGAGGTATCGTTAGAACATCTATATGTCTTGTCTTAATATTTTAGGAGTTTTAAAGAGTTGTTTAATGTTGGAACAGATATTTTTGTCTGTTTCTTTCACATCACAACAGATTCAGTCCTGGACAAGTGATCACATGCTTCTTTCCATCCAGTTGCTTGTATTGATCCTTCCTGGAACATTTCATGATTGAACTGTTTGTTTGATCGGTCCAGCTCTGGCTAATGGGCCAGTCATTAAAACATCTCACTGCACAGGTCAAATATGTTTCTGTTTTTCCATCAGACCTTGGAGGAGAAAGTGCCCGACGTTGAGGCAGAAGTTGAAGCAGATAAAGACATTTCACAATCAGAGCCAGAACCTGAGCCAAGCTCAGAAAATGCAAATGATGAAACCTCTGTTGTTGAAGATTCACCTGTTCTGCTCCCATCATCTGACCCTGTCTTGGGTTTTTCCACTGAGCTTAACGACGATTCAAACATCATCGCCCATCAAGACAGTGTCACAAAAAAGTAAGGTTTTATTTGTTTTACAATCAATGCATTTAAATGTGTCAGCTCTCTGTAAAAATATTAGTTTCTCATTGTCAGTGAAATAATTTAATAAGTCTGCTGTTTTTTTCCTTTCAGTGTTTTAGATGATGCATCTGATGAAGCTGCACCTGATGTTGAAACTGAAATGCCTCCTGCAGACTGTGAAGAAAACAATCCATATGACAGTGATAGGTGGGTAATTGTCGTCTAGCAAATTGTGTCAAAATATTGGTTTTTTTTTATCATTGTCAAATGTGTGTCAGTGTTATTCCCAAGCCTAACCACCTCATAAACTAGTTCAGTATAGCTCTTTGTAATGAGGCCACAACGCTTGTCTGTTTCCACAGCACTCCCCCGATTGTTCTCGAGAACACTTCCAATGTTCACACTGCAGGCACCAAAACCCACGCTGACCCTCCTCTGACTTCGCCAGTTGAAGAAGGCACGCAGCATCTGGAGGTCAACTTATCACATGCGGTGAGAGAGCAGCTGGAAACACAGACACAGTGTGAGCTATTTCCAGAGGAAGATGTCCCAGCTCTCATTTTCCTCATTATCTCATTATCTTTGACAGGACCTGAGCTCCCCTGTCACCACAGACACAGATTCCAGCGTGAGCAGCAAAGACCCTGAAGACATCCCCACATTTGATGAGTGGAAGAGAAAGATGATGGAGGTGGAGAAAGAGAAGAGTACGTTTTCCCACATTACATTACATTTCAAACCAAAAACAACTCTAAACAAGCTCTGTTTTTAATCAAACTTGTGTTTTTCTTCCTTAAATCCTTAGCCCTCTCCACTCACCCCTCTAACAACGGGGGCTCTCATACGGTGAAGAAGGCCCAGAAGAACTTTAATAACTATGCCTCAGTGGAATGTGGAGCCAAGATCCTTGGTGCTAACCCAGAAGCTAAGGTACTGTGTTTGTATAAAACTATATCCTGCTAAGGACTATGCCTTATCACATACCTACTTACATTGCTTTCTTTGACACAGAGTACTTCAGCGATACTGAAGGAGAATATGGACCTGTACATGTTAAACCCCTGTAGTAACAAGATCTGGTATGTAGAATTTCATCTCCTGCTTACTTTCCACATTTGTAACCTGATATTATTTCTTTTCCCATCTGACCTGTCATTGTTTTCTGGGTTTCCTCTCCTGCTCAGGTTCATCATTGAGCTCTGTGAGCCCATCCAAGTGAAGCAGCTTGACATTGCAAACTTTGAACTCTTTTCCTCAACTCCCAAAGACTTCCTGGTCTCCATTAGTGATAGGTAGGCTTGCTTAATGTGACCCAACAAGGAAACAGTTCTGTTTATTCAAATACTTACCTCTTCAACTGGCACATATCAAATTAAACTGATAAAAAACACACTTTTTTCTGTTTCTCCAGATACCCAACAAATAAATGGTCAAAACTGGGAACCTTTCACGCCAGGGATGAACGCACAGTCCAGAGCTTCCCATTAGATGAGCATCTCTATGCGAAATATGTGAAGGTGAACACAATTGTTTTGTCTTTAATCAGAGCTTCTCTTTCTTCTGTCTCAATCCAGGGTAAGGGATTTCTTTTCCTAATGTTCCTATTTCTCTTAATGAATAATCTAACACCTATCTTAAGCTAGACCTCCTCTCTAAATCTCTTCCAATTAGGTTTTGCCTCCATCACTTTTATTTTCACTTTTATTTATGTGACACATCCTTTGCTGATAAGGCCAAATTCACATAGTAGATTTAGACAACCAAATTTCAGTCAGTGACTTGTTTTTCCTCTGAAGTGACTAAACCAACACACACTATATTTTCCTGTTGTGAATGAATGACTCAATGTCTTTAATTTCTTCTCTTCTTTCTCCATGTCTCTTGCTTCAGATGTTCACCAAGTACATAAAGGTTAGCCTGCATTTCTTGTGTGAGCTGAATAGTACACTTGAAGGGAATTGTGTTTTGTCGTAATGGTGTGGTTAGCATTAAATCAGACTCTGATCTTTTACTTGCTGTGCTACTTGCTAACCCAAAATACTCTCAAAATGATACATTTTACTCAGTGAGCATTTGATAACCCAAGAATTGGATCAACGTGATCGACAGTCTTCCCTTATGTGATCTAACATGTCTCATACTGAGGTGTCTTTTATTTCCTCATGCAGTAACTTGTTTCTCTTTAACCCTCTGTATTAAATTCACAACAAAACACTTTGGCTTTGCTTTGCTGTTTGTTCATAACATGCTCATCCTGAGCTGAATGTTGATTTTTTTTTTTTTGGGGTGTGTGTATTACAGGACACATTCACATGATCATAATATCCAAATTATTTGTCACGTTTTAGGTGGAGTTGGTCTCTCACTTCGGGGATGAACACTTCTGTCCTCTCAGTCTCATAAGGTATGAAACCAATAAGGAAGTGGAATCGAATGTGACCCACTTTCCACTTTGAACTTAGAAAGATGGCAAAATAGGAAATTGATTTTTTTATTTTAGAATGTGACATTCCAAAGGGTATGTTACTGCTATTATCCTACCTCTCTCTAATGTCTCTGTGTATGTCTTTGTTGGTGATTCAGTTGCCCTGTATTTTTAATTTAGTGTTCATTTTAATGTTATTGTCTGCAGACATGTTAACTGTAGTTCACTTCTGCATAATGCAAAACAGATAGGAAGTGAGAGTAAAACTAACACATATCTAACAACTGTCCATTATAAGTATATCATTATTTCAAAAGAAGGAAGTGCCTGTCTTCTGCTCTGGGGACATTTCTTAGCGATGGAAGTCAAACACTCATTTGCTGCTTGGCTTTTGTACTTTCTTGTATGTACAAAAGCCAAGCAGCAAATGAGTGGCTGGGCTTGGCTTGGCTTGGCTTGGCTTTTGTACTTTCTTGTATGTTGAAACAATTACACTCTTTTATTTAATAACCTGAGTATGTGTGTTGAGTGTTTTTAACATAACCCCCTGTTGCATTGAGACTGGCAAAGATTTTAAAATTGACTGATTTAGGTTGTTGCATAGAACAGATTTGATTTCACTGCTTGATGTGAATAGTTGTAAAGTGATTATCTGTGAATATCTGATACCAGGGTGTTTGGGACGAGCATGGTGGAAGAGTACGAAGAGATAGCTGATCCCCCCGAGAGACCAGACGATCAGGACGATGACCTGGGTGAGCACTGACAATGGCTAATACAGTCGGGAATGTTTTATGCACATCACAACACATCTATCATGGGAACAAGGCAGGCTATGCTGCTGAACAGGATACTGTCTGTATGGTGCAGTTTGTATCAGTAGTGTTTGCACTGCTTTCTTAAGAGATCAATGTGTTTTAATAAGGGAACTGCCTCCTACAGAGTATCCATCAGGATATGCACCCGGTGAAGTCAAGTTATCAAAGAATCTGATCGGTTCAGCCAAAGGTAAGTCTGGCTGAAAAGAATTTCTACTACATACACACAACCCACATCACTCTATTAACCTGTTTTTCTGCTGTTTATTTTATTTTCAGATGTCATTCTTAACATGGTCAATAATATAGCCGTCAATGTTCTGGGTGGAGGCCCAGAGATGCAAGGTAAGATCACCGCAGTCAGCTGGACATCTCTACATACTGGCAGATCAAATGTTTTAAAAAGGACATATAGTCACTATTTTATATTTCTGAAAAGGAATGCCATCATCTAATCTTTTTTGAAATAATCTGTGAATAGTAAAATTGTGTTATTTTCATTCTGTAGACAATATATCATCCCTGAAAGTGAACACGAGTGAGCCTTCAGCACAGATTGAAACCACGATTCAAACTGCCTCCACAGATCCTGCTTCAGTGTGAGTATCTGTCAAGAATTTTAGCATTACATAATCCACTATAACAGTTGAACTGTTTTTCATTAATTGAACATGCAGCTGCTTTAAAATTCAAATGTCAATTCAGAGGTTTGTAGTCCGTGATTGTGGTGAATATGGCCTAGATAATGTTCTATGACCTTTATATTATTGTATGTACGATCTAAAAATGCACTTCCTAAATAGACGACATCAGAGCAGCAAAAGTCAGTTTACATGTGATCGCTGCCATAAAGAAATACTTCCAGTTGAGGCTAAATGCACAAACAAGTTAAAAAAAATATGTGAACACTGCAGTTTTTTCAGTTTTTGGTTCAGGTTATATATAATGCTGTGCTGGTTGCCATGAAGTAAGAAAATGCCTGAGCAAGAATAAAACCAGACTGTGAGACTCCATAAAGTTGGGAGAGGGTACAAGAGCATCAGAGGGCTAGTGAACATAAGCTGGAACACCAATCCCAGCAGTGGTGGGGGTGGGTATTTAAAGAGCCTTGCTACCAGTAACAGAAGGTGCAGTGGCTGTGCGCAGTTTGCTTTTTACACAGCCTCACATAGAAAAACAGATGGGTAAGTGCCTCTGACTTGGCACTAGAGGTATCTGTGGAAATAAGTGTTACAGTGACTAAACAGAAAGTGTGAATGGCATTGCCTGAAGTCTCCCTCTGTGGATGGCATCCAAGAAGAAAACTATTACTCTAGAAACAGCATAAAACTCTGATATTTAACTTTGAAAGAACAAGAACAGGATGCTGATAAATCATGGTCTTTGGGTCAGATGAAATGAATACAGTTTATGTGGGTAAAATCTTCTGCAGTCCCATATTCCGCGTTTAATTTGTACATTGCTCTACATGCTTCATTTTCTGCATTTTGTAGTGGAACCTAATGTGCAACATGTTTTTTAAACGTGTTGGTATAATGTGCCCAATATTTGATATTTACAAATGTGTAATATATTTTTCTTCTGTCTCCCTAGTCCAGAATCTGAAGAGGAACTCCATTTACCAGACCCTGGTAACCTTGAAACTGGAGCCCCATTTTCAGAGATCCCTGAGCCAGAGACATCTGATTTTGAAAGTAGCCAGCAAGAGCTCCCCCCTGTGGAGGAACAGATTATTAAACCTTTAGAGAAAGATAAAGAAGAACATATCAGCTCTACAATCACCCTTCTGGAAAAGGAGGAGGACGAGTTGGAAGAAGAAAAAGAGAACATGAGCAATCACAAGCGACAAGATAATCATAATTACTGTGCGCTACTTCCTTCACTTTCTTCCTCGTGCTCCTGTACAGCCTCCCTTCACGAAATTCTCCTTCGGCAGTGTTCAGCCCTGCTGTCCAAAAAAAGGAAATGCCAAACAGCGGATAGAAAGCAAAGGACTCCTTCTACAGCACCCACCTGGCACCTCCCCCTGTCCCCCTCCGCCAGCCCTGGGCCTCAGCTGCACCACACAGAGGTACAGCAGCTCCATAAAAAGGAACATGTTTCAGAGCAGGAGCCAGAGAGTGGAGCCAGCCCATCAGAAGCCCCACAGCCTCAGGGGAACACAATAGAAACTCATAAAGAGCCTGTGTCTGAACCTCCTTTGCTGGAGCCCAGTCAAATATCGAGCCTCCCCAAACCCAGTGCCACCGATTCATCTGCCACCAAACCTACTCCTATTGTGGAGAAGCCACAGCTAACTCCTGAGGAAACGGCAACGGAGCAGAGGCCAGAAAAGAGCCTGGATGTGTTAACTGCAGAGAAGTACACTGAGCCATCGTTCTCTCTCAGCAGCTCCATCGACGTGAAACCCAGTGTCACTACACTAGTTGACAGTGTCTCAGCGGAGCCCACCGAGGAAAAGCCTGATGTTAATGTTTCTAAGTTAGAATTAAATACCCCTGTCCAAACCCCAGACAACACAGATCATTCTCAGCTACTCCCTCCTACCACCGCCGTTCATTTAGCACATCACCCTGACCCTCCAGCTGTACCTAAAAGTAGTACCACATCCCCTGAGCCGCCTCCCCCTGCTGCAGACCCCGTCACGGAACTTGAACCCTCTGGTGGCCCTGCACTCATCACTGAGACTAAAATGGAGGATCTCACGGAAGATATCTCCGCATCATCAAGTGGTAACCTGCCTCCTCCCTTACCCGCCTCACCGTCCCCCTTGGACATCTATGCGGAGACCCCCAACGGCACAGAGCAGAACAGCAACCTGGTGCACGGCTCCAGCCAGAAGGAGTCTGTGTTCATGAGGCTGAACAACCGCATCAAGGCCCTGGAGATGAACATGTCGCTCAGCGGGCGCTACCTGGAGCAGCTTAGTCAGAGGTAAGGGATGGAGAGGACCCACTCTGTTGTCTTCACTGCACTGAGGACGATAATTAAGATTGTCTTCCTTTTCCATGCTGTGATTAAAGGTATCGTAAGCAGATGGAGGAGATGCAGAAAGCTTTCAACAAAACCATCATAAAGCTCCAGAACACCTCAAGAATAGCAGAGGAGCAGGTGAGCGGTGTGTTAGTTGGACATGATTTTGATCGTGATAACCTTGTATACTGTCTCACAGCTGACGATGCATGTCAGCAACAACCGAGCCATGAGGTCAAGGAACTGCCTTCAGAGCTAAGAGACAGGAAGGCTATAAAAACCTGTGAAGGCACTGTAGTGAAGCATTAACCACCTTCAGAGACAGATCATTCCCTCGGGAGTGTGTAGAGGGCTTAAAATTAGCTGGTGTATAGACACACGACTGCCAATGAGGACCAACAGATGCTGGATGTGCAAATGAGCAACTTTTTGCCAACATTTTGTGTGTGTGTACGTGCCATTACATTGTCATTCTCTTCCCGTAGGATCTGCGTCAGACTGAGTCCATTCAGTTGCTTCAGGGCCAGCTGGAGAATGTGACTCAGCTGGTTCTCAACCTGTCAGACCGAGTGAGCCAGCTGCAGAATGAGGTAGAGACAACACTCCAGGCATAAAGCCTTCATCTGTGATCAGGGGTCCTTCATCTGGGGATTAAACAGAGGAAATATAGTACATTTTTTATGGGACCATGTCATATGGATGTACCAGGGCATTGCCCCCCCACCTGGTGACGCATAGATTTCTTTATTTAACCAAGAAGGGTCTATTATGGTACGACGTCTGCTCTGCTAGTGAGTCGTGATCGAGATCAGCAAAAGGAGATGGAAAAATATCAAGACGCTAGAATGACACTCAGATTACGTACTGACACAATAGGATTTATATTGCCACAGCAGCAAAATAAGCCCACAGAAACCTGTAGATTCGCATTTAAATTCTTTAGATCCCAGTTTTTAAATGGATCCTCAGTAAATTGCTTGTGCTCATCAATAGGAGTCCTCCACATATGCTTGATTTTATTTAAACTGGGAAAAAGCTGGAGCTGGAGTTCCTGGAGCAGACTAGATACTGTGATCATTTACACAGTGAAGCTTTTACATGGAAAATTAATACATGGAATGACCTCAGAGTGGATTTCATTGAACCCTTTTATATAAGTAGAGTGATCTGTACAGAAACATGAACCTGATCTCACATTCACTCTGTTTTGCTAACCGTATAATCTGTGTCCTAGGTGTCTGACAGGCAGAACTACCTGGTGCTGTCTCTGGTGTTGTGTGTGTTTCTCGGCCTGTTACTGTGTGCAAACCCATGGCGCATCGCCACCATTCCTTCAGCCACAGAACCAGAGCCCCCCATACCCAAGAGCTACACCTACTGCTGCCCTGAAAGGTGGGTGAACAACTGTACAATTACAAAACACTGCACAGACAGCGGATGTGAATAAACAGGGTGACATCTCTAAATGGCCCATTAAAGCTAATGGGAAGAGGTTATGGCACCTTGAATGGCTTCAACCCATTAATCCACTTAATTGATACAAGTATTCATCAGATATGTCGCCGCAGCTGTGACTCACGTCTTTTTTAGAAAGGAGCTACATGCAGTTCTTTCTCTTCTCATATCAGGCAGTTCTCCCCCTGCGATGAGACGGGCTTGAAGAGGAGTGCTTCCTTTCCATTAATACACTCTGAGTCATTCCAGTTAGCCACCACTGAAGGTAAAGTTGTACTTAAGTTAAGGGTAATAATACATTTTTATCATATATCTGAAATAATAGATAATCATTAGAACTGAGCTGTTGTCTTGTTAAAGTTTAACTCATCCTCTGACTCACAGGCCCTGAGATGCTGCCCTCTGAGGAGACACAGAGTCTTTGTCCAGCCAACAGAAAGGTGTGTAAAAAATGAATGTATCGCAGTGCAGAATAATAGAGTTAAAAATACATTTGAAATACTGGTTGTAACGCCCCCCTCCTCCACACAGAAGAGACGTCGCAAGCTGAAGCCCATGGACAAAGTGGAGACTCTGAAACCCTCCATCCATGCCGCTCCAGAACTGAGCAATGGAGCTGTTTTGTGTAACGGTGTGCCCATCACTACCATCCCCACACCCTTTACAAAAAGATTCCTCCAGCCGCTCTTTAGAGACTCGCTGTCAGAGGGAAGCTCAGAGGGATCGTCACATTCAGACGACCCCTCCTTCTGTGGCATCACCACAGCCTGCTCCCGAATCTGCGACAGCTTCCCTCAGCCCAAGACCCGGGCAGAGAAACGGGCATTGAGACGCCGGCGTCCCAAGCCCGGCTGCGCGGTGGTGGACTTGCTTCAAGTCCCACGGAGGGACGGGAGGGAGCCGTTGGCCATCTCTACCATAGAGGGCCTCATGAACAGGAAAACGGATCAGAGCTCGGGGAAGTTTGGAGTGAACGTTGCCCTCTCAGGTCCTGTCTGACAGAAGAGAAGGTCCCACTTCTCCCCACCCACTGCAAAAAACTCTTTTCAGAAGAGTATGAATGTGAATGTCTGCAGCCACAGGCAGCTTTAAGCTCCACAATGCCACTTTCCCTTCACTCTCGGTTCACTTTTGTTTTCTGGTCATGTTCTCTGTTCTCAACCTATCTGACCTTTTTGTATTTGTTCCAGACTCCAAGTCAAAGAAATGTCTTCCCGGCTTAAGATTAAAGCTTTTCTGTTGTGTTTGAAACTATTGTGACCATTGACCTCACACAGTGGATTTAGCAGAGGTTTACTTTGCTGCACGTGTAACACACATTCACTCACTTGGGTGTCTTTAAATCACAATCATCTCACTTTTCTGTCTGTTCTTGTCTTTTTCTCTTAAATCTCTTGTTAGGAAATTGCTTCTGACCTTCAAGCAAAAGCAGAAGACTTACTTTTTGTCAGTTTCACTTTCAGCAGGGAACCTCACTGACATTCCTTTAGCAGGTCAATGATCCCCTCCTCTTAGCTTTGGGGGTGTTGTTCTGTTACTGACCCTGAGTCATGGGGAGGAATAATGTCCTCTGTAGTCTGAGAGCATGGCATTATTACACTGCTTTTTATTCTTGGTCATCTGCCTGCAGTGCCTGTTCAAGACATACTGTCGCTGTTTGTGTAGCCTGTGTCCTGCTACTGAACGTGTTCTGCACCACCGTGAAGCTGCTGCCTGTTTTGGATACAGTGTTGACGTGATCATCAACATCACTTGCACTGATGGGTCCCAGCCGTCGCTGCTAAAGAGCACTGGTTGCCTGTTTGTATAAACACATCATGGGTCCAAATTTTGACAGTTGTAGTTACAGAGTGGTCTGCGAGCCTGAATGGTAGTCAGTAGAGTGTAACAAGGGCGAACAACCACAAGATCAGCCATTCTGGAAATAGACCACATGCCAGAGCCGGATGGGTCACAGGAAATATGGTGTGATGTCTTTAGACACAATGGCATTCATGTGATTTCTTCTGATTGGCTGAGTGACATTTTGCATTGATTCATTCAGAAAACGGTCCATTTCGTAATTTCTTTCAACCTTTAAAAAGGTCGAACATGTTCCAGGATGCAGCTGTGCACAGAAGTGGACAACACACACACGCATACACATGCTTGTAGATGTTCGTGTAATTATGAGGCAGTAGTCTGATTTAAAAAAAAAAAAAAAAAAAAAAAGTCACGGCCATTTCTCTGGGTCTGCAGGAAGCTGTGGCAGCCTGTCTTATGTAAGTGCTGCTCTGTGCAGCAGGGGGCAGTGTAATCTTTATACAGCCCCACAGTGGTTTGTGATCTAACATCTCCATCAGTTTCCATGCGATGAGTCATTACTCAGGATGGAGGTAAATTACTTCAAGGGCTAACGCTGCCTTTCCACCCTCGCCAGCTCATTTGCTTTTGTCTCAGTCTGCCAGCGCTGAGGCTGCTCGTCCTTATTATCCTTCTTTGTGCCCTGTTATTAAATGCACTTGTTAGACTGAAACAAGGAAGAGAGACACAGTTGAACCTACTTGCAGCTGTGTAGTGCTCATTTCAAGTGTTTTTAATCTTTAAAAAAAAGAACACTCACTGAAACAGCGTTGGAACAGTGGGATCTTTTGATGTGCAGCCTCCGCTGGAAGAATTTATCGAGTGGCTCCAGCTGTTTCTCAAACAGAAACAGTGGATGAATTTGTGTTTACTGTCGTACACGCTGTCTCTTGCTGTGGTCAGGCACGGTCAGAGTGATGGTGGATGTGAGAAATTAGGTTAAAACCTCTTTATTCATCTGACCCGGTTGGGTAGTGGCAGCCTTTCAGAGATAAGCGTGCCTGATGCACCCCCCCACCACCACCACCACCACCATTCATTTTGTTAACAGAATTCCTGGGTTTCTCTTTGCCATGCCTCGTCCCAAAGATTATCTGTAAATGCAGGGCTGCAATCCTCTTTTCTCAGGCACTCTGCTTTTATCTGAGCTCTGTGATGGACTGAATATTCTCACTGTGTGGTCCTATGTGTTTTTTTGTGTCTGTGTACAGGTGTCTGCTTCATACTTCCTGTTGGCTTTTTCACCTGATCCCTTTAAAAGGATGAAATGAAGTCCAGTCTTTTTGCAGGGTTCACGTTCTAAATTGTTTTCCACTTCATCAGTTTTAGACATGGCGGTTGGTTTACTGGTCGCTGACTGAAAGCACCAGTCAACCTGTGGGAAGAGTTGTTCTAAAGGCTGAGGCAAAGCTCCTGACCTTATGTGTTTGTTTGGTTCACGCTTTGATTGATCTCATGACTCATCTGAAATCTTTCAATAGCTTCTGTCGCTCATTTTTTCCTCGCCTGTGTTGATGATGTTCAATTCAGTCAAAGAAAAACAAGCTTTTTCTTTCATTTGTTCCATTTAAAACATTATTATCTGGCACAGAAACGCCAGCGGCTGCGTTTGCGCCACATGCAGTAACAGGGTAGCCAAACTGCACCAAATCAGAGCCCCCCCCACCTCAAAAGGCTGATTACATTAATCTGATGCACCAGTTATATTGTGAGAAACTACCCCCCCGTGGATTTTATGGTGGGGTTATGTACAGGTGACTGCAGGGACACATGCTCAGAAACCCTCAATCAGGCCTGACACCACGATTAAGCGTATAAGTTTGAGGGGTTATATTGAAGACTAGAAAGTATGAATACAAATGTATGTGTGGGGTGGCGAGCTGCACGTAAACACTACAACCTGGAAAGATCTCAGGTGAAGTCTACTAGCGTCATACAAACTTTTAGTTTGGCCTTCTGTTCTATCAGAACTCAGTTTGGCTTTTTGAGACTGAAGATAAAACTTGAGCAGAGTCAACCAAGACAACATGGACTGATTTGTTTTGGGGGTCAGAGGTCAAGGTTATGGTGACTGCATGTTTTTTTGCCCTGTGACTGGCGTATCTCAGGATCAAAGGTGTGTGTGTGTGTGTTGTCTTTGCTCTGTGCGCACCCTTCCCTCTGACCTTCATTTTCTCCTTCCATCGTTTTATTACCTGGTTTCTTCTTTAATTCACTTTTTCTCCACACTTTGATATTGATTGACTCACACATCCAGCTATATATTTTTTTTCCCACCACCCTCTCCCTCCTCCCCTGTCCTCCCTCTTCTTTTCTCTCACCATGCGTACTCCTCTCTGTGGGTGTGGGGGGGGGGCAGCGCAGCGAGGAGTGGAGGATCCCGCCGGTGTGAGCCGATGCGATTGGAGGAGAATAATCCTCCGAGTGCTCTGCTTTCTTAGATTTTTGTGAGAGGGGAGCAGGGGGGTTCTCTTTGATGTTCCGCGGATACCGTTGGAGGCCGCGGCATTAAACGCGGATTTACAATTTCTGTCATAGACTTCCTCCATCCCCTCCCTCCGCCTTCATCTCCATGAGTGTTATTGCTCATTTTCCTGCCTCTTTTCTTCAAATTGTGCCGCTCATCTTTCTATGACCCAATTTGCCGCACTTGCTACCAGTTGTTGGACATCCCCACGCACATGCTGGTCGTTGTGATTTAGGAGCAGTTAAATCTGCTTCATGGTCGGGGCTACAGGGGCGTTTAGCAGGGCGCTTAGCGAGAGGCCGATAAGACGTTGGCAGCCACTTGAAATCAATTCGGCCATGCCTTACCCTCAGCAAAGCCACCGTTCCCTCGTGCATGTGATTAAGCTGGGTGCAAAGGGCCAGAGTAGCCGTTCAAAAAGCCACCGCGGACGTGCCATATTTGATAAGCCTCCGGTCGGGGATGTGCATACGTGAATAACAGTCACCTCCAGGGAAGCTTTTGCTTAATGTTTCATGGACTTATTTCCTCGGCGCTCCTCTGTCATCTGAGATTTGCTGCCGTCTGAGCGCGGCAACACGAGGTGTTCCCTGCGATCTCGCGGCGGCTCGGCCGACACAAGAGCCCGAGGTGCGTGAGGCGCAGTGACGGATCTGCTTTCACGCAGACGCCCGCGCGTCCCGCATCATTCACGTGGGACGAAGTGCAGCCAGGGGACGTGGAATATTGAGTCCAGCGTTCACTGGGTCGCGCTGTGTTCTCACGCGAGGCACACGCGGCCCAGACGCAGCTGAGACACATGCGTGCACACGGATGAGATGTGACATGTTGACTAAATACAGGATGGGATGCACACCATTCGGCCTGGAGTAAAGAATGATCATGCATGACGTGCGCTTTCACAGAAGCATGTAGCCTAACCTTTCCCTCGCTGACGAATGAGTCAGCCCAGATGCCAAAGGTGACCTTACACGGTCTGTGCCTCCGACTGGAGCCGAACTCTTCCTCTGTGTCACGTCTCCAGATCGGAGAAACCACATCTGACTGTGATGGCTATAGTTTATTAATCCCCCATGTCATCCCAGATCTTTTTATATCTGTGATTTCAACTGAATTATTTGTTCACTCTTCATTAAAGATTGAGCAGCATTGTACATATTGTAGTAGACACACATGATCCTGACACATCTTGATGGTTTGACACGCGTGTGAATTTGATATTGACTCTTCTAACATTGTGGATTGATGGTCTAGACGTAAGACACTGCACTTCTTCTGCGAGCAACATGAGGGAAACCTGAGTAACGAGCAAAGAGGAACCCAGACTGAGCCGGTCCGTGCCAGCTACATTTGAAAATCTTAACAGCTTGACGCATGAGCAGACATTTCACTGGGAAACTGTTTTGTGCTGCTGACTTCACAACTTAGTCCAACAAAGTGAGCAAATGCTGCTCCAAGACAACAGATACGTTGCGGTTGGGCCTAAACATCCTCAGTTTCAAAACGAGATCACTGCGGTTAATGTTGAGTCCTCTGACAGCAGCCATGAGGGAAATCAGACCGAACGACAACTCCCACAGGCCGTAAATCCATATGCTCAGATTGCTGACATTACCCAGGAGTCATGACCCCAGCCCCTGCCCATAACCTCTACATCCAATGACAACACATAACCATGACCCCCCTTGTCCAGACTACTTATAAAATGAGTCAAATGAAAAAAACAGCTATGAATATATAAAGATGCATGAAAAGATTCAAAATTAGTGAGTGCTGGGTTAATATCAATTATTAATTAATAATAATGAAAATCAGACTGTAGAACTCTATATATTAATTCTTGCAATTATATAATTTGATTTCTGAATACGGTACATTTGTTCTTGTGATGTTATGACTCTGTTATTGTAATATTTCTGACTTCATCCTGGAAATAATTGAACTTATATTATGACTTCATCAGATTACACGTTAAGGTCAGAAACACTGTTTCAAACAGGGAAAATGTGCTTATTGAATCTCCGATCTCTTCTGTTCTGCGCGGATCCGTTTTATGATCCAGCGATTACTCATCAATACTGCACTGTTGATAAACTCAAACATTCAAATATCTTTCATTCAGCAGCAATACAGGAGGCAACTGCTCCGTCTCTTGTGCCTCTGTAATGTGCTAATTGTATTTAAAGGAATATAACTCTCCCGTGCACCTGCCTTTGTAATTGTGAATCACAGTGCTTGGAACAAACAGTGCAAAATTATGTGACGTGACAGGAAAGCGCATTAGGAGAAATGACAAGCTGGTACTGAAAGTGTGCTAACGGAGAATAATCGCTTGTTTGTTCAGCTCCACAGACCTGGATGGATTCACCAGCTTGTCCAAGGTTCTGGGTGAGACGACATTGTCTTAGGAGAATCTTCGCTGTGTGAACAAGTTGTGCTCCGTGTGCAAAGAGGCGGTTTGAAGGCCACCGCACTGATGCTGACATTCTGCGCCCACATCCAGGGTGAGTGTCCCCCTCTCACTCTGCCTGTTACCATGGTTACATACCATGGTGGTGGTGGTGACGGGGGGGGGGGTTTGTAGATGAAGATGTGATGATGATGGTGATGAAGGCGGTCTAAGTTGTCATAGTGTGTGCCCGGGGGAGGAGGCGCTCTGCTTTCCCATCAGCCCCCCCCCTCCTCTGCCCGTGCCCTCTGTCACCTACCCTGGGGAGACACTCGCCAGGTGAGAAATGCACGCAACAGGAATTAGAAGGACCAGGTCGACCGCATGCGCGCTCCCCCTGAGCAAGGTTGTGTTTGGCTGATATGTCTGACCTTTTTGCTCATTTCATAAATACAGAGCGGCGTATTTTCCTTCCAACCGAACCGGGGAGCAGAGATGCACCTGCTGATACGCGGAGGAATGAAGTCGCTCCTTAAGGGGACCTGTTAGGGCTCTGTCGTTGTCCGTCTTATATATAATGTTACACTGTCTGGCGATCACAGTAACTTGGCCAAAGATTGAGATAATGAGGTCATCGTATGTTCCAGTTATCCCTCCGGAGACAGGAGCTCAGGCATCCGACTGCTCTGAACACGGTTCCAACAGTTCTGTCCTCTGCTAAACAGATTTCTTTATACCACGATCTGCGACAAGTCTCTAATCCAACATATTGGATTAGAGACATTAGAGACATACTGTGGTATACAAATCACAAATGATGGCTGAATATTGTTTGACTTGCCTTGTCAGCTTTTGAATTTCCTGATAATGGTCTTTTGTGACCGAAAGGCTCTATTTTACTGTCTATCTTTAACTCTTATATTTGAGCATTCACAGTCACCTTCACAGCGTAATGCTTCCGCTCTCACATATGACAGCGGTGGACCAATTCAAACTCTTTCCTGTAATGGCAAATCACCCATTTTCTGTGAGGAATGAAGAAAAAAACAGCTGCCGGATCTTGAAAAAGTTCTTATTGTTGTCTCTGAAATGTGCCGTTGCTTTCTTCTGCCTGAAGATACAGATGTGTCAAACCATCACATCATTTTAAGCCCTAATGCCCCCGGGTGCTCAGATAGGCTCCACCGCATTTGATGTTTCAATCAAACATGTCACCAACCTGAGGATTAAAAAAACAGAGATAAACTAACTAAGAGTTTTCGATTTAAATGTGTCAACCTTTTGTACTTTTGTGTGTGCGTGTGTGTGTGTGTTTCTCTCAGAGACCTCGAGCCTTTTAGCCCACGCAGTCGGTCCAACACTTTTGCCCAACACTCTGGTCTTACATAACAGAGTGTTTAAGCTAAAGTTGACATATTAACAGTGTTTGCAGACGGTAGCTTTCTACCAAAAGGATTCATTCAGACTTTATTTCCAAGTTCATTAAAAATACTGTGTTAATCCTAATCATGTGTGTGTGTGGGGGGTTGTTGATCAGAAATAGTCCTTTCTCTGCTGCGGACTGGTCAGTGATGTCATAGGTGTTGCTGTGTCCCTGAGTGGACAACAATGCCATGTCATGTTTGAAGAAGCGCTGACTCATACAACCAATCACAGACTCGTCGTGGGAGGGTAAATACCTCTGACGCATCATGGGTAGTTTACGGCGCACAGCCACCGGCACCGGCCGGTTGCTGGGATGCGGCTGCTCTGGCCGACTCCTTGGGCTTCCTGCCTCACGTTCCCTTGAAGCAGTTTCATTCCTGCAGCGCTACTTTGTACTACAGTCCTATCCACTTGAGAGCTTTGACATCATTAATCCATTAAACTTGAAATTCCAGAGGATTCTTCGCCCTCCTTCTCCCAGATTAGCTGTTCAGTGCGTTTCTGTGTCAGTTCACTGGGTTGAAATTAATTTTGCGACTAATTTAGTAATTGCACGCCAAAGCTTTTTATCTGCGTGGAGGATAAGCTGTATCACTCAGCCGCTGTACTGCGGGCAGGTTAGATGGTGGCTATGCTCGGCTCTCTCCCCGCACAGGATTGCTCTTGCAGGCTCTTGGCATGCATCTCTTCTGCTTAAAACAAATAATCACCTAACCCCAGTCGGAGCCTGCAGGAGACAGGCGTTTTTCTACTGAATCTGAGAAATCCAGATTGTAGACTGGCGCACGCTGTGATCTGTCAGCGGCAGAAAGCCCGCATCAGGGTGTAGACACTGAAACATGACAATTTGCATAAGCTTTTAACCACTTTCTCTGAATTTCTGCTCCAACTGTGAGTGACTGTATTATAGAGGACGGCTGCTCTGGATAAGTGCTTGATTCACTGCTTTCGCCCATTACGGACAAGCTCCTCTGACACAGTGTAAGGGTTACTCCCTTTGTGTGTTTGTGTGTGTGTGACCAACGTGCTCTTAGCAGTGTGGGTGTTGTTGATTGAAATGGATGGAGGAGGGGGATGATGTGGGCTCCCTTGTGATGATGAGTGACTCTCAATCCTCTTTCCATCTCCTGGGTCTCCCTTGGTGCACCCCCCCCCCCCCCCCCCCCCCCCCGGGGGGCCCCTGTGGCCCCCCCCCCCCCCCCCCCCCAGGCCCGCATCTTAGCGTCTCTGCCGTTCGAGCTCCCAAGGGTTCGGCACATCACCCAATATGCCTGGCGTCCGCACGCCCACTCATACGCCGCCTGCGAAAAAACATAACAGCTTTTCAAATGCTCATCGGCATTGTTGTGACACTGACTAGAATTACAGTAAATTACCAGTTTGTAGCGAGGTGTAATAACAGCGGTGCCAGACGTCGTTCCCATGACGCCGGGTGTGCTGCTGCACTCGTACGAGGCCCATCTGCCAGAAGAGATGTGCAGCTCTGTTGTACAAGACTGATCTGAATGTGAGGTGCACCCTGTTATCATGGCTCTCTCTCTCTCACACACACACACACACACACACGATTGCTTGCTGGAGGTGCGAGAACCATCATAATGGTGTGTCTTGCAAACCCAGTCATCGCGTGTCACTTCTGACAGTCGCTCGCTTATACCTCCTCTGCTGGCGTACACGGGCGAACACGCACCCGCGCTCATTGTGTGCGATTGTTGTCACAGAGGGAGTGAGGGGAAGCCAGACAGGTTGTGGTGCCAAAGCCTTATGTGTTCTTACACAAGGGGCGAAACACGGAGGCACCCGGGAGTCGGATGCGTAGGATACCTGGAGCGGGATTTTTTACAGTCACCCTCTCTCCTCGTATCAGAACAAGTTCTTTATCTTTCATGGAAGTGCATCATCATATCTGTGGATGGCGCTCAGCATATCTCAGGTGTTTGGAGCAGCTTTCCATGCTGGCATCTGCAGAGCCTGCGCGTCTGGCATTGTGCATTCGGTTAGAATGGCGTTTTCTTTGCCATCGTCCCCAGTCATCCCTAATCCTGTGACTGCAGCTGTACACACAATGGCTAATCCCATCATGACTCAATTGTGTGAGGAAATAAAGACACACGTTGGCTAAGTAGGGGGAAAGTTATTTGTTGGAGCTCAAAGGGGATGGGGTCTGTTGTTGTGTTCCCACCGGGGAGGAGTGAATGGCATTAAACGCTCACCTGCCAGTGCGTCCTTGACTTGGACGAGCTCCAGCGTGGCTCCCGCTGCCGCTACAGGCGGAGGAAAGGTTTTTTTTTCCCTCTCTCTCTCTCTCCCGCCATGAATAAAAGGTGTTACTCTTTTCAAAGAATTCCGTTCGCTGGATAATACGGACTAATGCGCGTGGTGTAATGCTAACAAGACACCTCACATTGCAAACATTGGCTTTCCTCTGGGCGAGCGAGCGAGCTTCTTCTTCTGAGCCCTTTTTTTTTCCCCCCAAAATGCATCATTTTGGGGCGACAGACAAAAGCGACACCGAATATTGTCGCTAGCAGGTTATGTACTCTGGAAGCACAGCTCCAAACTGTAAGCCAGTAATTGCAGCGCTGCAGCCGACGGTTTCACAGAGGGACTTCTTGTTTACAGAGGAAAACAAACGTGCAGCTTGGAAGTTCGGGACAACCACAGGCTGTCTGCGCTGATGCCTGTTTGTGGTTTACGGAGCCACTGACCATGCTTGTATGTGTCAGCCTGCCGTGGCCTCTATTTCTGCTCCTGCCTCGCTGAGTCCTGTGCACTGGCTCAGATAATGAACAGTCCAACCCAAGGGGGACAATTAGCGTCTTAATGTGTCTGATCTGATAGACGCTTGCTCTGGTGAGTGGAAATCCTGCCGAGGAGCGAGCGCTGCCACGCTAAGGCCGCCGCAGCCGGCATCGTGACACAGAGAGGATCTAACTTAAAACACTCGCCCCTCGTCGGACCCTGCTGCGCCTCTCAGTCTGACATGGATCAGGAACATCACTCTGCCTCTTGAGATTTGCTGTCTGATTTTTTTTTTTTTTTGCTCACTTCACCCCCTAAAAGATTTCTGCTGCACTGAACACTACACTCCAAGCTGGCATTTGCCTCGAGGAGCTCAATCCAGTGTGCTACCTTTTGTCTAAAAACACCCTTGACACACCAGTCGGGTGGAGAGGCCGGGCAGACGCTTGGAATTTTAATCAAAAAGAGAATATTGAATTTGTAGAATTTAAAAATGTGCCTCTCAAACAAAATGCTCCCAATCCCCTTTGATATGGAAAGCTACCACTCCTCCCAACCCTCATGAATTAAATTATTTTCCCTGTCTGTGCAGTGGAGTAGCCTTGGGCAATGATGCCCTCATTACATGAGTTGCACATATAAGAAGACACCACATCTTTTTATTTGCCCTCCCTTTTGATTCTGTTTATTTTCTCCTGAGTCTCCACTGCACAATGAGTCCCCAGCGGAGCAGTGACGGGGGGGGGTCCTCACCACTGACAGCATGTTTGGAGGAGGTCCTGACATATTTGACATATTATCAAAAAGTATATATGTATTTGACTATATTGTGGCTTTTTTTAAACCCTCATTATTTAAATACAGATATAATAGGGAGCCCCTTCACTAGTAATGGTGTAATTGTATAAATTGCTCTTTTCATTTCTCTTAAATTGGTACTTTCATGTTACAATGTTCCCCCCTCTCTCTCTCTCTATAATGTATAAGTTATCACGTTCATGCCTTTAAAATCTGGATTTCAAACCAACAAATTCATGAAATCATAAACGACTAACACTCTTTCTCACAGCGAACAGCACATCACAGCATTTGAACATTTCCCATTCTATGCACCATGGCACCATATTGGCCACATTTGAAAGATTCTGTCTGTTACTTTGGGGCTTTGCGTGACCTGGTTTCCATTGCTCAGGCTTTTTTTTTTTTGGTCTCTTATGAGCTTGTGAGCTCTCTCCGAGTCTCAGCTCCACGTCTTCTTGCTCTTCCTTAATCAGGGCTTAGAATTAAAGGTGACCGGTGCTGTTGCCGTCAGGGCCCCTGTGGGCTCCTTTGCCTGAGGAGCACAGTCTGCCAGAGTCAGGATCATGTTCTGAATCACTTCTTCTGCTGCAGGACGGCTTTTTGTAATCTTTCATTTCCGATTTCTCATATTCGTTTCCTTGCCTGTAAGACGTATTTATATCCTTTTTAAACTCAAATTCTGCGCTCAATTTTTTTTTTTTTTGGTGCAATTCCATGAAATAGATTCAGTCATAATGATTTAGTTTTGGGAAGGCAGTTATGTTTTTAGTTCAGTATGTCTCATCCTCCAGGTTGTGACACTGGAGTTTGTGTTGGCGGGAGCATATGGCGGCTCTTACTCTGGTTTGTGGACCCTTTAATTAACCCAGTGGTCCAAATGAGGTTACTGCTGTGAAGGAGAGAAAAATAAAATGAAAAGAGCAGCATACAGTCTGTGTATGTGTGTGTGAATTAGAGAATTGGGGCAGCAGCGGGGGCGGGGGTATCCTGCATGAACACAATGTTATGTAATTCAGTGGTTTATTATGTAAGGGATCAATAGTGTAACAGTAAGTGGACTGACTGAGCCCCCCCCCAAACACACACACACACATCCGTGCACACGTGCTTATCATTGTTCTCCTCCGAAGTTCACGGCTAATTGTTTCTCAGGAGAGGTGCCCAGCATCCTCCGCCGCTCCTGCTGTGGAAACAGAGCCGGTGTTGCAGGCTGTGTTGTCAGACAGGCACAGGAAGGCCTGCCTGGCTCCACCAGACAGGTTTCCCCCTGTGCTTTTTAACGTTAAACAGATGGGTCACAGTGAACGCTCTAATGCGACTGAAATGAAATGGCAGCCTCTTTCCTTCACCCCTGCTCATTAAGTCGCGGCCGCTGCTCAGCGTTTTATCAGCTTAATGGTCGCACGACCCGCTCACGTGAGCGTGTGAAGATGTGGCAGCTGACAGACAGAAGCCTTGGCTCTAATTTGGCAGAACGATATATCTTTTGCAATCCCTGGCCTTTATCAGCATGACTCTCAGGGTGACGTTCGATCCATCAGCTCATGATAATCACAATGCTAATAGAGACAAACAGGTAATGGCTGTTTAATTTCATCAAAAATAACATGTGACTTATTTGTTTGTATACAGCCAATCAAACTGATATTGGCTGATTCAGCCCTAGGAGAGCGGTTAGAAACGCAAACACAAAAACAAGTGTAAAAGTATGTTTCAGTCATTTCTGCCTATTTCTCGCTAAGAGAATTTCCATCGTTACAAACAAGGACACACGTCTTCCTGTGCCAAAAAGCATCCAGCTGGATCAGATTGCAGGCCCGCTATCTAATTATTACAAAGCAAAAACACTTTCCTGGAAATGTGATTTCCGATTAAATGCGCCTTTAGTCAAAGTGACATTTTATAAGTTTTGAGAAACAGTTTTGAAGCACTTTCACATCGGCTTCACTCTGCGGGTTCCTGTGCTCATACTTAGCAGGTTAGCTTCCACCATCAAAGGTGGCTTGTCTCAACTTCAATGATAAAAACTAATTACACTAAGCATAAAAATCATTTTGACATGATGTCTCTCTGCAGAAAGGGATGACTAATCATCACCTTAAGCTCAGACAGGATAAAAATACACAGTCAGTACTATCCAGTGCCTATAATTACCCCACATACTGGGTACAGTGCACCGAGGCATTGGCATCTGACTGCAGCTGAACGTCTATATAAGTGTGTCAGAAAGCCGACATCATGCACTGTGGAACTCAACATGACACCTGTCAAGACGGGGAAATGGCTGTTCTGTGTTTTCCAATTCCCCTGCTCCATCAGAACGGCCTTGTTCCTTTTCTCACTGTGAAGACGTGATCACAGTCTTTCTCTCTTCCTACGTTGTTCTTTCATTCTCACCCTCTCTTGTCTTATTTTCACCCCTTTGCTCTCCTTCATTCCCCTCCTCTCTTTTTGATTCGATTTCCTGGCTTTCTGCTCTGTCCTGTTTCCCTCTTTCTCTATCCTTCCTCTCTCCCTCTCCCCCTCCTCTCTTCAGCCCAGCCGGCTTCACCTCCTTCCTCTCTGCTCGGCTGCTCCGGGATCGTCCCTGATCATTCGACATCAAAATATCTTCACGTCACTGCTGGCCTGTGTTGCCCTCATCTCAACCATTCATTATTAAAGTCAATGGGGGGACGGCTCTGCTGTTTTCAATGAGCGCCCGTTCACGGGAGAGGAAACGAGACCGGGAGCAGGAGAGAGCGGGGGGAGAAAGCGATGTCACCCACAGCAGAGCCAGCGAGATGAATGCACTTTGACTAAATCTTCCCTTTAGCCACTAATTATTATTCACAAAGTCCAAATCCGGCTCCGCCACGGAGCTGCACAGAAACCGCATATGAAATGCCAGCGATGCATTGAGATGGTCGCAAAACACAAAACTTTTTAGAGGAGGCTGAGAACAGGGGGCCTTTCGGATTGATTATGCACATGATTAATACTGAACATCTGCCGTACACGCCACAGCCAGAATGAGAATGACAATTGCATTTCTATTCTCCTGTTCCAAATTGAGATCGCTCATTGAATGTCATGCTCCTGCTTGACGGGTGACCAACTGTTTTTGGGACTAAACGAAGCACGCACGTCGTACGTTCACCCGTTGTGGAGAAAACCGTCGGGGACTGCCTGCTGGGAGAATAAACACAGACTTTTTATCATGGCTCCCTGTGTAGCGCGGCCCAGCGAGGCCACATAGCAGCACATGTGCAATTAACGCAGGACAGATGGTCCGAGCTCACATCAAATCAATGTTGAGGACGAAGTGATGGGGAGGGGAGCCCGGATTGCCCCATGGCACCTCCACGGCTGCACGGCTACTGATGCGTGGCTCAATTTGACATGTTTGATCAGGTGACTCCATGCAAGTGTCGCTACTTTGAAATTGAAATGCGCGCAGGAGAGTATTTACAGTCCCCCTCCTCACCCCCATTTTTTTTTTTTTAATCACCCACGTGGATCTGCATTACAAAATCTATAATTTAATGCATTATACATGTGACATGCTATTAGCGAAGACAGGTAGAGGTACAGCCAGCGGGGTTTAATGAATTTTTCAGATGATGTTGATAGGAGGATTTGCATTCGTGGGCGGTGACATTGTGTTTGTTCTAGAAAATTGGTTAAGATTAAGGTTCATGGTCATGGTGCGCCTGAACCAGCTAATACTGTTAGAAAGAAGAAAAACATCGAGTTGTGATCTATGTGAGTCGTGATCCTTGTATGTAGTGGAATTAATTTGTCTCTGAAGTAATCCCGAGCTTGTTAATTTCCATGCCAATGAAAAACAATACTGATTAAATACAAATATGACAAGGTGAGTCCCACAGCGCGGCCTCACAGCACTGACAATGCACTGCAGTTTTATTATTATTATGTTAGCGTATGATACAATCACAGGGAATTGACATGCAATAAGATTCAGCTCCTGCTTATAGGAATCATTTTCTAAACAAAATACGTTATAGATTATTACTCTGTTTTTATTATATTATAGAACTGGATTGAGTGCAACCTTTAAAACAATCTATTCCTCATTAAGCCTCAGACTTGTGTGTGAAGCACTTTGTACTGTTGTTATTATTACAACCTCAAATATTTGATATATTTTATCCTGTAAAATAACACACACATTATTTGTCAAAGCTTATTCTCTTCTCTCTCATACTGTAATGTCGTGGCATTGTTAGGACGCGTTGACCAGAGTGGTGGAATCACACTAGAAGGCAGACACAGAGACCTACTTCTGAGAGTAAAAAACATGGTTTATTATTAAAAGAAAAACAATTACAGTACAAGAAACCTAACCTTGCCCTCACACAGCTGCTCCATGATCGCCCACAGCAATGGAAGGGCTCTCTAACAGAGGCACCTCCCATCACCAAGGGCCCGCCCCTTCCCTCAGGTAAGGTATGCCCATCTCAGAGGATCAATCAGCCAACAGCATTCACCTGCACCGATCAACCCTCTGGTCCAGCTGACCTTACACTTTAAATTAACAGAAATAATACTAATAATCATCTATGGTGACAAATGAGTGTTCCCTCCCACTTTGTTTTCTAAATCCATAGTGACTGGAAATGTCTCTTCTGTGTATTTTAGCTGATCTTCCAGAGCACAGCTGTGGAGTCCTGAACATGGAGAAAAGGTAAGCAATCAAATGCCGACTTTGACTCAAATAATATTAAATAATATTCTGGAACAAGGCCACAGCCACACCATATGAAGAGGAGTTATTGGTTAGTCTATACGCTACATGATGTAACACTCTGTGGTTTGTCTACAATGATTTAAGTGTAATGTGTGGGGATGTTTTTTTTTTTTTATCTGCTCGATCTTGCTGAGCACAGCAGTACACACACAGTGCTCCACACGCAGTAGTACTACAGCAGTACAGTCCTCAACTTAAACAGAAATTGAGGGATACAGAAATAAAGGCGTTTCAACCTCAGGGCTGTTTTTGATTTGAAAAATATTCGGCGAACAATACTTTACTCTTTTAATTTATTAGATCATAAATGCTAATTTATTGCAAAAGTAACTTTGCTCTATTCATATTTATACTGACCTGCCACTGACAGCTGAACCAAAAACTTGAATTCATGACTCTGTCAGATTCAGATTTGATTACGGGTCTGTTCCGTCCTCAGATGATGGGAAAGACGTCGGAGGTCATAAACTGGTTTCTCCATTTGCTGCAGACTGTTAATGTTCTCCCAGAGGCTGTACTTGAAAATCAAACAGGCTTCGTCGGGAAGAACAGAATATTTATATCTCACCCTCTGCCTGCGCTGCATCAGTGCTGAGCAGCTGTGATTATAACTGAAGTGTTGCGATAATGACCTTGCTTGGGGTACTCAACAAAATATTAATTAGAGGTTGCCGTGTTTATGAGTCAGCTGTGGTCGTTACGCAACTGCGGCGAGCAAACACAGCCGACCGTTTTGGACGTGAATTCGCCCAAAACACAAACGTGTGAGGTTTTCTGGTCACTATCAGCCAGCACAATGTTCCCTCTGCACGTATTCATCAAGCCCGTAAGGGCTTTGCGATGAAAAATCAATCCCGTAAAAATAGAAAATGTCTGTTCACTGCTATAGGTTTAATAGCAAGCTCGCTGCCCGACTCCATCGTCCATGATTTCCTTCAGAGGAGGAAAGGGTTTTCAGAGGGAGGAGGGGATAACGAATAGGAACATCCTCTCTAATTAACTGTTTCTGTTTCCCTAACCGAAGCCTGCAGTCTCTCTCTCTCTCTCTTTCTCTCTTTCTCCATCATCCCTGCCCCTCCTTGCCAGAACGGCAGCCCGGCCTGATTTGTATTCAGGTGGCCTCCTCTCCTCCCTGTGTGTGACTCTGCAGAGCAGGTGTCCGTGGCTCGGGCTCAGACAATGATAGCCCACTGATAAGCTGCCTTACACGGACTGATAGATCGGCACAGCCCTCGTGTTTTCCTCTGGCGAGAGTGACGTGTTTTCAGCAGGCGGTTTGCAGTGCCGGGGTCAGTTCAATGCAGGGAAATAAACATGCAAATCCCCGCGCATGTGTAGTTCACTGTGTAGCACAAACAAACACACGGCCATTGGTGGCAGGGCATGACTCTCACACATCTGACCTAAATTCCTACTTAGAAAGTATAATTATGTCCATTCACTGCCCATATACAGAAATGGCCCAAATCCCTTCCGTTAACTATTTCGACCCAGATTTAGATGATGTAGTTTTCATTCCCATGTCTTTATGAAAAATATGAGGCTTTTTGTTTTTGAGCGAGAGCTTGTGTTGGTTGCGGCAGCCAAGGGAGTCGTGTTTTCATAGGCACTTGTTTTTCTGTTATTTAGCAGCATTCCAAAAAAAAACAAAAAAACCAAGCAGATCATTTAGGATGTGCTATCAGTCAGGAAAGAGCCCAGCAGTTTGGTGCAAATCTGAATCAGGGGCGTATCCAAGAACACTGGTTTTTTTTTTTCTTTACTGGTTTCTCAGGGAATAATTAATGGGCCTTGATGGGTTGCAACTGGCCCGTTCAGGGAACTGATATCTGTGTTTGTGAGGAATTTTGTGCATCTTTATTGAATTTAAGGGGACTGTTGGCTGAATGGAGGTTCGCACTTTGCTGCTTTCTTCTCCTCTAGCCAGTCCCCTCTAAATCAGTCCTAGCTTAAGTCGGCACGTCTTCACCCTGTCCCCCTTGGATTTCTGAGAGGTTCTTGATTCTTTTTACACATTGATATATTCTAGCTCTAGTGTTTCGGTCTGAGTGCTGGCCGAACCATTTGTGAGAAACAGCAGGAAGCCCCAGTCCTGTGCTTTGAATGTTTTTACATTTGGATCACGTGCCTTTAGCCCCTCTGACACCTCAGCCAGCAGCAGCGGCGGCGTTATCTTTGAACAGATGTTGGACTTATGGACAGATCCCACAGGTCGAAGCGGACCAGCGTTCCTCAGGTGAACTGTTCTGTATGTGATGATATTTTGCTGCCTGATCCGGCATGATACCATGGCGATTATCTCCTGTAATCTTTAATAACATCCCACGGAGGAAGACGGAGAGCAATAAGCTGCATCTGCTCTGACTGGCCCCGGCTGAACAAGGTGAGGGAGAGAGAGAGAGAGAGAGAGCGAGAGAGAGCGAGCGAGCGAGAGAGAAATGTAATATTAGGGCCAGAAGGAAGCGCACGTACGTTCTTCATTTTACAGACGATTCACAACAGATTTTTTATTTATGCACGGTGTCACAGCTCAACAGGTGCAAGCAAACTCCAGGTTTTTATTTCCTTTTTAATTTTACTGTTTGTCTTTCTAAACTTGAGGCTGAACTAATGCTGGTCATGGATATTTATACTGAGGTTTAGTCAGCCACTCCCAGCTGAGCTTTCCTATTGTTCCTGTGTGAAGAATATATGAAGAAAGGAATATAGAAAAATCAATCAAATCAATGAAACACTAGAATAGTAAAAGCAACGCCGTAGGTACTGAACCTACAGAGATTTAAAGTGCGTCTTAGACCATTTATCCTCTTCAGAGAATTTCAAGCTGATTAATTTCAGAGTTCCTGCCACTAACACACGTGCATGAAGGTCACTGCTAATGATGTTTCTGATTGTCTGTCTTCATTTTACTTAGCTTTATAAAAGATGTTCTTTAAAATAGGATCTGGGACTGTAAGTGTGTTTTCATCTCCAGAGATCTGTAGTAAAACTCCCCATAATCCAGTCTGGTGTAGCGTGGATGCCATGACACGGCTTTCCAAGGGATGTGACACCCGTTTCCACCCTCACTGATTGGCTCCTGTCTGCCTACCTGCGACCGTTGAGTCGCCCCTGTCCGTAAAAGGATATTTATGTTGACAGTGCTCCTTCTCCCACCGCGCCCGGGAGGAGGATCACACAAGCTGTCACTCAGATTGATGTCTCCCCTGATGGCACAAGTTAAAAGGAAAAGCAGGGGAAGGTAATGACGCCGGGATCGCGGATGGAGAACGCTCCCAGGGCCGGCGGCTTGTGAAGGCGATATCTCGCCGCCGTCCTTTTGGTATTCGATTCGTCACATTGATATTCGCACACGTTCACCGAGCGTTGCAGTATGTGTCGGCAGTTGCACCCAGAGCACTTGTGTAGAGCAAAGCTACTGGATCTCACAGAGGATTTGTCGGAATGGTCTTTGATGTGTAACATGCTCGCGAGCAGAGGAACAACAGGGTGGAGGGGAAGGCTCTGGCAGACGCTGTGGATCAAATGGAAGGGGAAATAAAGCAACATGTGACCTCGGCGTATGTAGAAGGAATATTTATATTTTAGACGTTGGCTTCACAGAGTGGTGTTTTCTTGTCAACTGTCAGAACGGCACATTGTGTTTGTTCGCACTTGCATTATGAAGGAAATTTCCATCCCCGGCGTGCTTTGATTTCACAAACGATTTGTTTGTTCGCCGCGGCCTCGCGTCAGTGCGACAGGGAAGCGCCGCCGCGCCATCACAAAAGGAAAGCCTCCATCTAATTTCTGCGTTCATTTACAGGGCAGATTGTTCAAATGGAGTAATAAGTATCTCCTCGGCCCCCTCGCCGCCCGCCCGCTCCCCTGTCTCGTTCCCGTGCTCGCTCGCCCTGCTCCCCGTCTGTTTGGGCCTTATTCATCACTTGAAGAATGCATTTGAAGCCATGCAAATGAGAACAAGTGAACAAATGAATGTTTCATGAATGCTTTTATGATGAGGAAATGCAAATGAGGATGAGTGAATGAATGAATGTTTAATGAACGCTTGTTTAATGAAAAGGACTTATTAACTAGAGCGCTGACTTAGCACTGCGCCGCAGCCCGGGCCCACTGCGCTTGAAAGGATCACATTATATTTTGGCAAGGAGGTGATGCAGGGCATTTAGATGAACAAGCAATCGCTAATCAGTTGGACCTGATTGACAGGACAGAGACATATTGAATTAGACTTTAACTGTCACCGCACCCCCACCCCTCCCTCCCCCTCCGCACGCCTCCATTTGTTTTGGCTGTTATTGAACAAACACAGAATCCGATGGAGTAAATGTAGATGGGCTGTTCCAACCGAGACTTCTTTCTTTTGGCTTCCGTGGCTGAGCCAGAAACCCACGCGTGACGGAGATCTGTCACTTGCCTCATTAGATATTGCTGTCGTCTTCTAACACAGAGAGGAGGAGAGAAACAATAATCCATTTCATTTCAAGCTCTGCAATAACGCGTGTGTCTAATGCTCCTGTGTTGTATTTGGCTTTCTCTTAAATGACCTCTGACGATGATTTTAAAGTCATTTTGGTGCAGCACGTGGTCTTGATGGGTTTCTGCTGCAGCCTCCATCACTCTCTCTAGTCCACTTTAACTAAATCCAGCTGGAACACTCACCAGAACACACACCCAGGGCCCAATGGTTCTACACAATTGTTTAGTTCTTACAGTAGAAAATAAGAAGTGTACTGTTAACCTAAATGAGGCATTTGTGATAAAACATGCTTAAAAATGTAATGATTCATGGTTGTACGACTTGTACCATGAATTGTCCATGTGGAAAAGTGCAATAAAGTTAGAATCCATTGCGTCATGTCTTCAGGGATGATGAAGCAGGGCTGCCAGTGTCTTTATGATGGCGGCCTTGTAACCCCATCTTGGAGCAGGGCCGTTCTGCTCTATAAACAATTATGCCTCTGCGCTTGGTTGAGCCGCAAATCCCTTTGTTTCAAACAGCAGTACAACAGTTTCTTATCAAACATTAGGCGGGGTTCAGTTGGTGCATTTTCAATTTGGGCATAATGAATGGAAAAGTTGGGGGGAAAAAACGACGTGGTTAAACTGAAAAAATTGTTTTTGCAAATCAACTAAACTAGCAATAAGAAATGACTTGGTGATTATAGAATGATGCACTGTGAGTAAATGTGCAGGTTCATTAAGAAATTTAGAGGCTGTACTCTTCCTCAGATGAATGAGTGAAACTCGTGACTGTATCACACTTTACAAACTGACATTGTGTCAATTTTCTTTTGCTAAATTTCCTTAACCCCAATTTGTGATAGACTTGGATAGAAAGTGTCATCATTAAACTCCGCCGTTCTCTTTGCGCTCACAGACGGCCCCTCCCTCCTTCTGACCAACAGCCAGAGAGCCCCTGAATCAAAGGTCGGATCCAGACCTTCACAACATGAAAGACACGTGTCTAATTTGCGAGTTGGAATCGCCAGCGTTGACCCTGATGACCGGCCACACCCCCCCCGAGGTACAGATTGTTTGTTGATGGACTGATTATGATATGCCAGCACTTTGTAAAATTACCCCCAAAACAGTTTCACCATCCCGTCCTTGAGGTCAGCCAGCGGACGTCCAGTAGCAGGGTGGCACAATTTTATAATCCCTGAATGACTCGAAACCTTTTATCCATAAACACAACACCATTATTCCGATAACTGTCATTATCCCTTGTATTAGCTTATAGCGGGGAGCACAGCGAGGACCACTCTGTCTCCTATTTGACCTTCCACACCCACAGCAACGCTCCCCCTCCTCTGCTCCGGCCCTCCCCATCCATCTCCCCATCTCCTCACTCTCTCTTTCTCTCTCTCTCTCTCCCCCGTCGCTACAGTTGCATTAGGGGGAAATGGGGCTTAACAAAAATATTGTCAAACTGCCTGGAAAGCCGAGGGGAGGAAGCTGGGCGAGCATGTCCAAATAGCCTCCATTTGAATTGCTAATTTGAACTCCAAAATAAAAAATAAAAAAAGAAACGTGTTGACAGAACTGAGAGCGGAGCCGTGGAGAGAGGGTCCTTAATAAAGCAACGGTGTTAACTCTTGGGTGAGTGGATTCAGAGCAAGATTTAAGCGTTTTCAAAGCGGGGCAGACTTCTTCGGTGGACCCCCCCTCCCTCAGTGTCTCTCAGTTTCCCACTAATTCTGTCCCCTCAGTCCTCCGCACAATCCCCTTTTCTCACAGCCTGGGCTTTTGGATGAGACTCGCCACTTCCTCAAAGAGCATACAAATGTGTGAATGTATCTGCCGCCGCCGCCGCCGCGGTGGAGCGAGGTGGGGAGGAGAGGGAGGAAGAGGCCAAGCTTTGTTAGCGATGTCTAAATTGGGTTGCCTCTGTGCAAATCCGCCGATCTCTTTCAAATGAAAAGGAAAACATGTGCTTTTGTCCCACTAATAGGCCGTCCACATACCATGAAAAGGTTCGCATTGTGTCTGCGTGTCTGTGCGTGCCCGTGTGTGTTTGTGTGCGTTCCGGTGTGTGGCTCCATAACATGTGCTCACGTGTGGATGCATGTCGGTCAGACGGGGGGGGGCCGCGCACATCAAAGCGCATAGTTGCTCACGTGGAATAGGCTTTGGTCGCCATTGGAGACACAACAACAACAACAACACACACACACACACCTGAAGTACAACGCAGGCTTTACCTTTTTGTTTGCTTCGACAGTCAGGAAAAACAGGCTCTGTCAACACCACTATGTTTGTTTACTGTGTTTCAACTTTAGCCCCCCCCCCCATCATTTCAGGTGGTACTTCTCCTTTTAGTGTGTTTGGCCCATTTCTGTAAGATGCATTAGCAGTGTGCTGGTTCAACTTTGACCCACTGTGCTTGCCGCAGTGAGCACCCATGGTATTTCCTGTGCAGGATTATAAACCACATTACTTTCAGTTCTAACCAAAAAAAAAAAAAAAAAAAAGTGTTGCAGGTGATTTAGCTGTTGACTTGTTTGCAGCCTGTCGTCTCAATGTCTGTGTTTCCCGCCCCGCTGGACCCATTTTTAACGACGCTGTCACAACATCTCACCATTTACTCTGCTGAGTGGGGCGTTATCATAGTCACCACAAAATAAGGGTCTGGAGGAAGAAAAAAAAAAACTCTCAAAGCTACATCAGGGACAGCTTTGGTTCAACAGGCGACCAGAAATATGTTGCAGGTGCCTTGATGTGTCTTGAATAGGAGCCTGTCAACAGAGCGCACGTGATTGATGGATGATTTTCACGGTCAGTCTATAATCACAGGTGTAATAGCTTGGCGGAAAAGGTGTCCACATTAAATGGACACGTATGCTCCCGGACGTGGGCAGAGTGACACGTTACTAAGTGGTTTGCTGTCATGCCAGGGGTCTGACGGATCACTCTGACCTGCTCAGGATGTGTAATCTGGGCCTCTTCCCTAAACGAGGAGTAACTCTCAAGTTATCCATGTTCTGTGTGCTCAGCATCACCTTTCAACTCTGGGCGGCGTGGGAGCCGTCGGCTCCGGTGTATCCTCTGGGGAGCAGAGCGCAAAAACAAACGGCGCCTCTTTCTTTGAAACTTTGTTCGCTCCCAAAAATCCAGACTCATTATTTTTTCTTGGAGTTACAAAGCTCCGAGTGATTGTCAAACTGAGTGCACTTGTTTCCATATCAATATGTGAGCGCCTGCCCCAGCTCCTCATGGCGCTGTCTGTTAATGGGTTTCCAACGCCACCGGTGCAGCTGCTGTCATTACATCATGACCATTACACACGGCTGCGGCTATTTATAGCTTCTATGCGGATACATCACATGTATGTATAAACTATCATCAGCAGCCATCATTATTTAACACCAGGACGATCAATGATTTATTCACAGCACTCCAGTGGAACGCCACGGACTCACACGCAGCAGAGTAGGAACATGCTCATCACCTGGATGTGATGGATAAAATATGAATAAATAGTATAACTCAAACATATCTAGGCCACTGGTTTTTATTAGTGTGTGGATGTAATGCAGATCCACATAGAAATGCTGAATTTAATTTGAAGTTTAGTTGGACATTTAACAGATTTTTGAATAGACAATGTAACAGCGTTGAGGCAGTGAAGCATTCATGTGTTTCTCTTAACATCATCATGCGATTTCTATTAAACCAAGCACGCACGTACACATGTAATCCATCATTTACACATCTGGTCTTAGAATTCAAGAGGACATTTACATTTACATGGACACCAATATTCATCATTTAACCCAGACGAGTCTGAATAGGACGATATCATGCGCACACTGTTTTCTGAATAGGATTAAATTAATAATCTAATTAAGAAATGGGAGTCTGATCTAAGTCACAGTATATGAATTTTAATTGAGCTTTTTTTCATCAAGGAGTTACCAGCTGCTTGATGTCATAATCATCACACTATTATCTGTGAACTGGAATATATGTAATATTCTCTAAGAATATATTATTGAAAATGCAGAAGGTCGACGGTCAGATTATTGCTGTACAGGTAAATATAGTTGCAAGAAGTGAAACATACCCACTTAGAGCCCAACCACTTTTGTTCCATCTTCGTCTAAAGCCAAACAACAATTTTTCTCCTCTCTCACGTATCACCACCAAAATAAATATTTCTGCCACGGCATCAATCTGAATATTGTGCCCGACCACAACATCATCTGGAACTACCTTCTATCTGATCTGGGAAACTGTCTATGAATAAATCAGGCTGCGCACATATTATTCTGTGTTGGTGCCAAACTGAGGACGAGGAGAGCCGTGAATAAGTTAGTGAGAGTTTGATATCGTTTTTTGGATCATGGCCTCGATGAAGATGATGATATTTAATTTAAAGATGTGGCAGAAGAGCAAGTCCATAAATGTGAGAGGGAATCTGACCATCTGTCCAAACCAGCAGATGAGTATATGGAGGAATTAACTAACGGTGCAGAGGAGCCCGTTGATGACAACTCTGCAGTAAATTCAAATAAATGAGACGTGTTAATGTTTAGTATTAATGAACTGGGTTTACAAACTGGGATTAAATTAATTTTGACAGCAACTCAAAAATGGAATGACTGGACTCTCAATAGTATTTCTTTACAATGTATACACTGGTTTAATTACATATATACAGTATTTTTATTTTTCAATATAGTTGTCTATAGTCCTTCACCAAATACTGCAAGCTGCCTACTTACATACATTGCAAAATTCCTAAAGTAATGCAAAATACGTGTACATTTCCTTTAAACACTGAACAAAGTCATTCACATTAATATCATAGTCAAACACATCTCATCAGCTATGTATGACACACTCACTACAGCTGTATTGTAGCTTATGTGGCATTTTTTATTTAACGCCTATCCAGAGTGTGGTGGAGTGCAGCTGATCCAGGATAAAGTGGAGCGTAATGTAGGTCAGGTGTGTGAGCCGCAGTGTCGGTTCAGCGCGCTGACCCAGTAACGAGCCCTCCGTCCCATTTGCTGTCAGACCACCGTACCTGGCACACCAGGTTATGACTGTGTCAGTCAGCGGCCAGAGGTTGGCCGAGGCAGGAGCGTCCAGACGTGTCTTCATCTGCGTGATCGGCTAGGGCAGGCAGCTGGCTCTCAACGTAGGGCCCAGAAAACACAGTGGTCTTACATGGGATCAATAATGGTTCTTTGGTCAAGCTGGCTGTGTGGTTGGTTGATAGAAAAAAGGGAACATGGACCAACACCTGTGTAACAAGTAATAAATCATCTTTTAGAAGCATTTTTTCGGCTTAAATTACATCAGCTAACATGGAAGAGGCAGGGCTTATGATGAGCTATGCTGCAGCCAGCCACCAGGGGGCGTGAGATATTTTGGCTTTTATTTAACCGAACCAATTTAGCACTACTACTACTATTATTATTATTATTATTATTATTATTTTGGAACATTAAAGCAAGCAAATTGTACACAATAAACTAAAATGGATGCCACGTTACAGCAGCCCAACTATGTTTATCAAGGTGAGGGCAAAGAGAAAAATAGCATATACAATTTTAAGGTTATTTTGGGAGCAGCTAACCCCTCCCTCACGTCACGCAGCATCTTTGTCTGACGTCTCCCTATGTGACCAGTCTTGAAATCTCCATGTATTTGACACATTTCTCTTTCTCTTTTCTCACTTCCATCTTAGCTTTGAAAGCCCTTCCTCAGTTTCTCTGCCTCCCTCACTGACTGCCCAGTCTGTGGGGGGCAGGAGGAGCCACACTGCGTGTTGCTGCTGATCACAACTTGGCACTTTTACTCATTCCAAACTACTTTGGCAGCCGACCTGGCTGTGATACGTTATCTGCAGAGAAAAGGTAAAAAGCCATAAACTGTCAGCAATTCATCATAGAGGAAAATCTGAATATCGAACACTAATAGGTGTAACACTTGTCTGTTTTAAAGTAATAGATGAAATCACAAGGTTTGTGTTGTTATTCCAGGACTGCAATCTCAGTAGAGTCCTGTTATTCAGGCCCAGGAGACACAGCAGATGCACGCGTGGCCCTAATGTAAACCACTGCAACACTGTGCCGCCCCATACTAAGTGGGATAAAGCTGTTACCACCAGTTAAAAACTATCCACTAAGTTATTGTCTTCTCTTTATTCAGGCTCAGGTGGAGGCAGCCAGCCAAGTATGGGAGTCCAGCCACACTGTCCAGCTGTTCCTCAAGAGGGTAAGATGGGATACATAGTCCCTCCAGTTTTGGTCCGCACTCGATCCACAACTGACATTTCTGGTGTATGCTGCTTTTGATTTATTCTTCTGCTTCTTAAAAGGCACTTGAAATAATGGCTTACATGCGTATTGAAGGTTGACTACTGAAATGCATAGATAATGACATTAAATGTCTCTATATGACATATACGACATATTTTTAGATTTGATAATCTGTATGTTTCGATGCGGACCATAAAATTTCATATTTCTGCAAACATGGTGAATATGTGTTGTATGGGAAACGAAAGCACATTTTCAGAGCAGCAATCAAACCAGTGTGTGGAAAAAGGTCAGCCCCTCTGAGCAGCCCAACATCCACGTGAAAAGTAAACATGTGGGGGTTGTGTGTCCTTTTCCCCATACCTGTTTTTTCTCCTGTGAAAAATTGAATTAGCGGGTGGTACATTAAGCAGCTTATGTTTAGTTTATGATGATCGTGCCCCCCCTCCTGTTTTCTACTCCTGCTCTTCCTGATGGATGTCGAGTCTTTTCCCAGAGCTGCTCCACCTTACTCCTGTACCTGCCATGGCAGCTCTGTGTGTTTGTCGACTTAATGCCGGAGCTCTAATCTGCCATTAAGACAGGGAGGGAGAGGCTTACTGGTGTTTCTCTTACAAATCCACTTCCAGAAAACCCCGGCAGAGATGCTGTACCGCATCCCGAAGGATTAGCGATGGGGTTACCACTGACAGGAGGAGTGTTTGTGTGTGTGTGTGTGTGTGTGTGTGTGTGTGTGTGCGCGTGTGTATGTGGGGTGATGATGACGGAGGAAAGGTGAGGTGAAGGAAAGCAGTGGGTGGATAGAGGTCTACAAGGACAGTCAGAGATGAATGCGTGTTTTCAAACAATGCATTTGTGAGCGCTTATGTGGGAATACGAGAGAGAGAGAGGGAGAAAGAGATAGAGAGAGAGATGCGAGGAGGGGAATGACACGGAGAGGACAGAAGAGCGAGAAAGGAAGGACGAAAGGGAGCAGAAGATGGTGCTGTGTGGGTGCAGGGGTTGTGTGCTGTTACATTCAATAGTATCCACACAGCGTTTATTTAATGTCGTGTGCAAATATCCGTTTTTGACATCCCCGCTCCGGCTCAACCTCGTTCAACCTGTTCAAACATACAACGGATCTACCCCTGCATTCTCCCCAGTCCACGTTCTCCACCTCGGGCCTGCGGTTTTAATGATAGCCAGACTGTGTGGCCCTCATAGTGTCACTGCGGTGAAGCCCAGCCATGACTAACACCTTTCTGAAGGCTGTCCATCTGTGCTGGGAACACCGCGGAGCCCGAGCAGGGGTCTGAAATGGAGCAGTCCTGACAGGCAGATGGCTGGGCTCCTCCGTGCCAGGACTGTGCCCACTCCCCCCCCCCCCCCCCCCCCCCCCCCCCCCCAGGAGCTGGGCCCCCCCCCCCCCCCCCCCCCCCTTACACCTCACCCTCTTCTGGCTCGGCCCATCTGTGGACCGGCCTTGAGGGAGACGAATGTTTCCCACCTGGGCTGACTGAGGGCCCCCGCTACAGGGTCGATTTTGTTCTGGCTCTTTGTAACAAGTCAGACCGAGTGAGGGAGAAGCTGCCCACGCTCGTCCAAGGAGTTGCCCCTCTAAAGGTAACCGAAGGGCTTTTTTTCCTTTTTTTTTTTCTTCTCCTCTGCCAACACTCTTGGATTTTCGTGGGCAGTTGCCATGGCTACGGTAAAGTAAGCGACCACCTGTAGGCTCGCCTCTGATGTAGAAAGAGAAAAAAGGCAAAAAGAGACAAATCACCAGATTGCAAACTGATTGACTGAGAGCACCCTGGAATAAAGCCAACATTTTCAGATGCTCTGATGTTTTCGGGGCATTTGCAGGCAGATAAAAAGCTCCTGATTCAGCAGACAGCAGCCTCTCTGGATCAGGCAGATAGGAGCTCAGTCACAGCGGGCATGGGCAGCAGATTTTAGCCCAGGTCAGAGCAGCCTGAACCCCTCAAAGCAGCGCGCTCCGCAGACTCCTCTCCCGCCGGACATCAATCTTCAGAGCTTCTGTCTCGGCAAAGAGCAGATTTGATTTCTCCGCTGAACAGAGCTCAACCCTTGACCTCCCTCCCCTCAAAGCCCCGGTAGTCCCAAGTAGTTGCTATGGTTACTGTAAATGGGGTGGTGGTGGTGGTGGTGGTGGTTGCCGCTCTGCAGGATGCAGAGCTGCCGCGAGCACTACGGGAATGGATATAAATTTGCACATCCCTTTGCACGGCGTAATTGAATGTTGTCAGGAGCCCGCCCCTGCCAATAAATTACCTATTTATTTCTGGCCTTGAACGAGGTGAGCGTGGGTCCTGTGCACAGTCGTATCTGAGCCCTCTGCGGTCATATGCCTACACAACAGTGTGTGTGTGTGCGTGTGTGTGCGTGTGCGCGCGCGCGTGTGTGCGTGTGTGTGCACTAGCATGTACTCTGTGTGTACGTACATGTGTCCAAGCATGTGAGTGTGTGTTGACTTGGTGCCAGTGGGTTCCTCGTGCCAGCGTCGCAGTCTGGTGAGGCAGAGGAGCGTGTCGGCTGCACAGCTGCGCGCGGCCGGCTCCCATTGGCTGAGGTTAACGAGGTAGAGAGCACATCTGCATTGGAGCAGCCCACGGATGAGTGAGGCCGAAGCTGTCATGCTCCCTCTCCCTCTCCCTCTCCCTCTCTCTCTCTCTCTGACTCGCCTGCGTGTTTTTATGCGAGTCAGACATGCATGACTCTGCCTCCTTCTTTTTTATGTCATGAACAGCATCAGTATGTCAGTGGGAGAGACACATTAGCACAGTGCTTTCATGAGTCAAATATAAAGACTGGTTCGACTCTGATTCTTGAAATATAATCATGAAGATGCAAATAATGTATAATTAGGAAAAAAAAAAACATTTGACGGCAAAAAACTTGTAATGACTCTGGACCTGCTCATCCATGGCACTATTAGGCTTTCTAAACTGTTGGACAATTAATAAAACATTTGCATAATTAAGCGTGAAACTATTTCTTGACCTTGGAAGTAACACAATCGTTTCGCCTCAAGATCCACTTACTTGCTTTTCATCCACGCCACATGGGCGGCATCAGCTGATTTCCGTGGCAGTGGTGATTTCATCCATTTAGCCTGGTTCCAAGCGGCTCGTACGGTGACCTCACCAAAACAATGCTTACTGGGACGTGTCTGAATGCTCATGTGGCCCGAATTAGCAAAACACTTGGACTCCAATTCTAAAAATAGCTCTGCGTTTTTGGTCAAATCAAATCTTGTCTTCAGGCATGACAAACTAATTAGCCCGTGTTAAAGGGATAGTTCGCTGAAAAATGAAAATGCACTCATTTCCTACTCACCACTTTGGCGTTTTAGTCCCAGAGGTAAACTTTGTTGGAGCAGAATCCAATAGGGTTGAAGTAAATGGTGACTTCCTCTTCAGTGCAATAAACCATGCGAAAGGTCTAGAGGCATGTTGGGCTTTTCTTTTGTTTTAATTGCAGCTGAAGAAGAACTCACCGTTGAATCAATTGTATTGGATTGGGCTGCAACAAAGTTCACCCCCGAGACTCCAAAAGTGTTTTGTGGACTCCCACTTCACCCGCCGTTCCATTGGCATAGTTGTGAGTAGATTATCTGTGAATTTTCTTGTTGAAAATATGTCTGTATTTTGGATTTTTACTCATTCACACGTTGAGTATTTTCTTACTAACTAAAGGCTAGCGTCATCTTTATCTGTCTCCTCAAGTAATTTGATTCACTACTACACTCAGAACTTCTTAAGATGTGATGTTGCGTGTCACTCCTCCTGATGGTGGAAGGATGGTCATTGCATTTGTGTTGTGGGGAACCCTCCTGCATCTTCAGCTCTGCCCCTTAACCTGCGTGTCTCACCTGAGGGGAGCAGCAGAGGCCACATTAGGGTTTAAACTGCTGGCTCTCCTCAGCCGCAACCATCCTGAGCTGTTCTCTGTTGCTCCGTCTCCCCCATGGCGTCCTTCAGTTGTTTGGGTTCCTAACACATCTCCTGCAGAAAATAGCTCACTGATGTAGCTGGGAAGCCCCGGCGGCCAACTCCGGCAAAAAGACTGCGTGCTATCTCTTGATATGCGCCTCACAGATTGTGGTGCTTTGTTCACTTCTGATACATAACTTTGTACTTGTACGCCGTCCCTTGATGGATTCTGATTAATATCTAAATCTTCTTTTCTGGTATATGAGTCATCGTGTCTTTGTGCAGTGTCATTTCCCAAAGTGGCCTTTAACAATATAGGAACCTTATCTTTGAAGGCATCCAGAGTCCTTACTTTCCTAAATGGATGCAATGCAACAAACAACATCAACAATCTCATAACAAGCGGCGTTGTCACATGACTGCAATAGATTCAGATGCAACCTGCGATCCTCATGAGTGGATTTATAAATACCTGGATTCAGCCACTCAACTTTGCTGAGCTATTTCCCAAAGTTAAACACCAACCTTTTTTATTTCTTTTATTCTGAAAATACCATGCAGCGTCAGGTGTCTGAGCGACATGCGGTGGCTGTGCTCCTGGTCGAGTATTGTTCAGCGTCTCAATGACGGTCCATGCTTGTTTGTGCATGTGTCGTCCCTGGCCTCACTACGCTCTGCTGCTAAACATGAATGTGAGTGAACTCAGTCATGCATAAATATGTCTTTGTGCTTAATGGTGTTGTGGTGCACAGTCGTGTCTATCTAGGACAGTAACGTGCACCGATTGTTGTTTGCACAGGGTATTTACATTAGAAAGCCCTCGAACAATAGACAGTCTCCACATGTAGAACCAGGAAGCCAGGTTTTGTTTTTAAATTGCATCGTCCTTATTGTCTGTCTCAGGCGGTGAATGTAGAAATGCCAGATTAGCCGACCATAGGGGAGAGGAGAGGAGAACGCCTACATCTCCTTGTTTGATTTAGAGAAGGAAAGACAGCAGCGATTGTTTGAGCAAGCTTGTATGAATTTGTATTAGTCTATTTGAGGATAATGACTGAAATCATATTCACATGATCTGATGAATGTGAGCCTGCCTTGGTGACGTGCATCTCCATTTTTCTGTCGTTCCTTCTTTCATTTTTTATTTTATTATTATTATTTTTTTTTTACATATGTCTGCGTATGTGTGTGCGGCGAGGAGTGAATGAACTGAGGCGTGTGTGGAGGACGAGACGGAGAGACAGGCAGACAGGGATAGAGATAGCAGAGAGACCAGAGGAGAGGAGAGAGAGAGAGAGAGGGCAAACATATTCCTCTTTACCTTGGATTCACTGGCTGAGTCACTGCAGACGGAGGGCATTTTTCATGCTGCATTGCTACACGGTTCTCTTTACTGCATTATTTTTTATGACACTCCTCCCCAAGGATGTTGGAATCGTAAGGAGGCCCCTGCCTGGGATTAATATAACAGGCAATACTGCTACTGACTTACATTTGACTTATTCTCTTTCGCCGTTATATTTGTTCCTCATCCTTCATCGGGGCGAGCTCTGGCGGCAGCTGCATGTGACGCCACCGTGCAGAATACTCAACCCGCTGTCTGGCTTGATTTCTCATTTTCCTCTCATTGTCTTCTCCCCCCCCCTGTCACTCACTGCTTCACTCTGATCCTAATTCTCGCCTCCTCCTCCACACACACGCATCTCCTTCAATCTGGGCTGATTCCTCACGTACACAGTCTTTGTGTCTGCGTTCCAAGTAGGTTGCGACTATCGTACATGGCCGGCCCGGCTGTAATGAAATTCACCTATTCGTCATCAAACCCCGGCTCGTGAAAGTTTCAGGCTTAATTACCCAGCAGCAGATTCCTCCTTCATTAGGATTTAGAGTTTCGCTCTGAAGCGATGTATCACAACACCCCCGTTGGAAGAGAAATCCAAACTGGGTCAGAGCCTCAAAATATCAGAAGAGGAGCCTTATTATCATTCCTGCGTATTGTCGGGATTCATATATTGCCAGATAAGAACTCTCTAAACAATAGGTTGGCATGTTGGGGATGCAGATGAGGATGTGCTGGGAGGAGAGTGCAGCAGCCTCCGTGGTGCTGTGCGCTTGTCCAAAGCTGCCTCCGGTGTCTAAATAGCCCATCATCAGCGTCTTGATGTGAATCCTCCGTGATGATCAAAGCCTCCGATCTGGGCCCCGCACCACTTGAACTCCCCAAGTCTCCAGTGAATATCTCAGCCCTGCCTGTGTGTGTGCGTGTGTGTGTCAGCGTGTCTCCATTTGCATCCTGCGTGCATGCGTGTCACGTAAAGCATGTGCGGGTGGTTAAATATATATGTAGACACAGAGAGGTGTGCGGCAGCCGCACCCATCCGTCTGCAGGTGCACGGGAGTGTTGATGACGCAAAGGTGTGTGTGTGTGTGTGTGTGTAGCCATTCCTGTCGGGCCCGTGTGAACGGGAGGTCTGAAGGAGGCTCTTGATGGAAAATCAAATGCTTCCCCGGCTCCCTCGCCTCGACTGCCAGCGCGGAGCTCCACTTTTCTGACGCGCCTCTAAAAGACGAGCTCCATCTGGGTGCCTCACCGCAGAATATACCCATCCCACACTTACAGGGATTGAGTCTTAACAACTTGTTTCCCCACGAAAGGAAAAAAAAAAAAAAAAGGGGTGGGGGGGGGCAGGGAAGCAAGGAACAAGGAAATTTGGCTTGTTTAAAAATATTGGGAATCACCATGTTGTTTTAAATTTACAATATAATCTATATTTCTTAACAATTGGAAAAAAGTTTCTTGGAATAAGTTGGTGAGAAAATTAATTAACTTAACTGATATTATGCAAGTTAAATGCATACACATGTTAAACAGTATATTTACATCTAGCAATATCTGGCAATAGTGTCATTTGAAGTTTCTATTTCTCGCTTCACTGGATCATTGAAAGGCCATAAACCTTTTTAATTGTATTCGTAATTAATAACAGATTGAGTGAACCTATCCTGCCCTCCCTACTCTACCAGTAACGCATCACTATACAAACTCTTGTAGCCCCACTGGAATTTACAAACACCACGGAAGTCTATTTATGCAGCTATTTTTTTAAGGGCTGCAAAGATGGACAGTTCTGCTGCGTAGCCCAGAAAGACTCGACAGAATGAGGAAGGCTTGTTTCTGAAAGTGAAGAGGCGCAGCCGAAGCCACGCAACCCCCCCCAGCCCCCCCCCCCTGCCCAGTCCCGAGCGTACTGTCTTCAGTTTGTCCCTCTTTAATGGATCCCTTTAAAGAGCATCAGGGAACCCGTTTCCTCCTCTCTGGGTTCCTTCGACACTCGTGTATGTGTCTTGGGATTTTATGCATTGCAATGTGCAGCACACCCACACCAGCACGCACATGCACACGCACAGAGGCGCTTTGGGGGTGAGGCCAGCACACACATACACAAACACACCCCCTCGATGCGGTGCAGTAAATACAGCGACTGTCTTTTTGGCTCCATTTTCTCCAGGGTGGTGACAAGTCTTTTTTCCCTCTCACATGGTTGAAATGAAATCCAATTATATCTGTAATGGCTCTCCAGCTCCTCTTCTGCTTTGAAGGAGTCAGCCTGCTTGAGTCACCACTGTTGAACCCAAATGTGCTCAGTAAATCAGTGATGCGCAATAGTGCAAATGTGCAATGGAGACAGATGCAGAGTGTGTGTGTGTGTGTGTGTGTGTGTGTGTGTGTGTGTGTGTGTGTGCGTGTGTGTGTGCGTGCGTGCGTGCGTGCGTGCGTGCGTGCGTGCGTGCGTGTGTGTGTGTGTGTGTGTGTGTGGC